>OX451737.1:1334937305-1335681734 GCA_948472305.1 Vicia faba | reverse complement strand
TTATATTAAATATATTAAATATGTATAATATAAAATAAGAAATAAAAATAAAAGTATAATTTACATATTATTTTCAAGTTTAAATAAATAATATAAAAGTATTTTAATGCTTTTTATGTTAGAAAAAAATTAAATAAAATGCCAAATAAATGTGAAAAAATAATGGAAATATTTTTGAGCATTTTTTATGTTTGGAAATAAATAAACAAAATCCAAAATGAAAACAAAAATGCAAAAATATGAAAATACAAGAAATTGGGCCAGGGGGTGCAAAAATGAAAATGGGAGGTGTCAAAAGCAAGCCAGGCCAAGCCCAGCCCAAGCCAGCTTCATCTTCAACCTTCAGATTTGAAAAACGCGCGCGCCTGTACAAACTTGGGACATCCTGCATATTAGCTCTATTGCAAAAACTCACAACATCAAACTTGTAGAGAATTTCAAGACGATTCCAACCATATAAACAACTAATCCTAACTCTCAAAGACCAGAGAGAATTTCTCTGGCCCTAAAATATGACCTAGTTTTTTCAGCATGTTCATGGATGAAATTCTCCTAGCACACTTAATATAAATGAAAACTGAGCATATGTACAACTTCATGGCAATGAACACTACATTTTTTATTCACAAACCTAAGACTAAATGTTCCTAAATAGAGAGATAGAAAGTGAAGAAAAACTTGTTTCAGCTGGATTCGTGTAGGGTAATGTAGTGCTTTTCAACAAGGCTTGAGATGTCTAGTAGCTTGCCTGAACTTCACTTGACCTTCTCCAATAGCTAGCTTGCCTTGAATGTCCTTGAATAAGTCTATAGAACTCAACCTGCACAAGCTCAAAATGAAAATGTTGAACACTGTAAATGGAGTTACAATTGGTATTTGAGGTTTGAGATAGCTTGAGTGAGTTGAATGGAAGGTGTTTGAACCAACTTGGGGCAAAACGCACGAGCAAAATGAGCTATGACACTCAAGTTGCAGAACCTGCCCTGTTTTGCCAAAGGAATGCGATTTCTGGCTATGGGGTGTTTTGAGGCTCAAGCAATCGTGTTTCTAGCTCAAAGGGATGTGAGAAAGATGTTCAAACTGTTGGTGTAAGTTAACATTGGTTGGTTTTCAAGTTCTTGAGTTTTGGACAACTTTCTTGTTTTTGAAGTGAGAATGTGGAAGTGAAGTTATAGGTCTGTATAGGCTATCAAATATGCTTGCATACCTTGCTCTTGGCCCCTCTGATTTGTGGATTTGTTTTGCTGCAATAGATATTGGACCAATGCTCAAGGATTGTTGGTTTGACATAAAGCATACTTAAGCAAAAATAGAAATTTGCCTTTTTCTACTTAGGGCTTAGTTTTGTGTACAATGTCCAAATGATCAAAACAAAAGCTTAGACTGATGGATTTGTATTTAATTATGGAGTTTGAAGTGGTTTAGATGCCTGCAAGCTAGTGTAAGGCATGTTGATTTGAAAATGCAACTTGTATGAACATGAATATGCCATGGATGCAAAGTGAGTTTTTGCCAACTTCAAGCCTTCGATTCTCCCTAACCACAAATGTGTTTGAGGAGTACTTGGTCAATTTGGAAATCTTGCAACATTCTATATAATCCATCTTTGAAATTCAACTTGAGACTCCAAGTGGAACTATGTGAAAAATGGCCAAGAAGATAGGTTAAAATCCTGCCTAAACTAGGACAAAATTTCACTAAGTTAAAAGTTTTAGGGACCCTTGTTCCAAAAATCATAACTTGAGATCCAAGCTTCTTTTCAGAAAACTTTGTGAATAAAAGTTGTAGAATTTATGGAGGAATACAACTTTCATGTTGGAGGTTTTGTTTGAATCCATTTGCATCATGGTGAAAATGTGGGGCAAAGTTAGGAAAAATTAAGAAAATTTCATAACTTAGAAAAATTCTAAGTTATGAAATTTTTCAACTTTAAACCCTAATTTGCAATATTGGGTTTCTTGTTGAACAAGTTTCATAATTTAACACATCTTGATGAAAAATGACCCTCGACACTTGATTTTGACCAAAAAGTCAAAGTTTGACTTTTCAGTGTATAGTCAAATTTTGATCAGTTGACTGAAAAATTAATCTGTCAATCCAATGCAATTGAGGTATTTTGAACTTGTTGAATAGGTCAAGATGATGCGATTAAGTCCTTGAGTACATGGTTGAGCTTAATTTGCCATTGGCTAGGTCAAAAAGTCAGAAATTGCCTTTGTACAGTCAAAACCTTAAAAATGACCATTTTGCCCTTTCGGTGATCTGATCAAATTTCTTGTGGAGTTGTGGTCCAAACTTGATCCAATGTTTCATATGAGTTCATAATGTTGATGTGGGTTAAAATTCATGAGGTTTGACTGTAAATTGGCCACAGTTGACTTTTTCCCAATACAGTTGATTTCTAGGTCAACTGTCCAATTGACTAGGCAAAATTTTGATTCAAGGCTTGAAACTTGGTATGGACAAACTTATGAGTCCAATATGAAGTATGAAAGTCAATTTGAGCATTGAAGGTCCAAAAATCCCTATGCAAACTAAAACCCTAATTTAGGTCATCAGTGCAAGGAGATGTCTTGAGCAGTGCAAACCCTAGCTTAGTCTTGAGTTCAAAGATCCTTGTGAGGGGAAATGTGGATAAAATGAGAGGGAAAAATTTTGGGTACAACGGTTGCCCCTTTTGAATCTTCTTGAACCTGAAGAGTTAGATTGGCAAGTTTGCCTTTCGTGACTCGAAGGTAAAAGAGGATTGGACACTAGAGTGCCCGTAAATTTGCACTCGTCAAAATATAGCTGAGGGAATGGGCTTAAAGATGCCATTTGGAAATGGTAGAATCTTGCTGGAGATGGGCTTAGAGATGCCATCCAAAACCGTTTGTTGAAAATCAGGAGAATGAACATTAGAATGGTACCTGTGTCTGGAATGTATCTGAGTTGTATCTGGAGATTTGATTGGTATGAGCAAAGGAATGGCGTCCGTGTTTGGAGCGTATCCGAGCTATAATTGTATTTGATTCTTGAATGAATATCAAAATGAATGCTGTTCTGGAGTGTATCTGTATTGTATCTGAAACCTGAAATCTGAATAAGCGACAGAAAGACATCCGTGTCTGGGATATCTCTGTGCTGGGGATAAATTCTAAATGAGTGACAGAATGGAAACCGTGTCTGGAGTGTATCTGGACTGTATCTGAAGTTGAGATCTGTATGAGTAGCTGAATGACTTCTATGTCTGGAGTGTATCAGTACTGTAACTGGGACCCGAACAAGTGACAGAATGACTTCCGTGTCTGGAGTGTATCTGAACTTGAGTTTGATAGCTGAATCTGAATGAGAAATAAAATGGCCTCCGTGTCTAGAGCGTATCTAGTCTGTATCTGATTGCTGGAGTCTGAAGTAGTAGTAGAATGATCGCCGTGTCTGGGGTGCATCCATACTGTATCTAAAATCTCTGAATAGTTGTTAACGATAGCTTCTTTATCTTATCCTGAAAAGGGTAGAATGTTAGCTAAAGCACAAAGTTGTGTTGCATGATATGTATGATGCAATAAAATGTGTTCCAACAATGTTTATGATATATGAATGTAATGGATGTGCATGTAAGCTGATTAGCTGTCTTGCTGAGGAAAATAAATCCTTGATAGCTGGAGATAATGAAATCTTTGACTGCTGTCGGGGAAAGTAAATCCTTGACCGATGTTGGGGATTCCAGAAATCTTTGATTGTTGAAGATGAGAAAACCTTGCTGATTACCGTTAGGGATAGAAAATCCTTAGCAACCTGCGAGGATTATCAAAACTTTGACAACCTCTGTGGGGATGTGAGAATCCTTCATGACTTTCCTGAGGAATAAGGAAAACTCTGACGATCTCTACTGGGGGATCAAAACCTGGGAGGCTTCCACTGGAGAAATGAGAACAAGAAAATTCGTTTTGCCGGGAAATAACTCTGTGGGGAGAGTGTTTATTCAACCGGGGAAATCAGGAGCTTGGGTTGTATGCTAATCTAACTGGGGATCCCTGTTTTATGGAGAACTCCGTTGGGAATCGGGAGAAGTTGGATAGTATTCTGCCAGGGTTTAAGATTTGAAGTTTTAGACTCCGTTGGTGATGAAAGTTTAGAGTATTCTGGCCCCGCTAGGGATCGGGAGTTCTGAACCTCAACTCTGCTGGGAATTTTGAAACTTAACTCCGCTGGGGATCTGGAAGCTTAACTCTGTTGGGGATATGTATTTCAAGGTTTTAGCTCTGTTGAGGATCTGAATGACACACTGTAGGAAATTTTTCTTGGAATAGCCTAAAGACGTTTTCCTATACTTTCGACCTATCAATAATTATCCTTTCTTATTTTGCTTTATTTGTAAGCAGTGATTATATTCAAATGCATATGCCTATTTAACAAACCATTGGATGTTTTTTCAAATAAAACATAAGTGTAAAAAAGAAAGGAAAGGCAAGCAAATTTCTGCACTTTGAAGTATTTTTGTATTAACTTTTGTAAATATCTTTGTACAAAGGAGACAGACATCCTAGTAAGAGAATATTGTCGAAAAATTGAGAAAAATTTTATACAAAAAGAAAGATGGCTACGTGCAACAATTCCATGGGGTTCCCATTCTACTATAGCCTTCACAACTCTGAGTATCTTTGTCCATTCGTTGCTTCGTCCACGGATGATTGGATTGTTCAGAAGCTTGGAGCTTGTCCGTCAAGAGATTGTTCTTAAAGTGATCCCACGAGACATAGTCATACGCTTTAATTCTCTAACTTTTTCCTGAATCGCCCTTTCGGGTTTTCGATCCATCGGGAAACCCTTTTTTGCCCAAGTCGCCCTTTCGGGTTTTCAACTTGTCGGGTGTACAGATTTTTTTCTTATCCCTAATTTTTTCCTGAACCGCCCTTTCGGATTTTCGATTCACTGGGATGCCCATTTTTGCCCAAGTCTCCCTTTCGGGTTTTCAACTTGTCGGGTCCTTTTATGTGTATTATCTTTTTACTATGTCTGTGTTCGCAGGGTGCGGCAAGTCGTCACCGTCCATGGTGGTCAGAATCATTGCCCCACCAGAAAAGATGTTCTTGATCACAAATGGTCCTTCGTAAGTAGGAGTCCACTTGCCCCTGGGATCACTTTGCGGCAAGATGGTCCGCTTGATTACAAGATCTCCGACTTGATATACCTGACGCCTGACTTTCTTGTTGAAAGCCTTGATAATCCGTTTTTGATACGTCTGACCATGACAAACAGCAGTAAGTCGCTTCTCGTCGATCAAATTAAGTTGATCAAGTCGGGTCTGAATCCAATCGTCTTCACTTAAACAAACATCCTTCATAATCCTTAAAGAAGGAATCTGAACTTCCATAGGTAAAACAGCCTCCATGCCATATACCAAAGAAAAGGGTGTTTCCCCAGTTGAAGTACGCGTCGTGGTACGATATCCGTGCAGAGCAAACTGTAACATCTCATGCCAGTCCTTGTAGGTGACTGTCATCTTTTGAATGATCTTCTTGATATTTTTGTTCGCGGCTTCAACATCACCGTTCATCTTTGGCCAATAGGGAGATGAATTGTGATGTTGAATCTTGAACTGCTCGCACAGAGCGGTGATCACAGTGTTGTTCAAATTTGTACAATTGTATGTGATGATCCTGTCGGGGATACCATACCGGCATATGAGATTCTGCTTGATGAAGCGGGCAACCACATTATTTGTAACAGAGGCGAAGGAAGCTGCTTCGACCCACTTGGTAAAATAATCAATAGCTACCAAAATGAAGCGAGGTCCATTGGATGCCGTGGGCTTGATCTCTCCAATCATGTCGATTCCCCATATCGCGAATGGCCAAGGAGCTGTCAGAACATTGAGAGGAACTGGAAGAATATGTACCTTGTCAGCATAGACTTGACATTTGTGACAATTACGGGAATGTTGATGACAATTAGCTTCCATGGTAGACTAGTAGTAGCCTACCCTTAGAATCTTCTTAGCCATCGTATGTCCGCTCAAGTGGGTGCCAAAGGTGCCACTATGTATTTCGGTCATGATCAACTCTGCTTCAACCTTGTCCACACAACGAAGTAGAACACAATCATGGTTGCGCCTATATAAGATACCATTGCTCAGGAAGAACTTGGCCGCAAATCTCCTTAAGAACTTTTTGTCATTGACAGAAGCTCCTTCAGGGTATTCTCGAGTCTGGAGATACCTTTTGATTTCATGAAACCAAGGTTGTTTCACTACTTCTTCGGTATTAATCTCATGACAGTGCGCAGGTTCGTCCTTTCGCTCGATGGTGATTTGGGGAACCTCATTATCCCAGTTGAGCTTAAACATGGAAGACATTGTAGCCAGAGCATCTGCTAGCTGATTTTCTTCCCGTGGGAAGTGCTCAAAGGTAATCTGCTCGAAATGAGGCAACAATGTCAAGACATGTTCTTTGTATGGGATAAGATTAGGATGTTTGGTGTCCCACTCTCCTTTGATTTTATTGATAACCAAAGCTGAGTCCCCAAATACAATCAAAGATTTGATTCCCAAGTCAATAACATCCTTGAGACCAAAGATACAAGCTTCATACTCCGCTATGTTGTTGGTACAGCTGAAGTAGAGTCTAGCAGTGAAAGGCGTATGGCAACCTTCTGGAGAAATAAGTACTGCGCCGATACCGTTTCCAAGTGAATTTGAAGCACCATTAAAGTATAGGGTCCATCGGGATCCTTGTTCAGATCCGTCATACGGTCTGTTACCTTCAATGTTGTCCAATGTCATAATGTCCTCGTCAGGGAAGTCGAACCTCATAGATTGGTAATCTTCGACGGCTTGATGAGCTAGATGGTCAACTAGTATACTCCCCTTTATAGCTTTTTGGGTTGTGTACTGGATATCATATTCAGTCAGGATCATCTGCCATCTAGCGATTCTTCCGGATAAAGCAGGCTTCTCGAAGATGTACTTAATAGGATCCATTTTAGAAATCAGCAAAGTGGTATGTGTCAACATATAATGCCTTAGCCGGCGAGCAGCCCATACCAAAGTGCAGCAAGTTTTCTGGAGCAGTGAGTAGCGAGTCTCACGGTCGGTAAACTTTTTGCTAAGGTAATAAATGGCATGCTCTTTTCGGCGAGACTCGTCATGTTGGCCCAGTGCGCACCCCATTGAGTTATCCAAAAAAGTCAGATACATGATTAAAGGCCTTCCTTCGACGGGTGGCATCAAGATAGGAGGTTCCAACAAATACTCCTTGATCTTATCAAAAGCAACTTGACAGTCATTATTCCAGTCAACACCTGATCTTTCTTCAAAAGCTTGAAGATTGGTTCACAGGTAGATGTTAGGTGAGAAATGAACCTTGCAATATAGTTTAAGCGTCCCAAGAAACCTCTAACCTTTTTTTCAGTGCGTGGGGCAAGAATTTCTTGTATAGCTTTGACTTTAGCAGGATCAACCTCGATGCCTTTGTTACTGACGATGAAACCCAAAAGTTTGTTGGGCCTGACTCTGAAAGTGCACTTTCTAGGGTTCAGTCTGAGCTTATATTCCTTTAACCTGACAAACAGCTTCTGCAGATGGTCGAGGTGCTCTTCTTATGTTTGTGAACGGGCTATTATGTCGTCTAGGTAGACTTCAATCTCATGATGTATCATATCATGAAACAAAGCTACCATGGGTCGCTGATAGGTTGCCCTGGAATTCTTGAGTCCGAATGGCATCACTTTATAGCAGAAGGTACCCCACTGCGTAACAAAAGTAGTCTTCTCCATGTCTTCGGGGGCCATTTTGATCTGGTTGTATCCCGAGAATCCATCCATGAAGTAAAATACCTTGTGTTGAGCTGTATTGTCAACCAAGGTGTCAATGTGTGGTAGTGGAAAATCATCTTTAGGGCTAGCCCTGTTTAGGTCTCTGTAGTCCACACACATTCTGACTTTGCCGTCCTTCTTAGGCACATGCACAATGTTAGCAACCCATTGTGGATAGGAAGTAACAGCCAGAAAACCAACATTGAATTGTTTCATCACCTCAGCTTTGATCTTTTCAGACATATCGGGCCTCATTCGGCGAACTTTTTGTTTGATTGGCGGACAGTCTTCTCTTGTAGGGAGACGGTGAACCACAATATCTGTATCTAGTCCCGACATATCTTCATAGGACCAGGCGAAGATTTCAACATATTCATTCAACAACTGTACTAAGCGCTCTTTGACACTTGGCTCCAGGTTGGACCCCACTTTAACCTCTTTCTTGTCTTCCTCTGTTCCCAAATTGATAGTCTCTAACAACTCTTCATGGGGAAGAATATCCCTTTCCTCTTGTTGCAAAAGTCTAGCTAACTCTCCAGGCACTTCACAGTCTTTATCACCTTCGTACTCGGCATGATTGACCAAATCTTCAGAGTCACTGAAGGCCAAAGCAGAATAGTCACCCATGGAATCCAGAGTGGATGGGTACCTGCATTTTGTGAGTGTGGGTGTGTGTAAGGGATAGCCATCCTTAAATAAAACAAAATGTAAAAGGAAAGAAAATGAACACAACAACTTATAGATGAAAACGTCCAATGATTCATTAAAAATGGCATATGATAATGAAGAAAACAAGCCCTTACAAATGGACCTATATGCCCCGGGTAAGGAATAAGGTAAAAAGAGTGTACGAATTGTTTAATTATTACAGACCAAACAGGAAATTGTTCAAAGATAAATTACTGATTGATGAAAGTGATGGGAACGAAGTCTTTTGCCTCCCAGTTGCTTAATCCTCCTTCAATAGTTGGAAAGATCCAATCTTCAAAGTTGTCTTCTTCATCATCATCTTCTAAGGCGTGAATTCCATGGTGAGTGATTTTTAGGGGTGGTCCTCCAGCCCGAGAGTGATGCACAGCTTTCTGGCCAGCAGCAGTGAAACCTAGTCCGAACTTGTCTGTCTTGTGAGGAAAATCAGACAGTTGCCCCCACACTGTACTTCTTCCTTCTTTGATAACAACCTTCGCATCTTTAAGGGATGCCATCCGAGACACAGGCTTGGAGATGATAGGTACATCAGTCATTGTCTTTGTAACTGTGACTTTAGGAGAAACCTCTTCAAAGTGTTGGAAAGGTGTTTCTATGAATTCTCCATCTAACTCCACATAGCAAAAGGAGTTAAGTTGACTTATCATATACTCTTCCTCACCATGAACTGTTATGATCTTACCCTGAACTGGATACTTTAGAATTTGGTGTAGAGAAGAAGTGACTGCCCCAGCGTTGTGGATCCATGGCCTTCCCAACAAGCATGAATATGTAGGACGGATGTCCATCACATAAAATGTAGAGTTGAAAATTTCTGTACCCACTTTGATTGGAATGTCCACATCTCCGTGAACCATCCTCTTAGAACCGTCGAAGGCTCTAACAACGATGTTACTGGGCTTTAGGGTCAAACCCTCGCAGTCCAATCTGTCCAACGCCTTCTTTGGCAGAACATTTAAGGATGAACCGATATCTACCAGAACATGAGCAAGTGTGGTCCCCCTTCACTCTACCGACACATGCAGTGCATCGTTATGCTTTCTTCCCTTAGGGGTCAAATCAGCATCAGAAAAACCAAGACCATTATCGACTGTAAGGCTAGCCACGCACTCTTGAAACTGGTCCGCAGAAGTTTCTTGAGGCACGTGTGCCATCTTCAGAAATTTGATCAAGGCTTTGTCATAAGCCTCAGAGCAGAGTAACAGAGCCAGCATGGAGATTTTTGAAGGGGTTTTCCCTAACTGCTCCACGACTCGCTCCTCTTGATTATCTTTAAGATTTCTTCCATCTCTTTTTGGGTGGTCTCGGGGATAACCACAGTCTGAGTCTTCGTCCTGACAGACGCCTCTTGTATCCCCTTTCCCTTATTAGTAGTAACATCAGAGGGTCTAACTTCAGGAGCATCAATTTCTTCAATTACCGGACCTTGTACAGATGACTTGACAGGTACAGAAATTCTCGAGGGTCCGAAAACTGCCCTTGGAGGAGAAATCTCCGGAGAGAAGATCCTTTCACTGCGATTTATCTTGCTCATTCCCGCAATATTCCCTATATCAGGGGTTTCATCATCGGAATTCTCTTAGACTGATTCAATCTGCTTGATACCATGGTAGAAGATCTCTCCTCCGTAGTTCCATGGTATCGTCTTATTGGATTTATATGGGATAGGCCCCGGCATGGTAATTTTCAACAGTACAAACTTAGGATCAGGTGTAATCTTAACAGGCCTTTTGCAGGTCTTGGAAATATCGTCGGAGATGGTTATTATAGCAATGTCGTTGATTGGAGTATCAAAGGTAACAAGAGTAACATGAGTGATTGTATCAACATGAGTCTTTTGATAGAGGATCTCTCGGGTATCCATCAGGTGTTGGATGCCTGATTTCATGAGTGGGCAGTCAGTTTGCAAGTTTGAACAAAAGTAGCAGTCTTTTCCACAGCCTGGGAATATCCCGACTTTCATCAAATTCACTTTAATCATTGGCATCGGAGTTAATAGGTCATCCACAGCGGTAACCTGAAGATCTTCCATGATTGCATGGATATTATGACCGTGCTTTGGCATTGGAGCGGATATCACATTGGGTTTTTCGGGCGCATCGAATTCTACCTCCTTGGCGTCTATCAAGTCTTGGATCTTGTTTTTAAGAGCCCAACAGTTGTTGGTATCATGCCTTACACTGTCAGAGTGGTACGCACATTTTGCATTGGAATGATAATAAGGAGAAGAGGTATTAGGGTTTTTCGGCGCTTCTTTCAAGTTGGTAAGGTTCAGCTTTAACAGATGAGGGAGGACTTGAGCCGGTGTCATATTGATTCGGGTGAATTGCCGTTGTAGCCTTTCTACCCTTTTCTGATTATCTCTTGGTTGATTGCTGCGAGGTTGATCGGTTGAGGAGTTTTGGATCACAACATCCCCCACCGTTGGTCGGCGCTCTGTTCTCCCTTGGTTTCTCTGGGTATGAATAGCAGAAACTTCCTTCTTGGCTGGGAAGGTCTTCTTAATAGCAGTGGAAGCGGAGGCATCCTTCTGAATTTTACCACTTTTAATGCCAGCTTCGACCCTTTCACTGGTCAGAATTAATTCGGTGAACCCTGCAGATGAGCTCCCGATCAAGTGATTGAAGAACGAACCTGACAGATTCTGTAAAAACATGTCAACCAGCTCTCTATCCGATAAAGGTGGTTGTACCCTTCCAGCCAAATCTCGCCACTTCTGGGCATACTCCTTAAATCCCTCATTAGAGGCCATACCCATACTTTGTAGATGAGTACAAGTAGGCGCTAAATCTGCGTTGTATTGGTACTCTCGGTAGAAATCAGTAGCCAAATCTTCCCAGTTATGAACATCAGATCTCTCAAGTTGATAGAACCAGTCCAATTGTGTGCCTGGCAAACTATCTTGAAAAAAGTGAACCCAAAGATCGTTATCAGAGGAGTGAGGTTGAATCTTTCTGACGTAGGACCTCAGATGCATCTTTGGATAGGACACACCATCATACTTAGTGAATGTAGGTACTTTGAACTTGGGAGGAATGACGATCCCAACAACCAACCATAGTTCTTCGAAATCTAAACCATGTACCCTTTGCAACTCCATGGCTGCCAACCGATCCTCAAGATTTTTATACTTATCATCCGCCGGGGGATATTTCTGTTCAGAGTAATCTTCGTCCTCTTCGTCTTCTTCTTCTTCAGCTTCAGATTCATAAGGCATTGCAACACCTTTTCCTTTACCAACCCCTTCGTCAGACGTCGAGGGGAACTCCAGAACTCTCCTAGCCTGATGCTCAAACCTTCTTCCCATAGTGGCCACACCAATTCTTTTCTTTTTCTTCCTTTTTGGTTCCTTCTCTTTCTCTAACAGTGCTTTAAGATCCTCTTGACCCTTTGCTAAGGTCATGAGGAGTTGTTGGAATTGCGAATTCTATACTTGCAGATCTTTAACCGTCTGCTCCAAATCCATCTTGCTGAAATAAACAACAGAAAGATAAGGAAACCTGGTGTGAAGACCTATTTATGCATATGATGAATGATATATTATTCATGTAATGCATTCAAGGATTCAGAAATTCAAATTTGTTGTAGACAAAAAGAACACACGTCATATTAATAAGAAGAAATTTGTTAGTACATAAATGCCACATGGACAAAATATTACAAAATTCTTAATGTAAAAAGACATTGCGCATCCTCTTTGGTGCGATATAAGTTTTGAGAGTCTCCTCCTCATGAAGTCGGCGGGTAAGCTCCAAAACCTTCTTCTCAATGGCATAGAAGCTGGCTTCAAAAGCATTTCCTTCTTCTTTGAGTTGTATCCAACTCTTTTGCAATTCTTCCAATGATGTTGGCATGTCAGGATGTAGGAGGGTGTATGGAACCTCTCCTTCCATAACAGGCTTTTTGATCATGGGGAGAATGTGAGGGTAAAGCATCATAAGACTCTGGGCGCGGGTTCACACCCACTTGAGATAAGGCTCAAGGGGGATGGAATTCTTGTGCCCCAGTGTCTTACTATCCACTTTGTTGGGCCTTTTCCAAGCTCGGATAAACCTTTTTCGAAGTCCTTGCGCATCATTATCGAAGTCAAAAACTAGGTCGGGAATTAGCATATCATGAGGTCAATCTCTCCGGGCATATCCAAACTACCTTAGAGCTAAACAGGGGTTATAGGTAATGCCTCCCCTAATGCCTAGTAGTGGGACATTAGGGAATTCTCTACAACGATCAATGATGATGACATTTTCTCTGGACCGAGAACACCAATGAACATCAGAATGTGTGAGGGTCATCAACCGTTGTGACCACCTTAAACCCTGTTCATTCTTCAAAACTGATTGGGGAAGGTGAGAAATAAACCACCTTGCTAAAAGAGGAGTATAACACATGAGAACACCTCTTATCCTTATTGTTCGTGTGTGAAATGAGTGTAGGATGTCCCCAAGCAATGTAGGTACAGGATTTCGAGATATGAAAATCTTGACAGCTTTCACATCTATAAGTTGATCAGGGTTTAGGAACAAGACCAACCCATAGATGAGGAGTGCTACAATCTCTTCAAAAGCTTGCAGATTTAGAGAATTCCAGCAGTCTTTTGCCTTCTCAAATAGAAAATTTGCCAAGAAACCCTTGACACAACTTCTGGCTTCCCAATGACCTTTGATATCAGATGGTTGCAAGTGTAAGGCTTGAGCAACATCTTCAGTCTTTGGTTCTCTTTCCGTACCTTTGTAGGGTAGTTGATGAAGAATAGGAATCCTCAGGAGCTGAGAAAACTCCTCTAAAGTAGGTACTAGTTAGTAATCAGGGAATGTGAAACAGTGGTGTAGGGGGTCAAAGAACTGGAAGAGAACTTTCACCATGTCTTCTTCAATGTTGGAGTTGGCCAAGTTGAGAAGTCTACCATGCCTTTTACTGAAGAGAGAATTTTATGGAATCTTGGAAGTAAGCTCCTTGAGTTGAGGAGGGATTCTCACAAGGTTGACTTGAATTGTTTTCCTGCGAAGAGATTCCATGACCTACAAAACAAGAACAAAGATGAAGATCCAAACCCTTGAAATGGTTAGTGGATGCATATTATGCTTTATGATGTTCATGATGTATGCACAAGCATATGTACAAACAAGTCACACAAGATCCTAGTTTCAGGCTTGAATGGGGTTTCATAGGTAAGTACCCTCTTGAAGTTAGTTGGCTCAACCTGTCCTATAAATAGTAACCGGGTTCTAAGGAGCTCAATATCACTGGATTATTTTCTGTGTTCATTGTTTCAGTTTAGCCACTTAACTGGCGACCGAAATATTCCAAGAAAACAACCATCAATGAGTGTAGTATCGAGTATCTACCAACTTCGGACTGTACCAAAGACGGTCATCTCACTACCCCTAAAAAAGGCCAAGATGGTCAAGTAAGGTTCTAAGAGTTCATTAGTGCTTCATGATATCACTCAGCGGCCCCGTATTCTCTTTGATTGACTCAAAGGCTACCGGTACTCACACATATGTCGCACTAATATAGCTATTGCTTCAACCATGTCGGTATACCCCACACAATTTCCACAACGTATTGCTATTTACCTATGAATGTATCCCAAAATCCGGGTGGAGGATTCAAACCCTAAACAAGAGAACCAAATGTAAATCAATCAAAGTAAACAAGACAAGCATGCAAAGGTGATCTAAACCCTATTGTTACTCCATTTTAGAATATTCCCCAGCAGAGTCGCCAGTTCTGTGATACGATGGGAGAATTGACTTGAGGTTTTTGCGTTTGTGTTCGCAAATGTTTCAGTTTAGCAAGAGTCGCCACAGACTTTTTATTTTATCCTAAGGAAAGGTCAAAAAGCACAGGAAAGACCTTTGAGATGTTTTCTTGGGTTCGGGGAGTAGATTATGAAAAGGGAAGGTGCAAGCACCCTTTTCATCCATGGTTATCCATGGGCTCTTAGTTACTTGTTTAGATCACTTGCTTTGCTTTTCCAATTGTTTGAAATGGTGCTTTGTGAGTGGTTTTGAAAGATGTTTTGAAAAGAGGCCATCGTTGTGGCAACCTTTGTAATGATTCTTGTTTGAATGTATACAAAGGTGTTTTTGTCTTTTGAAAAGATTTCAATGTTTGAAAGTTTGATTTGGGAAAATGTTTTGAAATTGTGTGTTTTGAAATTAGCAAGGATGTTTTTGCAAGCTTTTTGATCAAGTAACTAAGAGCTATCTACCCTATTTTACTCAAAGATCTTTCCTAATGTTTTTAACCCTTTTGACAGTGTTGTTTCACCATTGCATTTGGTGAACAACCTTGTGTTAGGATGTTAAACGGGACAGGCACGGGTCATCGTATAGACCATGATAGCAATTGTGTTAAGTATTTTTGGCAAATTTTTGAGGGACTTGATCATTTTTGTTTAGGAAACCAAGATAGCATCATCGAGGGACTATGATCTTTTGTTTTGTTTTTGTTTTTCCAAAGTACCCAACATGCATAACATGGCCCATTTTTGAAGGCAACAAGTGGATTGTAACCTTAGGGGTGCAAGTGTTGATTATGTTTGATTTTCATGCATTTTTTGTCTTTGATTAGGTCAAACGATTTGTTGATTTGGATTTTTGCATACAAACCCTAATTCTCTAATCATGGCATAATTGAAAGCGTAAAGTGCGAGAATTAAAATCTAGACTATTACAACATGATTATGGAGATGGGGGTACAATCTTTGAATAGGGGGTATTTGACAAAAAATATAAACCCTAGTTTACTATTACATCCAAATTGAGTTTAATTGCATGAATATTCAAATGGACAATATTAAAATAAATATCAAATAATATGTATTATGCAAAAAGGTTTTTATTTGTTTATGTATGTAAAAGTATTTTTAATGTAAAAAAGTATAAAGAAATAAAATAAAAAAATATTAATTTTATTTGTTTAAGGATAATCCCTAATTTCTTTAAGAAAATATATTATTTATATACAATAAAATATATTAATATATGTAAAAATAAAATATACATAGAAAAAAGTATTTTTTAGTATAAATAATAATAAAAGTAAAAATGTAATATTTTATATTTTTATTCCAAAGTATTTAATAAAATAAAAATATATCTACATATATATATGTATATTAAATATATTAAATATGTATAATATAAAATAAAATATGTACAAAAATAAATTATATTTATAATAATATTTTCAGTGTGAATAAAAATAAGAAATAAAAATAAAAGTATAATTTATATATTATTTTCAAGTTTAAATAAATAATATAAAAGTATTTTAATGCTTTTTATGTTAGAAAAAAATTAAAATAAAATGCCAAATAAATGTGAAAAAATTATGGAAATATTTTAGCATTTTTTATGTTTCGAAATAAATAAACAAAATCAAAAATGAAAACAGAAATGCAAAAATATGAAAATACAAGAAATTGGGCCAGGGGGTGCAAAAATGAAAATGGGAGGTGTCAAAAGTAAGCCAGACCAAGCCCAGCCCAAGCCAGCTTCATCTTCAACTTCCAGATTTGAAAA
Organism: Vicia faba; assembly: GCA_948472305.1. Taxonomy (NCBI): domain Eukaryota; kingdom Viridiplantae; phylum Streptophyta; class Magnoliopsida; order Fabales; family Fabaceae; genus Vicia; species Vicia faba. The sequence goes on along the minus strand of OX451737.1, from coordinate 1,335,665,703 downwards.
ACGCGCGCGCCTGTTCAAAGTTGGGACATCCTGCACATGAGCTCTATTGCAAAAACTCACAACATCAAACTTGTAGAGAATTTCAAGACGATTCCAACCATATAAACAACTAATCCTAACTCTCAAAGACCAGAGAGAATTTCTCTGGCCCTAAAATCTGACCTAGTTTTTTCAGCATGTTCATGGATGAAATTCTTCTAGCACACTTAATATAAATGAAAACTGAGCATATGTACAACTTCATGGCAATGAACACTACATTTTTTATTCACAAACCTAAGACTAAATGTTCCTAAATAGAGAGATAGAAAGTGAAGAAAAACCTGTTTCAGCTGGATTCGTGTAGGGAAATGTAGTGCTTTTCAACAAGGCTTGAGATGTCTGGTAGCTTGCCTGAACTTCACTTGACCTTCTCCAATAGCTAGCTTGCCTTGAATGTCCTTGAATAAGTCTATAGAACTCAACCTACACAAGCTCAAAATGAAAATGGTGAACACTATAAATGGAGTTACAATTGGTATTTGAGGTTTGAGATAGCTTGAGTGAGTTGCATGGAAGGTGTTTGAAGCAACTTGGGGAAAAACGCACGAGAAAAATGAGCTATGACACTCAAGTTGCAGAACCTGCCCTGTTTTGCCAAAGGCTTGTGATTTCTGGCTATGGGATGTTTTGAGGCTCAAGCAATCGTGTTTCTAGCTCAAAGGGATGTGAGAAAGATGTTCAAACTGTTGGTGTAAGTTAACATTGGCTGGTTTTCCAGTTCTTGAGTTTTGGACAACTTTCTTGTTTCTAAAGTGAGAATGTGGAAGTGAAGTTACAGGCCTCTATAGGCTATCAAATATGCTTGCAAGAGATCTTGGACCAATGCTCAAGGATTGTTGGTTTGACATAAAGCATACTTAAGCAAAAACGGAAATTTGCCTTTTTCTACTTAGGGCTTAGTTTTGTGTACAATGTCCAAATGATCAAAACAAAAGCTTAGACTGATGGATTTGCATTTAATTATGGAGTGTGAAGTGGTTTAGAGGCCTGAAAGCTAGTGTAAGGCATGCTGATTTGAAAATGCAACTTGTATGAACATGAATATGCCATGGATGCAAAGTGAGTTTTTGCCAACTTCAAGCCTTCGATTCTCCCTAACCACAAATGTGTTTGAGGAGTTCTTGGTTAATTTGTAAATCTTATAACATGCTATATAATCCATATTTGAAATGCAACTTGAGACTCCAAGTGAAACTATGTGAAAAATGGCCAAGAAGATAGGTCAAAATCCTGCCTAAACTAGGGCAAAATTTCACTAAGTTAAAAGTTTTAAGGACCCTTGTTCCAAAAATCATAACTTGAGATCCAAGCTTCTTTTGAGAAAACTTTGAGAATCAAAGTTGTATAATTTTTGGAGGAATACAACTTTCATGTTGGAGGTTTTGTTTGAATCCATTTTCATCATGGTGAAAATGTGGGGAAAAGTTAGGAAAAATTAAGAAAATTTCATAACTTAGAAAAATTCTAAGTTATGAAATTTTTCAACTTTAAACCCTAATTTGCAATTTTGGGTTTCTTGATGAAAAAGTTTCATAATTTGACACACCTTGATGAAAAATGACCCTTGAAACTTGATTTTGACCAAAAAGTCAAAGTTTGACTTTTCAGTGTACAGTCAAATTTTGATCAGTTGACTAAAAAATTCATCTGTCAATTCAATGCAATTGAGGTCTTTTGAACTTGTTGAATAGGTCAAGATGATGCCATTAAGTCCTTGAGTCCATGGTTGAGCTTAATTTGCCATTGGCTAGGTCAAAAAGTCAGAAATTGCCTTTTTAAAGTTAAAACCTTAAAAATGACCATTTTGCCCTTTTGGTGATCTGATCAAATTTCTTATGGAGTTGTGGTCCAAACTTGATCCAATGGTTCATATGAGTTCATAATGTTGATGTGGGTCAAAATTCATGAGGTTTGACTGTAAATTGGCCACAATTGACTTTTTCCCAATACAACTGATTTCTAGGTCAACTGTCCAATTGACTGGGCAAAATTTTGATTCAAGGATTGAAACTTGGTATGGAAAAACTTATGAGTCCAATATGAAGTATGAAAGTCAATTTGAGCATTGAAGGTCCAAAAATCCATATGCAAACTCAAACCCTAATTTAGGTCATCAGTGCAAGGAGATGTCTTGAGCAGTGCAAACCCTAGCTTAGTCTTGAGTTCAGAGATCCTTGTGAGGGGAAATGTTGATAAAATGAGAGGGAAAATTTTGGGGTACAACAGGTACTTATTACAAAAATCCTGTCACTCAACCTTACACCCATGCATTCATGCATTTCATATATTCGTCACCCTACATTTGTCTTATTCACATGGGTATAAAAGATAATAATAAACTCAAGATCTCTGTCTTTAAAAATGGATGCCGAAAGAAACAACTTGCCTGCATCAACACGCCAAACATGTCTGAAATTAAGGTCACAAAAGGGAAATAATGTGTTTAAGACTTTCTCAAGCTTTGTCCAACAATGGGGGATGATTTCAAGATCAGATACCCATAGGCACACCTAGAAGACTTATTTCCTTTTGCTTGATTTCACGCAAATAAAGTTTTAGTTTAAGATTGTAATATTTTTCAATATCTGAATTATGTTACCTTCAATAACGGAATTTTGTTCCCCATCTCGTTTTCGTATCTATTTTAAAGATAGTCTTCAAGTAAAATAACAAACAAAAGATAATTATGTACCCAGATGAATAAGACATTTAAAACAAGAAACCATTTCATGTTCATACACATCCGTTCGCATGCGTGCATTCACGAACACTGCATATTATGTCAAAACTCATTTTTCACAAACATCTCTCCAGCTGAACCATTGGTAGAAAAAGATCGCCACCTCCTTGGCCTCCATATCAAACCAGGGCCTATCAACAAAAAACAATGGAGAAAATCGAGGAAACTCAGGCTGCATTCAAAGAGGATCTCGACCAAGTAAAGGGTGATGTCACTTTAATGAAAGGAGATCTGAGTCAAGTTCTCCAAGCTTTGAAGAACATTATTTACAGACAAGACCAGATTCCCAGGGAAGCTTTCGAGGAAGTAGCCCAAACTATTGGTACAACAAGCGGTCACCAACCAAGGAAAGATCCAGAAGTCGGACTCCCAAGGTCCGTCATGGCCCAACAAGAAGCTGAAATTGAAGGGTTTGTCCCACCGTCGCCAAAAGCAGGGGCATCTCATACCCTACATATTCTGACCAATAAAGAAGACAACTACTTGGACCTGCAATATGGAAACCACGACCCAGAGGATGCCAACCAAGCACCCTCAAAGACGATTGGTAATCATGCTATTGATAATCCATTAGTGATGAATCAGTACAAAGCTCTGGAAGAAAGATTAAAGGTTGTGAAGGGTTTTGACGCTTTTGAAGTGGACGCTCTCGAAATAGGCCTAGTTCCTGATGTGGTGATCCCTCCGAAGTTCAAAGTGCCTGACTTTGAAGAATACAAGGGGCTCACTTATCCAAGAATCATCTTCGTGTGTATTACAGGAAGATGCATGCCCATGCCCATGATCAGAAGCTGATGATCCATTATTTCCAAGATAGCCTGGGTGGGGCATCTTCAGACTGGTATATGCAATTGGAGGGAACGCATATTCGAACCTGGGAAGATCTTGCTAACACTTTTCTAAAGCATTACAAATATAACCTGAACATGGCGCCTACCCGCATGCAACTCCAGAATTTTTCACAGAAGAAAGAAGAGTCCTTCAAGGAGTATGCTCAAAGATGGTGGGAGGTGGAATCCCTTGTGCAACCGCCACTGTTAGAGAAGGAGTTAGTAATCATGGGAACTTTGCACGGGCTGTATTATGAGATGATGGTTGTAAGTATCTCTTCGGGGTTTTCATACCTAGTAACCATCAGAGAAAGAATCAAGACTGGGATAAAAAGTGGGAAGATATCAGGGGGACCATCAAATGCTCCCTACAATTCAAAACGGTCTGCTTCAAACTTCACCAAAGGAAAAGAGGGAGAAATTAATATTGCAGCGCCATAACCCTAAGTACAACAATCATTAGTGTTCCCACAAGGGCAACAACAAGGCAGAAGGCCACCCAGGAAATTTGATCCACTCCCTATGCCACCTATCCAATTATTGCAACAGCTAGTTAAGGCATCTTTAGTGGAACTCAAGCCTCTAGCTCCCCCAGTCAAGCCACTCCCACGAAGATACGATGCCAACGTCAGATGCGAGTATCATGCTAATTCTTCTGGACATAGCATAGAACAGTGTTGGCCTTTCAAACACAAGGTGAGGGATTTGTTGGATTCTCAGGACATCACTTTTGAGAAGCCCAACATCACATTAGACCCTACGCCGTCTCACGATGGGCTGACAATAAATGCAATTGAAGTAGTCACTGGCTATGGGGAAAGCAGACAAGCAAAAATCCCAATAGACTCGCTGAAAGAATATATGTTGGGATGTGAACTCCCGCTAGAACATAATGATGCTTTCGAAAGAGCTCTACAAAGGCTAAGGGACCAGGGGATAGTCTACTTTGGGCAATACCATGAAGAAAAACATAAAGCTACTCTGAAGGGCAAAGCACATTTTCCTCCGATCCAAGAGACTTTTGTCAACGATGGAGTAGTGCATGGCAGACATGGGGAAAAAATATCCAACAAAGCCAACACCAAAGGGGAAACTGAATTCATCTAAGAATGCGCCCCAGGAGAAAAAACTCAAAAGATGGACGACCAGGGAGATTCTTGAGATCTTTTTCTTTCTTAATTAATTTTTCTTGTTTTTGAAAGAACCTATGTCAAGCCCGAGGCATAGGGGTTTCTTGTAAGGGTTTCCCTGTTGTGTTTTAGACAATATTTATGATTAATAAAAGTTATGTTTTGTTTTAAATCAAGATCCTTGTCTTTCTCTTGCATTTATATCTTAAATTTAAAAATGGAAATATTTTCTCTACACATGCATTTTCAAATATTCATATACTAAATATGCACAGAAACATAATAAAGGTGCAAATTCATACCCAAAACCACCGATAATGGTACTGCTGCAATCTGATATAATTCTGATCCTCCTATCGACCAAGCTAAAGAGAAAGATGATAAAGATCTTGAACTCTCTAAGAAAAATGGAGAGGGAAATAAAAAGAAAAGCTAACAATACTTAACCATATCAAGAGGCTGTTAAGGCCATCAATCTGAGCACAGGGGAAGACCCATAAGAAACCAAGCTAGGGGAAATGTTATAGCGGGGCCATAAAGAAGTTGATCAAGTTATTACACATATCTACAGAAATAGGCCAAGGCCAAATACAGTCAGTGCTGTAAAAATAAGCAACTACGAAATACCAAGATCTGACGAAGAACCCGAGCCAGGGGCACGTTGGGTATCCATGTTCGAAGAGGCTTCAAATGCACCAGGACACGATATAGAGGAAGTATTGACTTCTCCGGAGAATGCTCACAAGCCATATGCCAAATCAATGATGAACGGGATACTAAACATCCAAAAGTGGTTCCATGTCGGGATCATGGTTTGAAAACTGATTGCAGAATTTGCAAAAATCATTTTCAGTCACGCCCTGGCAACTATATCGTCTATATTCAAAGTAACTTGGTCAAACCACGAATCACGCATCACAAACAGACACAATCAAGAACCCGCACTTTGTCTTGCTATCAAAGAAAGACCGAATGACAAGCCTTGGTTTTATGACATCAAGGAGTACTTGGAAAAACAAGGACATCCAAAAAATGCCTCTAGCATCAGCAAGCAAACTCTACGGAAATTAGCCCCGAAATTATTTCTGAACAACAGTATAATGTACGAGATGGACCACGACATGGTCTAGTGTTCCAGAAGATTCTGCTACCTCGACTCACGTGGTAAACGGACCCCCAATTACGAAGGTTCGTACGTAGCCAAAACAGCATCCTCCGGTGGTAATCTTATCCTCACAACAATGGATAGGGAAGAACTACCACATCCGCAAAGTTAGACGTAGTAAAAAATACTATGTATAAGAAGCTCGCTAAGCTCGAACCCTAAAAGGGCGACTTAGGCAAAAAGGAGCATCCCGGTGGATCAAAAACCCTAAAGGGAGATCCAAGTAAAAATTAGGGGCATATAAACACAAATTATCCCGGTGGATTGAAAACCCGAAAGGGAAATCCAAGCAAAAGTTAGGGATTTCATACAAAGAAATAAAGAACAAAAAGACTATGATCTAAGAACTGTGACTACGAATCACGAGGGGAGAAATAGATCTGAATCATTCAACTCAGAAGCAAAGGAGATAAGATCATTAAAAGGATATTGGGGAACAATAGTAGCAATCATCATTTTTCATTGCCATTTACAGTTTTAAAACTTTCTGTAAATACCTCTTCCTAGTAATTGCATCTTGTATTCTCGCCTGTTCAGAGGCATATCAATAAAAAATTTGCTTTCTTTGCATCTTTCAAATTGTGTTTTTTCTTTTCCCAGACTTGTTTACAAAACACTACGATCTTGGCTTGTGAATATTGTCTTGAAATCATTTCGGGGATTAACAAAATAAAAGAATTTGACAAAACATCGAAAAAACATTTTGGCCAGAAAAATATTGAAAGAAAATCCACGTCTACGTCCACGCACATGGATACTCCCACGTCTAGCAACACAAAAGTCTACACATAGGTCTACGCCTATATCTATTCTTACGATGCAAAAATTCTACGCCCACACATACATCTGCGCCTACGCTTGCACTCAACAATACAAAGTCTATACACATACCTACACGTCTGTACACCAAGTCTACGTCCATGTCAGCGCTTATGCCTACATTTGCAACACAAAGTCTACGTTCACACACGTCCATGCACACGTGTACTCCTGTCAATTTTATACGTACGTCTATGCTTACGCTTACGCCTGCGCTCACAACATACAAATCTACATACGTTTATGCTTACACCTGCGCTTACAACACAAAGGCCACACATATGCCAATACATACGTCTACGCATGTGCTCACAACATACAAATCTATGCATAGGGCATTACCTACGTCTACGTCTATGTCTACGCCCGCACTCACAATACAAACTTAATTTTCAAATTTTTCTAACATTGTCTACTACGTTCAAGTTCAACAATGCTACGATGACACAACATATAACGCCCAAAATTGGTAACTCTAAGTCAATGGTTTAAAGGAGAGAATGCCAGAAATGATCTTCATAACATTTCAAGGCATATACGTATCGTACACACATTCCACACATACATTTTGCATATCTAAAGAATACACACCCTATACATTTCAATATTCAATACATTCAGGGTTCCATATCAATGTCAAACATCATACATTTCACATACATACAATATTCAATACGCATGCATACACATGTATCACATAGAAAACAGACAAATAATCTCACCTTCGGTTCAACTATCTAAGGGTCGACCAACGCAATACTTCTACTATGATTCAACCCGTCACCTCAGTCTTCATGTCGTGACACGTTCAGCCATTACCTAAGTCTTCATGCAGTAATGAACAACACTCGGTACATTGCCTCTAAGACGCAACATATTATCCAAACTCAACTTATTGCCTCTAAGCCTCAATGTATTATCCAAACTCAACTCATTGCCTCTAAATCGAGATGTATTATCCAAACTCAACTCATCCTCTAAGCTGCAATGTATTATCCAAACTCACTACGTTGCCTCTAAGCTGCAATGTATTCTCAAAACTTAGTACGTTGCCTCTAAGCCGCAATGTATTCTCAAAACCCATTACATTGCCTCTAAGCCGCAATGTATTCTCAAAACCCATTACATTGCCTCTAAGCCGCAATGTATTATTCGAACTCATTACATTTCCTCTAAGATACAATGTATTCACAAATCCTAGACCATCTCCTCAGACTTCAAGCAGCGATGCTCAAAAATCAAATTTAGTTTATCGCCTTAGACTTCACACAGCGATTCGCGAACTTAACCCATTACCTCAGACTTCATGCAGCAATGTATCTCTTTTATTCCATAATACAAATTATCACCTCAGACTTCATGCAGCGATGTTCGACAACCAAGTTTAGCTTATCGCCTTAGACTTCACGCAACGATTTGTGAACCTAATCCATTACCTCAGACTTCATGCAGCAATGTGTTTCGTTGTGCCAAGTTCCAGATCATCATCTCAGACTTCATGCAGCGATGTTCGAAACAAAAAATTTAGCTTATCACACCAGACTTCACGCAATGATTTACGAACCTAATCCTTTGCCTCAGACTTAATGCAACAATGTGTTTCGTTATGCCAAGTTCCAAACCATTGTCTCAGACTTCATGCAGCGATGTTCGAAACAACAAATTTAGATTATCACATCAGACTTCACACAGTAATTTTCAAACCTAATCCATTTCCTCAGACTTCATACAACAATGTGTTTCTTATTCTGCGACACAGATCATTGTCTCAGACTTCATGCAGCGATGTTCGAAACCAAATTTAGCTTATCACATCAGCCTTCATGCAGTGATTTGTAAACCTAACCCATTGCCTCAGACCTCATGCAACAATGTGTTCCAAACTCCAGACCATCGTCTCAGACTTCATGCAACGATGTTCGAAACCAAATTCAGCTTATCACATCAGACTTCACGCAGTGATTTATGATCCTAACCCATTGCCTTAGTCTTCATGCAGAAATGTATTTTTTTTATTTCACAAAATCCATCCTATCGCATCAGACTTCAATAAACAATTTACTAACCAAACTCATTGCCTCAGACTTCATGCAACAATGTACATTTCTTTACTTCGTAACACAAACCATCGTGTCATACTTCACGCAGCGATGTCCGAAAACCAAATCTAGCTTATCGTCTAAGACTTCGCGCAACAATTTGCAAGCTAAACTCATTGCATCAGACTTCATGCAGCAATACGTTTTGCTATTCCATAAACACCGATCATCGCCTCAGACTTCATTCTGCGATTCTCAAATAAAACAAAACTTTAACCCATTGCATCATACCTCATGCAACAATGGCTTTCTTTATTCCGTAAACACCGATCATCACCTCAGATTTCATGCAGCAATGCTCAAAAAAATACAAGATTTAGCTCATCGCCTGAGACTTCACGCAGTGATTCGCGAACATAACCCATGGCCTCAGTCTTCAAGAAGCCATGCATCATCAATCATTGTTATATTCATCCTCCAAATGGGTGAATAAGCCAAGACATACAAAATTATTCTCTTAAGTTCAAAACCATCTGCCTCGTTATCAAACCCTGGTAAGCGACACATCATCAGCTTTGCCTACTTCCTTGAGACTCGTAAGGGTAAGCTATATCAGTGTAACCTTATGTGTGTCAGACAAATTTTGTGGTATTCCAAGTATTCAATAAACTCCCAATCATAATGCGTAAGACTAGTGTTTTCTCACACTATCCGGTTGGAATATAATTGAATAGGGGAAACTGTCGTACCCCAAATTTGTCCTACCTCAATGATTTCATTTTTTCAAGATTTAAATAAAAGAAATATTTAATAAAAGATGGTACAGCAGTATCTGATGGCCCATCTTTACCCAAGATAATCAAGGGGTGTACTTTAAATTCAGAAGATTGAGGCTTTCTAAATCAGAAAGACTCATAAACCCATTCGCGAAGCATGTTGGCCAATGGCCCATGCGATTCAAAAAATAGAAAATTATTTCGAATAATTATTAAATTTTTAATTACGTCCGCCCATTTAAGAATGGTAGTTGTTAGTAAGAAGGGGGGTGTTACTCCAAAATTAAAAGTCCATTTCATTTTTAGTTAATGAACAGTAAAAAAGGGAGGTGCAATTTGGAATACAGGCTCATTACATTTTAACTAAGCCCATTAAAGTCCTTTTAGATTAGCCCATTTGTCCTTGTTTTGCTGTTTTATTTTAAAGGATTGATAAAAAATATTTTTCTATTATTATAGTGAATTTACTAAAATAAAAAATATTTTATAAAATTATATAAATACTAGGTTATTTAACATTTTTATGAAGAGTCTTATTTTAAAAAGAAATTGGTTGGATCATTTTGTTAAAGCCAATTAACGTTTTATTTACTGTTATAATAAAATGTTATTATTGAAATATATTTTTTATTAGATAGTGAGTTTTAAAAAAACACTTATTGGAATCTGTTTTTAGTGGCCAAGTATTGGGCCTGGTTATATTAAAAGAACCTTTTTCTTGCTGTAATAAAAAAAACAACAATGATGTTGGGCTGAATTCATGTAATCAGCGTTGGCCCAAATCTAAAAAAACAAGTATTGTATCAATCAACCAAAAGAAAATCATGCGCGTTTAAAAAAAACATCCATTCTAGAAATCAAATTGCAAACCAAATCTGGAAATTAACTACAGAATTAATCCCAATCTAAACGTTCAAGAAATCTCATAACCAATTAACCAAAAGCGCAATATCAGTATCATTACAAATCAGATTTACAGCAAATCGAATATCACAAAATCTGAAAATATATTACAAAATTTACAATAAAAAGATTACATTGGATAAGTTACAGAAATCAATCCCTAAATTCCTAAATTTGTAACCCTTAATCTTTGCTAACCTAAATCCACAACCCTAATAACAAAAACTATATATATTAATAAGAATACAAAAATGGGGAAGGTACGAATACAGAAGAAGAAAATATACAAAGGGGGGGGGGTTGCTTTGACAGAAAGTACAAGGGAATCAAAAAGGACAAAAAACCTTGAAGACGGGAAGAACAACAACGCGAGAATTGGATGGAATGGAAGAACATGGACCTCGTCGGAAAGAGAGAAGACCGATTAGGGTTTCGGTATCCGAAACCCTAATCTCTAGCCACTAATCGCGTATTCGCATCACTGCCGCTTCCACCCCCATTGTCGCCCTCTTCGAGCACCGCCGGGACCTGTGAATCACAAAAAATAGAAGATCAAGATCATGCGGAAGCCGAATCAGAATCAGAGGAAATCACAAAGGGGTAAAAGATATTTAGCTTTTTTTTGTTGTATTTTGGCTGGGATAGAAGGGTTTTGGGATTAGTTTAGCGGCACCGCCAGAGATGAGCGAAAGAGACAGATAGAGGTTTTCTGTAAAAATAATAATGAATTACGAAAAATGAAAAAAAAACAATATGTTATGCTCTGTCGTATCCAGTACATGCAAACCTATTGTAATATTATGTTCCTTCATGTTATATCCACGCGATCTCTATCAGACGGCCGTGAGGCCAAGTCTACCCTAAGCCTTGTACTCCCTCGCATACACAATCTAACCAGGCTCTCTTTAAATTGCAGTTGGGCCTAACCCATTACTTTTCACACCACCATTCCCCTGAATTGCTAAACCACAAAGAAAATCACACCCCCATGTCAAAACTGTGTTGGGCTTAGCCCAGATTTCTAGTAAAACCCCCATGTTTTACTACACAACTAGAATTACAACCCCCCTGATTTAATTAAATAATTTTCATTATTATTTTTTATATTATATTTTATTTATCTATATTTAAATATTACATTTTTTATTATTATAATTATTTACTTCTTTTTCTTCATGATGATAATAATTATTATTAATATTAATTTTTATATATTATTATTTATTAGCATATAAATAAATCATTTTATTCAAAACTCATGCATAGTATGTTTTATATTATCTGCATTAAAATATTTTCTAATCATGCATTAATCAAGATTTTCGCAACTAATACGATAAAAAACACAAAAAAATCATCAAACTATTTTTCATAATAAATTAAACTAATCAACTGTTTTTGCAAAATGGTTTCAAACTAGTTTTGACTTACTGCCCATTCAGTCAAAATCTCTGCAATTACTACTCCTGACCGAGTGCGAGGTGATTCAAAATATGTTTGCAAACCCCTAAATAACACCAACCTCATACGGACTACGAATTTGGACTCTGATTCCTCATAAGAGAATACGTAGGCATACGATAAAAAATCGTGGCGAGTCTTTCTAATTAAAACTTAAAATCCAGTTTACCCCAAACCTAATTCTAGAGCCTAGTATCCTTGTGAAAAAGGTAGATGAAAGGTTCCTAACACCTTCCTTTCATCTAATTTAGTCTGAAACCTAGAATCTCTGTCTGCGAATTAGAGTTTCCTATTAGTGCCCTTCCCCATGATAAAAACTAATAGTGGCGGCTCTGATTTAAAAACCAGTTACTACAGTCAACAATTGACTTTTGCTGAGTTTTTCTCAAATGACCAAATCATCAAGTTCAAGTAATTGAACTTAAAATAATGCCATACAAGAGTCCATAATACATATGAGCATGCATTAGGACATATATAAGTCATTGAGAACCAAATTTCTCAAGAATAATGTCAGGAAATGCCTTTGTAAAAAAGTTGACTTTACAGTCAACTAAGTCAAAATTTCACAAATAATCCAATGCAATGCTTTGAACAATCTTGTGATGAATTCAATCGTCATACTTGATACCCTAGGATATCAATTGATCATAGAAACCAAGTCATGGTGAAAATGAAACTCACAAATTGAAAGGGGAAAAACCCTAATTTCTTATTGAATAGCCTAGGAGATGGTGACTGAAGATCAAACCCTAATTTCTCAAAGATTCCTGAGAAATCCAAGGAGCAAATGAACATGAAAGATCGTGAACATGAGATCCCACAAAACTTTCTTTGAGAAGTTCAATTTCTTGCTTGGTGGATAATCTTTAGACAGGAGAAACCCTAAGAACCTAGATCCCATGAGTGTAGAAATGAATGTAACCTAATGGTAAGTATGAAATGCAGTGCAATAAGCCATATGAAAAGATATAAGGGTAGGACAAATTTGGGGTGTGACATTGTCTTGCTATCAACCCTTTTGTATTGTTGTACTTAAACATTATGTAATCTGCTTGTGTAGAAGCATCTCAGTATAAACATCTTTGTAATCAACTGTTGTTGATAGATTCCTTGAGTGACTGAGTAAAGGTTTGAAGACTCAAGAAGACTCTAGTTATGGTCATAGTGGTTTACAATAAGGATTAGTGGACTTATTATGGGTTCTAATAGGGTTGACTGGACTTATTGTGGTTGTATGTAATTTGGTTGATTATAGTGGATTAAGTCCTTGTGTATAAGGAAAATCACCTTACGGGGTAGACTGGAGTAACTTCGTTAATAGTGAACCAGGATAAAATTAATTGTGTTCATCTATTTTTAATCACTTGTTATCTTTGTGTTTTGAGTTGCAAAAATATTATATTTGGCGCAATCCAATTCAAACCCCCTTTTTCTTGTGTTTCTCACACCTTCACCCGGTTGTGACAATTCTATTGAAAAAGAAGGACGTTTTTCTCTCCAGTTTAACCTTGGCAATACTGTGTGGAAGTCTACAAACAGACTAGGAGTTATTTTCAATCTTTTGGATAGTTCAACACTAATAAATTAGAGTAATTATGTGGAAATCACAAATAGAGACTAAGGAGTAGGTTGTTGGATTTGGAAGGTTCAACAAGTGAATTCGGGTAAAGATTTTGCATAGAGTTCAGTTTGTGAAGAAGTGTACAAGTCAAGTGAAGAAACTTGTTGATTGGCTGCATCTTACAAAACAACGACATGGAGAAGTTTCCAAAGTGTTCAAGATTAATCTAGCTTGCTTAAGTTGTATGGAGGTGTAGAAGGGACACACGCTGGACACGATGTTCTAGTAAGTTGGTACGACATCTAAGCCTTGCGCAACAAGTCATTGTTGTTGTGTTTTTTTAAGATTCTCTAGTCAAATATTGGATTATATTATATTGTTATTGATTTAAAATTATGATTAGGTTATTTATTTGACAGATGAATGAAGATTAATTCAAATTAAATGGATATTTAAATTTTAACTTAAATTGAAACAAATCATATCTTGTTCGGAATATTTAAGGAACAAATAATATCCAACAGATTCTGCATTATTTCTGGAAGAAATCAAATAAAATATCCATGAAAAAATCCTATAGTCATTATGTTATATAAGGAGATCAAACCTAAATTGGAACTCAAGCATTCACGTTGAAGATCTTAGAGTGCTATGTTTACAAGAGTCCTTGTTATTTTATGTACACCACTACGTTTCAATAACTTGGATTAGTAGGTTTGTCTAGTTTAGTTGTAAGATTCAACATTACTCACAATTGTGATGGAAGTTGATCATTAAGGTTTAGTGACTGAAGACAAAATACTTGGGTTAATTAGTGTTTGAGAGAAAGTGCGAGGCTATCTCATATTTAGGGGCAGTCCTAAATAGAAAGCCGCGGGGTAGTATTAGGAAAAGGAATTGAATAACATATGGTTTATTGTTGCTTGTAAGACTAATTATACTAAGCTACTAATAGTGAATTTCCTTTCTTGGGTTGAAAGCCAACCCTTCAAACGTAGGTGCAGGTTACATCGAACTGGTTTACAAATTTATTGTGTTATTTATTTCTTTTCTGCTACATCATCTTGTACAAGTTAATTATGGTGGTTCTAGTTTAACTTATCGTACCAATTTCCAGAACATTGCATGCGACATATGTCCCATGAGGAACACAATTTTGTCAAGATCCAGAATAAACGAATTTATCTTTTCAGCGGTTTTGGACTAGTGATTGTACGAACTCTTGTAATATTTTTACAAATCAAATTAGAAGACCAACAAATTTTCAGTGGGAAACCATTGGAGAATGGATTAAGTACAAAGCAAGGACGTACGTGTCAAACCATTACAAATCCTAGTGTACACTCTTCTCTCTCTCATTTAATTTTTTAGTTGATCACATGATTAGGCTGTTTCTACTGCTTTCTAGAATTGCACGTTGATAAGATTTATCTTATTATAAATAGCGGTTTGTTTCGTAAGTAGTAGGTTTTGTTAGAATCGACAGTTCAATTTTTTCTTAGTGTGGATTAAGCTTGAAGACTTTAATAGAAGAATCATACTTGTATTGGTAGTTATTTAATAAAACCTCATGTGAAATTGAACAATTTGCAATACTATTGGTTTGCATATTTTGGTGAAATTCAATATTTCATCTTGGTTATATTGAATTTTCTGGCTCGACTTACATGTATTTTATTATCGTTTTATTTATATTTATGTCATATTATGCTGGTATTTTATTGTATTTCAGGTATATGCTAGAAATGAACCTTAATATGAAAAGGAGAAAGAAACAAGGAGAAATGATAGAAAATATGTGACTTTGTAGCAGAAAATGAAGGAAACTACATCAGAGGGTTGTGACGGTCATCACAGCCCCATGTCGCCCGCCACAAGCTAAATAAGTGTGCCCCTCGGCACACTAACCATGACGCTCAGCACAAGTCAAATATGTGTTTCCCTCGGCATACATTGTATGATGATCGATACAAGCTAATTGTGGTGATTAAACATGTAGTCCTCTTCACGTCTGTAACGAAGCTCCCATGATTTTTTTAACTTCCCATTATCACTCCATGATCTTTTCAACTTCCCATTTCCCACTTCTTTCTCCACTTTCTCCATTATCTCCACCACTTCTCTCATAAAGCTGAAATGTTACTTTCATTTTATTCCTCTATATATAGGATCTTAGAAATTAGTTTTGGGCATCCAAATTTTATGCGCGAAAGCGCTGTTAGCAATTTTAGGCAAAAAAATCACTTTGTAAAGTGGTAGTTTCTAACATTGGAGAACTACCACACCATTAGTATTAGGCCTACAATTTGTGTAACACTTGGATCAATCTTGCCGATATTATTTCAAATATTTATTCAAGTTTCAAGATTTGTTTCGTCCGTAGTTTTATTCAAGTATACTGCGTCTGCTTTACTTCCAGTTAATCATACTGGCTTGTGGAGGATACACACTGCTCAAATTATTTGCTTAAGTATTTAATTTTATATTCCTATTTTAAGTATAATTTATTTATTTCTTACCATGCATGTGTTACTAAATTTATGTTTTAATTTTATGATATCCTGCAATAAAATTATGTCTGGCTAGATTCCCTGATACCGGTATGTAAAACTTAACCGAAAGGATTCGTTAATTAATTGGCATTATTATTTTTTTTAAAACACTTTTGTGGTTTTAATTTCCAATTTTAATATTTAATTGTTTTTATACGGAAGTAAGAGATAGTCTAAGGTTAAAATCAACAGAGTGGAAGTTTGAGGTTTTAACCAGATAATGGTTATTAAAACATTAATTTTAAAAACAGCAGAAGCTCTTTAAGGTTAATTGGACTTTATTTGTTTTCAAAAAATACTTTTGAGTCTTAAATAAAACAGCGGAAGCGCTCATTTCGAGCTTAACTAATAGGATATGATTCAATAGAACGGAAGTTCGAGACGAGAGTCTTTAAACAAATAGTTTTCACTGAAATGGTGTTTTAATACTAAAAACAAATGCTAATGACTTACTGAATCCCTTAAGTTGACGAAATACATACCGGTGTCCCGTTATTAATTACTAGATTTTAGTTAATTCCTGATTAAACCCAAACACAAAAATTTATTATTTAGCCTTAGCTTTACACACTAACCCTAAGATAACAGTAACTTGACCACCAGTCCTTGTGGGTTCGATATATTTTAAAACTACACGATAAGACTGTGTACTTACAGTCACTACACTCGATAGACTCATAAAGTCGCGATCAAGTTTTTGGCACCGTTGTTGGGGACTGATTTATTCAAATATCGTGTATCCCTTGTTACGAAGTATAGACTAAGGCATTGTTACTTTAATTACTATGTATCACCCGAATTTTTCTACAACTCCCATTCTCAGTATTTCAAGAAATCACAAGAATCCCATAAATCCGACCTCAAAATACTGATGGATGATTTCAATGCTTCATTAACTCACTCTCACTCAAATTACCTCTACAAATACCAATCCTAAAATTTTGAGGAGTCGCAAGAATCCCATAAATTCGATCTCGAAATATTACTGGAGGATTACAATGGGACGCTAATTTATCCTCAACCAAACTTCCTCTACAATCACCACACCCAATATTTTGAGGAATCACAAGAATCCCGAAATTCCACTCTCGACGCATTATTGGAGGATATGACTGCGACACTAAATCTCTCTAGGTTAGAAACTATGATGGAGCGCTTTGCGGAAACACAAAATGCGACACTAACTCCCTTTAAGGAACCGCAAGAATCCCATAATTTCAACCTCACAACATCAATGGAGGATTTTGATGCGACGCTAACTCACTCTAGTTTACAATCTATGATAGAGCACCTTGTAGAGACACAAATTGTCCAAATGAAGAGATAAGAAATCAAAGTCTTCAAAATAATGAAACTCGTACGCAACTGAATAATGCGGTTGAGTCTCTTACGAATCACAACATGGACTTGGAGACTCAAACCTCCCTGCTTGAACAAAAACCTCTAGGACCCTTCCCTGAGAAGCATGTGGATGTTCTAAAAACCGATAGTGAAAAATAAATCAAAAATCCTAAGAAGAGTGATAATAAGGTTGAAGAGCGTAATAATGAGGTTGAGAAGAGTTTTGATGAGAAAAGAGTAGAGATTGACAAAAATACACTGATGCCATATGAAAGGGAGGTTGTCGAAGAGGTAGAGAAGGAAACTTCTATTATTGTTCCTCCTCCCTATAATCCACCTATTTCTTTTCTGCAAATATTTGTGGAAGTTAATGTAGATGCCCAATCCAACAGGTATGTGGCGAATATCCATACTAATGCACCTTTGCTTGAGATTCTGCATAAGAAGAGAAAATTTGAGGACCATAAAACTAGGGAAATCATTAGCATTAATAAAGGAAGGTTAACATTCAAGATGGTGGATGAAATAACTAAGCCCAAACTTGAAAAGGTGATACTCAAGATTGATCCAGAACCACCACCACAAGTTCAAAAGAATGAAACACCCCACATAAGAAAGAAAAGAAAAGGCGAGGGATATATGAGATGGCTTGATAAGTGGCCATGGAAACCAAAGACAATTAAAAAATTCGATCGAGGAGTCTTTCTTAAGAGAATCACCATGAGTGCTGATACTCTTGAGTCGTCGAGCTACCGACATTAAAAGAAGCGCTGCGTGGGAGGCAACCCACGAGTTTTAATTTAATGTTTTTGCTTTTGTTTGAGTTTGTAGAAAATAAAGATATTGATCACTTGGCACCTATCAGTTGCATGCATGCAACTATCGAGGAGAGCATTGATCAGGTTCTTATTCCTCTTTCCACTTTTTACCGAAACATTGAGGATAATGTTTGGTTTAAGTGTGGGGGAGGAACTTTACCACTTTCCATTTATCGGTTCTTATTTTGATTTATTATTTTCCAGTTTATTGCATGTTTTAGGATTTTATCTGTTTTCAGTATTTGGTCGATTCATTGCATGTGATGTCAAGTCTATGCCTGTTTTTCAGTTGTTATCGAATTTCCCCGAAATTTTTATTTTTTTTACCTCCAACAAAAATTTTCTAGTTGATGCATGGCGCACACACTCTGAAAGGATATAGGTTGTCATAATCTAGGCTTTGTTAGAGAGACTTGGGAAAGTTCCAATAAAATCGATACCATTATAACACCCTAAACTCCTGCATTTATATGATATCGATTTGGGTACCCATTATGCTGAGACCTTAGGCTCAAGTTTTCAAAGTAGCTCTTAAGTAGTTTATATTAACAGTCAGCACCATCTTAAGCATAAATTACGTAGGGAGTCGATGAATGTAACTGAATGATCCCAAAAATTCTAAAAAAAATATTTATAAATTTAAAATAGGGAATGTATCGATTAAGTTAGGTGACCCTCACCCGGTCACTTAATCCAACAGTTATGGAACCTATAAAAATATAATAAAACAACCCGTCGTCAGTTGGTTCAAAGGTGTCTGGTGCTGAACTTGGTAGGGAAAACTACGGTCTGATCCCTCACAATTGTGATTGGTTAAATAAAAGGGGTTACCAAACTTATGTACCAGAACCTCAAGACAAAGGATCATAGTCGCTAACAGATTTCCCTACTATGTGCGTGTACAAATAACGAGCTTAATGTGATTGCTCTTGAATGAATAGAGTGGAATAAAAACGAGATATATAGGTTGAGTTATAATGGCATGATTCAAATTGGTTTGCATAAAGTGGGAGTCTTTGAACATTGTGTCTTTACAGTATCCTTGGTATTGAATACTTAGTACCTATGATTAGGAGTCATGTTGTGCCCTTATTTCAAAGATCTCTTATCATTTCTTTTACAGTGTTGGTCGATTACTTGAGGACAAGCAATGGTTTAAGTGTGGGGTTATTTGATAACGCGAAATTATATCAAATTTTCTGGCTCGACTTGCATGCATTTTATTATCATTTTTATTTATTTATGTCATATTATGCTGTTATTTTAGTGTATTTCAAGTATATGCTAGAAATGAACTTAAATATGAAAAGGATAAAGAAACAGGAATAAATGATAGAAAATATGTGACTTTGTAGCAGAAAACGAAAGAAACTACATCAGAGGAATGTCACGGTCGTCACAGCCCCATGCTTCCCGCCACAAGCTAAATAAGTGTGCCCCTTGGCAAACTAACCATGATGCTCAGCACAAGTCAAATATGTTTGCCCCTCGGCACACATTGTATGGCGATCGATACAAGCTAATTGCAGTGATTAAACACGAAGTCCTCTTCACGTATGCAACGAAGCTCCCATGTTTTCTCAACTTCCCATTACCACTCCATGATCTTTTCAACTTCCCATTTTCCCACTTATTTCTCAACTTTCTCCATTATCTCCACTACTTCTCTCACAAAGATGAAATGTACTTCCATTTTATTCTTCTATATATAGGATTTAGAAGTTAGTTTTGGGCATCCATGTTTTATGCGCGGAAGCGCTGTTAGTAGTTTTAGGCAGAAAAATCACTTTATAAAATGGTAGTATCTCACATTGGGGAACTGCCACACCATTAGTATTAGGCCTACAATTTGTGTAATGTTAGGATCAATCTTGCCGATATTATTTCAAAGATTTACTCAAGTTTCAAGATTTGCTTCGTTCGTAGTTTTATTCAAGTTTACTTCGTTAACTTTACTTCCAGTTAATCCGACCGGCTTGTGGAGGATACGCACTGCTTAAATTATTTGCTTCAATATTTAATTTCAGGTTCCTATTTTAGATATAATTTATTTATTTCTTACCATGCATGTGTTACTAAATTTATGTTTTAATTCTATGTTATCCTGCAATAAAATTATGTATGGCTAGATTCCCTGATACCGGTATGTAAAACTTAACCGAAAGGATTCAGTAATTAAATGGCATTATTATTTTTACAAAAACACTTTTATGGTTTTAATTTACAATTTTAATATTTAATTGTTTTTGTACGGAAGTAAGAAACAGTCTAAGGATAAAATAAACAGAGCAGAAGTTTGAGGTTTTAACCAGATAGTGGTTATTAAAACATTAATTTTAAAAACAACGGAAGCGCTTTAAAGTTAATTGGACTTTATTTGTTTTCAAAAAATACTTTTAAGTTTTAAATGAATCAGTGGAAGAACTCATTTCGAGCTTAACCAATATGATCTGATTCAATTGAACGAAAGTTTGAGACGAAGGTATTTAAACAAATAGTTTTCACCGAAATGGTATTTTAATACTAAAATTAAATACCAATGACTTATTGAATCCCTTAAGTTGACGAAATACTTACTGGTGTCCTGTTACTAATTACTAGACTTTAGTTAATTCCTGATTAAACCCAAACACTAAAATTTATTATTTAGCCTTAGCTTTACACAGTAACCCTAAGATAACAGTAGTTTAACACCAGTCCTTGTGGGTTCGATGACTTTTAAAACTACGCGATAAGACTGTGGTGCACTTGCAGTCACTACACCCGATAGACTCATAAATTCCCGATCAATAAGCATAATCTCTTTTACGCAAACCTTCTCATGCTACACAAAAAAATTGTTTTTGAAACTCTGATAAAAAAATTTCAAACAGAAGTTTTAGTTTGGGAGTTCTATTTAAACCTGTCTAGACCATTATTATTCCATATTCTCACCCAACAATTAGCCTAGAGATGGTCTTTTGATCAGTTCTAAGAAACTCAAAAATTTTGGAACATGGGTGACGACGATCCAAAGGGAGCGTACCTTAGAGCACCACTTTTTAAAGGCAAAAATCGTGATTATTGGAAGGATAACATGTATGTTCACTTAATGTCAGTTGACAAAAATATATGGATAAAAATCACTAACGAGCCTTTTATCCTTAAAAGCAAAGTCAATGATTCTATTAAACTCCCAAATAAATGGATTGTTGAAGAAATAAAAAAGTCTTTTTAATGATTTGAAGGGGAGGAATATGATTATATTAGGATTAAGTGCTAAAGTATATTACTCTATCTCACATCATAAGAGTGCACGAACCATGTGGAACGTTCTTCAAGTCCTTTACGAAGGAACTGAATACGTCAAAGATTCTAAAATTAATATGTTGATAGAGGAGGGTGAACTTTTTCGTATGGAACCCAGAGAGTTCATGGAATCCATGTAGAATCGTTTTCTCCATTTAATCAACAAGCTAGAAAATTTGGGAAAGACCACTTCTAACAAATATTATGCTAACAAAATTCTAAAATCTGTGTGCAAGGAATGAAAACCAAAAGTTACAACCATAAAAGAATCAAAAGATCTTAGTTCTATGGATATCACAAAACATTTCCAAAATTTATCCTAGCATGAGAACGAGTTGAAGTGAATTGTTGAATGAAAAGTAAATTAGAAAAGGAAAGAGAAGGTAAAATAATAAAAGAAAAATCTATCCTTGAAAGCTTCGTCCACAAGAACAAATAAAAATAAGGACGAAGATGATAGTTCTGACGAAGACTCTTCTAAATAATAAGAAATGGGTTTATTCATCAAACACTTCAATCAATATATGGGGAAGAATAACCTCGAGAATTTTGACAAAAATATGATTAATTTCAAGAAGTATCATCCATACAAGAAGGAACATATGAGAAAATAAGAAGATGTCACATGCTTCGAATGCGGAAAACCGAGTCATTATAGAACCAATTGCCCGAGTTTCAACAAACATCATAAGAAAAAGGATATTGAATTCTACAATACAAAAGGTAAACATGTTAAAGGTCGTAGAGCCTATATCACTTGGGTAGAAAAAGAAAAGAACTCCTCTTCATCTTCCGGTTCAAGTTTTGACGATGAATGTGCCAACCTATGTTTGATAGCCCAAAAGAAAAGTGAATACTCCGAGGTATATATTTTTGATCTTGGAGTTAAACCATCTTATAAACAATTGTAGAAAGCTTTTAGTGAAATGCATGCAAATGCTCTAGATGCTTTTATGAAAATTTCTCTCCAAATAAAACTTATCTCAAAACTTGAAAATGAGATTAATGATCTTAATAGTTCCTTAGATTCCTTAAAGTAAGACCAATCATCTCTTGTAGATGAGAGTTTTAATACTTCTGGTACTTTATTTGAAAATATAGTAAAAATGGATTGTGTAACATATCCAATTTTAAAACTTGAAAATGAAAATCTCAAAGGACAACTAGTGTCAGACTTTATTTACATCTACTACTAGATGTATGTCTTCAGGTGAACAAAGGATTACTTTTGAGCAAAACCCTCGACTTGTTAGAAGAAATAGAAAGAGTATTTCAAATAAAGTTATATGTCATTATTATGGCAATAAGGGTCACATTAGGCCTCTTTTTCACATTATAAATGTGAAAGTTCCTAATGGTATCATGCCATGGATACCTAAATTTTCCTAAACTAACCCTCAAGGACCCACTAGTTGGGAACCTAAATTACATTTTTGATTGTATACATGAATGTCTTGCCTCTGAAATGTTATGGTTCCTAGATAAAAGATGATCAAGACACATGACATGAGACAATTCGTTATTTATCATGTTCGATCAGAAAGAAAACAATCATGTCATGTACGAGGACAACACTCAAGGTAATATTCTTGGTAAAGGTATTATGGTAAATCCCTCCATAATAACTATTGAAAGTGTTTTATTAGTTAAAGGGCTTAAACATAATTTACTTAGCATTACTGAATTATCTGACAAAGGATGTTATATAATTTTTCGATATCTTAAGTTGGTTAATTGAAAATTAGGTACATAAAAGTTTAGTGTTTAAGGGTTCTAGGATTGATAATATCTATTTGTTTGACTTGGATAATGTGTCAATATATGATACTGTGATACGGTGGAAGAACTGACTGTTAATACTGGTTTTGCGTTTGTATTCGCAAATGTTGCGGTAAGCAAGAGTCGCCACCAACTTTTCTTTTATCCAAATTAAGGAAAGGGTGAAAAGAACAGAAAAAGAACTTTTCGAGAATTTTCTGGGTAAAGGGGGTAGATTATTGAAAGGGAAAGTGTTACCACCCTTTCCATCCGTATTTATCTACGGGCTCTTAAATTCTAGCTCATGTTTTGAAAATTGCTTGTGCTTTGTGTTTTTTTTAAGTATTTTGAAATGCCTTAGTGCGTAAATTTGCTTTGTGATAACTCTTGTATTAGTCCTCAAGAATGTTGACAGAGAAAATGTTTTTGAAAGTTGTTTTTGAAATGTGTAAGTGTAAAAAGAGTTTGTTTTACTTGAGCAAGCATTTAACAGCTATCTACTTGGACTCGAAAAGGTCTGTTCTTTTCCTCCTATCCTTTAGACAGTGTTATCTTACTATTAGTGAGTAGGTATCCCTATAGTTGGATGTATGAGGGACATTCGAAGGGACGCACAATCACAAAGGCAACTTGTGGAAACGCTTTAGCACTTTTTTCTAGGGACTAGATCATTTACCGAAAGGCAACTCTAGGGTCATCGAGGGACTATGATCTTTTTTATTTACGGTTCTTTGCTAAAGCATCCCCGTTTCGAGGGACATCACTGTTTTATTTCTGAAGGCAACCAAAGTAGGGGTACCCTAGAGGTGTATATGTGCAATTATGTTTGTATTCAGTTATTTGTATCTTTTATGTTAGGTTTTCTAACATTTTCTTTCAGTCTTGTCATGCAATCCTAGTTACTAGTAGTTAATATGTACAGAAAAACATAAAAATGCGAAAATATAACCCTATGCTATTACATGGCTTCAGGGAGGGGGATATTTACAATATATAAAACTTGGGGGAAGAAAAATAAAGAAAGCGGTAGAAATCCTAATTAGTCTATTACATCCAGTGAGCAGATACATTCTATAATAAAATAAAAGTAATAATGCTAGAATAGTAAATGTGCGTGAATTCGGAAAGACGTCTAAAAATCATATGGTAAGAGTAAATCTTTTTGTTTTGTTTTTAATTATAAAAGAAAATAAAAATTAAGTCTATTTAATTTTAATTTCAAGAAAAAAGGCTAAAATAATTAATTAATTTGTTTACAAAATTAATTTGATTAAAAAAAAACTAACCTAAGATTTTTTGTGATTTTTTTATTGAAAGTTAATTCAAATGATAAGGTCAATAAAGAAATAACGAAAACAAAAATAAAAATACAAAGGGGCATCCTTCGATCCAGGGGGAAAAACGGAAGCTTCGATCCAGAGAAGGTGTCTTTCGATCCAAGGGAAAAATTAGAGGCTTCGATATAGAGAAGGAAATGTCTCCTTCGATCTAGAGAAGGAGCTGTCTTCTTTGATCCAGGAGGGAAATCTACTTTTCGATCCATATCTATAAGACAAGCATTAGGACAATAAAGATGCAGGACCTGGGCGTCGAACCCAGGTCCTTCGATCCTGTGCACGCTGATATGCTCAGACTTGATCTGCAGTACCAACGTTAGAAAAAGAAACAAATACAAACCTGGTCGAACCCAAGTTCTTCTCCTGCACATACACCTACAAGTTTGATCAAATGCTGGATCGAAACAGATCCAAAGACTCTTCCCTATGCATGTTCATTTCCTAAACCCAAAGCTAGGGTTAAAAACTAGCGCAAGATCTTTGTACCACCTAGTTTGAAACCTGGCTGTTTCGAAGCCTTAGAATGGCACCTTGTACTTCCACACTTATATTTGTATGAATGATCAATGAGAACACAAACATGCATATAAAAACAAATCAAATAGTAATCGAAAGGCTGTGACCCAGAATTTTACCAAGGATTGGTGGGCTTGATGCGTGGCTTTTGGCTAATGCTTGGTAACACTTCTTGCAGACTTTAGGGAGTGAATAGAGTGTTGCTGAAGACTCCTTTGATTAGGACTACTATTGAGGATTTTGATAGTTTTAATATGGCTTAGGAGGAAACGTGTGCGTGTGTATGTGGTCTCCTCCTCTTTTTTGTTGCTAGTGTGCTCCTTATATAAAGGGGACGGAGGGGACAAGAGGGCAAATGAATAAACAACCATTAAGTTGGTGTTTTAAGGCCATAAATATCACTTTGAAACTTTTACAAAGACATGGTTTCTTGTCCCTTTCTATGAACCTGGACATAATTGGCTCCTTGGAATTCCCTCCTTCGAATGACTCTAATTTCTTCCTTCGAATGGTCTAGAGTCTTGATTCGAAGTGTTCATAAACCTCCTTATTAGAGCTTCTTCGATTGAGTCTATCTACTTGCCCTAGCTGCTTGATTCAAACGACTCAAACGAAAAATTCAATATGGCCAATTGAAAACCTCCTTTGTCACCACCTTCAAATGCTAATGCACAAGAGGCCTGGGCCTGGCCACATGTAGGACCAAGACCCATCATAAGACAAGCTTGTATTCAATAACCATGTGTCCTTCGAATGGACCAATGAATGCTCCTTTGAAGGGATCTCATGTGTGTATAAGAAACTGTTTCAAAGGGGACCATTGCCCAATCAAAGCTGGCACAAAGGCAGCCAGTGCCTCGTGGGCGCTAGCATGAGGCAGGTCAAAGCAAGCGTCAAAGAGGCCATCGCCTACTGAATTGAAACTGGCATGAAGGAGATATTTGCCTTGTGCATCGAAGGGAGATTTTTTCCTAGTGGATTGAAGGAAAATATGAAAGAGTCTTGGCCTTGTGTGCTGAAGGCAACCTGAAAAATGGGCCTTTGCCTTGTGAAACTAAGGTAAGCATGAGGAAGTTTCTTCCTAATAGACCAAAAACAAGCATGAAAAGGCTTACTGACAAGCTGAAGGGGCCTTTTGACCACTGGAAGCTTTGTGAATTAAGCTTGATCGAAGGAGACTTAGCTCCTAATCAAAGCTTATATGCAAGAGTGTTCACTGCTGGTGAATCGAAACAAATTTGTAGGGGATTCTTGCTTTGTGCACTGAAGGCACGCATAGAGGGAGTATTTGCCTAGTGCGCTGAAGGCAAGTTGAAGAAGGGGTATGTGCCTTATGAGTTTAAGGCAAGCACAAAGAAGGCCCTGCTGGAATGATACTTGTGGACCAAAGCTTGCTCAAATAGGTCTTTAGATGTCCAATCGAAGCTTATCTGTAGGGGAATACTACTTTGTGAACCGAAGCAGGCATGTAGGAAGTTCTTGCCTTGTGAATCAAAGGCAAGCCTGAAGAAGCCAATGCGCAGTCGAAGCCTTGTGAATTAAACTTGATTGAAGGAGGCCCAACACCCAATCGAAGCTTGCTCAAATGCCAATCGAAATACCCTGTTCAGAAGCCAATCGAAGGACACTGTTGAATTGCCAATCGAAAGACACTTTGCTACCATTAAAAAATTTCATTTTCCTTAGGAAATTGTTTGAAACCACCCATATAAGAGAAAAAACCTTGGGAAACATGAGAGGGAAAATTTTGGTGTACAACAACTGCCCCTGTTCAATCTTCTTAAACCTGAGGATTTAGATTGGCTTGTTTGTCTTTCATGATATGAAGGTGGAAGAGGATTGAACACTTGAGTGCCCAGAAATTTTCACTCACATGAAGTAATAATGTTGGTTGATGATGCCGGGAATGGGCTTACAGATGCCATTTAGACAAGATGACGAAGAGTTGTCAGAGATGGGCTTAAAGATGTCATCTAAAGTAGATGTTGACTTCACACATGGTCCCCTTGGGGGTTCCCATTCCTGCTGTCTACGGAAGAGTCCATTGGGGAATATGGGTTTCTGTTGTTCTCTTTCTTGAGGAAAACTCTGTGGGGAATAGAGTTTGGGAACATCAGTTGTTCAAGGCTCTACTAAGGAGTCATCTCTGTACTGGAGAGATGAAAGTTTACTGTTTTCTGGTTGAAGTCCAGGCTTCACAGTAACTTGGTGGGGATAATGGAATTAAGCGTTATCTGAAGATGTAATGAAAAGAGCTTGTGTAGGGCTATTTTAGAATGAGTCTGTGTTAGTCTACATTTAGAGATATATGAGAAGGAGCCTGTTATACCCCAAAATCCCCCCCCCCCCATATTTCTCAACACATGGCAAGTGATGTTCCCAAATTGCTCAAGGAAGTCCAAGAGTTGACCAGACAAACTCTCTCCTAAGGCAATATACCTCAAATTAGGGTTTCTATGTTCATCAAGATGTGTGGACCACAAAGGACTCAAATTCTCACCATTGTCCTAATATGTTCTCAAGATCATCCATGTCAAGTTTCAAGCCTTGCAGAGGAAGTTTGCTCAGTTAATTGCTCAAGTGCCTGAAAATCAACTATGCTAGGTCAAAAGTCAATTGTGGCCCACATACAGTCAAACTTCAATATTTTTGGTAAACATCCTCATTTTGAATTATAATTCATCACTTGATCAAGGGTTGATCATGATTCATCAAGGATTGCTCACAATTCATCAAAACCCGGAAGTTGCTAAGTTAGGGTTTTGTAGGAAAAGTCAACTCAACTTTGACCATGCATAACTTTCTCACACTTCATCAGAAATGACCCATCAAAAGCTCATTTTGAAGGGGATGAAATTCTCTACAATTAATATTTATCTCCCAAGTTCAAAATATGCACTCACAAAAAGATATGAATTTTGACATTATAAGTCATTTTGGAAAGTCAACAAAAACACCTTTTGGGTCAAAGCTTCATACATGAACATGGAAGAATCAATTGATATGAGACCAAAATGTTTTCTTAGAGTACATCCTAAGCTTTCTAAAAAGTCCAAGAACACCTCTCTAGGTTCAAAATTAAGAGAGTTATGCATTGGCCAAGTTGACCATTTTTGCAAAATTGCCAAAAGTCAAATGTGCTCAAATTTGCATTTTTTGCTAAATGGGCCCAACTTTTTATGCTTGCACCTCACTTCTAATATGATACACGACCCAAATATCCAACCTCATGTTATTTGCTTCACTTTTCAATTTATTTTGATTTTTTGTTAATTAAAATTTCAATTAAATCAAATAATTGATGAATAATCGAAAAGATATGTTGTGATCTAATTTTTGGACAGGATCTCAATCAAATAATGCAAGGATATCATGATCAATTCGAATCAAGGCTGATTGGGACAAGAAAGGCATAGTTTGGCCCAATATAGCAAGTTTACATATGCCATGAAAATCAAATCAAATCTTGAAAAACATCCAAAGATGTGATCATTTTTACAACCCCAATGCATTCTATAATATATATTGAACATTTCCAAAGAAAGAATAGGGGTTAACAATCGTGCATAGCCAAGAACAAAAACTCAATTTTTGGTAGAAAAGTGGTGATTTGATCTCTATCCTAGAGGAAGATTCAAAGCTTTCCAACACTCCTAATTGCATCCTGGAGCGTCTCTGAAGCTAACTGGATCAATTGCAAGCCTCCTTCTGCCCAGAATCGACCCATAGAAGTCACACTATTTTCCTAAAAAACTCATTTTCGATTTCATTGATTTACTCATCATATGCACGTTTTGATTGTATATTCTTGTTCATAATGGAGTTTGCAAGCTAATCATTCTATTCAATTGCATTTTTGATGACTGTATGTGAAACTGCCATGGCTATGGTTTTTTTCTTGTTTAGGGCTTTGTAGTATAGGCTAAATTGGACGTTGATTCTGGTACCATGATACTCATGAGGATGATACGAGTTGATTGGTACTAGCCATAGTCATTTATCTTGCTTGTGGACCATTTTTGAGATGCACAGGTCTGTACCTACAACGAAATGTCCGTAGGTAAAAGCTTGCTTACCTAAAATGACGGTTTGGCGAAGAAGAAGATGCGTGGAACTCCCTGGTTGGGTGGTTTGAATTTTAGCACATTTTTCCATTAACCATTATTTTTCATATATTATATTTTGTTTTCATTATATATACAAACAAGTCAAGCAGCTCAGTTGGCAAGCGTGCATTAGAAATATGCATAAGAACCTGGGTTTGATCCCAGGTCCAGACAACTTTCTTTATTTTCTTTTCCTTCCACAGATTCAATGCCAATCTCTTTCACATGCCTACCACGCACCTTCAATAATCAACAAGTGGATGCAGCAGTCAGCCAGGTGTACGCGTTCCAGCCTGAAGGACTACCATGCGGCTCAAGTCAACCTACACACCAGATCCAGCAAACTCAAATGGGCTTGGATCATTTGGGCTCAGAATTTCAGCAATATACCCCCTAATTGCTAAGCACAGGCCCATCATTCCTTTCTTATTTCTCTTATTCTATTTACTTCTTTCAATACTTATTTATTTATTTTTAATTCACAAATTAATCTTTTTTTCATAAAGTCATAAAATCAATAATTCACAAAAAAAAATTAGGATTAGTTTTTTTTAATTATTATTATCAAAATTAATTTAATTTAGTTTAACCTAGGTAAATCGTAATTTATTTTCATAAATAAAATCAAAATAGAAATTAGGTTAAAACTCTTGATTTAATTTTATTTTCTCTTTTTCTCAAATAAATAAAAATATAAAAATAGGTTTTAGAATAAATTAATTTATTTTTCTTAATTTAAGATTAATTAGAATTAGGATTTTTCTTTTTAATTTAATGATTTCTTTATTTTCTTAAATAACAAAACATGACAAAAACATTTTCTTAATCAATCGTCAATAGGTTTAAATCAAGGGTCAAAACCCTAGTTGTCTCGTATTTAATTCATCGCGCGCGTGTTAATTATTTTCGCCAATATTTTTGTAACTGTTCATGGTTTGTAATAGTTTAATCTAGGGCTTTTTACTTATCGCTTTTTTCCCGGGTTTTTGGCTATGTAATTAATCCCCCTCCCCGAAGCCTTGTAATAGCGTAGATTTACTTTCTCGCATCTTAGTTCCCACAAATATTTCACTGTTTAGATGTATGCTAATAGGATTGTATGACAAGAATGAATGACAAATTTAATACAGTTAAAAAACCCTAATGTTCAAAGATAAATAACTGAAAACAAATCACTCACACATATCACTCTTAGGGTATAATCTCTCTTTGGTTGCCTTTGGTAAATGGACATTAAGTATAGGGCGTCTTAGTGGTTGCCCTCCTGTCTAAAAAGATCAAATGTCCCATTCAAAAGTTGCCTCAGAAATGTTGCCTCGAATATGATCTTAAGACTCTAGGGTTACTACTAAGGTGTCCTAATATTTCTTTAGTGATCATACGTCCCTTTCGAATTGACCCTTACAACTCCAACGACGGTGCTACCTATTTCTGAATAGTAGGATAGCGCTGTCTAAAGGAAACGAGAATAGAAACGGTCTTTTTTCGAGTAGGTAGATTCTATTAGGTATTTGCTCAAATCAAAACTCTTCACACTTACACCTTTCAAAAAAAAAACTTTCAAAACAACTTCGTCACACCTTTGAGGACTAATACAAGGGTTATCACGAAGTCAAACTTTTCAAAACAAAGCATATACACAAGCAATTTTAAAAATCTGAGCAAGTACCGAAGAGCCCATGGAAAACCATGGATAGAAAGGGTGCTAACACCTTCCCTTTCTATAATCTATCCCTCGTACTCAAAATCTCGAAAAAGGATTTTTCTGTACTTTTTTATTTTCCGGTTGGATGAAATAAAAGTCGGTGGCGAATCTTGCTTACCGCGACATTTTGTGAACACAAAAATGCAAAACGCAAACCAGCGTCAAACAGTCAGTTCTGCCACCGTATCATAGAACTGGCGACTTTGCTGGGAAAGTAAGTGGGGTATACCTTAGGATCTAGTTCATCTTAATTGCTTTTCTTGATTGCTTTGTTTGCTTTATTTTTGAGGGTTTTGTTTGGGGTTACTATAGATCCTACACCCGGATCTGGGGATACCTTTTATGTAAGTAGCAATAGACTGTGAGGGAACTGTATGGCATAGACCGATACGGTTGAAGTAGTATCTACGTTGGTGTGGCACATTGGTTGGTACCGGTATCCCTTGTGGAGAAACGAGGAGAATACGGGACACTGCAGGGTGTCATTAAGCATCAACTGACCTTAGAACCTTTAATCGCCCAACTTGGCCATTAAAAAGTAGTGAGATAGCCGGCCTCGATATAGAGCTGAGAACTGGTTGATACTCGATGCTACACTCATTGAGAACATACTCTCGGAATAGTTCCGACCGCAAGAAAAGATTGCGTGAGCTGAAACCATGACCGATGGAGGATGGTCAGTGATATTGAGATCCTCTAGAACCCGGTTACTTTTTCTAGGACAGGTTTGAAACTAACTTAAGTTCAAGAGGGTATTACCTTTGACCTCATGCAAGCCTTAAACCTAAGGGCTTTGTGTGATTTGACTGTGTTTGTAATATCTGTGTTTGCTATACCTGTGGTTTACCATGACATCATGCATCATAACATGGCATTCATGCTACATTACACTAACCATTTCAAAGACCAAGGGAATTTATCTTTGTTCTGTTTTGCAAATCATGACTTTCGTGCATAGAAATACCATCTGAGTCAACTTTGTGCAGATACCTTCCTAACTTAAAGAGCTAGCCTCAAGAGTTTCTGAGACTTCTATGTTCATTAAGAGACACGGTCAACTTCTCAGCCTGGTCACTTCAAACTTTGAAGAATAGATGATGAGCGTACTATTTCAGTTCTTCGATCCAAGCATCACTGCTTCACCTTTCCATATTACCAGCTGGTACCCACCTTGGAAGAGTTCTCTCATCTATTGGGCATATCCATTCTTGAACAGGTACCCTTCACAGGTATGGAAGAAGTTCCTAGACCAGAAGACATTGCCTCAGCTCTGCATTTGAAACGGGTAGATGTAGTATCCAATTGGGAAACACGAAGCAGGGTCGAAGGTTTTCTAGCCAAATTTATGATGGACCAGACTCAGCTATTCTAGGATGATTTGGATTTTCAAGAATTTGAGGGTGTCTTGGCTCTTCTTATCTATGGTTTAGTTCTCTTCCCTAATCCAGACTCCTTTGTAGATGTGAATGCTGTCAAGATTTTCCTTTCTCGTAACCCTGTGCCTACCTTGCTGGGAGATATCTTGCATGCTCTCTATACCCGTACTATGAGGAGAAGAGGGACTCTTATGTGCTACATGTCGTTTCTATCGAGGTGTTTTATTTCTCACCTCCCTAAGTCTGTACTAAAGAATGAAGAAGGTTTGGATTGGTCGTACAGAATAATGTCACTTTCTCATACAAATATTCTTTGGTGTTCTCGGGCTACGGAAGACACCGCTTTTATTGACCGCTGTGGTGGATACCCTAATGTCCCATTGCTTTGAATCAGAGGAGGTATAACTTACAATCCTTGTCTAGCGTTGCGACAATTTGGTCGTGCTCAAAGAGATGGTCCCCATGAGTTACTTCTTGAGGACATTGTATTTGGCTATAAGGAGGATACTAAGGAGCATCGCCGGAGGTTCATATGAGCTTGGGGCATGGTGAACAGATCTGACCCCAAAGAGTTGGGACCGAAGACTTCCCTTCCTATGCAGCCTTACCTCTAGTGGGTCCGAGCTCGTGCCCAGAAGCTTATGATGCCTTATGAGGCCGTATTACTAGTGATTGTGGAGCCCACTAACGAAGAAGGCATCCCTTACATGGTTCTCTATCCTTACATGCCCACCGATCCTGGGGAGTTACAGAGGTCTTGGATTCAGCTGAAGAATGAGTGGGACACTTACCGGGAGCAGTTCCATGAGCAAGAAATGAAGGTTTTAAAGCTCAACAGGCAGCTCGAGGAAGAAAGGGTGATCAATGACTATATCAGCACAAAGAGGAAGCGTCCATGGGACTTTTGATTTTGCTTTTTCAAGTTTTATATTTGTTTTATTTACTTATTTGTAACGCCTTAAAGGCATTGTTGAACCTTTTAAAGTTGAGCTAACGAAGTTTTGTTTATTTTTGGTTTGCAAATTTAAATCTCCCAAAGTCTTTGAAATCATTACATGCACATCCCATTATCATGCACACCATTACAGGTACCGTTACAGGTTTCTCATCTTCTTCGCTGTTTATTTCAGTATGAAATGTC
The DNA here is from genome assembly GCA_948472305.1 of Vicia faba. Classification (NCBI taxonomy): domain Eukaryota; kingdom Viridiplantae; phylum Streptophyta; class Magnoliopsida; order Fabales; family Fabaceae; genus Vicia; species Vicia faba. Next base: position 1,335,632,296 of record OX451737.1, on the reverse strand, counting down.
TTCCGATCAAGCCATCAAAGATCTTCTGGCACAGAATGCCCAATTCTAACAGATGTTCATAAGTCTAGCTAAAGGGCAAGAGGATCTGAAGAAACTTATTCTGAAAGAGAAGAAGAAGAAGAAGAAGAAGAAGAAGAAGAAGAAGAAGGTTGGTATTCTGAACATGGGTAGAAGATTCGGAGAAAGGTTGAAGCATCAAACTGATCTGACTTCTTCATCCAAGGACGGGGAGAACCAAGAAAAGGAAAAGGACCCTAGTCCTGTAGTTTCTGACAATGATACTGATTACGATGATGAGCAATATCCTCCTGTTGAGGATAGGTACAAGCAGCTAGAAGACCGGTTGAGTGCTATGGAAGTTCAGAAGATACCTGGTTTGGATTTCGAAGAATTGGGACTGGTATTGGGAGTGGTCATCCCTCATAAGTTCAAAGCTCCGGGTTTTGCCAAATATGATTGGGTATCCTGCCCAAAACTCCATCTCCACTCATATGTCCGAAAGATCCAACCCCACACTGCTGATAGAAATTTGTGGGTGCACTTCTTTCAAGATAGTCTTTTGGGGACTCAGCTTGAATGGTTCTACCAGTTGGAAGGAGCCAGTGTCCGAAACTGGGAAGATCTTGCTGCTGCTTTCTATAAGCAGTATCAGTATAACGTTGACCTTGCTCCCACTCGTACTCAGCTCCAGGGTATGTCCGTGGGTGCAGGTGAAGGTTTTAAGGACTATGCTCAAAAGTGGAGAGACTTGGCTGGGAGAGTCCAACCCCCTTTGTCTAATAGGGAGTTGGTTGACATGTTTCTAGGGACGCTATCTGGTCCATTTTTCAATCACTTGATCGGCAGCTCGTCATCTAGTTTCATTGAGTTAATTTTGAGTGGAGAAAGAGTATAAGTTGGAATTCGAAGTGGTAAAATACAGAAGGATACCTCTTCGAGTTTGGTAAAAAATCCTTTCACTGGTAAGAAGGAAGCTAGTGCAGTCTATAGCCCGAGGGGCCAAAACAGATCCGAACATCGTCAAGCGATAAATGTTGTAGTGATATCAAGACCCGCAGTTGCTCCACAATGCAACAAACAACAAAGAGCGGAAAGACCACAGAGGCAGTTCACCCGGCTCAATATGACTATGTCTCAAATTTTACCACAATTGTTGAAGACCAATCTGGTAACTCTGAGGGAAACCCCGAAGAACCCCAACACAACATCTCCCCGCTATAACCCGAATTCCCGTTACGCTTATCACTCTAAAAATCCAGGTCATGATACAAACGACTGTTGGGCCCTGAAAAAATAAGGTGCATGACCTGATCGAAGCTAAAGAGATTGAGTTTGACGCTCCGGAGAAGCCCATTGTCATAACTGCACCCATGCCCAAGCATGGCTCGGGAATCAATGCTATTGAGGTTGTCTCCGCCACAGAATATGTTGATGATGAGAACCCGGATGTTGACAGTTGGATCTACCCAACAACCAATGGTGGACTGAATAATGGAAGGCGAAGGACTTCATACCTGTTTCTTTTATTCCGCAGTAATTGACTTTTGTTTTAAGATTTGTAATAAACAGTTTGAAACTTTATGGCTCGGTGCCTTGCCCGAGGCACCTTGGCTTTGCTTGTGAGGGCTTATTATTTGTCATTTAATATATCATTAATAAAGCATTGGACGTTTCTTGCATTACAAATTTTGCGCTCCTTCTATTTTCTTTTTTGTTTCCCACTTTATCAAAACAGCTATTTTCTTACACACACTCACGTGTCATACTGCAGATCTGTATCCACTATTGATCCCATTGATAACAACTTTGCTACTGCCAGTTATGACTTCAAAAATCCGATCAACCAAGCCAAGGATGAAGGTGAGGATGATTGTGAGGTGCCTGGAGAACTTGCTAAACTGTTACAGCAGGAAGAAAGGTCCATACAGCCTCATGAAGAGCCAGTTGAATCAGTGAATTTGGGTACAAAGAAAGACATGAAAGAGGTTAAAATAGGTGTGAATCTGGAGCCTAGTGTCAAACAACAGTTAATACAGATGTTACACGACTATGTTGAGATCTTCGCCTGGTCCTATGAAGACATGCCTGGTTTAGACACTGATATTGTGGTACATCGCCTGCCAACCAAAGAAGACTGCCCTCTGGTAAAGTAGAAGGTCCGCCGTATGCACCCTGAAATGTCAGAAAATCAAAGCAGAGGTCATGAAACAGTTTGACATCGGATTCTTAGCTGTCACTTCTTATCTGCAATGGGTTGCCAACATCGTTCTGGTACCTAAGAAGGACGGTAAGTTACGGATGTGTGTGGACTACAGAGATCTGAACAGGGCAAGACCCAAGGATGTCTTCCCACTTCCTCACATTGATGTTCTAGTCGACAACACCGTGCAGCACAAGATCTTCTCCTTCATGGATGGTTTTTCTGGCTACAACCAGATCAAGATGGCTCCTGAAGACATGGAGAAGACAACCTTCGTTACGCAGTAGGGAACCTTCTATTACAAGGTAATGCATTTTGGGTTGAAAAATGTTGGGGCGACTTATCAGTGCGCCATGGTCGCTTTGTTCCACGATATGATTCATCACGAGATCGAGGTTTATGTTGATGACCTGATATCCAGGTCCCAGACTGAGGGAGAGCACCTTGATCATCTCCAGAAACTGTTTGACAGGTTGAAGACGTACAAGCTAAGATTGAATCCGAACAAGTGTACCTTCGGGGTAAGGTCTGGCAAGCTTCTGGGTTTTGTTGTCAGTGACAGGTATTCAGGTAGACCTAGCAAAGGTAAAAGCCATACAAGAGATGTCGTCTCCCCGCATAGAAAAAGAAGTTAGAGGTTTCTTGGGATGTCTGAATTACATTTCCAGGTTCATTTCACATCTGACTGCTACTTGTGAGCCAATCTTCAAGCTGCTGAAGAAAGATCAAGTGGTAAAGTGGAATGATGAATGCCAAACCGCTTTCGAAAGAATCAAGGAATACCTTCAAGAACCACCAATTTTGATTCCCCCAGTTGAAGGAAGACCTTTGATCTTATACTTAGAAGTGCTAGACAATTCAATGGGGTGTGTGATGGGGCAGCATAACGAGTCTGGTCGAAAAGAGCACGCCATTTATTACCTTAGCGAAAATTTTACCGACTGTGAGATCCGATACTCATTACTAGAGAAAACTTGCTACACTTTGGCATGGACTGCTTGCCGACTGAGATAGTATATGTTGACTCACACTACCTTGTTGATATCAAAGATGGATCCGATCAAGTATATTTTCGAGAAGCCCGCTCTCTCTGGAAGGATAGCAAGATGGCAGATGATCTTAACCGAGTACCACATCCAATACACAACCCAAAAAGCAATCAAGGGGAGTGTATTGGCGGATCATTTGGTGCATATGGCCGTGGATGACTACCAATCCATGAATTTCGAGTTCCCAGATGAGAATATCATGTTGGTAACCGACTGTAAAGAACCTGGACCGGGTGAAGGACCCGAGGAGGGATCCCGATGGTCCATGTATTTTGATGGATCCTAGAACGCATTGGGTAATGGCATTGGCGCTGTAATCATATCTCCTGAGGACAGTTATACTTTGTTCACCACCCAATTATGTTTCAACTGCACCAACAATATGGCGTAGTATGAACCGTGTATCATGGGTCTTCGAGCTGCTATTGACCTGAGGATTAAGTTCTTGAGTGTATTCAGAGATTTCGCTCTGGTGATAAGTCAGATCAAAGGCGAATGGGATACGAAGCATCAAAATCTTATTCTTTACAAAGATTATGTACTGACATTGCTCCCACACTTTGAGGAGATAACCTTTGAACATTTCCCACGAGAAGAGAACTAGTTGGCGGACGCACTAGCTACCATGCTTCTATGTTCAAAGTCAGGTGGGACAATGAAGCTCCTCAAATCACCATTGAGAGGTTGGATGAACCAGCACACTGTTGTGAGATCGATACCGAGGAAGTGGCAGATAAACCCTGGTTTCACGAGGTAAAGAGGTATCTTGAGGCTCGAGAATACCCCGAGGGGGCATCTGTTAATGATCATAAATTTCTGAGAAGGTTCATTGCGAAGTTCTTCATCAGTAATGGTATCCTCTATAAGCGTAACCATGATTTAACCTTACTGCGGTGTGTAGAAAAGAGCGAGGTAGAAAGGATCATGGAAGAGTTACATGAAGATACCTTCGGAACTCATTCCAGTGGACATACCATGGCGAAGAAAATCCTACGGGCAGGATATTACTGGTCCACTATGGAAGCCAATTGTTATCAACACTCTCAAACCTGTCATAAGTGCCAAGTCTATGCTGATAAGGTGCATGTACCTCCGGTTCCCCTGAATGTTTTCATAGCTCCTTGGCCCTTTGCAATATGGGGCATCGACATGATTGGCGAGATCAGACCTACTACGTCTAACGGGCATTGTTTCATTCTGGTAGCAATTGATTACTTCACGAAGTGGGTTGAGGCAGCTTCCTTTGCCACAGTAACCATGAACATCGTAGCGTGGTTCATCCAACACAATCTGATATGTCGATATAGTGTACCAGAGAGAATTATTACTGACAATGGTACAAATCTCAATAACACAATGATCACCAAGCTCTACAAACAGTTCAAGATTCAGCATCATAACTCTTCTCCCTACCGGCCGAAGATGAATGGGGTTGTTGAAGCGACTAATAAGAACATCAAGAAGATTGTGCAGAAGATGACAGTGACATACAAAGACTGGCACGAGATGTTACCATTCGCTCTTCATGGGTACCGTACCTTAGCACGGATGTCGACAGGGGAAACACCTTACTCTTTGGTATATGGCATGGAGGCAGTCCTACCCATCAAAGTCCAAATACCCTCTCTCAAGATTATGAAGGATGTGGGTTTGAACGAAGATGATTGGATCCAAACCCGACTTGATCAGCTGAATCTAATCGATGAAAAGAGACTTACTGCTATTTGTCAAGGTCAGACGTATCAAAAGCGAATGATCAAGGCTTTTAACAAGAAAGTCAGACGTCAAGAATATCAAGTCGGGTATCTATTGATCAAACACATCATACTACCGCAAGGTGATCCCAGGGGAAAATGGACCCCTACGTACAAAGGGCCATTTGTGGTTAAGAAAATTTTCTCGGGAGGAGCTATGATTCTAACCACCATGGATGGTGACGACCTTCCTCACCCCGTCAATGTAGACATAGTGAAAAGATACTATGCATAATCAAAGACCCACTGGGTTGACTGGCCTAGGCAAAAATAAGGGCTTCCCGGTGAACCAAAAGGGTCCGGGTAAAAGTAAGGGATGAAAATGAAAAAAACTGTACACCCGGCAAGTCGAAAACCTGAAAAGGCGACTTAGGCAAAAAAGGGTATCCTGGTGGACTGGAAATCCGAAAGGGCGGTCCAGGAAAAAATTAGGGATTAAAGCGTAACACTATGTCTCATTGGATCATCTTGCAACCAGACTTCGATATTGACTATCAAGCTCAGACGGCGCCAATAAATCTGATCCACCTTCTACCAAGCAGTGAAGTGATGAGATGCTTGAAGATATAAAGGCAATAGCAAAGTTGGAACCCAATGGGATTGTTTCACATAGATGTTTTTTTTCTTTCTTATACACAAATTCTAATTTCTATCTTTCAGCGGCATTCTCTTACTAGAGCGTCAGCCTCCTTGTACAAAAAACGCCTATTACAGGCCAACTTCAAAGATCAATACAATTCATTTTCACAAGAAATTTCAAGTTGTTTTTATTTTTCTATTTTGTTTCGCAAGAGCGTCCAATGATTCATTTTTGATATATGCATTTGAAAATAATGGTTTCCTTATAAATATTAACATGAAAAACAAAGACGATTACTCGTAATTCCAGGAACAGGGACAAACAAGAAGTGCCCAAACCTTATAGTTACTCTGACCATCAGGTACCGGGTTAGAGCCAACTTGAGAGCATGAGTAGTGGTACATACACTCCACACAGAGTATGAAATATCCAAAGACGGTGATGTCAGCTTCCCCGAATCGGACATAACTCTCCCCAGCTGAGGTTCACAATCGCGAGTAAGTTAGTAAATTTTTCCCCAAAATAGAGTTTATTTCTCTCACAAGCATAAATTCAATCTCCAATGGAATTCATTACTACCAACAACGTAAATTCATCCCCAGTTGAGGTTATTTCTCCAAATTAGCGGTCTATCAACAGAGTATCTCCTCTCCAACAGAGTCATTCTCCACAGAGTTATCCGTAAACAAGGGGAAAATCCCCCGCTAGTCATCTCTGTTCACCATCCCTAACAGAAGTGGAGGACCTATGTTTTTTACAGCAGTCAAGAATACATACCGTTTCTCATACGCTCCAAACAGTAGTCAGGGATTTATTTTCCCGGACTCAGATTATTACGCCAGCATTTCATGCTCATACATCATGACATGTGCATACATTGCATATAACATAATCTCAATTATTTCAAGAATCTCATCACAATGCGTCTCATGCATCGCACATGACTAACCCTGTATTTCTTTTAGGAAAGACAGTTATTATCAACAATTTCCATCAGGTACATGATCAACACTCGAAGCTAAGCAGAGTAATCATCGACGGAAAATGCAACCCTATGCAGGTTCCTTGTCAGCAGCCCTACCATCCAGGCTTTCATTTCGAAGTAACCCTACTATCCAGGTTCCTTCTCACAACCCTACTATCCATGCTTTCATTTAGAAGTAACCCTACTATCCAGGTTCCTTATTATAGCCCTATTATCCAGGCATTCATATCGAAGTAACCCTACTATCCAGGTTCCTTCTCACAGCCCTACTATCTGTGCTTTCATATCGAAGTAATCCTACTATCCAGGTTCCTTCTCACAGGCCTACTATCCAGGATTTCATATCGAAGTAACCCTACTATCCAGGTTCCTTCTCACAGCCCTACTATCCAGGCTTTCATATCGAAGTAACCCTACTATCTAGGTTCCTTCTCACAACCCTACTATCCAGGCTTTCATATCGAAGTAACCCTACTATCCAGGTTCCTTCTTACAGCCCTACTATCCAGGCTTTCATGTTGAAGTAACCCTACTATCCAGGTTCCTTCTCAAGCCCTACTATCCAGGCTTTCATCTTGAAGTAACCCTACCATCCAGGTTCCTTCTCATAACCTTGCCATCCAGGTTTCTTTTTCTCTTATCTCCAGACAACAATCCACAACACTGTAAGACCTGGACATGATCAAACACGATTGGTTTCATATTTCCCCAGTAAGTCGCGGTGCAGCTTGTACCCTGACCAGATAATAGTTCACTTTCACCTCCTCAACTAAGATTCCCCAGTAGAGTAACGGACAACTGAAGCTCCTAAAACTCTATTTCCCCCAAGATAAAGACTAGCATTCCCCAGTGAAGTCTACCTCAATAACATGTATACAGGTTCTCGCAAAGGAATCTCTTATGAGATCGACACTTCTTCGGATGGCATCTTTTAAGCCAATCTCCGAAAATTCTCTATCATCTACCAAATTGCAACTATAAGCCCATTCCCGATATCACAAATCACTTCATGCAAGTGCAAATTTCTGGGCACTCTAGTGTTCAATCATCTTCCACCTTCAGATTCTGAAAGGCAGACAAGCCAATCTACATCCTCAGGTTTAAGAATATCGAACAGGGGAAGCTATTGTACCCCAAAATTTTCCCTCCCATATTTCTCAACACATGGCAAGTGAGCTCCCCAAATTGCTCAAGGAAGTCCAAGAGTTGACTAGACAAACTCTCTCCTAAGGCAGTATACCTCAAATTAGGGTTTCTATTTTCATCAAGATGTGTGGACCACAAAGGACTCAAATTCTCACCATTGTCCTAATGTGTTCTCAAGATCATCCATGTCAAGTTTCAAGCCTTGTAGAGGAGGTTTGCTCAGTCAATTGCTCAAGTGCTTGAAAATCAATTGTGCTAGGTCAAAAGTCAATTGTGGCCCACATACAGTCAAACTTCAAGATTTTTTGTCAACATCCTCATTTTGAAGTATAATTCATCATTTGATAAAGGGTTGATCATGATTCATCAAGGATTGCTCACAATTCATCAAAACCCAGAAGTTGCTAAGTTAGGGTTTTGCAGGAAAAGTCAACTCAACTTTGACCAATCATAACTTTCTCATACTTCATCAGAAATGACCCATCCAAATCTCATTTTGAAGGGGATGCAATTCTCTATAATTCATAATCATCTCCCAAGTTCAAAATATGCACTCACAAAAAGATATGAATTTTGACATTATAGGTCATTTTGGAAAGTCAACAAAAATACCTTTTGCAACAAAGCTTCATACATGAACATGGAAGAATCAATTGATATGATACCAAAAGGGTTTCTTAGAGGATATCCTAAGCTTTCTAAAAATTCCAAGAACACCTCTCTAGGATCAAAATTGAGAGAGTTATGCATTGGCCAAGTTGACCATTTTTGCAAAATTGCCAAAAGTCAAATGTGCTCAAATTTGCATTTTTTGCTAAATGGGCCCAACTTTTTATGCTTGCACCTCACTTCTAATATGATCCACAACCAAGATATCAAACCTCATGTTATTTGCTTCACTTTTCAATTTATATGGATTTTTTGTTAATTAAAATTTCAATTAAATCAAATAATTGATGAATAATGGAAAAGATATGTTGTGATCTAATTTTTGTATAGGATCTCAATCAAATAATGCAAGGATATCATGATCAATTCGAATCAAGGATGATTGGGATAAGAAAGGCATAGTTTGGCTCAATATAGCAAGTTTACATATGCCATGAAAATCAAATCAAATCTTGAAAAACTTCCAAAGATGTGATCAGTTTTACAACCCTAATGCATTATATAATATATATTGAACGTTTCCAAAGCAAGAATAGGGGTTAACAGTCGTGCATAGCTAAGAACAAAAACTAAATTTTTGGTAGAAAAGTGGTGATCTAATCACTACCCTAGAGGAAGATTCAAAGGTTTCCAACACTCCTAATCGCATCCTGGAGCATCTCTAAAGCTAACTGGATCAATTGCAAGCCTCCTCGTGCCCAGAATCAACCCATAGCAGTCACACGATTTGCCTAAAAAACTCTTTTTTGATTTCATTGATTTACTCATCATATGCACGTTTTGATTGTATATTCTTGTTCATCATGGAGTTTGTAAGCTAATCATTATATTCAATTGCATTTTTGAAGACTGTATGTGAAACTGCCATGGCTAGGGTTTTGTTTTCTTGTGTAGGGCTTTGTAGTATAGGCTAAATTGGACGTTGATTCTAGTACCATGATACTCGTGAGGATGAGACGAGTTGATTGATACCAGCCATGGTCATTTATCTTGCTTGTGGACAATTTTTGAGATACACAGGTGTGTACCTACAACGAAACGTCTGTAGGTAAAAGCTTGTTTACCTAAAACGACAGTTTGGCGAAGAAGACGATGAGTGGCACTCCCTGGTTGGGTGTTTGGGTTTTAGCGCGTTTTTCCATTAACCATTATTTTTCATATATTATATTTTGTTTTCATTATATATACAAACAAGTCAAGCAGCTCAGTTGGTAAGCGTGCATTGGAAATATGCATAAGGACCTGGGTTCGATCCCAGGTCCATAAACCTTTCTTTATTTTCTTTTCCTTCCACAAATTCAGTGCCAATCTCTTTTACACGCCTACCACGCTCCTTAAATAATCAACCAGTGGATGCAGCAGTCATCCAGGTGTACGCGTTCCAGCCTGAAGGAATACCATGCGCCTCAAGTCAACCTACACACCAGATCCAGTAAAGTCAAATGGGCTTGGATCATTTGGGCTCAAAATTTCAGCAATATACCCCCCAATTGCTAAGCACAGGCCCATCATTCCTTTCTTATTTCTCTTATTTTATTTACTTCTTTCAATACTTATTTATTTATTTTTAATTCACAAATTAATCTTTTTTTCATAAAGTCACAAAATCAATAATTCACAACAAAAAAATTAGGATTAGTTTTTTTTATTATTATTATCAAAATTAATTTAATTTAGTTTAACCTAGGTAAATCGTAATTTATTTTCATAAATAAAATCAAAATAGAAATTAGGTTAAAACTCTTGATTTAATTTTATTTTCTCTTTTCTCAAATAAATAAAAATACAAAAATAGGTTTTAGAATAAATTATTTATTTTTCTTAATTTAAAATTAATTAGAATTAGGATTTTTCTTTTTAATTTAATGATTTCTTTATTTTCTTAAATAACAAAACATGACAAAAACATTTTCTTAATCAATCGTCAATAGGTTTAAATCAAGGGTCAAAACCCTAGTTGTCTCGTGTTTAATTCATCGCGCGCGCGTTAATTATTTTCGCCAATATTTTTGTAACTGTTCATGGTTTGTAATAGTTTAATCTAGGGCTTTTTACTTATCGCTTTTGTTCCGGGTTTTTGGCTATGTAAGTAATCCCCCTCCCCGAAGCCTTGTAATAGCGTAGATTTACTTTCTCGCATCTTAATTCCCGTAAATATTTGAATGTTTAGATGTATGCTAATAAGATTGTATGACAAGAATGCATGACAAATTTAATACACTTAGAAAACCGTAATGTGCAAAGATAAATAACTGAAAACAAATCACTCGCACATATCACTCTTAGGGTATACTCTCACTTTGGTTGCCTTCGGTAAACGGACATTAATTATAGGGCATCTTAGTGGTTTCCCTCCTGTCTAAAAAAATCAAACATTCAAACGTTGCCTCAGAAATGTTGCTTCGGAAATGTTGCCTCGAATATGATCTTAAGACTCTAGGGTTACTACTAAGGTGTCCTAATATTGCTTTAGTGATCGTACGTCCGTTTCGAATTGACCTTTACAACTCCAACGATGGTGCTACTTATTTCTCAATAGTAGGATAACATTGTCTAAAGGAAACGAGAATAGAAATGATCTTTTTTCGAGTAGGTATTTGCTCAAATCAAAACTCTTCACACTTACACCTTTAAAAAAATAAACTTTTAAAACAACTTCGTCACACCTTTGAGGACTGATACAAGGGTTATCACAAAGTCAAACTTTTAAAAACAAAGCATATACACAAGCAATTTTAAAAAGATGAGCAAGTACCTAAGATCCCATGGAAAACCATGGATAGAAAGGATGCTAACACCTTCCCTTTCTATAATCTATCCCCCGTACTCAAAATCTCCAAAAAGGATTTTTTTTTCTGTACTTTTTTTCCTTTCCGGTTGGATGAAATAAAAGTCGATTCTGCCACCGTATCACAGAGCCCGTGTAAGATTACTTCGTCTGGTCGTGTAGATAACTTTCTTGTCTGGTTTCAGGTGTTAATCTATAAATCAACTGTTCACAGATAGTTCTCCTGGCTTGTTACAGGTGTTAATCCACAGTTGGTCGTCCACAGATAGTTCTCCTGGCTGGTTTCAAGTATTAATCTGGAACTTGAAAATTGTCGGTCGCTGAGATAGTTGTCCTACCTTGTTACAGGTATTAATATTTGGCCTGGGAAAGAAAGGTAGTTTTCCTGGCTTGTTACAGGTATTAATCTTCAATCTCCTTATGTAGATAGTTCTCCTGGCTGGTTTCAGGTGTTAATCTATGATTTGCTGTCCACAGATAGTTCTCCTGGCTTGTTTTAGGTATTCATCTAGGACTTGTTTTATTGGTCACATAGATAGTTTCCCCGTCCGATTTCAAGCATTAATCTATGGACTGTTGTATTTGTTGGTAAACTCGTCTTGCTTCGGGAGTTCATACCACTTGGTCATGTAGATAGTTTTCCTGTCTGGTTTCAGGAATTAATATTTGACCTATTATATAAGTTGATAATGTTTATCTTTCTGTGAACTCAACCTGGAAATGTAAAGTCAGTTTCATGCGATGACATGATGCTCTCAAAATAAATGAGATTGTGATATATGCATTTGTGTTGCATATGCTATGATGTTTGTAGAAATGATGTATGAATGCAATGTATGAACGTGTCAGCTATTTGATTGTTGTATTGTTGAATTAGGGAAAGTAAATCCCTAATTGTGGTTGGGGGTGAAGAATGTAGGTCTTCAAATTTTGTTTGAAGTTGAAATGTTGGGAGATGAACTTCCGTTGTTTAGAGAAATAACTCTGTTGGGGAAGGTAACCTCCGTGAACTGTTTGGGGGTTTTGTTGAAATCCTGTTGGGGAATCCTGAGAAGCTCGGTGACTTTATTGGGGAATTTTGGAGCAGTCATTGGATATTTTTGCTCTTCTGGGGATGTGAGAACAACTGACATCATTAGGCTGCAATGTTGAGAATATGGCAGTGACCTTGTAGTAGAATGCCTCTGCCTCTGTACCTGCTGGAGAAGGTATCTGCCGAGGAAGACATCTGCGCGGATTTTGTGGATGGCCCTTAGATATTGTCATGTTTCTTAAAGTCAATAGAAATTGTCTTTCTGTTTTTATGGGTGTATATGTAAGCAGTAATCACATTCAAATGTATATGTTCAAAAATAATCACTGGACGTTTTCGCACACAAAACAGAAAAATAAAAACAAAATTTGCACTTTCAAAGGAATAGTTTTGTATTAACTTGAATAAGCATTTTTGTATAAGGAGACGGGCATCCTAGTAAGGGAATGATATCGTAATAATGGAAATTATAAAAAAATAGTATACAAAGAAAAACATCTATGTGAAATAATCCAATTGGGTTCCTATTCTGCTATTGCCTTTATGTCTCTGAGCGTCTAATCCCTTTCGCTGCTTGTTCGAAGCTGATTGGATTGATTAGTACCACTTGAGCTTGATAGTTGATATTGAAGATTGGCTGTAAGGTGATCCAACGGGACATAGTTATACGCTTTAAATCCCTAACTTTTTCCTGGACCGCCCTTTCGGGTTTTCAATCCACCGGGATACCCTTTTTTTCCCAAGCTGCCTTTTCACATTTTCGACTTGCTGAGTGTATAAATATTTTTATGTATATCCCTAATTTTTGCTCGAACCTTTTTGGTTCGCTGGGATGCGCTCATTTTTTCCTAGGCCAATCGACCCGGCGGGTCTTTGTTTATGCGTAGTATGTTTTAACTATGTCTGTGTTTACCGGTGCGGAAGGTCATCACCGTCCATAGTCATTAAGATCATGGCTCCACCAAAAAATATATTCTTGATCAAAAATGGCCCTTCGTATGTGGGAGTCCAGTTGCACCTGGGATCACCTTGTAGCAGGATAATGCGTTTGATTACCAGATCACCAGCCTGATATACTTGACGTCTGACCTTCTTGTTAAAAGCTTTGATCATACGTGTGATACGGTGGCTGAACCGACTGTTATATACTAGTTTTGCATTTTTTGTTCGCAAATGTGAGTTAAGCAAGAGTCACCACCGTCTTTTCTTTTATCCAATAAAGGAAAGGGTGAAAATAACAGAAAAAGACCTTTTCGAGATGTTTTTTGAGTAAGGGGGTAGATTATGGAAAGGGAAGGTATTAGCACCCTTTCCATCTGTGATTTTCCACGGGCTCGTAGAGGTTTGCTCATTTTTCAAAATGCTTTTGTGCTTTGTGTTTGAAAATGTTTAGAAAATGCCTTAGTACGGCAAACTTTGTAATGTTTCTCGGGGTAGTAGAGAAAGCATACAAAGTGTTTTGAAATTGTTTTTGAAAAGTAGTTTTTTGTGTAAGTGCAAAAAAGTATTTTTTTGAGCAAACTTCTAACAGCTATCTACTTTTATACTCGAAAAGGTAGTTCTTTTCCTCTTTTCCTTTAGATAGTGCTATCCTACTATTAGTGAGTAGGTAGCCCTGTCGTTGGATGTTTTGAGGGACGATCGAAGGGACGTTAGAATCACGAAGGCAATTATGGAGATGCTTTAGCAATTCTGTTTTAGGGACTAGATCATTTACCGAGAAGGAGCCGTAGGGTCATCGAGGGACTATGATCTTTTGTTTTTATGGGTCTTTGCTAAAGCATTCCTGTCCCATGACTATTTTATTGAAGGCAACCAAAGTGGGCGTACCTTAGAGGTGCTTGTGTGCAATTGTGTTGTGTTTCAGTTATTTTTTGTCTTTTTGTTAAGTTTTCTAGAGTTTGATTATTAGTCTTAACATACAAGCCTAATTACTAGCAGTTAATATGAAACACAGTAAAGAGAAAGTGCAGAAAATAGAGGTCTTACGCTATTACAATGCTTCGGGGAGGGGATTTACATTATACAGGGATAAAGGGGAATAAAACAGTAAATATCCTAATTTATCTATTACATCCAGTAAACAGATACAATAATAGTAAAATAGGGAATTAAATAAACGCGCGCGAAAATAGAAAAGACGTCTAAAAATCATAAAGAAAAGAATTTTTTTGTTGTTTTTGGTATAAAAGAAAACAAAGCCTAAGTCTATTTAATTTTAATTTTAAGAAGAAATAAAAAGATGTTAAAATAATTAATTAATTAATTGACAAAACTAATTTTATTGGAAAAATAACTAGCCTAATATTTTTGTGATTTTGATTTTATTGTTAATTAAAAAAGATGAAAATAGAGAAATGAACCAAAAAGTAAATATACAAATGGGGGCACCCTTCGATTGCAGGGAAAGGGGGGGCTTCGATCCTAGGAAAATTATGGTCTTCTATTCAGGAGAGATATGGCCTCTTCAATTCAGAAGAACATGTCTTCTTTCGATTGGGCTAAGGAGTAAGCATGACTAGCCTTTGATCCAGGGAAGGGGATTTCCCTTTGATCCAGGAGGCTAAGGCTTCGATCCAGAGAAGGCATCCCCTTCGATCTGGGATGCTATACCTGCAAAAGTACGTTAGCGAAATACAATGCAGGACCTGGGTATCGAAACCCAGGTTCTTCGATCTTGCGCTTGCTGGGTCTTTTCAGGCTATGTCTGCAACAAATGTTAGCAAATGAAGAACATGACCTGGGTACCAAACCCAAGCCTTTTGGTTCTTTCTAGGACGGAAAATCGAAGGATACAACAAATATGGAGGTGTTATGCAAATGCAAAGTTTTGACATTTTACCCTTTCTTACCACCAAAATGAATCTTCGATTTGGGTATTGGCTGGATGTGAGCACTTTCGATCTGAGGGCTTCTAGGCGTGGGCACCTTCGATCTGAAGGACTTCTTTTTGCTTGGAAAACTCTGACAACCTTTGATGGATTGTGTGGGCAACGTCTCTCCAACTTTTTTTTTGTTCCCCATTTTCCAACACTTGTTATATCTTTATATAGAGGGGGTAGAGGGGACAAGAAGGCAAAGGTTTAAACAGCCTTGATTGTGTTTGAAATCCATGAATAAGAATTTGTAACATTGGCCAAACACATGGGGTCTTGTCTCCCTTTTTGAATTTTGAATGATATTTACTGGCCTTCGAATGCCCTCCTTCGAACGGGATGATGGCCTCCTTCGAATGGACCTTTGCAAACTTATTCGAATGGCTCTTCTGAAGCTTCTTCGAATGGCTCTGGTGCTCCAATTGAAGAAACCTATGATGCTTCAATCGAAGGAAGCTGTGATGCTCTAATCGAAGGAAGCTCTGATGCTCCAATCAAAGGAAGCTCTGATACTCCAAATCAAAGGAAGCTTTGATGCTCCAATCGAAGGAAGCTCTGATGATCCAATCAAAGGAAGCTCTGATGCTCCAATCGAAGGAAGCTCTGATGCTCCAATCTAAGGAACTTCTGATGCTCCAAATTGAAGGAACCTCTGATGCTCCAATCGAAGGAAACTTGAAAACACCACTCACAAATCTTCCTTTTCCTTAAGCAAGGGTTTATTACCCACCATGTAGGGTAAGACCTTGGAAAACATGAGAGGGAAATTTTGGGGTACAACAGTTGCCCCTGTTTAATCTTCTTAAACCTGAAGATGTAGATTGGCTTGCCTGCCTTTCGTGATCTGAAGGTGGAAGATGATTGAACACTAGAGTTCCCAGAAATTTTCACTTGTCTGAAGTGATACTGCTGGTGAATAATATTGGGAATGGGCTTACAGATGCCATTTGGGAAATGTGGCAGGAGACCATCGGAGATGGGCTTAAAGATGCCACCCACAGAATATGACAGAGAGTCGTCGAAGATGGGCTTAAAGATGCCATCCAGAAGAATGTTGATTTCATGAGATACTCATTTGCGGGGATTCCTGTTCCTGCTGTATGAGGAGGAGTCCGCTGGGGAATGTTTTTTAGGGTAATATAGTCTAAGAGCTTCGGTTGTTCATTACTCTACTGGGGATCCATCTCTTGACTGAAGAGACGGAAGTGAACTTCTATCTGGTCAGCATCCAGGCTTCATAGTGACTTGTTAAGGATAATAAGGCTAACTGTTATCTGGTCATGTTCCAGGCTTCACAGCGACATACTGGGGAAATGAGATTAAACTGTTACCTGGTCGTGTCCATGCTTCAGTGATTTGAAGAAATTAAGTTGTTATCTGGTTCGATCCAAGCTTTAACTTGAATTTGAGGTGTATCAGTATCTGGTCGTATCCAGGCTTCGTTGATTTGAAGAAATTAAGTCGTTATCTGGTCGGGTCCAACCTTTAACTTGAATCAGATGTATGCTATTATTTGGTCAAATTCAGGCTTCATAGTAACTGATAGAGTAAACTGCTATCTGGTCGGATTTTAGGCTTCACAATGCTTTATACTATTATCTGGTCGAAATCCAGGCTTCAACTGTGTCTTTGAAGAAGTGAACTACTATCTGGTTGGATTCCAGGCTTCACAACACCTTATATTGTTATCTGGTTGAAATACAGGCTTTACAGTTTCTTAAATTGTTGATTGACTATTATTTGGTCGGGTTCTAGGCCTTATGGTAACTGACAGGGTCAACTTCTATCTGGTCGGATTCCAGGCTTCGCAGCACCTTATACTATTATCTGGTCAAAACCCATGCTTCATGGTGTCTTTGAAGAAGTGGACTACTATCTGGTCGGATTCCAGGCTTCGCAACACCTTATACTGTTATCTGGTCGAAATCCAGGCTTTACAGTTTTCTTCAATTGGAATGGAAATCAGAGAGATCTTAGTGTCGATCTGACTGAACCAGAGAAGGTCTTGAATTAACTTTGACTGGAAAGGAAATCAGAAGAATCTTAGCATCGATTCAACTAGACCAGACAAAAGTCTTGGAATATTTTATACTAGAATAGAAATCAGAAAGATCTTAGTGTCGATTTGATTGAACCAGTGAAGGTCTTGAGAGGACATCTTTCTGAGGAAATTGCTGAAATAGCCCTTCATCCTGACGTAGCTTTTGATAAGACTATCAGGTCACATAAGTAGTGATGTTTGTTGATTTGATCTTTCCCTGAAAAAAGGTAAAGAGTTAGTCATGTGCAATGTCATGATGTATTAAATGCATTACGACGATGTTCTCAAAATAAATGAGATTGTACTGTATGCGATGTGTATGCACATGCCATGAGGTATGAATATGGGATGTTATTGATATGTTCCTAGTCTAGGAAAATAAATCTCGGATTACTGCTGGAGAGTATTAGGAAGCTGAATCCTTCATTTCCGCTAGGGATGATGAATGGAGATGACTCGCTGGGGATTTCCTCTTTCTTTTTTAGGATAACCTGCTGGGGATTGACTCTGCCTGAGAATTGATTCTGTTTGAGAATAACTCTATGGAGAGAGATGCTTATTGGAAGATTCTTCCGCTTTAGAGAAATAAACTCTGTTGGGAAATTAGCTTATGCAGTTGGAGATATAAACTCTACCCAGGAGGAGGTTTAATAAACTATTTAAGGTTATAAAACTCGGCTGGGGAACACAGATTTCAGCTCTCTGCTTGGAGGAAGTTTTTTGGAGGAGATAATTCCTTCTTGGGGATGAAGGAGATCAAAATTCTAGTTGTTATGCTCTGTGGGGAACATAGACTTCACAGAGTCATATGTATTAGCGACTTCGTTCCAAATTGTCCCTGCCCCTGCACTTGGCTGGAAAGAATAATTGTCGGGAATGCAAATTGGTTTTTTAGACTTTGCCCCCTTCCTTAAAGTCATTAGTAATTGTCTTTTTGTTTCTTATGCAAGTATTTATGAATATTAATCATATTCAAATTCATATGTCCAGAATAAGTCATTGGACAATTTTGCAAAACAAAACAGAAAAAGAAAAACAAACAGTCTTGTACTTTTAAAGAAATGATTTGTATTGATTTATGAAGTTTGCCTATAACAGACATTTCGTACAAAGAGGCCGACGTCCTAGTAGGAGAACGCCTCCGTGAGAGTGAAAACTATACAAAATAGGGTATAAAGAGAAGAAAACATCTATGTGCAATAATCCCATTATGTTTCAATTATGATATTGCCCCTATGTCCTTGAGTGTCTCATCACTTCGTTATTTGTTCAAAGCTGATTGGATTGACCGGTACCGTTTGAGCTTAATAGTTGATACTGAAGTTTGGTCACAAGGTGATCCAACGGGACATAGTGATACGCTTTAAATCGCTAACTTTTGCCTGGACCGCCCTTTTAAGTTTTCAGTCCACCGGGATACCCTTTTTTGCCCAAGCCCCCTTTTCAGGTTTTCGACTTGCCGGGTCTACATATTTTGTTTTTTATCCCTAATTTTTTCCCGAACCCTTTTGGTTCTCCGGGATGCCCTTATTTTTTCCTAGGCCAGTCAACCTAGCGGGTCTTTATTCATGCGTAATATCTTTTCACTATGTACGCATTAACAGGGCGAGGAAGGTCGTCACCATCCACGGTGGTCAAAATCATGGCTCCACCTGAAAATATGCTTTTGATCACAAATGGCCCATCGTACGTGGGAGTCCATTTGCCCTTGGGATCACCTTGTGGCAGTATGATGCGCTTGATTACTAGATCACCCACTTGATACAATTGATTTCTGGCCTTTTTATTGAAAGCCTTGATCATCCATTTTTGATACATTTGACCATGACAGACAGCAGTAAGCCTTTTCTCATGAATTAGATTTAGTTGATCAAGTCGAGTCTGGATCCAATCGTCTTTGTTCAAGCCTGCATCCTTCATGATCCTCAGAGACAGAATCAAGACCTCGATAGGCAGGACAACCTCCATACCATATACCAGAGAATAAGGCGTTTCCCCTGTCGACGTACGTGCTGAGGTGCGGTAGCCATGAAGAGAAAATGGTAACATCTCATACCAGTCTTTGTATGTCACTGTCATCTTCTGTATAATTTTCTTGATTTTCTTGTTAGCAGCCTCCACAGCGCCATTCATCTTCGGTCGGTAAGGGGATGAATTATGATGCTGGATCTTGAATTGCTTACAGAGTTCGGTGATCATTGTATTATTGAGATTTGTATCATTGTCTGTGATGATTCTCTTAGGGACACCATACCGAAAAATCAGGTTATGCTTGATAAACCGCGCCACAACATTCTTGGTAACAGAAGCAAAATAGGCAGCCTCAACCAACTTTGTGAAGTAATCAATGGCCACTAGGATGAAGCGATGTCCATTGGAGACGGTAGGTCTAACCTCTTCGATCATGTCAATGCCCTATATTTCAAAGGGCCAGGGAGCCATCAAGAAATTCAAGGAAACCGGAGGTACATGCACCTTATCAGCATAGATGTGGCATTTGTGACAAGTTCGGGAATGCTGATAACAGTCTGCTTCCATAGTGGACCAGTAGTATCCTGCTCGTAGGATATTTTTAGCCATGGTGTGTCCACTAGAGTGGGTGCCGAAGGTACCTTCATGTAAATTTGTCATGATCCTCTCTGCTTCGCTCTTATCTATGCACCGAAGTAAATTAGAGTCATGATTGCGCTTATAGAGGATTCCATTGCTGAGGAAGAACTTTGCGGCGAACCACGTCAGGAACTTTTTATCACTGACAGATGCCCCTTTGGGATATTCTTGAGTCTTGAGATACCTCTTCACTTCATGGAACCAAGGTTTATCTGTTGTTTCTTCATTGTCAATCTCATAGCAATATGCTGGTTCATCCAACCTCTCAATAGTGATCTGAGGAGCTTCGTTGTCCCACTTGGCATTGAACATAGATGACATAGTAGCTAGCGTGTCCGCTAACTGATTCTCTTCTCGTGGGAAATGTTCAAAGGTGACCTATTCAAAGTGTGGAAGCAATGTCAGGACATGTTATTCATAAGGGATAAGATTCGGGTGCTTCGTATCCCACTCACCTTTGATCTGGATGATTACCAAGGCTGAATCCCCAAAAATACTCAATAACTTGATTCTCAGGTGAATAACAGCTTTGAAACCCATAATGCATGCTTCATACTCCGCAATATTGTTGGTACAGTTGAAGCATAATCTGGCCGTGAAAGGAGTGTGACAGCCCTCGGGAGATATGATTACATCACTGATGCCATTGCCGAGTGTGTTGGAGGCTCCGTCAAAAACCATAGTCCATCGGGATCCTTCCTCAGGTCCTTCATCCGGTCCAGGTTCTTCACAGTCAGTCACTAACATAATATCTTCTTCCGGGAACTCAAAATCCATGGACTGGTAGTCATCCACAGCTTTATGATCCAAATGATCCGCTAGTACACTTCCTTTAATTTCTTTCTGGGTCGTGTACTGGATATTGTATTTGGTTAAGAACATTTTACATCTTGCTATTCTTCCGGAGAGAGCGGGCTTCTTGAAGATGTACTTGATTGCATCCATCTTAATATTAGCAGAGTAGTGTGGGTCAACATATACTATCTCAGTCGGCGAGCAGCCCATGCCAAAGCGCAGCAAGTTTTCTCAAGCAGTGAGTATCTTGTTTCACAGTCGGTAAACTTTTTTCTAAGGTGGTATATTGCATGCTCTTTTCGACCGGACTTGTCATGCTTCCCTAACACACACACCCATTGAATTATCTAACATTGTTAAGTACATTATCAAAGGTCTCCCTTCAATCGGAGGCATCAGAATTGGAGGCTCTTGAAGGTATTCTTTGATTCTTTCGAAGGTAGTCTGGCATTCATCATTCCATTTTACTACTTGATCCTTCTTCAGGAGTTTAAAGATTGGCTCATAAGTAGCAGTTAAATGGGAAATGAATCTAGCAATGTAATTTAGGCGTCCTAAGAAACCTCAAACTTCCTTCTCAATGCGAGGAGCCGGCATCTTTTGTATAGCCTTCACTTTTGTAGGATCTACCTGAATACCTTTGTCACTAACAATGAATCCTAGTAGTTTGCCAGACCTTACCTCGAAGGTGCACTTATTCGGATTTAACCTCAGCTTGTAAGTTTTTAACCTATCAAACATCTTTTATAGATGATCAAGATTCTCTTCCTCGATTTGAGACTTGGCTATCATGTCATCAACATAGACCTCTATTTCATGGTGAATCATGTCATGGAACAAAGCTACCATGGCTCGCTGATAGGTCGCCCCAACGTTCTTCAACCAAAATGGCATCAATTTGTAGTAGAAAATGCCCCATTGTGTGACGAAGGTTGTATTATCCATGTCTTCAGGTGCCATCTTGATCTGATTGTAACCAGAGAAACCATACATGAAGGAAAAGACCTTGTGTTGTGCGGTGTTGTCAACCAGAATATCAATTTGGGGAAGCGGAAAGTCATCCTTAGGGCTTGCCTTGTTCAAATCTCGGTAATCCACACACATTCGTACCTTGCCATCCTTTTTAGGAATTGGGACCATGTTAGCAACCCATTGGGGATAAGAAGTGACAGCTAGGAACCCAGTGTTGAACTGTTTCATAACCTCTGCTTTGATCTTCTCTGACATTTCAGGGCGCATACGGCGGACCTTCTGCTTTACCTGAGGGCAATCTTCTTTAGTTGGCAGATGATGAACCACAATATCAGTGTCTAGTCTTGGCATGTCTTTGTATGACCAGGCAAAGATCTCGACGTAATCATGCAACATCTGTGTCAACCGCTATTTGACACGAAGCTCCAAATTTGCACCTATCTTGACCTCTTTTCTGTTCTCGTCTATGCCCAAATTCATTGTATCAACTGGCTCTTTATAAGGTTGTATAGCCCTTTCTTCCTGCTGTAATAGTCTGGCAAGTTCTCTGGGTACCTCACAATCTTCCCCACCTTCGTCCTCGGCTTGGTTGATCGGATTTTTAAAGTCATAACCGGAAATAGTAGAACTGTTATCAATGAGATCCATAGTGGATATGGATCTGCAGTTTGATACGTGGGTGTGTGTAAGAGCATAGTTGTATAGACAAAGTAAAAGAAAATAAAAACAGAGAGCGCAAAATTTGTATGCATAAACGTCCAATGCTTTATTAATGCCATATGAAATTGAATTATGATAGCCCTCACAAATAAATCATTGTGCCTCGGGTAAGACACATGGCCATAAAGTTTATACTATTTATTACATATCCAAAAAAACAAAAAGACAATTACTTCTGAACAAAAGTAATTGGTACAAAGTCTCTTTCGGTCCAGTTACTGAGTCCACCGTTGGTAGTAGGGAAGATCCATCTATCCATTTCATCGTCACCATCACTGTCTTCTAAGGCGTTGACCCCATGATTACTGATACAGAGGGGAGGTCTTCCAGCACGAGCACGGTGAGCAGCCCTTTGAGGCCCGGAAGAGAAACGTAAGCCAAACTTATCAGACTTGTATGGTATGTCAGGGAGTTGGCCCCAGATGGTAGACCCACCTTCTTTAATAATTGTCTTTACATCCTTGAGAGAAGCCATCTTCAAGGGAGGTACGGTGATCCTTGGCAGATTGGTGACAACTTCAGTTGCAACCATAGTCTGAGGTACCTCTTCAAAATTCTGACACGGAGTTTCGATGAATTCTCCATCCATTTCTACGTACCTGAAGGAGTTCAGATGACTGACCATGTATTCTTCTTCACCGTGCATCATGACAATCTTTCCTTTTACCGGGTACTTCATCATCTGATGTAGAGTAGATGTGACAGCTCCCGCCCCATGGTTCTAAGGGCGACCCAATAAACAAGAATAGGATGGTCTGATATCCATCACGTAGAAGGTGGATTCAAATGTCTGAGAACCAATTTTTATGGGGATGTCCACCTCCCCGTGCACCATTCTCTTCGAACCATCGAAAGCCCTCACCACTATGTTGTTGGGCTTCAAGGTCAAATCTTCACAGTCTAGCCTATCCAGAGCCTTCTTGGCCAGCAC
Source organism: Vicia faba (assembly GCA_948472305.1). NCBI lineage: Eukaryota > Viridiplantae > Streptophyta > Magnoliopsida > Fabales > Fabaceae > Vicia > Vicia faba. The sequence continues at coordinate 1,335,609,147 of OX451737.1, read as the reverse complement.
ATTCAATGATGAACCAGTATCTACCAGGACATGAGCCAAAGTAGTGCCCTGGTATTCGACAGAAACATGTAGAGCTTCATTGTGTTTTCTCCCTCTAGGTGTCAAATGAGCATCGGAAAAACCTAAACCATTATCCGCCGTCAGACTGGATACACAATCTTCGAATTGGTCCGCAGATTTTTCCTGTGGCACATGGGCCGGCTTAAGGAACTTCACCAAATCCTTTGCATGGGCTTCGGAGCACAATCGTAAGGCCAGCATAGAAATCTTTGAAGGGGTATGCCCCAGTTGCTCAACCACATTGTAGTCGCTCTTTTTGATGATCTTCAAAATTTATCCCATTTCCTTCTTGGAAGCCTCTGGGATAGATATTGACTGCGCCTTCGTCCGGACAGGATCCACCAATATGTCTTTGCCCTGAGCCTCGGTCGACTCAGTGATGGGGGTGTCAGCAGGGGTACACACAGGAACTGTAGTAGTTGTTGTATCAGTAGGAACAAAAGCAGGAATGATCACATGACCAGTAACAGCTTTCGGAGGAGAAATCTCAGGGGAGAATACTCTTCCACTTCTTGTTATTTTTTTGGTTCCCACAATGTTGCCAATATATGGGTCAACCTTCTCAGAAACCTGGTCTTCATCGGCCAACCAATCTTGCTTGACGCCGTGGTAGTAGACGTCACCCCCATAGTTCCATGGAACAGTTTTGTCTGAGGAGTATGCGATTGGCCCTGTCATGGTAATTATTAGCAGAGTCACCTTCAGAACAGATGTAATCTTGACGGGTATTTTGGTGGAAACCCTGGGAGGATTGGAGGAAATGGTTATTATTGAAACATCCTTGTAAGAAATGGTCAGAACGAGAGTCTTTTCAAATAAAATCTCTTTGTCATCCATCAGGCGCTGGACACCTGCCTTCAATAAATGGCAACCATTAGGTAGAGACAAACAGAGGTGGCAACCTTCACGACTGCCCAGAAATAAACCATCCTTCATCAGGTTCCTCTTGACGGTCAAGAGAGGAGTAACAATTTCATCGATAGAACTAACAAACACATCATCTTCAACAGCGTTAACACCACGACCGTGCTTGGGCATAGAAGTAGTGATAACATTTGGAATCTCAGGGGCGTCAAATTCAATTTCCTTCGCCTCGATCAGATCCTGCACCTTGGTTTTCAAGGCCCATAAGTTTTTGGTATCATGGCCTGGACTTTCAGAGTGGTAAGCACAACGAGACTTAGGGTTATAGTGAGGAGAGGTAGTGTTGGGATTCTTCGGAGTTACCCGCAGGGTTACCAGATTGGTCTTTAATAACTATGGCAAGATTTGAGATGAGTCATGTTTATCCGGGTAAACTGTCTTACCGGCCTTACTGTCCCCGGTTGATTGTTTCTTTGTTGGGTAGGTTCAGACTTAGAGATCATAACAGCCCCTACCGCTGGACAGTGTTCAGTTCTATCCTGATTTCTTTTACGGTACATAGCACTAACCTCCTTCTTCCCAGTGAATGGCTTCCTTACGGCACTGGAGGACGTATCATTTTGAATCTTCCCACTCCTAATTCTAGCTTCCACCTATTCTCCCGTCAAAATCAATTCAATGAAGTCGGTTGAGGAACTCCCAATAAGATGATTAAAGAATGGACCAGACAGGGTATCGAGAAACATATCCACCAGCTCCCTATCAGACAGGGGAGGTTAGAATCTTCCTGCTAAGTCCCTCCACTTTTGAGCATAGTCCTTAAATCCCTCACTCGACCCCATAAACATATTTTGGAGTTGTGTACAGGTGGGATTAAGGTCTACATTGTACTGGTACTGCTTGTAGAAAGCAGCGGCCAGCTTCTCCCAATTACGGATTTTGGCTCCTTCCAGCTGGTAGAACCATTCTAGTTGAGTTCTGGACAAACTATCCTGAAAGAAGTGGACCCATAAGTCCTTCTCAGCAGTGTGAGGCTGGATCTTCCTCACATAAGATCGAAGGTGCATCTTGGGACAAGAGACCCTATCATATTTGGAGAACACTGACACCTTGAAATTTTGCGGGATGACAACCCCAGAGACCAAACCCAACTCTTCAAAATCCAGACCCATTACCTTCATGACCTTCATTTCATTCAAACGATCCTCCAACTGTTTATATTTTTCATCAGCATGAGGATACTGCTCCTCATCATAATCAGGTTCATCATCAGATTCTTTGGGACTGGAGTCTTCCTCTCTTGTTTCCTCTTCTTGATTGTTTCCTCTCCTTGATAAAGTTATCAGTTCAGAGGCTTGCTGCATTGGTCCTCTGATCCTTCTTCCCAGATTCACTAACCCAGTCGGCTTCTTTGGCTTCTTCTTCTCTTTAGTAATCAGGGATTTCAGTTCTTCTTTCCCTTTGGTCAGAGCCACAATCATCTACTGAAACTGTGCATTCTGAGTCTACAGATCCTTCACTATTTATTCTAGAGCCATTGCTGAAATAAACAGCGAAGAAGATGAGAAACTTGCTATGAAACCTATCCATGAAATGATATGTATGATATGTTTATGCAATGTTTTCAAGGACCTTATTGGATTTAAGCTTTTTTAAACAAAATAAGAAGCAAAACCTTTTATTAGCAAATTTTTTAAAGAAACAAAAGATTACACAAGAATAAACATTGAAAAGAAGTTTCTAAGTCTCCCATGGGAGTTTCCTCTTGGTGTTGAGGTAGGTGTTGAGGTTTCTCTCTTCATGAAGTTGTTTTGTTAATTCTAGCAACTTCTTCTCACTTGCATAGAATTGTGCTTCAAAAGTATCTCATTCCCCCATGAGCTGAATACAAGACTTTTGCAACTCTTCGAAGTTGGTTGGCATATCGGGATGGAGAATAACACAGGACTCGTCCCCTTGGACAATAGGTTCTAAGATCACTGGTAAGATGGAATTGTATGGCATCATAAGACTTTGGGCTCGAGCTCTCACCCATTTGAGATAAGGTTCCAAATGGATGGAGTTCTTACGCCCCAAAGTCTTACTACCAGTCCTCTTAACAATGCCCCAAGAGCGGATGAACCTTTGACGATAATTTTGTGAATCATATGAGTAGTTGAACACAATACCCTGGATGAGCATATCTGGTGGACCATCTCTCCGTGAATAGCCAAAATGACGTAGTGCTAAAGAAGGATTGTAGGTGATGCATCCCGTAATGCCCAGGAGTGGCACATTAGGATATTCTCCACAGTGATCAATAAAATAAATGTCTTCTTGAGAGAGAGGAAACCAATGGATGTCGGAGTGAGAGAGAGACATTAGTCTTTGACTCCATCTTAAGCCTAATCATTTTGCATTATTGACCGAGGAAGGTGAGAAATAGACCACCTATATAGCAGAGGGGTGAAACACATGAGAGTTCCTCGCTTCTTTAAAGTACGAGTATGGAGATAATGTAGGATGTCCCCGAGAGGGGTAGGAACCGGATTGTGAGCAAGAAAGATGTTGATGGCATTCATATCTATAAGTTGATCTGAATTAGGAAACATGACCAACCCATAGATCAAGAGGGATAATACATCTTCGAAGGCATGATAACTCATAGTATCCAGGAAAATATGAGATTTCTTCATCAGGAAATTTGCCAGGAGACCCTTAACTTCACTTTGTTTTTCCCAATTGGACTCAATGTCAGATGGCTTCAAGTGCAAGGCTACGGCAACATCTTCAGAAGCTGGGTCTTGTTCTAAACCAGTGAAAGGTACTCGTTCCAACATAGGTAAACCAAGTAACTTAGATAATTCCTCCAGGGTAGGCACCAGTTGATAATCGGGGAATGTGAAGCAATGGTGCTTAGAGTCGAAGAATTGAAATAAGACACTCATCAAACTTTCTTCAAACCCGGTGATAACCAAACTGAGCAAGTGACTGTGTCTTTTATGGAATGATGAGTCCTCGGGGACTTTCAAGACTAATTCCTTGAGCTTAGGAGGAATTTCTGTGAAGCGAATCTAGATGGTTTTCCTGTGACCTGAATTCATATCCTACAAAACAGCCAAGAGGTAAATCCCGCAGGTCCTTGAAATGATTAGTATATATTAATGTCATGATGTTTATGATGTCATGATTATGCTAAGAATCACAGATAAACACAAGAAAATTACACAAAAGACATTAGGTTCAAAGGCTTGCATGAGTTTTTAAGGTATGTAGCCTCTTGAATGTTTAGTTGGCTCAACATGTCCTATTAATAATAACCAGGTTCTAAGGAGTCTCAATATCACTAACTTTCCCTTCATAAATTGTTTCAGCTCCGCACCAAAGTATTGCGGCCAAAAAATCCTGAAAGTCCAGCCTCAATGAGTATAGTATCGAGTATCAACCAATCTTTGGTCGGGACCAAAGTCGGTTATCTCACTACTTCATAATGGCTAGGATGATTCAATTAAAGGTTCTAAAGGTCAGTTAGCGCTTAGTGACACTATGAGGAAGCCTAATGTTATCCTTAACTTACTCAAGGAACACTAGTACAATCCAAAGCATCGTGCTAACATAGCCACCACTTCGTCCATATCGGTCTACGCCGTACAACCTCCACGGTTTATTGCTACTTACCTAATAAGGTGCCCCAGATCCGGGTGTAAGATCTTTTAGTAATAACCCGAGCAAACCCTTAAAGATAAATCAAGCAAACACACAATAAAGCAATTTAACAATGAAACTAACTCTAAGGTAAACCCCATTGTTTATTTTCCCCAGCAGAGTTGCCAGTTCTGTGATACGGTGGCAGAACCGACTGTTATATATTGGTTTTGCATTTTTTATTCGCAAATATGCGGTAAGCAAGAGTCGCCACTGTCTTTTCTTTTATCCAACAAAGGAAAGGGTGAAAAGAACGGGAAAAAGACCTTTTCGAGGTGTTTTCTGAGTAAGGGGGTAGATTATGGAAAGGGAAGGTATTTGAACCCTTTCCATCCATGGTTTTCCACGGGCTCTTAGAGGTTTGCTCATTTTTCAAAATGCTTTTGTGATTTGTGTTTGAAAATGTTTAGAAAATGCCTTAGTACGGCGAACTTTGTAATGTTTCTCGGGATAGTAGAGAAAGTATACAAAGTGTTTTTATTTTTTTTTTGAAAAGTAGTTTTCTGTGTAAGTGCAAAAAAGTTTTTTTTTTAGCAAATTTTTAACAGCTATCTAATTTTATACTCGAAAAGGTAGTTCTTTTCCTCTTTTCCTTTAGACAGTGTTATCCTACTATTAGTGAGTAGGTAGCTCTATCTTTGGATGTTTTGAGGGACGATTGAAGGGACGTTACAGTCACGAAGGTAATTATTCGGGGAGGGGATTTACATTATACAGGGATAAAGGGGAATAAAACAGTAAATATCCTAATTTATCTATTACATCCAGTAAACAGATACAATAATAGTAAAATAGGAAATTAAATAAACGCGCACGAAAATAGAAAAGACGTCTAAAAATCCTAAAGAATAGAAGTCTTTTTGTTGTTTTTGGTATAAAAGAAAACAAAGCCTAAGTCTATTTAATTTTAATTTTAAGAAAAAAATGTTAAAATAATTAATTTAATTGGAAAAACAACTAGCCGAATATTTTTGTAATTTTGATTTTAATGTTAATTAAAAAAGATGAAAGTAGAGAAATGAACCAAAAAGTAAAAATACAAATGGGGACACCCTTCTATTGATGGAAAGGGGGCTTCGATCCCAAGAAAATTATGGTCTTCGATTTAGGAGAGATGTGGCCTCTTTGATTCAGAAGAACATGCCTTCTTTCGATTGGGCTAAGGAGTAAGCATGACTAGCCTTCGATCTAGGGAAGGGAATTGCCCTTCGATCCAGGAGGCTAAGGCTTCAATCTAGAGAATGCATCTCCTTTGATCTGGGACGCTATACCTAGAAAGTACGTTAGAAAAATACAATGCAGGACCTGGGTATCAAAACCCAGGTCCTTCGATCATGCGCTTGCTGGGTCTTTTCAGGCTATGTCTGCAGCAAATGTTAGAAAACAAAGAACATGACCTGGGTGCCAAACCCAGGCCTTTTGATTCTATCTAGGATGGAAAATTGAAGGAAACAGCAAATATGGAGGTGTTATGCAAATGCAAAGTTTTGAAAATTTACCCTTTCTTACCAACAAAATGAATCTTCGATTTGGGTACTGGCTGGATGTGAGAACTTTCGATCTAAGGTCTTCTGGGTGTGGGCACCTTCGATCTGAAGGACTGCTTTTTTCTTGGAAAATTCTGACAACCTTTGATGGATTGTGTGGGAAGTGTCTCTCCAACTTTTTTTTGTTCTCCCTTTTCCAACACTTGTGATCTCTTTATATAGAGGGGGTAGAGGGGACAAGAAGGCAAAGGTTTAAACAACCTTGATTGTGTTTGAAAGCCATGAATAGGAATTTGTAACGTTAGCCAAACACATGGGATCTTGTTTCCCTTTTCGAATTTTGAATGATATGTAACTGGCCTTCGAATGCCCTCCTTCGAATGGGTTGATGGCCTCCTTCGAATGGACCTTTGCAAACTTCTTCGAATGGCTCTTATGAAGCTTCTTTGAATGTCTATAATGCTCCAATTGAAGGAACATTTGATTCTTCAGTTGAAGGAAGCTCTGATGCTTCAATCTAAGGAAGCTCTGATGCTCCGATCGAAGGAAGCTCTGATGCTCCAATCGAAGGAACCTCTGATGCTCCAATCGAAGGAACCTCTGATGCTCCAATCTAAAGAAGCTCTGATGCTCCAACCGAAGGAAGCTCTGATGCTCCAAATTGAAGGAAGCTCTGATGCTCCAATCGAAGGAACCTTTGATGCTCCAATCGAAGGAAACTTGAAAACACCACTCATTGATCTTCCTTTTCCTTAGGAAAGGGTTTGTGACCCACCATGTAGGGAAAGACCTTGGAAAACATGAGAGGGAAAATTTTGGGGTATAACAGTTGCCCCTGTTCAATCTTCTTAAACCTGAGGATGAAGATTGGCGTGTCTTCCTTTCGTGATCTAAAGGTGGAAGATGATTGAACAATAGAGTGCCCAGAAATCTGCACTCGTCTGAAGTGATACTGCTAGTGAATAATATTGGGATTGGGCTTACATATGCCATTTGGGAAACGTGACAGGAGACCGTCAGAGATGGGCTTAAAGATGCCATCCACTGAACATGACAGAGAGTCATTGGAGATGGGCTTAAAGATGCCATCTAGAAGAATGCTGATTTCATGAGATACTCCTTTGCGGGGATTCATGTTCCTGCTGTCTGAGGAGGAGTCCGCTGGGGAATTTTTTTTAGGGGAATAGAGTCTAAGAGCTTCGGTTGTCCATTACTCTACTAGGGAGTCATCTCTTGACTGAAGATACAAAAGTGAACTGCTATATGGTCAGTAACCAGGCTTCATAGTTACTTGATAAGGATAATAAGGCTTATTGTTATCTAGTCGTGCTCCAAGCTTCACAGCGATTTACTGAGGAAATGAGATTAAATTGCTACCTGGTCATGTCCAGGCTTCAGTGATTTGATGAAATTAAGTTGTTATCTGGTCGGATCCAGGCTTCAACTTGAATATGAGGTGTATCGTTATCTGGTCGGATCCAGGCTTCAACTTGAATCTGAGGTGTATCATTATCTGGTCGTATTCAGGCTTCGGTGATTTGAAGAAATTAAGTTGTTATCTGGTCGGATCCGGGCTTCAACTTGAATCTGAGGTATACTACTATCTGGTCGAATCCAGGCTTCATAGTAACTGACGGAGTAAACTGCTATGTGGTCGGATTCCAGGCTTCGAAGTGCTTTATTTTGTTATCTGGTCGAAATCTAAACTTCAACAAATTCTTTGAAGAAGTGACCTACTATCTGGTCGGATTTCAGGCTTCGCATCATCTTATACTATTATCTGGTCAGAATCCAGGCTTTAGAGTTTCTTAAATTGTTGATTGACTATTATCTGGTCGGGTTCCGGACCTCATAGTAATTGACAGGGTAAACTATTATTTGCTCGGATTCCAGGCTTCACAACACCTTATACTGTTATCTGGTCGAAATCTAGGCTTCACGGTGTCTTTGAAGAAGTGGACTACTATCTGGTCGGATTCCAGGCTTCACAGCACCTTATACTGTTATCTGGTCGAAATCCATGCTTTACAGTTTTCTTCAATTGGAATGGAAATCAGAGAGATCTTAGTGTCGATCTGACTGAACCAGAGAAGGTCTTGAATTAACTTTGACTGGAATGGAAATCAAAAGAATATTAGCGTCGATTTAACTGGACCAGACAAAAGTCTTGGAATAACTTCAAATGGAATAGAAATCGGAGAGATCTTAGTGTCGATCTGATTGAACCAGAGAAGGTCTTGGGAGGACATCTTTCTGAGGAAATTGTTGAAATAACCCTTCATCCCGGCGTAGATTTTGAGAAGACTATCAGGTCACATAAGTAGTGATGTTTGTTGATTTGATATTTCCATGAAAAAAGGTAAAGAGTTAGTCATGTGCAATATCATGATGTATGAAATGCATTGTGACAATGTTCTCAAATTAAATGAGATTATAATGTATGCGATGTGTATGCACATTCCATGAGGTATGATTATGGGATGTTATTGAGATGTTCCCAGTCTAGGAAAATAAATCCCGGATTACTGCAGGAGAGTATTGGGAAGTTGGATCCTTCATTTCCGCTAGGGATGATGAATGGAGATGACTCGCTGGGGATTTCCTCTTTCTGTTTGAGGATTACCTGCTGGGGATTGACTCTTCCTGAGAATTGATTCTATTTGAGAATAACTTTATGGAGAGAGATGCTTATTGGAAGATTCTTCCGCTTTAGAGAAATAAACTCTGCTGGGAAATGAGCTTCCACAAGTTGAGAAATAAACTCTACCCGGGAGGAGGTTTTATAAATTGTTTAAGGTTATAAAGCTCGGCTGGGGAACACAGATTTCAGCTCTCTGCTTGGAGGAAGTTTGTTGGAGGAGATAATTCCTGCTTGGGGATGAAGGAGATCAAAATTCTAGTTATTCTGCTCTGTGGGGAACATAGACGTCACGGGGTCGTATGTATTGGCGACTTTGTTTCAAATTGTCCATGCCCCTGCACTAGGCTGGAAAGAGTAACTGTCAGGACTTCAAATTGGTTTTTTAAACTTTTCCCCCTTCCTTAAAGTCATTAGCAATTGCCTTTCTGTTTATTATGCAAGTATTTATGAATATTAATCATATTCAAATGCATATGTCAAGAATAAGTCATTGGACGTTTCTTCAAAACAAAATAGAAAAAGAAAAACAAATCGTCTTGTACTTTTAAAGAAATGATTTGTCTTAATTTCTGAATTTTGCCTATAACAAACATTTCGTACAAAGAGACCGACGTCCTAGTTGGAGAACGCCACCGTGAGAGTGAAAACTATACAAAATAGGGTATAAAGAGAAGAAAACATCTATGTGAAATAATACCATTGGGTTTCAATTCTACTATTGCCCCTATGTGCTTGAGCGTCTCATCACTTTGCTATTTGTCTGAAGCTGACCGGATTGACCGGTACTGTTTGAGCTTAATAGTTGATACTGAATTCTGGTCGCAAGGTGATTCAATGGGACATAGTCATACGCTTCAAATCCCTAAATTTTGCATGGACCACCCTTTCAGGTTTTCAGTCCACTGAGATACCCTTTTTTTCCCAACCCGCCTTTTCAGGTTTTCGACTTGCCGGGTGTACATTTTTTTTTGTTTTTTATCCCTAATTTTTTCCCGAACCCTTTTTGTTTGCCGAGATGCCCTTATTATTGCCTAGGTCATTCAACCTAGCGGGTCTTTATTCATGCGTAGTATCTTTTCACTATGTCTGCATTAACAGGGTGAGGAAGGTCGTCTCCATCCATCGTGGTCAAAATCATGGCTCCAACTAAAAATACGCTTTTGATCAAAAATGGACCTTTGTACGTGGGAGTCCATTTTCCCTTGGGATCACCTTGTGGTAGTATGATGCACTTGATTACTATATCACCCACTTGATACACTTGACGTCTGACCTTTTCGTTGAAATCCTTGATCATCCATTTTTGATACATTTGTCCATGAAGACAGCAGGAAGCCTTTTCTCATCAATCAGATTTAGTTGATCAAGTCGAGTTTGGATTGAATCGTCTTTGTTCAAGCTTGCATCCTTCATGATCCTCAAAGACAGAATATGGACCTCAATAGGCCGGACAACTTCCATACCATATACCAGAGAATAAGGCGTTACCCATGTCGACGTGTGTGCTGAGATGCGGTAGCCATGAAGAGCAAATGGTAACATCTCATGCCAGTCTTTGTATGTCTCTGTCATCTTCTATATGATTTTCTTGATATTCTTGTTAGAAACCTCCACAGCGCCATTCATCTTCGGTCGGTAAGGGGAAGAATTATCATGTTGGATCTTGAATTGCTTACAGAGTTCGGTGATCATTGTATTGTTGAGATTTGTACCATTGTCTATGATGATTCTCTTAGAGACACCATACCAAAAAATCAGGTTATGCTTGATAAATCACGCCACAACGTTCTTGGTAACAGAAGCAAAAGAGGCAGCCTCAACCCACTTCGTGAAGTAATCAATGGCCACTAGGATGAAGCGATGTACATTGGAGGCGGTAGGTCTAATCTCTCCGGTCATGTCAATTCCCCACATTGCAAAGGGCCAGGGAGTCGTCAAGACATTCAAGGAAATCGAAGGTACATGCACCTTATCAGCATAGATCTGGCATTGGTGACAAGTTCGGGAATGCTGATAACAGTCTGCTTCCATAGTGGACCAGTAGTATCCTGCTTGTAGGATCTTTTTAGCCATGGTGTGTCCACTAGAGTGGGTGCCAAAGGTACCTTCGTGTAAATCTACCATAATCCTCTCTGCTTCTCTCTTATCTAAGCACTAAAGTAAAGTAGAGTCGTGGTTGCGCTTGTAGAGGATCATGTTACTGAGAAAGAACTTAGCAGAGAATCTTCTTAGGAACTTCTTATCGTCTACTGAAGCTCCCTCGGGATACTGTTGGAGTTAGAGATATCTTTTGACTTCATGGAACCAAGGCTTGTCCAATACTTCTTCAGTACTAATCTCGTGACAGTATGATGGCTCGTCCATCCTCTCAATGGTGATCTGAGGAGCCTCATTATCCCACTTGACCTTGAACATGGATGACATCGTAGCTAGCGTGTCCGCTAGTTGATTTTCCTCTCGTGGAAAATTCTCAAAGGTAAGTTCTTCAAAGTATGGGATTAGTGTTAACACATGCTCTTCGTACGGGATGAGATTAGGATGCTTCGTGTCCCATTCTCCTTTGATCTAGCTGATTACCAAAGTCAAGTCTCCAAACACACTTAAGAATTTGATCCTTAAGTCGATAGCAGCTTTTAGACTCATAATACATGCTTCCTACTCAGCCATATTATTGGTACAATTGAAACATAATCTAGCAGTGAAAGGAGTATGACAACCTTCAGGAGATATGATTACAGCTTCGATGCCATTGCCAAGAGCGTTGGTAGCTCCGTCAAAGATGATGGTCCATCGGGATCCTTGTTCAGGCCCTTCATCTGGTCCAGGCTCTTCACAATCAGTTACTAACATGATGTTCTCATTCCGGAACTCAAAATTCATGGATTGGTAGTCATCCACAACCTGATGAGCTAAATGATCAGCTAGTACACTTCCCTTAATTGCTTTCTGGGTTGTATACTGAATGTCGTATTCGGTCAGGAACATCTTCCATCTTGTTATTCTTCCAGAGAGAGCGGGATTCTCAAAGATGTACTTGATAGGATCCATTTTAGATATCAACAAAGTAGTGTGGGTCAAAATATACTGTCTCAGTTGGCGAGAAGCCCATGCCAAAGCGCTGTAAGTTTTCTCGAGCAGTGAGTATCTTATTTCACAGACAGTAAACTTTTTTCTAAGGTATTATATTGCATGCTCTTTTCGACCAGACTTGTCATGCTTCCTCAGTACACACCCCATTGAATTATCTAATACTGTTAAGTACATTATCAAAGGTCTTCCTTCAACCTGAGGCATCAGAATTGGAGGCTCTTGAAGGTATTCCTTAATTTTGTCAAAGGCATTCTGGAAATTGTCATTCCACTTCACTACTTGATCTCTCTTTAATAACTTGAAGGTTGGATCACAAGTAGCGGTCAGATGTGAAATGAATCTGGCTATGTAGTTCAGACGTCCCAAGAATCCCCTAACTTCTTTCTCAGTGCGAGGAGTCGAAATTTCTTATATAGATTTGACCATTGTAAGGTATACCTCAATACCTTTGAGCTGACAAAGAAGCCTAAGAGCTTACTGGATCTTACTCCCAAAGTGAACTTATTCGGGGTTAGCCTCAGTTTGTATTTCTTTAGCCTGTCAAATAGCTTTTGTAGGTGATCAAGGTGCTCCTCTTCAGTCTGAGACATGGTTGTCATATAATCAACATAGACCTCTATCTCGTGATGGATCATATCATGAAACAAAGATACCATGGCACACTGATAGGTTTCCCCAGTGTTCTTTAGTCCAAATGGCATAACTTTGTAGCAGAAAGTTCCCCATTGCGTAACAAGGGTCGTCTTCTCCATATCCTCAGGTGCCATTTTGATTTGATTGTATCTAGAGAAGCCATCTATGAAGGAGAATACCTTATGTTGTATGGTGTTGTCAACCAGAACATCAATATGGGGAAGCGTAAAATCATCCTTGGGGCTTTCCCTGTTCAGGTTTCTGTAATCCACACACATACGTACCTTACCATCCTTCTTAGGTACTGGAACAACATTGGCAACCCATTGTGGATAAGAGGTGACAAATAAGAAACCAACATTGAACTGTTTCATGACTTCGGCCTTGATCTTCTCTGACATCTCAGGTCGCATGCGACAGACCTTTTGTTTCACTGGAGGGCGGTCCTCTTTTGTAGGTAGGCGATGAACCATAATATCAGTGTCCAATCCTGGCATGTCTTCTTATAAACAGGCGAAAATCTCAACATAATCATGCAACATCTGAGCTAATCCCTATTTGACACTAGACTCCAAGTTTGGACCTACCTTGACCTCTTTTTTGTCCTCTCCCTAGTTCACTGTCTCAACTGGCTCCTCATGAGGTTGTATTTCCCTTTCTTCCTGTTGTAACAGTCTAGCAAGCTCTCCTGATACCTCAAAATCTCCCTCACCTTCGTCCTTCGCTTGGTAGATAGGATTTTCAAAGTCATAATGAGAAATAGTATAACCTTTATCAATGGGATCCAGAGTGGATGTGGATCTACAGTTTGATATGTGAGTGTGTGTAAGAGCATAGTTGTATATTTTTGATAAAGTAAAGAGGCAGGAAAGAAAAAACAAAGAGCGTAAAATTTGTATGTGAAACGTCCAATGTTTTATTGATGACATATGAAAATGAAGTAATGACCCTCACAAATAGACCATTGTGCCACGGGTAAGACACAAGGCTTTGATGTTTCAATTGTTCAAATATTACATTTCCTTAAAACAAAAAGACAAATTACTCTTGAATAAAAGTAATGGGCACAAAGTCTTTAGCCGCCCAATTGTTGAGTCCACCACTGGTAGTTGGGAAGATCCACTTGTCCAGGTAATAATCACTATCTCTGTCTTCTAGGGCGTTGAATCCATGGTTGTTGATCTATAAAGGTGGTCCCCCGATGCGAGCACGACGAACAACTCTCTGGGATCCTGATAAAACCCAAACCAAATTTGTCATATTTGTAGGGAATATTCGGAAGTTGGCCCCAAATTATATGCTCACCATCTTTAACAACTTCTTTCGCATATTTCAGAGAAGCCATCTTCAGCGGAGGTCTAGTAGTCTTTGGAACACTGACAGTGGTCTTGGTTGCAACAACGGTCTGTGGAACCTCCTCAAAGTTCTAATAGGGAGTCTCAATTAACTCGCCGTCCATTTCAACGTACCTGAAAGAGTTCAGGTGGCTCACCATGTACTCCTCCTCCCCATGGATTGTGATAATTTTCCCATTGACTGGGTACTTCAGCATTTGATGTAGGCTGGAAGTCACAACACCACCCCCATGGATCCATGGTCGACCCAATAAACAGGAGTAAGAAGGGTGGATGTCCATCACATAGAAAGTGGAATTAAAAGTCTGAGTACCCACTTTGATAGGGATATCCACTTCCCCATGCACCATTCTTTTAGAACTGTTAAAGGCCCTCACCACAATGTTATTGGGCTTTAGTGTGAGCCATTTGCAATCTAACCTGTCTAGAGCATTATTGGGTAAGACATTCAGTGATGAACATGTATCCACTAGAACATGAGCTAATGTAGTACCTCTACACTCAATGGAGACATGCAAGGAATCATTGTGTTTCCTTACCTTGGGAGTCCGATCTGCATCAGAGAACCCCAGGCCATTGTCAGTTGTCAAACTAGCCACACAATCCTCGAATTGATCAACAGAGGTCTCTTGAGGCACGTGGGAAGACTTCAGGAATTTTACTAAAGCCTTGGCATGGGCTTCAGAGAACAGTAGTAGAGCCAACATTGAGATTTTTGAAGGGGTCTTCCCCAATTGCTCTACGACATTTTAATCACTTTTCTTGATTATTTTCAATATCTCTTCCATCTCCTTTTTAGAAGCCTCGGGAATGGCTTATGGATGTGCCTTCGTCTGGACAGGCTCAACCAATACCTCTTTACCCGGAGTCTCGACCGACCCATTAGCATGGATAACGGTAGGACTCATAGTAGGAGTAGCCATGGGAATATTGATAGGAGCAGCAACAGGAACAATCACAGGAGTAGTAATGGGAGTATTAATAGGAGCAGCAACGGGGATGATCACAGGAGTAGAAACGGTTTTAGGAGAGATCTCGGGGGAGAAAACTCTTCCGCTTCTTGTTACCTTGTTGGTCCCAACAATGTTACTAATGTCAGGATCAGAGTCTTCAGCATCTTTATCTTTAACAAACAGCAAATCTTTCTTGGCGCCATGGTAGTAAACGCCAATACCATAATTCCAAGGAACAACTTTGTCCGACGAATAGGGTATAGGTCTAGGAAAAGTAATTATCAATGGAGAAACTTTTGGAAAATATGTAATCCTGATAGGTCTTTTGGAGGAGACCTTGGGAGGATTAGAGAAAATGGTAATGATAGAAACATCTTCACACAGAGAACTTGTAACTGGCGTCTTCTCAAATAGATTTTCTTTATCATCCATCAGGTGCTGAACACCTTCCTTCAACAAATGGAAACCATTAGGTAAATACAAACATAAGTGGCAACCTTCACAACAACTCGGAAATAAACTGGCTTGTAAGAGATTCTTTTTTAACAGTCAGGAGTAGAGTAGCTAATTCATCGACAGAAGCAACAAACATGTCATCATAAATAGCATTAACACCACGTTCGTGCTTGGACATAGGGGAAGTTAAAACATTACGAGTCTTAGGAGCGTCAAATTCAATCTCCTTTTCCTCAATCAAATCCTGCACCTTACTCTTCAAAGACCAACAGTCATTTGTATCATGGCCTGGACTTTCATAATGGTAAGTGTTGTACCCCAAAATTTGCCCTCCCATATTCTTCAAGATTTGACAAGCATCACCCCAAATGGCTCAAAATCTATTCAAGGGCTACACAGTCAACCATCCTCTTAAGGCAGGCAAAATTAGGGTTTTGGTTCTTGCAAGGAAGCTGAGGTTTTCAAGGGCTCAATCAAGTCCCATATGCTCATATACATTGTCAAGCACCTACATGTCAAGTTTCAAGGCTCACAAGGTCAAGTTGCACAGTCAAAAACCCTAATTGCCTCACAATCAACTGTAGGGGCAAAATGGTCATTTGACAGTCAAAAGTTAAAAAATTTGGTCAACATCTTATTTTGAAGCCACAATAATCATTTGATCAATTCTTGATCATGATTCCTCAAGCATGGCTCAAAAATCATCAAGATGCAAAAGTTTCTATTTTTGGACAATTGAAAAGTCAACTGTAACTTGACCAAGACATAACTTTTTCATGGTTCATCAGAAAAATCCCATCCAATGCTCATCTTGAAGGGGAAGACATTTACTACAATTCATCTTCATATTCCAAGTCCAAGAAATGCTCTCACAAAAAGTTATCAATTTCAACATTATAGGTCATTTTCAAAAGTCAACAAAAAGGCACTTTAAGTCAAAGACCATAACTTGAGATTGGTAAATCAAAATGACATGGGACCAACGACATTGGTTAGAAGACTTCAAGACCTTTCCAAAATGTCCAAGAACATGTTCATAGCTTCAAAATTGAGCAAGATATGCATTGGAGAAGTTGGGAAATTTTTGTGAAATGGCCAAAGTCAATTATCCTTGAAATTTCATTTTTTGACAAAAAGGGCCCACTTTTTCCACTTGATTCAGCTTGGCCATGCCTCCCACGTATCCCGCAATTTATTTCAAGATTAAAAATTAATTTTTCCATTTTTATTTAATTTTATTTGATTTAAATCTTTAAAATTCAAATAAAAATCAAGAAAGTTAATGGAGGGATATCTTTGAGTTTGAATAGCTTTGATACACCATCATTCACCTTCCAAATTCGTGCAAGGCCTATTCCAAGCAAGAAATTCAAATTTTGACAAGAATGGCAAGTTGCTTTAATGGAGGTTATGGCAAAATCTCAAGCATAATTGCAATGGTTAAAGGCTCATCATGTGACTGATTCTTATTCATTACTATATATACAAGCCTTCCCAACCTCATTCAAAAAGTAGTGTGTGCAGAAACGGCCAAGAGCAAAACCAAAAATTATTCAAAAAGTGAGAGTTCTAAAACATAGTTGCGAGCATCTTCAGATCAAAACAAGCACGTGGTTATATTCCTTGCCACACCCTGAAGCTAAAGCAACCTTTGCCAAGTCCTGAGGCTCATACCGCGCTGTAAGTTCTTCCCAGGTCCCCCATAATTCTCATATCATTTTTGTAAACGCGTTCTTGTGCAGTTTCTCAAGTAATTTCCACCATAAGCCTCACCCATCCAACAAGCCAAGTGTCATTAGAGGCAGATCTAAAGGCCCAGAACGCAAGAGTACTATGCCCTGGAGTCAGCGCATGCGTAGGCAACCGAAAAAAGTCAAATAAGGCTTCTTGTTGTTGGGCCAGAATTACTTCAGAAAACCTCCATGAAGGCCATCTCACCCCCTTGGGTTTATTTACTTTTTTCTTATTTTATTTTGTTTTGTCGTTTTCTTTTCTTTTATTTATTTGCCTTATTTTATTTTTTTAATAATTAGCATAATTAACATATTTTCATAAAAAATCAAAAAAAATAGAACTAACATCATTATTATTATTATTATATTATTTTGTAAATAAACATTAATTGAAATAGTTTAATTAGGAAATTTTGACTTTTCTTTTAATAATTAAAATAATTTAGAATTAGGTTGACTTAATTTTGTTTCTTTTTATTTTATTTCATAAAAAACATAAAAAACACAAAAATATATTTTCTTTTAATTAATTAGTTTAATTATTTAATTAATTGCATTTAATTGACAAAAGGACAAAAAATCAATTTCTTTTCTAAAAAGGGTCAACACCCTTAAGACTTCCCGATTCTTCTTTTGCGCGCATTTTAATTTTACTTTATTTTGATTATTATGTAATTGCCTTCAAGAATGTAATAGTTAAATAGGTTTATCGCTTTATTTAATTTCCGTACTTATTTACCAAAAAACGGGTCTTTGTAATTTTTGGCGATGTATAGACCCGCGCCTTGTAATAGCGTAGGATTTATGTTTCCCGCAATTTAATTTCTGCACCCCTTAACTGTTAACTTGCATGAAAGAATGTATGTAAATAAAAACAACTCGTAGCTCACTAATTACAAAGATAAACATTAACTGAAAACAACACACAAATACACACACCACTTCTAGGGTACGCCTCACTCGTTGCCTTCAAAACGTGGTCGTCAAGTATAGGACATCTTAGCGGTCCTTATGTCCATGATCCAGTTGCCTCGAAACAGTTTCCTCGAAATGGTTGTCTCGGATTAAAAAAGGATCAAGGACATAAGGGTAGCTTCTAAGGTGTCCTACTGTTGCTTCGGTGACCACATTGTCCCGATAATCGAATTGATCCGAATAACTCCAACGATGGTGCTACCTACCTCTCAATGGTGGGATAGCACTATCTTAAGGACTCTTACACAGCCTAATTCCTTAGAGTAGGTAGATTTCTCATGGATACTTGCTCTCTCAAAAACAAACAAAACATCTTTTCGCACTTACACTTTCAAAAAGTTTTCAAACAAATATTTCATACACTCTTGAGGACAGATACAAGAGTTACTTAGAAATTTTTCAAACGAAACTTTTTCAAAACCCAAATACACTTGAAAAGCAAACAATTTTTGAAAACATAAGAGCAAGTACCTAAGAGCCTGTGGATAACCACGGATAAAAAGGGTGCTAACACCTTCCCTTTTTATAATCTACCTCCCGAACCCGAGAAACATCTCGAAAAGGAATTTTGCTGTGCTTTTGTCCTTTCCATATTGGAGAACATAAAAGACGGTGGCGACTCTTGCTTACCGCGACATTTCGCGAACCAGCTTAAAAAATAGTCAGTTCTATTTCCACCGATCACAGAACTGGCGACTCTGCTGGGGAGACTTTTAAAGTGAGGTGTACCTTAGGATAGATCATACTTATGTTTTCAATTGCCTGATTTGTGTGCTTTAATATTATTGGGCCTGTCTCGGGAGTTCTATAGATCCTAACCCGGATCTGGGGGATACCTTCTTAGAAAGTGGCAACAAGGCTGTGAGGGAACTGTGCGGGGTATACCGACACGGTTGAAGCAGTCTGCTATGTTGATGTGGCACTTTGGTGAGTACCAGTAACCCTTGAGTCAAGTCAAGGAGAGTACGGGGCCGCCGCATGGTGTCGTGAAGCATCAACTGACCTTAGGAACCTTAATTGAACCATCTTGGCCTCTTTAGGGGTAGTGAGATAACTAACTTTGGTGCAGTCTGAAGTTGGTTGATACTCGATGCTACACTCATTGAGGGTTGTTTTCTTGGAATGTTTTGATCGCCAGTTCAGTGGCTAAATCGAAACTATGAACACAGAAAACAATCCAATGATATTGAGCTCCTTAGAACCCGGTTACTTTTGATAGGACAGGTTTGAGCCCACCAACTTCAAGAGGGTAGTACCCAAACTTCATGCTGGCCTAAACTCTAAGGGCTATCTTGTGTGACTTGTGTGCCTTCAAACTTGAATTACTTGCATACTTGTTATTTAACAACACGAGTTCCTTGCAGGTTTTGTTTACAGTCCTTAATTGGGACTCATTACAGGGCCTACTTACATCACTCCA
Source organism: Vicia faba (assembly GCA_948472305.1). Taxonomy (NCBI): domain Eukaryota; kingdom Viridiplantae; phylum Streptophyta; class Magnoliopsida; order Fabales; family Fabaceae; genus Vicia; species Vicia faba. The sequence continues at coordinate 1,335,589,796 of OX451737.1, read as the reverse complement.
TGCATAGCATAACATCATACCATTGCATACATCCTGCATAAGGGCTAACCCATTTCGAGGATCTCAAGGGCTTGTGATGCAGGTCATGATGAACCAACTGTCTAGCAAGGGGCAAAGGGGATTTATTTTCCTCTAGCCAGGTTGATAACTTGAGTCAGGGGCTATGACCCACTCGATATGGTGAGCCTTGACTCTTGAAGAAGGACTCTCAACAACATGAAGTTCCTTCAATCAAGCTACAAAATTCAAGTTCTAACAATCTTTCTTGTTTATCCCGCGAGATCCTTGAAAACATTGCATGCATACATACACATCATTGCATAACAGGTACCCTTGTTACAGGACACTTACCTTCTCCGCTATTTATTTCAGCAATGGCTTCCCAACAAGATAACCAGGGTCTTCATGCTCAAGAGACTCAGTTCAGGGAGATCTTTTTAAGCCTATCCAAGGGGTAGGAAGAGTTGAGGACACTCCTCATGGGGAACTTGGCCAAGAAAAGTCCCGAAGATGATAAGGAAGAACAGCTGAAACGTCTGCAAGCTGAGGTAGATGCAATGAGGACTCAGATGTTGGGGCAGATGGCCCTTATCCAAAGTTTGTCTCAGGAGCAAGAAGAGTTGAAAGCCATGGTCAACCAGCTTCACCAAGACAGATACAACATGAAGCAACCAGTCCAAGTCAGGGACCAGGTTATTGATCAGCTTCCGAGAGGACAAGAGTCTGACATGGTGAAGATTAGACCTCTCCAAATTGCTACCACTTCACAGGTCTAACCACAACCACGCCCAGAGCAACGGGTTGATCAGAGCAAGCCAGACAAGCCTAGGAGGCAATTTACCAAGCTCAACACGTCGCTGTCTCAAGCTTTACAACATCTGTTGAGGTTGAATTTGGTAACTCTAAGGGACCCTCCTAAGAACCCCAACAAGACACCTTCAAGGTATAACCCCAACGCCCACTGCGCTTATCATTCGGATAGCCCGGGGCATGCCACAAACGACTGCTGGTCTCTGAAGAACAAGATCCAGGATCTGATTGATGAAGGAGCAGTGGAATTCACCCAAGATGGCCAGGCTGAGTTCTTCTACTATCCCTGTAAGATTCATCACTTGAAGTGACTAGTTCAAATTAGAAGACTTTTGTTCATTAGATTTTTCAAGTTGTAATTTTCTTTTGATTGTTCAAACAATTATTTGTCATAGCAAACTTTATTACTTTATCAATGCATCGCATATGTCTGTTTTGAATCAATATATTCGCATTCGCTATATGCAAACTGTTATTTTTATGATGATCAACTCTGGGTTGAAAATTCTAAGCCTCTTGAGGGAGGATGACGAAAACGATACCATGACATCTACAATATGCTTTTGAACAGACCCGCTGATGAGGTACATGCATTATTTCAATCCCTAAACACTGGAGTTATAAGGAAGATAATCCCTCGTCAACCCCTCTGAGCCAAAGAAGTAGGAGTTTTTCTTTTCGAAAATTGAAACCCTTAATCATAACCTGGGGCAGGGTAGTTCTCTCAGCTGATCCAAGTGCACAACGAATGGCACCAAAGAAGTCCTTCCAAAGCAAAAGACAGTGATGGTTACGAATAATCATAAAGACAGGCAGTCATTACCAAAAAAAAACTAAAGCCCATTAAGTCAAAACCTATGAAGGAGACTTACAAAAACTGGGGCATCCCACTGACTGTAATCACAAAAGAAACAGTTCAGGCAAAAATAGGGATAACAAAATCAAAAAGAAAGAGGTCCTACAAACCCTCGACAAAAAATGACTACCTATTCAAAATAAACTGTCAATATTCGAACCATCACTGGAATATCAAGACAAAGACTCAAACAAGGTCTAATGCACGATTAGCTGAGTTTAGGTTTGAAGAACATCACGAAGAGCGGGTGGGTACAAATAATTTGAGCCTTTATCCTTTGCTTCTTAAACCGTGAACCAGGCCACGCTACAACCCTCAAAAAGTCCTAGCTGAAGCATGGGTTGGTTCGAAAGCATATTGTTACGAAAGGTATCCTGACTCCTTAAGGCTCGCTGTAAAATAATGAGTTGACATCACATTTTACCAAAATCACTTGTTTTTATGAAAAAAAAATGCATTTTCAAAAACTTCGAAACAGACATAAGCTTTGCATTTTTAAAATAACATTGTTTGCATATGACTATTTGTTTGAACAACATAGAAGTTCGCACGACGAATGTCTAATGAACAAAAAGCACCTCCAATCAAGGGGCAGGGCATGATCATTGTCCATCATCTGGGGCGGTCCAGTCAAGATTCTGAGAATCTCTCAAATGCCAAATAGCCTGGGGAAAATCTCCCTCTAGATCGCTTGGGGCATTGGACGATCAAACGAACATCTTCTGGTAGTATGTCAACACAATTCTACTGACAGGGGCAACTCCCTACATTCTGAGAGTGTGGACATAGTCGAAAAAATACTATGCACAATTAAAGACCGCTAGGTTGACACGCCTAGGCAAAAATAAGGGCTTCCCGGCGAACCAAAAGTGTTCGGGAAAAAATAAGGGATGAAAAATGAAAAATCTGTACACCCGGCAAGTCGAAAACCTGAAAAGGCGGCTTGGGTAAAAAAGGATATCCCGGTGGGCTGAAAACCCGAAAGGGCGGTCCAGGCAAAAATTAGGGATCAAAAGCGTACGACAATGTTCCGTCATCTCGTCACTTGCCTACCAGAAGAAGATTTGTCAACCGGCAGTCATCAAGCGCCTCCACAGATATCTTCTCCCACAGAAACAGGGGCAATAATGAGTTGTCCAAGCGATCTAGTTGCTCTGTCCACCAAGGTCCAAGGTAAGTTCAGCTGAAGAACGTAACCAAGATATCTTCACTCCCCGCAGAGCAGGACAAGATTCAACAATACTCCCTGAGCAGAGTTGGTCTCCCACAAGCCCTACAAGGCACAGTATCTCCGGCAAGTCAGCAATACTCCCCCCGAACAGAGTTAGCCTACAGTCAGCCTTATGGAAGTTGGGTATCCCCCAGCAGATCTCAACATTCCCCAGCGGAGTATACAGATGTTCCTAAGCAAGCATCCCCGGCAGTCTTGATCTAAGATTGTTCCCCGGTGGAATACAGACACTTCAGTGGAGCCACTTCCCCAGTACAGTCTCAAAAAGTCTCCCCAGGAGAGTTGAATCCATCTCCCCAGTAGGAATCTTATCTCCAGTAGATTCTGGAAGCTTGCCCCTGCAGAGTACGAACGCGCACCCTGGTTTTATTCAAAGGTTATTTCCCCACCAGGATATAACTGGGTTATCCTCAGCCAGTTACCACGGAAAGATCGTCCCCGGCGAAGTCTTCCTATCCCCAACGGAGTTCATTAAATCTTCCAACAGAGCTTAACAAGGGTATCCCCAGCGGAGTTATCATCAACATCTCAGCAAAGTACCTCTCTTCCCACAAAGTAATTCCCCGCAGATTAATCTCTCCAGCAAAGTTTATTCCCCAACGGAGTCATCTTCTCCTAAACGGTCTACTCTTGTAATCATCATCCCCAGCGGAAACAAAGAACGCTATTTTTCAACATCAGCCCAGGAGTTAACTTCCCGGCACCCGTCAAGGATTTACTTTCCTAGACAAAAATACATTCATAAACATCACATTTCATACATCCTGCTTACATACACATTGCATGCACATACGCATAATATCACACAATCTCATTTATTCTTGAGGACATCATGACATCATGCTTTTCATACATCATGACATTGCATACAACTGATGTTTTACCTTTTCAGGAAAAAAGGTCAATCCAAAGATAATTACTATCAACTGTCGCAATTCCAGATTCGATACCTATATCTAGCCAGGGCATGTCTGTGAGCGATCAATTCCAGATTCGATTCCTGTATCCTGCCAGGGCACGTCTGAAGAGTTTGAAGATCCGATTCCTGTATCTAGCCAGGGCGTATCTGTTGACGACTATTTTCCGGACTCGATTCATGTATCCTGCCAGAGCACGTCTGAAGAGTTTGAAGATCTGATTCCTGTATCCTGCCAGGGTGTATCTGTTGACGACTATTTTCCAGACTCGATTCCTGTATCCTGCCAGGGCACGTCTGAAGAGTTTGAAGATCCGATTCCTGTATCCTGCCAGGGTGTATCTGTTGACGACTAATTCCAGACTCGATTCCTGTATCCTGCCAGGGAACGTCTGAAGAGTTTGAAGATCAGATTCCTGTATCCTGCTAGGGTGTATCTGTTGACGACTATTTTCCGGACTCGATTCATGTATCCTGCCAGGGCACGTCTGAAGAGTTTGAAGATCTGATTCCTGTATCTTGCCAGGGTGTATCTGTTGACGACTAATTCCAGACTCGATTCCTGTATCCTGCCAGGGCACGTATGAAGAGTTCGAAGATCCGATTCCTGTATCTTGCCAGGGTGTATCTGTTGACGACTAATTCCAGACTCGATTCCTGTATCCTGCCAGGGCACGTCTGAAGAGTTTGAAGATCTGATTCCTGTATCCTTCCAGGGTGTATCTGTTGACGACTATTTTCCGGACTCGATTCCTGTATCTTGCCAGGGCACGTCTGAAGAGTTTGAAGATTCGATTCCTATATCTTGCCAGGGTGTATCTGTTGACGACTAATTCCAGACTCGATTCCTGTATCCTGCCAGGGCACGTCTGAAGAGTTCGAAGATCCGATTCTTGTATCTTGCTAGGGTGTATCTGTTGACGACTAATTCCAGACTCAATTCCTGTATCCTGCCAGGGCACGTCTGAAGAGTCTGAAGATCCGATTCCTGTATCTTTCCAGGGTGTATCTGTTGACAACTAATTCCAGACTCGATTCCTGTATCCTGCCAGGGCACGTCTGAAGAGTTTGAAGATCCGATTCCTGTATCTTGCCAGGATGTATCTGTTGACGACTAATTCCATACTCGATTCCTGTATCCTGCCAGGGCACGTCTGAAGAGTTTGAAGATTCGATTCCTGTATCTTGCCAGGGTGTATCTGTTGACGACTAATTCCGGACTCGATTCCTGTATCCTTCCAGGGCACGTCTGAAGAGTTTGAAGATCCGATTCATGTATCTTGCCAGGGTGTATTTGTTGACGACTATTTCCGGACTCGATTCCTGTATCCTTCCAGGGCACGTCTGAAGAGTTTGAAGATCCGATTCCTGTATCCATCCAGGGCATATCTGTTAACAACTATTTTCCAAGACTCGATTCCTGTATCTAGCCAGGGCACGTCTGAAGAGATTGTAGATTCGACGCCTGTATCCAGCCAGGGCATGTCTGCACGAAGAGTTTAGAGATTCGACTCCTATATCCAGCCAGGGCACGTCTGTAAGCAACCTTTTGAAATTCCAGATTCGGCACCTGTATCTAGCCAGGGCATGTTTGTGAACAACCGAGTGAAGATCCACACCTGTAAAAGGCCAGGTAATTATCTTTCTTTCTCAGGTACGCAAGTTCTCGCTAAGGAATCTCTTACGCGATCGACACCTAGATGGCATCTATAAGCCCATCCACTTACCAACAGTTCCAAATGGCATCTATAAGCCCATTCCCGACAAGGTTCTATCACATTTCCAGATGGCATCTATAAGCCCATCCTCCTATCCATCATCTTTCTAAATGGCATCTGTAAGCCCATTCCCGCCATCAGAGTCCAATCCTGGCATGTCTTCTTATAAACAGGCGAAAATCTCAACATAATCATGCAACATCTGAGCTAATCCCTATTTGACACTAGACTCCAAGTTTGGACCTACCTTGACCTCTTTTTTGTTCTCTCCCTAGTTCACTGTCTCAACTGGCTCCTCATGAGGTTGTATTTCCCTTTCTTCCTGTTGTAACAGTCTAGCAAGCTCTCCTGATACCTCACAATCTCCGTCACCTTCGTCCTTCACTTGGTAGATAGGATTTTCAAAGTCATAATGAGAAATAGTAGAACCTTTATCAATGGAATCCAGAGTGGATGTGGATCTACAGTTTGATATGTGAGTGTGTGTAAGAGCATAGTTGTATATTTTTGATAAAGTAAAGAGGCAGAAAAGAAAAAACAAAGAGCGTAAAATTTTTATGTGAAACGTCCAATGTTTTATTGATGACATATGAAAATGAAGTAATGACCCTCACAAATAGACCATTGTGCCACGGGTAAGACACAAGGCTTTGATGTTTCAATTGTTCAAATATTACATTTCCTTAAAACAAAAAGACAAATTACTCTTGAATAAAAGTAATGGGCATAAAGTCTTTAGCCGCCCAATTGTTGAGTCCACCACTGGTAGTTGGGAAGATCCACTTGTCCAGGTAATAATCACTATCTCTGTCTTCTAGGGCGTTGAATCCATGGTTGTTGATCTGTAAAGGTGGTCCCCCAATGCGAGCACGACGAACAACTCTCTGGGATCCTGATAAAATCCAAACCAAATTTGTCATATTTGTAGGGAATATTCGGAAGTTGGCCCCAAATTATACGGTCACCATCTTTAACAACTTCTTTCGCATATTTCAGAGAAGCCATCTTCAGCGGAGGTCTAGTAGTCTTTGGAACACTGACAGTGGTCTTGGTTGCAACAACGGTCTGTGGAACCTCCTCAAAGTTCTGATAGGGAGTCTCAATTAACTCGCCGTCCATTTCAACGTACCTGAAAGAGTTCAGGTGGCTCACCATGTACTCCTCCTCCCCATGGATTGTGATAATTTTCCCATTGACTGGGTACTTTAGCATTTGATGTAGGCTGGAAGTCACAACACCACCCCCATGGATCCATGGTCGACCCAATAAACAGGAGTAAGAAGGTTGGATGTCTATCACATAGAAAGTGGAATTAAAAGTCTGAGTACCCACTTTGATAGGGATATCCACTTCCCCATGCACCATTCTTTTAGAACTGTTAAAGGCCCTCACCACAATGTTATTGGGCTTTAGTGTGAGCCATTTGCAATCCAACCTGTCTAGAGCATTATTGGGTAAGACATTCAGTGATGAACATGTATCCACTAGAACATGAGCTAATGTAGTACCTCTGCACTCAATGGAGACATGCAGGGAATCATTGTGTTTCCTTACCTTGGGAGTCCGATCTGCATCAGAGAACCCCAGGCCATTGTCAGTTGTCAAACTAGCCACACAATCCTCGAATTGATCAACAGAGGTCTCTTGAGGCACGTGGGAAGACTTCAGGAATTTTACTAAAGCCTTGGCATGGGCTTCAGAGCACAGTAGTAGAGCCAACATTGAGATTTTTGAAGGGGTCTTCCCCAATTGCTCTACGACATTTTAATCACTTTTCTTGATTATTTTCAATATCTCTTCCATCTCCTTTTTAGAAGCCTCGGGAATGGCTTCTGGATGTGCCTTCGTCTAGACAGGCTCAACCAATACCTCTTTACCCCGAGTCTCGACCGACCCATTAGCAGGGATAACGGTAGGACTAATAGTAGGAGTAGCCATGGGAATATTGACAGGAGCAGCAACACGAACAATCACAGGAGTAGTAATGGGAGTATTAATAGGAGCAGCAGCGGGGATGATCACAGGAGTAGAAACGGTTTTAGGAGAGATCTCGGGGGAGAAAACGCTTCCGCTTCTTGTTACCTTGTTGGTCCCAACAATGTTACTAATGTCAGGATCAGAGTCTTCAGCATCTTTATCTTTAACAAACAGCAAATCTTTCTTGGCGCCATGGTAGTAAACGCCAATACCATAATTCCAAGGAACAACTTTGTTCGAGGAATAGGGTATAGGTCCAGGAAAAGTAATGATCAATGGAGAAACTTTTGGAAAAGATGTAATCCTGACAGGTCTTTTGGAGGAGACCTTGGAAGGATTAGAGAAAATGGTAATGATAGAAACATCTTCACACAGAGAACTTGTAATTGGCGTCTTCTCAAATAGATTTTCTTTATCATCCACCAGGTGCTGAACACCTTCCTTCAACAAATGGAAACCATTAGGTAAATACAAACATAAGTGGAAACCTTCACAACAACCCGGAAATAAACTGGCTTGTAAGAGATTCTTTTTTAACAGTCAGGAGTAGAGTATCTAATTCATCGACAGAAGCAACAAACATGTCATCATAAATAGCATTAACACCACGTCCGTGCTTGGACATAGGGGAAGTTATAACATTAGGAGTCTTAGGAGCGTCAAATTCAATCTCCTTTTCCTCAATCAAATCCTGCACCTTGATCTTCAAAGACCAACAGTCATTTGTATCATGGCCTGGACTTTCATAATGGTAAGTGTTGTACCCCAAAATTTGCCCTCCCATATTCTTCAAGATTTGACAAGCATCACCCCAAATGGCTCAAAATCTATTCAAGGGCTACACAGTCAACCATCCTCCTAAGGCAGGCAAAATTAGGGTTTTGGTTCTTGCAAGGAAGCTGAGGTTTTCAAGGGCTCAATCAAGTCCCATATGCTCATATACATTGTCAAGCACCTATATGTCAAGTTTCAAGGCTCACAAGGTCAAGTTGCACAGTCAAAAACCCTAATTGCCTCACAATCAACTGTAGGGGCAAAATGGTCATTTGGCAGTCAAAAGACAAAATTTTTGGTCAACATCTTATTTTGAAGCCACAATCATCATTTGATCAATTCTTGATCATGATTCCTCAAGCATGGCTCAAAAATCATCAAGATGCAAAAGTTTCTATTTTTGGACAGTTGAAAAGTCAATTGTAACTTGACCAAGACATAACTTTTTCATGGTTCATCAGAAAAATCCCATCCATTGCACATCTTGAAGGGGAAGACATTTCCTACAATTAATCTTCACATTCCAAGTCCAAGAAATGCTCTCACAAAAAGTTATCAATTTCAACATTATAGGTCATTTTCAAAAGTCAACAAAAAGGCACTTTAAGTCAAAGACCATAACTTGGTTAGAGGACTTCAAGACCTTTCCAAAATGTCCAAGAACATGTTCATAGCTTCAAAATTGAGCAAGATATGCATTGGAGAAGTTGGGAAATTTTTGTGAAATGGCCAAAGTCAATTATCCTTGAAATTTCATTTTTTGACAAAAAGGGCCCACTTTTTCCACTTGATTCAGCTTGGCCATGTCTCCCACGTGTCCCACAATTTATTTCAAGATTAAAAATTAATTTTTCCATTTTTATTTAATTTTATTTGATTTAAATCATTTTAAATCTTTAAAATTCAAATAAAAATCAAGAAAGTTAATGGAGGGATATCTTTGAGTTTGAATAGCTTTGATACACCATCATTCACCTTCCAAATTCGTGCAAGGCCTATTCCAAGCAAGAAATTCAAATTTTGACAAGAATGGCAAGTTGCTTTAATGGAGGTTATGGAAAAATCTCAAGCATAATTGCAATGGTTAAAGGCTCATCATGTGACTGATTCTCATTCATTACTATATATACAAGCCTTCCCAACCTCATTCAAAAAATAGTGTGTGCAGAAACGGCCAAGAGCAAAACTAAAAATTATTCAAAAAGTGAGAGTTCTAAAACATAGTTGCGAGCATCTTCAGATCAAAACAAGCACGTGGTTCTATTCCTTGCCACACCCTGAAGCTAAAGCAACCTTTGCCAAGTCCTGAGGCTCATACCGCGCTGTAAGTTCTTCCCAGGTCCCCCATAATTCTCATATCATTTTTGTTAACGTGTTCTTGTGCAGTTTCTCAAGTAGTTTCTACCATAAGCCTCACCCATCCAACAAGCCAAGTGTCATTGGAGGTAGATCTAAAGGCCCAGAACGCAAGAGTACTATGCCCTAGAGTCAGCGCATGCGTAGGTAACCGAAAAAAGTCAAATAAGGCTTCTTGTTGTTGGGCCAGAATTACTTCAGAAAACCTCCATGAAGGCCATCTCACCCCCCTTGGGTTTATTTACTTTTTTCTTATTTTATTTTGTTTTGTCGTTTTCTTTTCTTTTATTTATTTGCCTTATTTTATTTTTTTAATAATTAGCATAATTAACATATTTTCATAAAAAATCAAAAAAATAGAACTAACATCATTATTATTATTATTATATTATTTTGTAAATAAACATTAATTGAAATAGTTTAATTAGGAAATTTTGACTTTTCTTTTAATAATTAAAATAATTTAGAATTAGGTTGACTTAATTTTGTTTCTTTTTATTTTATTTCATAAAAAACATAAAAAACACAAAAATATATTTTCTTTTAATTAATTAGTTTAATTATTTAATTAATTGCATTTAATTGACAAAAAGACAAAAAATCAATTTCTTTTCTAAAAAGGGTCAACACCCTTAAGACTTCCCGATTCTTCTTTCGCGCGCATTTTAATTTTACTTTATTTTGATTATTATGTAATTGCCTTCAAGAATGTAATAGTTAAATAGGTTTATCGCTTTATTTAATTTCCGTACTTATTTACCAAAAACGGGTCTTTGTAATTTTTGGCGATGTATAGACCCGCGCCTTGTAATAGCGTAGAATTTATGTTTCCCGCAATTTACTTTCTGCACCCCTTAACTGTTAACTTGCATGAAAGAATGTATGTAAATAAAAACAACTCGTAGCTCACTAATTACAAAGATAAACATTAACTGAAAACAACACACAAATACACACACCACTTCTAGGGTACGCCTCACTCGTTGCCTTCGAAACGTGGTCGTCAAGTATAGGACATCTTAGCGGTCCTTATGTCCATGATCCAGTTGCCTCGAAACAGTTGCCTCGAAACATTTGCCTCAAAATAGTTGCCTCGAAATGGTTGCCTCGGATTAAAAAAGGATCAAGGACATAAGGGTAGCTTCTAAGGTGTCCTACTGTTGCTTCGGTGACCACATTGTCCCGATAATCGAACTGACCCGAATAACTCCAACGATGGTGCTACCTACCTCTCAATGGTGGGATAGCACTATCTTAAGGACTCTTACACAGCCTAATTCCTTAGAGTAGGTAGATTTCTCATGGGTACTTGCTCTCTCAAAAAAAAACAAAACATCTTTTCGCACTTACACTTTCAAAAAGTTTTCAAACAAATATTTCATACACTCTTGAGGACAAATACAAGAGTTACTTAGAAATTTTTCAAACGAAACTTTTTCAAAACCCACATACACTTGAAAAGCAAACAATTTTTGAAAACATAAGAGCAAGTACCTAAGAGCCCGTGGAAAACCACTGATAGAAAGGGTGCTAACACCTTCCCTTTCTATAATCTACCTCCCGAACCCGAGAAACATCTCGAAAAGGAATTTTGCTGTGCTTTTGTCCTTTCCATATTGGAGAACATAAAAGACGGTGGCGACTCTTGCTTACCGCGACATTTCGCGAACCAGCTTAAAAAATAGTCAGTTCTATTTCCACCGATCACAGTAAGCACACCGATAATTTGAATTGTAGCGAGGAGGTGCAGTGTTGGGATTTTTGGGAGCCTCTCTCAGGGTAACCAAATTGGATTTCAGCAAATGTGGCAAAACTTAAGAAAAAGTCATATTAATCCGGGTAAATTGTCTTCTAGGCTTATCTGTTCTGGACTGATTATTCTGCTGTTGGTTGGATGCAGGATTGGAAATTATAATAGCCCCTACCGTTGGACAATGATCAGTTTTGTTAAGATTTCTTTGTCCATAAGCAGCACTGACTTCCTTCTTCCCTGAGAATGGTTTCTTTGTAGTACTGGAGGATGCATGTCTCTGTATCTTACCACTTTTAATGACAACCTTTACTCGTTCACCAGTCAAGATTAATTCAGTAAACCCAACAGAAGAACTTCCAATTAGATGGTTAAAGAATGTCCTGGATAATGTGCCCAAGAACATGTCCACCAACTCCCTATCAGACAATGGAGGCTGGACTCTTCCCGCAAGGTCTCTCCATTTCTGGGCATAATCCTTAAAGCCCTCACTAGAATCCATAGACATGCTCTTAAGTTATGTACGGGTTGTAGCGAGGTCAGCATTATATTGGTACTACTTGTAGAAAGCAGCAGCCAGATCTTGCCAATTACGGATGTTGGTTCCCTTCAGCTGATAGAACCACTCTAATTGAGTCCCTGATAGAGTGTCTTGAAAGAAATGCACCGATGAATTCCTGTCAGAAGTGTGTGGCTAGATCTTCCTGACATAAAATATGAGAGATATCTTAGGACATGAGACCCCATCATATTTAGCAAATGCGGGCACTTTGAAATTTTGTGGAATAACCACTCTAGAAACCAACCCTAGCTCTTCGAAATCCAAGCCAGGTACCCTCTGAACTTCCATGGCATTGAGACGGTCCCCCAACTGTTTGTACTTATCATCAGCAGAAGGGTATTGTTCCTCGGTGTAGTCAACTTCATCTTCTTCAGACTCCCTTGTATTGTGGTCTTCTTCTCTTGGCTCTCCTTCTTTATTATCTCTCTCTTTTGATGGAGTTGCGAGCTCTGAAACTTGCCTCACTGGTCCTTTGAACCTTCTCCCTATATTTAAAACACCCACTGGCCTCTTTTTCTTCTTCTTGTCCTTGAGAATCAGAGCTTTCAAATCTTCTTGTCCCTTAGCCAGATTCAGGAACATTTATTAGAATTGAGCATTATGTGCCTAAAGCTCCTTAACTGTTTGTTCAAGAGACATCGCTGAAATAAACAGCAAAGAAGATAAGAAGCATGTCCTGAAACCGGTTTATGAAATGATATGTATGATACATGTATGCAATGTTTTCAAGGATTCCTAAGACTTAAATTTGCTTAGCCAAAGGTAAAAAAACGTTAATTGCATTAAGAAGTTTAAGCGGTTACAATGATGCCTCTTGGGCTTACAAAGGAAGTAACATAGCAAAAATGAATTCTCAAAGCAAAAAGGGACTCAAGCTTCCCACGAGTGCATCCTCTTTGGTGCAATATAGGCATTTATACTCTTCTCTTCATGAAGTATCCTGGTGAGCTCTAACACCTTCTTCTCGTTGGTGTAGAATTGGGTTTCAAACGTATCTCATTCCTCTTTGAGTTGAATCCAGGATTTTTGTAACTCCTCGAAATTAGTCGGCATGTCAGGATGAAGAACAATGTAAGGAATGTCTCCCTCAGCAAGTGGATACATGATGATGGGTAGAATGGCCTCATAAGTCATCCTGAGACTTTGAGCACGGGCTCGTAACCACTTAAGATAAGGCTCTAAAGGAATGGTGTTCTTATGCCCCAGTGTTTTTCTATCAACTTTATTCACCATGCCCCAAGCTCTTACGAACCTCTAACGATAACCTTAAACATCATCCTCATAGTCGAATACGATTCCTTGGACAAGTGTATCATGATGATCATCCCTCCTAGCATAACTAAATTGTTGCAACGCCAATTAAGGATTATAAGTGATCCCTCCCCTAATGCCTAGGAGAGGGACATTAGGGAATTTCCCTTAGCGGTCAATGATGGTAACATTCTCCAAGGATCAAGGACACCAATGAATGTCTGAATGTGTGAGGGACACCAACCTATTATAACATCTCATGCCCTGCTCATTCTTCAACACAGATCGAGGTAGGTGTAAAATAAACCACTTAGCCAACAGAGGAGTGCAACACAGCAAGGTCCCTCTTGTATTTACAGTGCGGGTATGTAGAGAGTGTAGGATGTCTCCAAGTAAAGTAGGCACCGAATTATGAGACAGAAAAACCTTGACCGAATTCACATCTATGAGTTGGTCCGGATTAGGAAATAGTACCATCTCGTAGATGAGAAGGGCCAACACTTCTTCAAAAGCTTGTAAATATAGGGTATCCCAAAAATGGTGAGCCTTCTCAAATAGAAACTTAGCTAGAAATCCTTTGACACCTCTTCTTGTTTCCCAATTTGCCACTACATTGGACCGTTGTAAAGACAGAGCATGAGAAATATCTTCAGGTTTTGGGTCTCTTTCCATACCATTGAAGGGAAACTGATCAAGAATGGGCACCCCCAATAACTGAGACAACTCCTCCAAAGTAGGCACCAATTGGTAATTAGGAAAGGTGAAACAGTGATGTAAAGGGTCGAAGAATTAAAAGAACACCTTCAACATTTCTTCATTAGGGCTTGAGGTGACCAGATTGAGGAGTCGACCATGTCTTTTAGTGAATGGAGAGCTCTCATGAACCCTTGATGTTAATTCCTTGAGTTGAGGAGGTACGCTTATGAGGTTGACTTGGATAGTATTCCTACGAGTGAATGCCATGCCCTACAAAACAATACAAAGATAAGTCCTAAAAATCCTTGAAATGGTTAGTATCATATGCCGTGTGATGATGTCATGATATCATGATTATGCTAAGAAATCATAAATATAGCAAGCACAAGAAAATCACACAAAGACCTTAGGTTTAAAGCTTGCATGGGTTTTAAGGTAAGTACCCTCTTGAAGTTTAGTTGGTTCAACTTGTCCTAGAAAGTAATCGGGTTCCAAGGGATCTCAATATCACTGATCTTTCTACAAGTTTCGTTCTGATCGACAATTGACTTGCTACCAAACAAAATTCGGGAGTCAAATCTCAATGAGTGTAGTATCGAGTATCAACCAACTTCGGGCTACACCAAAGACGGCTATCTCACTACTTCCTAATGGCCAAGTTGTACAATTAAAGGTTCTAAGGTCAATTGATGCTTCATGACACCATGCAGCGGCCCCATATTATCCTTGACTACTCAAGGGATACCGGTACCAACCAAAGTGTCACATCAACGTAGCTATCACTTCAACCGTGTCGGCATACCCCGCACCATTTCCATGATCTATTGCTACTTACCTAAAAGGTGCCCCAAATCTGGGTGTAGGATCTATAGTAACCCAAACAAAGCCCTCAAAAGTAAAGCAAACAAAGCATACAAAATTAGTTAAATAATGAACTAATTCTAAGGTAACCCCACTTTTTATAAGATTTCCCCAACAGAGTCGCCAGTTCTGTGATACGGTGGCAGAACCGGCTGTTAATACTAGTTTTGTGTTTGTATTTGCAAATGTTGCGGTAAGCAAGAGTCGCCACCGACTTTTCTTTTATCCAAATTAAGGAAAGGGTGAAAAGAATAGAAAAATGCCTTTTCGAGAATTTTCTGGGTAAGGGGGGTAGATTATGGAAAGGGAAGGTGTTAGCACCATTTCCATCTGTAGTTATCTACGGGCTCTTAAATGCTAGCTCATATTTTGAAAATTGCTTGTGCTTTGTATGTTTTTTTAAAGTATTTTGAAATGCCTTAGTGTGGCGATTTGATTTGTGATAACTCTTGTATCACTCCTCAAGAATGTTGGCAGAGCAAATGTTTTTGAAAGTTGTTTTTGAAATGTGTAAGTGTAAAAAGAGTTTGTTTTACATGAGTAAGCATTTAACAGATATCTACTTGGACTCGAAAAGGTCTGTTCTTTTCCTCCTATCCTTTAGACAGTGCTATCCTACTACTAGTGAGTAGGTAGCCCTATCGTTAGATGTATCAGGGACATTCGAAGGGACGTACAATCACGAAGGCAACTTGTGGAGACGCTTTAGCAATTTTGTCTAGGGACTAGGTCATTTACCGAAAGGCAACTGTAGGGTCATTGAGGGACTATGATCTTTTTTATTTACGGGTCTTTGCTAAAGCGTCCCCGTTTCGAGGGACATGAGTGTTTTATTTACGAAGGAAACCAAAATAGGGGTACCCTAGAGGTGCATATGTGCAATTGTGTTTGTATTCACTTATTTGTATCTTTTATGTTAGGTTTTCTAATGTTTGCTTTCAGCCTTGTCATGTAATCCTAGTTACTAGCAGTTAATATGTACAAAAAAACGTAAAAATGCAAAAATATAACCCTACGTTATTACATGGATTCGGGGAGGGGGTTATTTACAATGTACAAAACTTGGGGGAAGAAAACTAAACAAAGTGGTAGAAATCCTAATTAGTCTATTACATTTAGTGAAAAGATACATTCAATAATAAAATAAAAGTAATAATGCTAGAATAATAAATGCGCGTGAATTAGAAAAGACGTCTAAAAATCCTAAGGTAAGAGGAAATCTTTTTGTTTTGTTTTTAATTATAAAATAAAATAAAACTTAAGTCTATTTAATTTTAGTTTCAAGAAAAAAGGCTAAAATAATTAATTAATTTGTTTACAAAATTAATTTGATTTTAAAAAACTAACCTAAAGTTTTTGTGATTTTTTTGATTTAAAGTTAATTAAAATGATAAGGTCAGTAAAGAAATAAAGAAAATAAAAATAAAAATACAAAGGGGCATCCTTCAATCCAGTGGGAAAAAAGGGAAGCTTCGATCCAGAGAAGGTGTCTTTCGATCCAAGGGAAAAATGAGAGGCTTCGATCCAGAGAAGGAAATGTCTCCTTACATCCAGAGAAGGAGCTGTCTTCTTTGATCCAGGAGGGCAATCTTCTTTCCGATCTATATCTGCAAGACAAGCATTAGGACAATAAAGATGCATGACCTGGGTGTCGAACCCAGGTCCTTCGATCCTGTGCGTGCTGGTCTGCTCAGGCTTGATCTGCAGTACCAATGTTAGAAAAAGAAACAAATACAAACCTGGGTGTCGAACCCAGGTTCTTCTCCTGCACATACACCTGCAAGTTTGACCAAATGCTGGATCAAAACAGATCCAAAGACTCTTCCATACGCATGTTTATTTCCTAAACCCAAATCTGGGGTTAAAAACTAGCGCAAGATATTTGTACCACCTAATTTGAAACCTGGCTGTTTCGAAGCCTTAGAATGGAACCTTGTACTTCCACACTTATATTTGTATGAATTATCAATGAGAACACAAACATGTATATAAAAACAAATCTAATGGTAATCGAAAGGTTGTGACCCAGAATTTTACCAAGGACTAGTGGGCTTGATGCTGTGTTTTGGCTAATGATTGGGAACATTTCTTGCAGACTTTAGGGAGTGAATAGAGTGTTGCTGAAGACTCCTTCGATTAGACTACTTATGAGGATTTTGATAGTTTTAATATGGCTTAGGAGGCAACGTGTGCGTGTGTATGTGGCCTCCTTCTCTTTTTTGTTGCTAGTATGCTCCTTATATAGAGGGGACGGAGGGGACAAGAGGGCAAAGGAATAAACAACCATTAAGTTTGTGTTTGAAGGCCATAAATATCACTTTGAAACTTTGACAAAGACATGGTTTCTTGTCCCTTGCTATGAACCTGGACACAATTGGCTCCTTTGAATGAACTCCTTCGAATGACTTTGATTGCTTCCTTCGAATGGTCTAGAGTCTTGTTTCGAAGTGTTCAGAAACCTCCTTATTAGAGCTTCTTTGATTGAGTCTATCTACTTGCCCTAGCTGCTTGATTCAAACAACTCAAACAAAAACTTCAAATGGCCAATCAAAAACCTCCTTTGTCACCACCTTCGAATGCTAATGCACAAGAGGCCTGAGCCTGACCACATGTAGGAACAAGACCCAACATAAGACAAGCTTATATTCAGTAACCATGTGTCCTTCGAATGGACCAATTAATTCTCCTTCGAAGGGATCTCATGAGTGTATAAGAAATTATTTCAAAGGGGACTATTTCCCAGTTGAAGCTAGCACAAAGGCAGCCAGTGCCTTGTGGGGGCTAGCATGAGGCAGGTCAAAGCAAGCATCAAAGAGGCCATCGCCTAGTGAATCGAATCAGGCATGAAGGATATATTTGCCTTGTGGGTCGAAGGAAGATTTTTTTCCTAGGGTATTGAAGGCAAATCTGAAAGAGTCTTGGCCTTGTATACTGAAGGAAAGTTGAAAAGGGGGCCTTTTCCTTGTGAAACTAAGGTAAGCATGAGGAAATTTCTGCCTAATAGACCAAAAACAAGCATGAAGAGGCATACGTGTATTGATGAAATGCTGAAGGGGCCTTTTGCCCAGTGGAAGCTTTATGAACTAAGCTTGATCTAAGGAGACTCATCGCCTAATTGAAGCTTGTATGCAGGAGTTCACTGCTGGTGAATCGAAACAAATTTGTAGGGGATTCTTGCTTTGTATACTAAAGGCACGTATAGAGGGAGTATTTGCCTAGTGCGTTTAAGGCAAGTTGAAGAGGGGGTATGTGCCTTATGCGTTGAATGCAAGCACAGAGAAGGCTCTTCTGGAAAGATACTTATGGACCAAAGCTTGCTTAAATGGGTCTTTAGATGTCCAATCGAAGTTTGTCTGCAGGGGACTACTACTTTGTGAATCGAAGCAGGCATGTAGGAAGTTCTTGCCTTGTGAATCGAAGGCAAGCCTGAAGCAGCCAATGTGCAGTCGAATCCTTGTGAATTGAACTTGATCGAAGGAGGCCCAGCACCCAATTGAAGCTTACTCAAATGCTAATCGAAATACCATGTTCAGATGCCAATCGAAGGAAATTGTTGAATTTCCAATCGAAAGACACTTTGCTAACATTAAAAAATTTCATTTTCTTAGGCAAGTGTTTGTAACCACCCATATAAGAGAAAAAACCTTGGGAAACATGAGAGGGAAATTTTTGAGGTACAACAGGTACTAAATATTTAGTCACTAAAAATAAGGATTTTGGATTGTGGCATAGACATTTAAGACATATACACTTTGACTTATTCAATAATATAATCTAAGGATATAGTAGTCGATCTTCCTAAAATAAATATTTCAAAATACAAAATGTGTGATGCTTGCTAAATGAGAAAGCAAACGAGAGTGTCATTTAAATCTAAAAAAGTTTGTTTCAACTTCTCGACCTCTCGAATCATGCTTTAAGTGCAAATCTTATTTCTTATTACTTGGCCACTTGACTCAAATCCCCAAATGCTCTTGACTCGAATCAAACATGATTTTTTTAACTAATTTGTGTGCTTCATCTCCAGCACCTATAAATCAATTTTTGTCTTGATAAAACCTCACAATGTTATAAAATACATTCTTCCATTGATAATTTGAAAACTCACAAACCACCTTTTCTTTATTTTTGTCAATAAAGCTTGAATCTTTAGTGAACACTTGCAAAACGGTTTCTTTTATCTTTTATGTCTTTCTTTTCATTGTTGCATGGATCCAAATCTCATCTTGGAAGCATCACAATTAATTGAGTAGATTCGTTGTGAATTTAACATTTCTTTGACGATTCGTTTAAGATTTTAGAGGCTTGCAAGATTGTGTGGTGTTGTGCTTGGTTGTAAAAATTTCACTGAAAAAGAAGGAGGTTCTTCTCTCTGGGTTGACCTTGGCAGTGTTGTGTGGAAGTCTACATATAGCCTAGGATTTCTTCTCAATCTTCGTATAGTCCAATGCTCAAGAAATAAACTAAATTTAATGGAAATTACGACAGACTGAGACTTACGAGAAGGTTATTGGAGCTATAAGGTTCAAGAACTAAATTTGAGTAAAGATTTTGTGTATAGTTTAGTTTGTGAAGCTGTGTACAAGTCAAGATCCAGAATAAAGGAATTTATCTTTTTAGTGGCTTTGGATTAGTAATGTATGAACTCTTATAATATTGTTACAAATCATATTCGAAGACCAACAAAATTTCAATGGGAAATCATTGAAGAATGGATTAAGCACAAAGAGAGGAATAATGTGTCAAACCACTATAAATCCTGGTGTACACTCTTCTCTCTCTCTCTCATTTAATTTTGTAGTTGATCACATGATTAAGTTGTTTGTATGTCTTTCTAGAATCACATGTTGATAGGATTTATCTTATTGTAAACAACAATTTGTTTTGCCAGTAGTAGTTTTTGTCATAATCTATAGTTGAATTTCATCTTAGTGTGGATTAAGCATGTAGATGTAGAATCTTACTTGTATTGAAAGCTATTTATTTGGACTTTATGTGAAATTGAACAATTATGCAATACTACCAGTTGGTATATTTTGGTGAAACTGAATAGTTCATCTTGATTATATTGTAAAATGTTTGAGTAAACTAACATTACTTTCAATCGATAAGCATAATCTATTTTACGTAAACCTTGTTTGTGCCACACAAAACATTTTGTTTAAAAAAATTAAAGTGTTAGATTGGGAGGTCTATTCACCCATATAAACAATTATTAGTTCATATTCTCACCCAACAAGTAATTCCTTTAAGTTTCGTACTTCCTTTGGTTCTAATTTCTTCGGAAGCCACAATCTAGCTTAAGACCTTTCTTAAAAATCCAACTCTTTAGGCTCTCATCTAATCCTTCTATAATCACTACTATCTTGATAAAGCATCAATGTATGCACACAAGGTATCCTTATTACCTTATGTGACTATGCTAAAGACAACCATGATGGTCGGTTGTAATTTTCTAATGGCGAAGTGGGTAGTGAAATCCTCGCATAGGCCATTCCAAGAGTTTATGATTATGTTTGTGAAGGATTTGTCTCAGGCTTAAGCATACTCGATTAAGGTTAATACAAAGAACTTGTGTAACACCCCGTTTTATTTAATATTATATTATATTAATATTTTCGAGTTACCATTTGACATTTATTTTTGTGACGAGAATATTTAAATTATCCGTCATATCTGTTAATATATTCGGCGATGTTTTATTCGGACCGATAATTACTTTATTCGGTCCGGTATTTGTTTTGAGGGACCGGTAATTATTTTATTCGGTCCGACATTTGTTTTGAGGGACGGGTAATTATTTTATTCGGTCCGGCATTTGTTTTGAGGGACCATTAATTATTTTATTCGGTCCGATATTTATTTTGAGGGACCGGTAATTATTTTGTTCGGTCCGGTTTTTATTCCGTTTGGTTCGGTAAAATATTACTCAGACCGATATTTAATTTTTCGGATTTATTTTAATTATTTGGGGTAATAACATTATTTAGTATTATTGAGTAGTATATTTTACAAGAAGGGCTAGTTGGTAATTTGACTTATGTCTTGCTACTAAACAAACCAAATCCACAATTTCCTTTGTTTTATGTCATAACACTAAAACACACTTTGAGAGAGTTAGAGAGAGCTAGAGGTCTTGGAAGAGAAGAAGAGGAGAAAGAACAAAGCTTGGGTTTTGGGTTGGTTGGAACACCAAGAATGATTTCAAGTATCTAAGGTAAGGGGTTTGATTTTCCAATGCTTATAGTTAGGGTTTGATTTGATATATTTTGATTTGGGATAAAATTGATGTTAGGGTTCTTGAGATTTGTTGAGATAAATTAAGAGAGTTAATTTAGGTGTTAGTGTTGTGGGATTATTGTTATGTTAATAGAAAATAAATTAGAAGAAAAACTAAATTATATTAATAGAAGTTAAACTCCTAAAAGTAAACTAGCAGTATAGAAATAAAAGTTAAGTTTAGAAAAATAAAACTACCAGTATATTACGTTTCCTAAAGTAAACTAAAGGATGCAGTATATTACTTGAATTAAGAAAAACTAAGAACTTGCAGGATGGAATTTAAATTAAGTTTAGAAAATTAATTAATTTATGTTTTGTTTTTCTTTTCTTAATTTAATATATTAAATATTTATATTAATTAAATAGAAATATGACATAAGTTAGCCGATTTAATTTGGAACCCGATTATGTCCGATTTTTCGATTTTAGAAATTTCGGCGACGAAGCTAGTTGCTCCGAATTGAACGAAAATTGACGTGCTAGCTAATTTCGACGTGTAGAACGTCGTGGTGAGGTTAGGTTTTTTTTGTGAGATTTCGAGTTTTTATGAAGCGACTCGAAATAGGCCAATTTATGGTTAATTTGAAATAGATTGCGTTTTAGTCGATTTAAGTCGTGTATGGATAATCCGATTGCGATGTTAATGATTATGATGGATGCCGCTTATTATGAATGACTTTCGCGACGATAATTGATGTTTGACTATTTTTCCGTATTTGAAATTTAGTGAATTATTTGATAATGGTGTGGTGTGATTAAATATGATGTTTGCGACGGTTTATTTATAATGAATACTTGATGATATGCGATGCGATGATATGTTTATCTTGATGTGGATGAATATGGCGACGTGAGTTTTATACCAATTTTGATGTGTGATGATGATGTTTTGTTGTGTCGTGTTTGTGATGTCGTATTGTCGAGTCACATACATTGCATTGGCAACGAGGGCTTTTATGCCAAGTGATGAGGGCTTTTATGCCAAAGCGACGATGGGCTTTTATGCCGAATGTCCCTAATTATGGACAAAGCGATGGGTACCACATGCATAACATAGTCGTGTCTCATGGAGTCGGTTATGTTTATTTTTGAGTCTTTTGGCGTTGAGTTTTATTTCATGGCTTATGATGAATTGCGATGATACATGATACGTTGTTTTGTGATGATTTTTGTGTTGAACATAAAGTGAATATGATGCGATAATTTCATGATGAGTAAGCGATGAATATAACATAACGGTAAAGCGATGATATGAGTTTATGGCGGTGAAGTTTATGTCTTGTTTTGGTATGATTATGATGATTACGTGATGAAATTAAAGTGTTGATCTTATACACTAAATGTTGATTTAAAGTGTGTGAGATTTGGATATGTGCTGACATACCCTTAATCCTATATCATTTATGATTCCAAAACTATTTATATATTTTATCATGCCTTTAATTATATGTTTTTGAGTATCTCACCCTTTACTTGTTTCTCCGTTGCCTTTATATTGGTAAAGTGTAGGTGATCTGCGAGGATGGTAAGGATTAGCTCGAGTCTCTTTATTTTGAGTCGCTCTGCTCTGGTAGTAGTAACACTCGGGATTTGGGCGATGTTATTATTTTGATAGGATAGTTTATGTATACTATCTTATGACTTTATGTATTGATGATAACATGATGATACGTACATTTTGTGAACACATCCGCTGTGATGTGATTAGTCATATGTTTATATGATGATTTATGTTATGAATCGGTATATCCGACTTTTGATTTTGTGATGTGCACTATAATGCAAAGTGATGAAAAACACGAATAAGTGATACCTTAATTTATGTTTGGATGATATTTTGAAACTCTGATTTTATTATTAATTACGAGGGGTAGAATTGGGGTGTTACAACTTGCACTCACGTCTTTGATCGTCTATATGCTCTACATACTTGTCCAGATTTTTAATGAAATATTAAGCTAGTTTATTAATTATAATTAGCTTAGTAGTACAAGTGTCAACATGTAAATGGTTTCTATTTGAGCTATTTTGATTAGTTGGATAAAGGAAAATTTCCCTTTTTTGTAGTTTAAACTGTGAGGCTATAAACTCACAAGTTATACATTGTAGAACTATGAAATCATAACATAATTTTCTTCTCTACATTCCATTTTTTCATCTTCTTTACTCTGAAAATGTTTCATCACAATATGGTATCACTTGCCATTCCGGTCATATTTCCTTTATTCCATTGTCAAAATCTCTCCATACTTCCATGGCTCCTCCGCAAAACCCTCCCATCGATCCAGCTTTAGATCAAACTTCATCGTACTTCATCACCCCAGTGATGCTCATGGTTCTCTTACCGTTCTTCCTAAGCTCAATGGTTCGAATTATCATTCATGGGCTCGATCCATGAATAGGGATCTTGGTGGCAAGATTGATATTGAATTCATTGATGGATTGCTTCCAGTTCTTGAAGATTCTTTCGATCCTTCAGTTCGTGCTTGGAATCTATGCAATATGTTAGTTCATTCTTGGATCATGAACACAGTTTTGGAATCGATTGCTCAATCAATCATATTAATGGATAATGCTCTTGGTGTATGGAATGATTTAAAAGAATGATTCTCTCAAGGTGCCTCATCAGAATTTCTAAACTGTAGCAGGAAATTTACAACCTCAAGCAAGAAATGAAATTGGTAACTAAATTTTTTTCTAATCTCAAGATTCTTTGGGAAGAACTAGATCTTTATTTTCCTTTACCAATGTGTACTTGTCTCATAAAGTTCTCTTGTGCAGCTATGCGCAGTGCAAGATTAAACCATCGAGTTTTACATATTATACATTTTCTAACAGGTTTAAATGACCAATTTACGGTAGTCAAGTCTCAAATATTGTTAATGGATCCTCTTTCACCCATTAACAAGATATTTTCTATGGTTGTTCAACATGAGCACCAATTCCAAAGTCACACACCTACTGATGAATCATAAACCATGATAAATGCGGTTGATTCCAAAAAGTTTGGTGGTAGATAGAATTATTTTAAGCATGGAGCTCATGTTTGCATGTTTTATGGAAAAACCAATCATACAATAGAAAATTGCTTCAAGAAACATGGGGTTCCACCCCATATGAAAAAGCAATTTCAATCCATAACCAACAACGTTGCCTGTGATGGAAATGATTATGGGTATGTACCTAATAGTGTTGATACAAAAGATGACAACAATCCTATGACTCAAGGTAAATTCAATTCCCTAATTGAACTACTTTAGAAATTGTCCAAAGTTCAGCATAAGCTTCCTCTAATCAAGTTATAGTTGGTCATTCATCAGCAGATAACACATATCATCTCATAAAACATAAAAATATTATCTCTTGGATCATTGATTCACGAGCTACTGATCATATCTATAACTCTATGCATTGGTTTCATTCTTATAAAGCAATTACTCATATTAATGTTAAACTGCCTAATGGACATTGTTTAATGGCTAAATACTCTGGCACAATTCAATTCTCCCCATAATTCATTGTTTATAATGTTTTATTGATCCTTGAACTTTTCTTAAATCTACTGTATATTTCAAAGTTATATGCATCCTCTAATTGTAATGTCAAGTTTATTGATACACAATGCATTATACAGGACAAAATATCCATGACGATGATTGGTTCTGCTGAGCAAAAGGATGGACTGTACTACCTGACATTAAGAGATATTGATTTACATAGAAAATCCTCACAAACACATACTCCACATTCACATGTTTCAGCACCTATATTAGTTGCCAATGTATCTTTACCAGATAAAGCCCTATGGCATTTTAGATTAGGACACTTATCTCAAATAGATTGATGTATTTTCATTCCTAATTTCTATTCATCGATTTGAATAATAAAGATGTTTGTGATGTATATTGTTATGCTAGACAAAGAAAATTGTCATATACTGTTAGTAAAAATATAGCTATGCACCCTTATGATATGATTCACTTTGACATTTGGGACCCCCTTGCTATAAAATCCCTCCATGGTCATTCATATTTTCTAACTGCTGTTGATGATTGCAGTAGATACACATGGATAACACTCATGAAATCAAAATCTGAAACAAGACAACATGTTATAAATTTTGTCAAACTTATAGAGAACCAAAAAGGCACAACTCTCAAGGTTATTAGGTATGATAATGACCTTGAGTTTAGAATACCTAACTTTATGCATCTAAGGGCATCTGTTGTACCCCAAAATTTTCCCTCTCTTTTCTCAAGACATTACTCAATAAATTTTAAGAGTTTGATTAGACAAGTTTACCTCCTAAGAACTGAGACTCCAAATTAGGGTTTTGACTGAAGTTGACTGATCATTGACTTTTGAACTAATACACAATCGAATGACTTGAAGCATAATATCAAGGAACCAAACATAATACTTGATCTAATTTTATGGCTCAAATCATCTCTCATGATCAATGGATTGATAGTTGAATTTTGGACCAACTGACAAAAAATCAACTGATACACAAAGAAGTCAAACTTTGACTTTTTGGTCAACATTGAATTTCAAAAATCAAAAGTCATCAAGACATTCAAAAATATAAAACTTGGTAAACAAAAATCAATAAAGTCAAGAAAGTCAACAAAAAGTCAAGATTTCCAATACTTAGAAAATTTCTAAGTGTCTTTAACCTTAATAAGTTCATTACTTCATGACAATTTTTCAGTAAGATGAAAGATGATTCAAAGAACACTTTCAAGATGAAAGTTATAGATCTTGATGAATTCTACAACTTTGTATTAAAGGGTTGATGTTCAAAAATTCTTAGATTTGAAGATATAGGCTCATGAATTCATGACATTTTTATCTAACACTTAGAGAAATTTTCAACAGGTTTTGGTCAGTTTTTATCTCAACTTCTTGGCCAATTTTCATCAAGTTCCAGTTTGATTTAGCCAAAGTGGTAAACATGAAAGTTGTAGACAATGTTTCAAGCTTTGCAAAACATCCAAGAGCATGAATTTATCATACTTGAGCTAGGATATTCAAAGGCATGAAGTTGGGCATCCATTCTTGAATTAAAAGTCATTTTGGTGAAGAACACATAATCCAATCTACATGCTATGCTGCATAATCTTATGTTGCAGGCCTTCTAACTTGCAAATCTCACCATAATTTAATTCTTACACAAACTTGCAAAGGCACCATTTCTATTCTTGAAAAGCATGCTTTAATCACAACATCAACTCCTTAAGCCTCTCAATGGTTTCTTCTGCACATACACAATGTCAAAGCAAGAAGCAATCATCTACAACCTGCAAATCACTCATAAAAACAGGCCATGCACATATTGGAACTATGAAAAGTCATGAACTCTCACTTACAACCCAACCTAGACACAACATGTGATCTTGCAAAATCAGATTAACCCTTGTCTTATAACCTCTTTCCTATAAATAGAGATATCACTTTGCAAGATAAAAGAGATGAAGAAGCCCTCAAAAACCCATATACTCTCAAAAACCAGAACTGTCCATAAAACCTCCATTTTTGAGCTTTGAAGTCCTAATCTTTGAACCTCTTAAACATTACAAGTTTTGACCATACAAATTATCCAAATAATTCACATACATCATATAGAAGTTGTTCAAACATAAGAACAACTTCTGTAAAATCATCATGACCATCTTCCAAACTCAAAAATAATACTTTGCAACTTGACTGGTTTGGAGTGATTCAATAACTTTCAGCATAAAGTAAGGATTGGAACAACTTCAAGAAGGTCCAAAGGAGCTCGATCAATCACTACTTTGCACTCGGATTCATTCGTGCATGTTCTAAAGTTTTTTCTTCAAGAGGTAAACTTTCTCAAACTTTAATATCTTTATCCATACATAATTTGCTTTTGTTTTCGAAAGGATGCAACAAGAAACATCAAAGGGAAAACTTAGCAAAAAGGCAGGCCAGGAGCCGACATGGGTGCCCGTGTCACACGACACGGCCCGTGTCAGTCAGAAATGAGGAAAACATAAAGGACGGGGGATGACACGGGTGCCCGTGTCATACGACACGGCCCGTGTCAATCAGAAACATGCAAACTAAGCAGAACAGGGGTTGACACAGGTGTTTGTGTCACACAAAACGGCCCATGTCATTTTGGCTGGAAAAAAATTGTGTAGTGAAGCTTGAACAGGTCTTGACACGGGTGTCCGTGTCCACTGACATGACCCGTGTCAGCTCATACATCAAATTTCCTAATTTTGAGATTTTTGAAGTTTACTTTGGACATATTACATTGCTTGGAGATGACCTAACACCATAAAACAGTTTTTCTAAGTGAAACATCAAAAACCTTTTTCTAAACAATTAGTGTTCTTTTTAAGTTAACTTCGACCTAGGTTTTTCTTCAATTAAATGAACTACAAAACCTTTTCTATCAAAAACTTAAAAAATAATCTCTCTTCTCTTTTACATCTTCTTGCGCATTTTACTATTTTGCATTATAAATTATATAATTGTCAAAGCCTTGTAATAGTAATTAGGGTTTAGTTTTACTTGTCATCCCCATTTATAAATTTGTATCCCCATCCCCTCAAGTATTCTAATAGCGTAGGATATTTAATTTCCACAATTTATCGATTTCCATATTATTACTAGTAATTAGGGTTTGTATGGCAAGATCTTAAAATCAATACTGGACAATCCTAATTCAAGATAAGAGCATGAAAACAATACATTTTTGCACACTTGCACCTCTAGGGTAATCCACACTTGTTGCCTCGGAAATAAACAATCATGTCCCTCGAACGGGGGATACTTTAGCAAACACCCTTGATTACAAGATCGTAGTCCCTCGATGACCCTTCGATGTTGCCTTTGGTAAACAATCTTAGACCCTTACGACGAATTGTTATGGTCTCCTACAATATTTCCTTTTATGACTATACAACGAACCATGCCTTTCCCTTCACATCTAATGATATGGTTTCTTACTAACTAATGGTAAGATAACACTATCTAAAGGAGGAGGAAAATAACAAAGACTTTATTTTGAGTAGGTAGAATGCTTGTAGTTTCTTGCTCACAAACATTTCAAAACAAACATCTTTTAAACACACCAACACTTTCACGAAATATTTTCAAAAGTCAACACTTTGTATACATTCTTATATAGAAGAGGATCATTACAAAGTTCACCTAAAACGAAGGTACTTTTCAAAAATACTTTCAAACAAACACAAAAATACTTCACAAAGCACTTTCAAAGTGAGTTAGCAACTAAGAGCCCGTAGATAACTACAGATGAAAAGGGTGCTAACACCTTCCCTTTTCATAACCTACCCCCCGAACTCAAGAAAAATTCTCAAAAGGTATTTCTTATTCTTTTCACCCTTTCCTTTATTGGATAAAAGAAAAGTCGGTGGAGACTCTTGCTATCCGCAACAATTGCGATAAAACGCAAAACACCCAAGTCAGTTCTCCTACCGTATTACAGAGTCGGCGACTCTGCTAGGGAAAAACTTAAAAGTGGGGTTACCTTAGGGGTTAGTTCACATTTAAAATGATTTCATTATTTGACTTGCTTGCATTACTCTTAAAAGGGTTGTTTAGATTTTGAATAGATCCTCTACCCGGATCTTGGGGCATCATTAGGTAAGTAGCAATAGATCGTGAAGATTGTACAACATAGACCGATATGGTTAAAGTGATGGCTACGTTAGTGTGACATATTTGTTGGTACCAGTATCCTTTGTGTTGAATCAAAGAAAATACGGGGCCGTTGTATGGTGTCATGAAGCACTAACTGACCGTATAACCTTTAGTTGAACAAATTGGTCATTAGGAAGTAGTGAGATAGTCGGCTTTGGTGGAAAACTGAAGATTGGTTGATACTCGATACTACACTCATTGATATTGGACTTTCGGGATATTTCAACTGCCAAAAAAGATTGACTGTGCTGAGACAATGCTCAATGAAGAAAGATCAATGATATTGAGATTCCCTAGAACCCGATTACTTCTTAGGACAGGTTGAACCAACTAAACTTCAAGAGGGTACTTACCAATAAACCCCATGCAAGCCTAAACCTAAGAACTTGTTTGCTTTTCCCGTATATGATTATTTGTACATAACATCATGACATCATGCCATAGCATTTTCACTAAGAGTTTCAAGGACCTAGGAATTTATCTTTGTTCTGTTTTGAAGGATATGGCTTTCACTCGCAGAAATACCATCTGAATCGGCTTTGTAAAGGTGCATACTCAACTCAAAGAGTTAGCATCAAGAGTTCCTGATAATTATCCGTTCACCAAGAGATATGGTTGACTTCTCAACTTGGCTATCTCAAGCTTTGAAGAGAAAATGATGGGTGTGCTCTTTCAATTCTTTGACCCTGAACATCATTGTTTCACATTTCCTGATTACCAATTGGTTCCTACAATGGAAGAGGTCTCTCAACTATTGGGAGTTCCTATTCTTTATCAAATGCCTTTCACCGGTCTAGAGAAAGAGCCACGACCTAAGGAGATTGCATCAGCCTTACATTTGCAACGATCTGACGTTGTAGCCAATTGGGAAACAAGGAGCAGAGTCAAGGGTTTCCTAGCTAAGTTTCTAATAGAAAAGGCTCAACTATTTTGGGATGCTTTGGATTGGAAAGCTTTTGAAGAAGTCTTGGCTTTTATAATCTATGGGTTGGTGTTGTTCCCTAATCCAAACTAACTTATAGATGTGAATGCGGTCAAAATTTTCTTCTCTCGTAATCCCGTGCCCACTTTGCTCAGAGACATTTTGCACTCTCTTCAAACTCGTACCACAAAAAGAATAGGGATTCTTATGTGTTGCATACCATTGTTGTCTAGGTGGTTTATTTTGCACCTTCCTCGGTTTATTTTGAAGAACGAACAGGGCTTAGGTTGGTCTCAAAGGATGATGTCACTCTCACATTCATATATTTATTGGTGTTCTTGATCTTTGGAGGATATTACCATCATTGACCTCTGTGGGGAATTACCTAATGTTCTTGGCATTAGAGGAGGTATTACTTATAATCCTTCTCTTGCATTACAACAGTTTTGGTATGCTCGAAGAGATGGTCCCCATGATGCGCTTATCCAAGGTTTAGTATTCGACTACGAAAGTGATGTCCAAGGTTATCGTCAAAGGTTTGTACAAGCTTAGGGCATGATAAACAGGGTTGATAGCAAGACTTTGGGGCATAAAAATTCCATCCCTCTTGATCCTTACCTAAAATGGGTATGAAGTCATTCTCAAAGTCTCATGATGTCGTATCCAGCCATCTTACCTGTGATTATGGAATCAGTTGTCGAAGGAGATGTTCCTTATACCATTCTCCATCCTGACATGCCTACTGACTTCGAGGAATTGTAGAGATCGTGGATTCAACCCAAGGGGGAACGAGACCCCTTTGAAGCTCAATTTTATGAAAGCGAGAAGAAAGTGTTAGAGCTCAGAAGGCAACTTCACGAGGAGCGAAACCTGAATGCCTAAATTGCACCAAAGAGGATGCGTTCGTGGGAGACTTGAGTCTTTTTGTTTTAAGAGTTTATTTTGTTGTCTCTTTGAGACCTTTTTGATTTTTTCCATTGTAAGCCCAAGAGGCATTTCTAATTCTGGAGTTTATTAATTGGTGTTTTTTGTCCTGTTTTTGTCTAGAAAATTTAAATTCTTTAAAGGTCCTTGGAAACATCGCATTCACATAACATGCATCATATCATAAGTAGGTTTTTCGAAACAAGTTTCCTTATCTTTCTACTGTTTATTTCAGTATAAGATGGATATCGAGTAAACCATCAAGGACTCACAGACTCAACACTCTCAATTCCAAGAGACTATGCTCAACATAGCAAAGGGGCAGCAAGAAATGATGACGCTCCTCGTCACGAAGAAAAATACCAAGAAGAAAGTTGTGATTAACATGGGGAAAAGGTTCAAAGGCCCCGTATGACAAGTTCAAATTGAAGAGGACTCCTCCTCCGAGGATGATAATCAAGAAGAATATGCTAGAAGCACCCGTGCTAGGGGTGGGAATAACCAAATTTCCGAGGATGAGGATTATTCTGATAAGAAATACCCATCGGCCGACGACAAATACAAGCAGCTAGAAGACAGACTAAAAGCTGTAGAAATCCAAGAAGTACATGTCTTGGACTTTGAAGACTTAGGCTTGGTTCCTGGGGTGGTTATTCCCCACAAATTCAAGATCCCAGTCTTTGCCAAGTATGATGGATTTTCCTGTCCGAAGCTACACCTCAGATCATACGTCCGAAAAATTCAACCACATACCGCCAATAGGAAACTATGGGTGCACTTTTTCTAAGAGAGTCTATCAGGAACGCAGTTGGAGTGGTTTTACCGATTGGAAGGGACCAATATACATTCTTGGGAGGATTTTGCTGCTACCTTTTACCGCCAATATCAATATAACATTGATCTTGCACTGACCCGAGTGCAATTGCAAGGCATGACCATGGGTTCAAATGAGGGCTTCAAAGAATACGCCTAAAAGTGGAGAGACCTAGATGGCAGAGTATATCTGCCTCTAATTGATAGATAATTGGTAGACATGTTTATGGGAACATTGACTGGTCCATTTTTCAACTTGCTGATTGGGAGTTCATCATCCAGATTTACTGAATTGATCTTGACTGGTGAAAGGGTTGAAAGTGGAATTAAAAGTGGGAAGATACCCATGGCCTTCACCTTTAATGCTGGGAAAAAACCATTTATTGTTAAAAAAGAGACTAATGTCGTGTATGGATCAAGAAGCCGTGCTAAGAATGACAACCGTCATTCAGTGGGGGCAGTATTGATTTCCAATCCAACTCCAACTCAATGACCGCATCAACAAAATAATCAACAAAGGCTAGACATCCCGAGAAGGAAGTTTACCAGAATCAAAATTCCACTGTCTCAAGCTCTACAACACCCGTTGAAGGAAAATTTGGTAGCATTGCGGGATCCCCCTCCAAATCCCAATATTTCATCTCCAAAGTATAATCTGAATGCAAAATGTGCCTACCACTCCAATAGTCCTGGACATGACACTGATCATTGTTGAGCATTAAAAATCAAGATCCAAGACTTGATCGACAATAAAACAATTGAATTTGACCCTCCACCAACTCCCAATATGATCACTGCACCCATGCCTAGTCATGGTAAAGGTGTCAACACCATTGAAGATGCCTCTTTTGTTTCCTCCATCAATGATTTAACCACTCCTTTGAAGACTGTTAAAAAGAATTTGTTGAAAGCTGGAGTATTTCCAGGCTGCCTTGAAGACTGCTATCACTGTACTGAACAAATTAATGGCTATACATGGTTGAAGAAAGGTGTCCAACACCTGATGGATAGCCATGAAATTCTATTTAAGAGAACTTCATCTGGGAAATGTTTGACCCAAAGTGTATCTCAAGAATTTAAAGACGTGTCCATCATTACCATTTCAAACACTCCTATTAGGATCACCTCCAAAGTTCCTATTAAGGTTTCTACTGAACCAAGAATAGCGCCATTAATTATCACCACACTGGGGCAAGTCCCCTACTCTTCTGATAAAGTTGTACCCTGGAATTATGGGGCGGAAGTGTATTACCATGGTATCAAACAAGAACTATGGATCACCGAGAATGAGAATGTTGAAGTTACAAACATTGGTGGATCAAGTAAAGTTACTAGGACAGGAAGGATCTTCTCTCCAGAGATCTCACCTCTGAAAACCACTACTACACCCATTCTTATTACTGCTGTTAAACTTGTTGCTGATACTCGAGGAAAGGAAAAAATAACTAAGATGTCCGGGCGGAGGCGCCCACGAAAGATATTGCAGTTGAGGACCCATCTACCCAAGAGATGGAGGAGATTTTGAAAATTATCTGAAAAAGTGACTATAAGATAGTGGAACAGTTTAGGTAGACACCCTCAAAGAATTCCATGTTGTCTTTGTTGCTATGCTCCAAGGCACATGCCTAAGCCCTGTTAAAATTTCTGAAAAATACACATGTCCCACAAAAAATTACGACTGACCAATTTGAAAACTGTGTAGCAAGCCTGACTACTGACAATGGTTTGGGATTTTCAGATGCAGATTTGACCCCGGCGGGGAAGAATCACAATGAAGCTCGGCATGTTTCCATCAAGTGTAAAGGCACCACTTTATCACATGTGTTAATGGATATTGGGTCCTCCCTGAATTTCTTACCAAAAGGTGTTATGGATAGGTTGGGCTGTGAAGGTTTAGTGTTGAAACCTAGTGACATCGCCGTGAGAGCTTTTGACGGATCAAAGAGGATGGTCCATGCAGAGATTGATCTCCCTATCAAGGTTGGGTCTCAAGTCTTCAACTCAATATTCTATGTAATGGATATTCGTACGACCTATTATTTCCTACTAGGACGCCCATGGATTCATGGGGCAGGGGAGGAGGAGGATTCATGGGACTAGGACGACCTATTATTCGGTAAAAGGGAAAATTGTCACAGTCTACGGAGAGGAGGAGTTCATGATCAGTCATTTGAATTCCTTCAAATATGTTGAAATGGATGGAAAATTCATTGAGACTCCTTATCAAGCTTTTAAAGTGGTACCTCCAATGACTATTGTTGCCAAGGCCACTCCTGTCACTCCTAAAGCTTCTAAGGATACACCAAGGATGGTCTCTATCAAAGCTGTTGTAGTTGAAGATGGAGGTTGCACCATTTGGGGATAACTTCCTGATATCCCATACAAGCCAGACAAGTTTGGGGGTTGGGCTTCACTTCTAAGGCTCAAAAAGAGGTCTGACATGCTCGTGCAGGGAAACCGCCTCTTCGTATTAGAAATAAGGAAGGTAATTCCCTTGGAGACTCTAACAGTGATGGTGACTGAGACGAATGGATCTACCCAACTGTTGATAGAGTACTCAACAATTGGCAGACCAAGGACTTCATCTCAATCTCCTTCAGCCAGGAGTAATTTCCATTTCTTGTTTTTATTACTTTGATAAATTTGTCTGTAATTTCCATTAAAATGATGACTTTAAACCATGTGTCTTGCCCGGGGCACAATGGTCCATTTGTTAAGGGTCTGTCATTTTCATACGCCATATGATCATTTTAATGAAAAACATTAGACTGTTTTGCATTCAAATTTTGCGCTCTTTGTATTTCTTTCACTTTACTGCATTTTCAAATAACCATGTGACCTTACATGCACACACACACATTTGCAGATCCACATCCACTCAGGATCTCGTTGACAACGATTCTGCCATTGCCATTTATGACTTTGATAATCCAATCTATCAAGCCAAAGACGAAAGTGAAGAAGATTATAAGATACATGGGGAACTCGCCAGACTCCTGATACAAGAGGAAAAGGTCATTCAACCGCACGAGGAACCAGTTGAAGTGATAAAATTGGGTACTGAGGCAGATAAGAAAGAAGTCAAGATTGGAGCTAACCTGGAAGACAGTGTCAAAAGGAGATTGGTTCAGATGTTGCATGACTATATTGATATGTTTGCTTGGTCATACAAAGATATGTCGGGGCTTGATACAGATATCGTAGTTCAGCATCTACCAATGAAATAATGTTATCCTTCAGTCAAATAATAGTTTTGTCGCATGTGGCCAGATATGTCTGAGAAAATCAAGGCTGAGGTAATGAAACAATTCAATGCAGGTTTCTTGGCAGTGACATCGTATCCCTAATGGGTTGCAAATGTTGTTCTAGTGTCGAAGAAAGACAGAAAGGTTTGTATGTGTGTAGACTACATGGATTTAAATAGGGCAAGCCCCAAAGATGATTTCCCACTACCATATATTGATGTTTTAGTTGATAACACTGCTCTACACAAATATTTCTCCTTCATGGATGGCTTCTCCGATTACAACCAAATCAAAATGGCGTCTGAAGACATGGAGAAAACAACTTTTGTTACACAGTGGGGAACTTTTTGTTATAAAGGTCATGCCTTTTGGTTTGAAGAATGTAGGCGCAACTTATCAATGGGCTATGGTAGCTCTATTTCATGACATGATCCATCATGAGATATAAGTTTATGTTGATGACATGATTGCAAGATTGCAAACTGAGGAAGAACACCATGATCATTTGCATAAGCTATTTGAAAGGTTGAAGAAATACAAGCTGAGGCTGAATCCCAACAAATGCACCTTTGGGGTGAGGTCTGGAAAACTCCTGGGCTCTGTTGTCAGTGGGAAAGGTATTAAGGTCGATCCTGCAAAAGTCAAAGTCATACAAGAAATTCCAGCTCCCTGTACTGAGAAGGAAGTCAGAGGTTTCTTAGGTCAACTCAACTACATTTCCCAATTCATATCTCACTTAACTGCTACTTGTGAGCTAGTCTTCAAACTGCTGAAGAAAGATCAAGTAGTCAGATGGAATGATGACAGCCAAACAACTTTTGAGAAAATTAAGGAGTATTTACAAGAACCTCCAATCCTAATGCCTCTAGTTGAAGGAAGACCTCTGATTATGTACTTGTTCGTATTAGAGAATTCAATGGGGTGTGTGTTAGGCCAACATGACGAGTCTAGTTGAAAAGAGCATGCAATATACCACCTTAGCAAAAAGGTTACCAACTGTGAAACAAGATATTCACTGCTCGAGAAAACTTGCTATGCTTTGGCATGGGCTGCTCGCCGACTAAGACAATATATGTTGACTCATACTACTCTCTTGATCTCTAAGATGGATCCTGTCAAGTACATCTTCGAGAAGCTAACTCTATCCGGACGAATAGCCAGATGGAAAATGATTTTGATTTAATATGACATCCAATACACTACACAAAAAGCAATAAAAGGAAGTGTACTGGCAAATCATTTGGTCCATCAAGATGTTGATGACTACGAATCTATGAACTTTGAATTCCCAGACGAGAATATCATGTTGATAACCGATTGTGCAAAGCCTGGACCGTATGAAGGACCTGAACAAGGATCCCAATGGACTATGGTTTTTTCTGGAGCTTCCAATGCATTGGGTAACGGACTTGGTGATGTGATCATTTCTCCTGAAGGTTGCCATACACCTTTCACTACCAGACTTTGCTTTGACTGTACCAACAACATGGATGAGTATGAAGCTTGCATCTTGGGTCTAAAGGTTTTCGTTGACCTAAGAATCAAATTTTGAAGCGTATATGGAGATTCGACCCTAGTGATCAGTAAAGTTAAAGGAGAGTGGGATAACAAGCATCCAAACTTGATCCCTTACAAAGAGCTTGTGCTAACCTTGATCTCGTACTTTGAGGAGGTCACCTTTGAACATATCCCGAGGGAAGAAAATAAGTTGGCAGATGCCTTAGCGACTATGTCATCTATGTTCAAGGTCAATTGGGACAACGAAGATCCCAGAATTACTATCGAAAGATTCGATGAACCGACACACTATTATGATATTGACACTGACAAGGAGAAACCTTGGTTCCATGAGGTGAAAAGGTACGTTGAAGCACAAGAATATCCTGAGGGAGCCTCAACCAACAATAAGAAATTCCTGCGGAGGTTCTCATCCAAGTTCTTCCTAAGCAATGGGATTTTATACAAGCACAACCATGATTCAACTTTGCTCCGTTGTATGGACAAGAAGGAAGAGGAGAAGATCATGGAGGATATGCATGAAGGTATCTTCGGAACTCATTCCAGTGGAAACACTATGGCCAAGAAGATTATGGGGGCTGAATACTATTGGTCGACCATGGAGACAGATTGTCACCACCATTTGAGGACTTTCCATAAATGCAAGATTTATGCCGATAAGGTTCACGTGATTCTAATACCTTTAAATATCATGACTGCTCCATGGCCATTTGCAATGTGGGTATTGACATGATCAGAGAAATCAAGCCCACTGCATCTAATGGACATCGTTTCATCCTCGTAGCCATTGACTACTTCACCAAATGGGTCGAAGCGGCTTCATTTGCCTTAATTACCAAGAATCTTGTAGCCCGGTTCATCAAACATAACCTCATCTATCGATACGGTATCCCTGAAAGGATCATCACGAACAACGGTAGCAACCTCAACAATACTATGATTACTGAAATCTGCATGCAATTCAAGATTAAGCATCACAATTCCTCTCCATACAGAGCTAAGATGAATGGCACAATGGAAGCTACCGGCAAAAATATAAAGAAGATTATGCAAAAGAGGGTGGTGACCTATAAAGACTGGCATGAGATGCTACCATTTTCTCTTCATGGCTACCGTACCTCGGCGCGAACATCAACTGGGGCAACCCCATTCTCTTTAGTCTATGGCATGGAAGTTGTCCTGCCTGTCGAAGTTCAGATTCCTTATCCAAGGATTATGAAATAAGTAGATCTAGGCGAAGACTAATGGATTCAGAGTAGGCTGGATCAGTTGAACTTGATTGATGAAAAAAGATTGACTGATGTTTGCCATGGTCAAATGTATCAAAAATGTATGATCAGGGCATTTAATAAGAAGATCAAGCCTCGAGTATACCGGGATGGTGACTTGGTAATAAAGAGCATCATTCTACCACAAGGCGATCCCATGGGAAAATGGACTCCCACATACGAAGGGCCATTTGTAGTCAAGAAAGTATTCTCTGGCGGTGCTATGATGTTAACCATTATGGACGACGAGGATTTCTCGCACCTAGTGAACACGGATATAGTCAAAAAATACTACATATAAAGAATGACCCGCTAGGTTGACATACCTAGGAAAAAGTAAGGGTATCCCGGTGAACCAAAAGGGTTCGGGTAAAAATCAGGGATATATACAAAAGATTGTACACCCGGTAAGTCGAAAACCCGTAAGGGCGACTTGGGCAAAAAAGGGTATCCTGATGGACTGAAAACATGAAAGGGCAGTCCAAGAAAAAGTTAGGGGTTGAAGCGTACGACTATGTCCCATTGGATCACTACATCTAGCATTATTACCAAGGTCAAAAGTTCAAATGGTACAAGATCAGTTCAATCAACTACTTCTGACGGCAAGGGATGGTGTCCGAAGACATAGGGGCAATAGCAGAGTTGAAACCCAATGAGATCACTTCCACATGGCTACATATATTAGTTTTTTGTATTATTTTCATTTCACGACGACTTCCTCTTACTAGGATTTTCGTCTCTTTATACAAAAATGCATGTTTATAGGAAAATTATCAATACAAATATACTTTGAAGTGCAAACTTTTTGTTTCTTCTGTTTGGATTGCAAAAACGTCCAATGACTAAAATTAAATGAACATATGCATATGAACATGATTAACTATTAACAAATATATACATAAGAATAGGAATAAACATTTGCTCAAAACTCAAGGAATTGTGATAACACTCAAGTTGTTCATAAATCCCCACAGAATCCCTTTCATAAGAAGATCCCCAATAAAGTCTCCAGAGTCACCTCTATGAGATTATTCCTTATAGAGTAAATTCATACACAATTTTCTTTCAGAGTTATATTTTGTACATCTCCCAGAAATTCTCTTCCCCAACCAAGTTTGGTCTTCCAAAAAAAACTGAAAGAGAAACCTTGCAAAGCTCTTCCCTAGAAGAATTTGTTTCCCCAGTCAAACCTTCAGAATATCTTCCTCAACCAGGTTTATTTCCCCAACAGAATACAATCTCCCCGGCTTAAGTATATTCCTCAGACTACTACACATCATTGACATAACTCCTCTTCTATAGTATAGTTGATATTATCCCCCATAAAATTGTTGCAAAACCTGAAGTCAAACCAGAATACCAGTCCACTATCCTCCCTAGAAAAATCGGAAGTTTAAACATCTCTTTTATCCCTAGTCAGGGCATATAAGAACTAAATTCCCCAGTAGAACAACGAACGACTGATGTTCCTAAAGTTTACTCACCAAACTGAAATCAGTACATCCTCAGCAGATTTTCTTCAAAAAAATCAACAAGAATCCCCAGCGGAAGCCTTCTAGACAAAATTGAAGATACATTTACTCTTCATCCTCAGAAATAGTTAATGAGTTATTTTTCCTAGACAAACATTTCACATTCATACATCATAGCATATGCATATGAAATGAATATGGCACAAACTCATTTATTTTGAGAACATCATTACGCAATTCATTTCATACATCATGATATCGCATACATTTAACCCTTTTCCTTTGTGGGAAAAATCAATCAACAAACAAAAGACCTCATTTGATTTAGATTTACTTCTTCCAGTTAAAGACAGGCGAACGAAAGACCTCTTCTGGTTTAGATTTACTTCTTCCATTTAAAGACAGGCAAACAAAAGACCCCTTCTAGTCTAGATTTACTTCTTCCAGTTAAAGACGGGCGAACGAAAGACCTCTTCTAGTTTAGATTTACTTCTTCCAGTTAAATACAGGCGAACGAAATACCTCTTCTGGTTTAGATTTACTTCTTCCAGTTAAAGACAGGAAAACGAAAGACCTCTTCTGGTTTAGATTTACTTTTTCCAGTTAAATACAGGCGAGAGAAAGGCCTCTTCTGGTTTAGATTTACTTCTTCCATTTAAATACATGCGAATGAAAGACCTCTTCTGGTTTAGATTTACTTCTTCCACTTAAAGACAGGTGAATGAAATATCTCTTCTGGTTTAGATTTACTTCTTCCAGTTAAAGATAGGCAAATGAAAGACCTCTTTTGGTTTAGATTTACTTCTTCTAGTTAAAGACAGGAAAACAAAAGACCTCTTTTGGTCTAGATTTACTTCTTCCAGTTAACAACAGGGAAACTAAATACTTCTTTTGGTTTAGATTTATTTCTTCCAATTTAAAAACAGGTAAACGACATATGCTATTTCAGTTTAAATCGCCACCAGGTTTGCTCTGATGCTTTTTCCATTAGAAGTCAAAAATATATCAACAGTTACTTTGGATGGCATCTATAAGCCCATCTCCATCATCTCTATAAATTTCATCTTTAAGCCCATTCTCGATAATCAACCAACATCATTACTTCATGCACCAGCGAGTGCAAATTTCTAGGCACTTTAGTGTTCAATCATCTTCTACCTTCAAGTTACGAATGGTGAACATACCAATCTAACTCTTCAGGTTTAAGAAGATTGAACAAGGGCAGCTGTTATACCCCAAAATTTTCCCTCTCTTTTCTCAATACATCACTCAATAAATTTCAAGAGTTTGATCAGACAAGTTCACCTCCTGAGCACTGAGACTCCAAATAAGGGTTTTGACTGAAGTTGACTGATCATTGACTTTTGACCTAATACACAATCTAATGACTTGAAGAATAATCTTAAGGACTCAAACATAATATCTTGATCTAATTTCATGGCTCAAATCATCTCTTAAGATCAATGGATTGATAGTTGAGTTTTGGATCAACTGATGAAAAGTCAACTGATACACAAAAAAGTCAAACTTTGAATTTTTGGTCAACATTGCATTTCAAAAATCAAAATTCATCAAGACATTCAAAAATATCAAACTTGGTCAACAAGAATCAAGAAAGTCAACAAAAATTTGAGCCAAGATGCAAGATGATCCAAAGAAAACTTTCAACATGAGAGTTGTAGATCTTGATGAATTCTGCAACTTTGTATTAGAGGGTTGAT
The DNA here is from genome assembly GCA_948472305.1 of Vicia faba. Lineage (NCBI taxonomy): Eukaryota > Viridiplantae > Streptophyta > Magnoliopsida > Fabales > Fabaceae > Vicia > Vicia faba. The sequence continues at coordinate 1,335,549,178 of OX451737.1, read as the reverse complement.
GTTCAAAAAATGCTTAGATTTTAATATATAGGCTCATGAAGTCATGACATTTTTATCTAACACTTAGAGAAATTTTCAACAGGTTTTGGTCAGTTTTTATCTCAACTTCTTGGCCAATTTTCATCAAGTTCTAGTTTGATTTAGCCAAAGTAGTCAACATGAAAGTTGTAGACAATGTTTCAAGCTTTCTAAAACATTCAAGATCATTAATTTATCATACTTGAGCTAGGAGATTCAAAGGAATGAAGTTAGGCATCCATTCTTGAATTAAAAGTCATTTTGGTGAAGAACACATAATCCAATCTACATGATATGCTGCATAATCTTGTGTTGCGGGCCTTCTAACTTGTAAATATTAGCATAATTTAATGCTTACACAATATTACCATTTGATTTAAGCATTGTCCAAGTGATCTTTCTATTTATGGAACAAAGGCACCATTTCCATTCATGAAAAGCATGCTTTAATCACAATGTCAACTCCTTGAGCCTCTCAATGGTTTCTTCTGCACATACACAATGTCAAAGAAATACAAAACCATCTACAACCTGCAAAGCACTCCTAAAAACAGGCCAAGCCCACATTAGAACTATGGAAAGTCGTGAAATCTCACTTACAACCCAACCTAGCCACAACATGTGATCTTTCAAAATCTGATAAACCTTTGTCTTAAAACCTCTTGCCTATAAATAGAGAGATCACTTTGAAAGATAAAAGATATGAAGAAGCCCTCAAAAACCCATATACTCTCTCTGATGCGGTGGCAGAACCGACTGTTATACTGGTTTCCATTTTTTGTTCGCAAATGTCGCGGTAAGCAAGAGTCGCCACCGACTTTTCTTTTATCCAACAAAGGGAAAGGGTGAAAAGAACAGAAAAAGACATTTTTTCGAGATTTTCTGAGTAAGGGGGGGGGGGGGGGGGGGTAGGTTATGGAGAGGGAAGGTGTTAGCACCCTTTCCATCTGTGGTTTTCCACGGGCTCTTAGGTACTTGCTCATTTTTGTAAATTGTTTTCGTGTTTGTGGGTTTTGAAAGGTTTTGTTTTCTTTATGATAACTATTGTAGCAGTCCTCAAGAGTGTAATAAAGCATTTTTGAAAAGAATTTTGAAAGTGTGTAGGTGTAAAAGGAATCAGATTTGAGCAAGTACTTAAGAGTTATCTACCAACTCGAAAAAGGCGTTCTTTTCCTCCTTTCCTTTAGATAATGATATCCTACTATTAGTGAGTAGGTAGCCCTATCGTTGGATGTTGAGGGACTATCGAAAGAGACGTTTATGGTCATTGAAGGAAATAGGTAAGGATACCTTAGCATTTCGAAGAGACTGTCATCATGTAGGCAACATCAAGGGACAAGATCATTTCTTGTAGGAAACTCTAGGGATATTAAGGGACCATGATCTTTATGATGCCTTTTAAACTGAGGATCTTTGCTAAGATATCCCTACGTTCGAGGGGCATGACCATGTTTTTCCGAAGGCAACAAGTGAGGTTATACCGCAGGGGTGCAAGTGTGCAACAGTGTGCCTTTTTCAGATATTTTATCTTGAGGTTAGTGACCTAATGATTAATTGATTAATTCTCGTCATGCACGCCTAATTTACTAACAGTTTATATACAAGCATATAAAAAATATAAAGGCGAGAAATAAAGTTCCTACAGCTATTACAAGGCTTTGGTGTAGTTACATAAATAATGACTGAAAAGCAAAATGTGGAAATTGAAAACCCTAATTAAACTATTACAAACCGGGCACAATTACATAATAAAAAATAATCGTATGAAAAATAACGCGCAAAAATTGAGACGAGAATAAGTTTTAAACCCTAAACGTCTAATTGCCTATTAAAAATATTTTGATGTTTTTTATGAAAAAAATTTGAAATTTAACCTAATCTCTAATTTATTTTAAATTAAGGAAAACAAATTAAAGTTAATTAAATTAATTTTTAAAAATTAATTTTATTAAGAAAAACTCTAAGTCCTATTTTTTTTATGATTTTATGATTTTTTTTTAAAATGAATAAACAAAAATATAAACTAAATAAAAAAAGAATAAAGAAATTAAGAAATGGGCCTGGGGTTAGAACGCAAAACTGGGGGGTGCACGTTTGAAATTGTCTAGGCCCAAATTGCTAGCCCAGACTCCTGCGCATGGTTCAGTGGTATTGTTCCCTTGAGGGTATATCATGAACGCTCAGATCTATAGCGTTGGATTTGATGTTGTGATGATCTGATGTTGATGATTTGGTGACACGTGGTATGCGCGCTTGTCCCTGGAACATTGGATCTGCAAGAATAATTCAGGAAAAAATTATGCAAGAGGCAGGGATCAAACCCCTTCCCTTGCCCATAACAAATCCTTAAACTTGCTATCTCTATCGTTGGAACGGTGATACTTCCATTAACCTTACCACAAACAATTGATTAAATATTAAAATTGGTCCTAAGTGTTGACTGTAAAACACGCGCGCCCAAAGTGGGGCCTTGATATTTGAACGAACTAATCACAGAATCCTAATATGCCACGCAAAGTCCTTGGCTGGTCAAACCACCCTGGATGGTGGTTCCGTTCATCTTCTCGGTTTGAAAAAAAATCCAAACCTGCGAATTTTAATGAAAACAAACATAAAAACAACCCACCTAGACTAATTAGGCCCTTGCGAATCTGATGGTGGGGTTTGTCTTACCTGAAAATCCCTGTATCATTGAAAATGAAGCTTCAGTGAAGCTTTTCCCTAACAATGGAAAACCTTCATCCTTGCGTTAGATCTCACATATAATGGTTCTAGATAGTCACAAATATTAGCATGAACACATGTATGTACAAATAATTCATTTATATTACATGATTAAAAGGTTTGAATTCATGAAGACATACCAAATCGGTGACACTTGAAGAAGAGATTTTGGGTACGATCTGGCTTGAGTAATGGTTGAAACAAGTTCCTAGGAACCTCACGGTAATAATGGAACACATGGAATGGATTAAGGATGGCTGGATCGTGTGATACAAGTTGCACCTCTCTTTGAGAAATTTTGGAATTTGCTAGTGTTTATGGAGGCAGCTTTCACGTGTTCTCTTGGTCTACGGTTGATGTGCTTATGTAGTGAATCAGATTAGATTAACAATTGTGGAAGAATATCCATGTTTTTATGAGAAAAAATCTTCTTTCAATTATGTGATTTTTTGGCCTTTTTTAGAACAAATCCAATCTTCCTTTCCCTCCATGATTTTCCTTTGATTTTCCAGCATATCTTATCCCTTATTTGATGAAAAAAAGATCCCAAATCAAATCTTACATAATTTCCATTATTTCTTTATTTAATTTTGAATTTTAATGAATAAAAAATCCAAATAAATAATAAAAATAATGAAATAATGTATGAGTGAGCTCAGAGGTCGTGGGCCATGTTGGAAACAAGTTTCAAGCATGAAAACATGGGCCCATTTGTAAAAAAATCAAGTTAGGTCAATATTGGCTTCATGCACATTTCTAAAAATTGGTCAACTTTAGCAATTCATATCTCTCTCATTTTTAACCCTAAGAGGGTTTTCTTGGACTTTTTGGAGATCTTAGGATGTCCTTTAAACAACCTTTTTGGTTTCATCTCAATTGGATCTTCCATATTCATGTAAGGAGCTTTGACCCAAAAGGTGTTTTTGTTGACTTTTTGAAAGGACCTATAATGTATGAGCTTGTATCTTTCCAATGGTGCATTTCTTGAACTTGAGGGTTGAAGAGAAGTTGTAGGGAACTGGATTATCTTCAAAATGAGCCTTGGTGGAAAATTTTTGATAAAGTATGAGAAAGTTATGCCTGATAAAAGTTTGGTTGACTTTTCCTATAGAAACCCTAATTTGACATTTTTGACTTTTGATGAGTTAGGAGCATTTCTTAAGGAATCATGATCAACCCTTGATCAAATGATGGATATCACTTCAAAATGTTGATGTTCACCAAAAATATTGAATTTTGACTGTATTTGGGCCACAATTGACTTTTGACCTAGTATAGTTGATTTCCAGGCATTTGAGCAGTTAACTGAGCAAACTTGTTGTGCAAGGCATGAAATTTGTTATAGATGATCTTGAGGACATATTAGGACAACGGAGAGAATTTGGGATCCTTGGGACTCACACATCTTGCTTAAAATTGAAACCCTGGTTTGAGGTTCATTGCTTTAGGAGGGAGAGTTTTCCTAGTCACTTCTTAGTCATCCTTGAGCAATTGAGGACCTCTAGAGGTATGTCTTGAGTGAAATGAGAGGGCAAATTTTGGGTTACAACAGCTTCCCATGTTCAATCTTCTTAAACCTGAAGATGTAGATTGTCTGGTCTACCTTTCGTGATCTGATGGTGGAACATGATTGAACACTAGAGTGCGCAGAAATTTGCACTCGTCTGAAGCAATACTTGACTGTGTAGATAATATAGGGAATGGGCTTATAGATGCCATTTGGGGAAGAGGAAGTAAGATCGTCGGATATGGGCTTAAAGATGCCATCCAGAGAATATGACAGAGAGTCGTCAGAGATGGGCTTAAAGATGCCATCTATAACAATGTTGATTTCATGAGATATTTCTTTTTGGGAATCCCTATTCATGTTGTTGAGAAGGAATCCTTTGAGTAATGTTGGTCTTTGTTCGGGAAATAGAGTTTAGGAGCTTCAGTTGCCATTTACTCTACTGGGGAGTCATCTCTTGATTGAAGAGACAGAAATGAACTACTATCTGGTCAGGATCCAGGCTTCATAATGATTTGCTAAGGATAATAAGGTTAACTGCTATCTGGTCGTATTCCAGGCTTCATAGCGCTTTACTGGGGAAACATGAAATTAACTGCTATCTGGTCGGACTCTTGGCTTTGTAGTTTCTTTAATTTGATTGGAATGGGAATCATGAAAATATTAATATTGATTTAACTGAACCAGACAAAAGTTTTGGAATATCTTCAACTGGAATAGAAATCAGAGAGATCTTAGTGTCGATCTAACTGAACCAGGAAGGTCTTGAATTAACTTTGACTACAATGGAAATCAGAAAAATCTTAGTATCGATTTAGTTGAACCAGAGGAAGGTCTTGAATTAACTTTGACTGGAATGAAAATCAGGAAAATCTTAGTATCGATTTAACTGAACCAGACAAAAGTATTGGAATATCTTCAATTGGAATAGAAATCAGAGAGATATTAGTATCGATCTAACTGAATCAGAGAAGGTCTTGGATTAACTTTGACTAGAATGGAAATCAGAAGAATCTTAGTATCGATTCAACTGAATCAGACAAAAGTCTTGGAATATCTTCAACTAGAATAGAAATCAGAGAGATCTTAGTATCGATCTAACTAAACCAGAGAAGGTCTTTTAAGGACATCCTTCTAAGAAAAATGATGAAATAGCCCTTCATCATACATAGCTTTTGATAAGACTACGGGGTCACATAAGTAGTCAACGGTGTTTGTTGATTTGGTCTTTCCTGAAAATAGTAAAGAGTTAGTCGTATGCAATGTCATGATGTATGAAATGCATTGTGATGATGTTCTCAAAATAAATGAGATTATGTTTTATGCGATGTGTATGCGCATGCCATGATGTATGAATATGGGATGCTATTGCGACATTTCTTAGTCTGGGAAAGTAAATCCCGGACTGCTGCTGAAGAGTATTGGGAAACTGAATCCTTCATTTCCGTTGGGGATGATGAATGGAGATGATTTGTCAGGGATTTCCTCTTTCCATTTAAGGATATTCTGTCGGGGATTCTTAAATCCTTCCTGAGAATAACTCTGTGGAGGGAGGTAATTATTTGTTGGTAGGTTTTGGCAATGTAGAGAAATAAACTCTATCGAGGAACAAACTTTCCGCAGTTAGAGAAATGAACTCTACATGGGAGGAGGTTTTATATACTGTTTGAAATTATAAAACTCCACTGGGGAAAACAGATTTCAGCTCTCTGAGGGAACTTGGTTGGAGAAGGTAGTTACTGCTTGGGGAAGGAGAGGTAAAAACTTTGGTTTTTTCTACTCTGTGGGGAACATAGACGTCACGGGGTCGTATGTAATGGTGACTTCATCTCAAAATATCTCTGCCCCTGTACCATGCTGGACAGAGTAACTGTCGGGACTACAAATTTATTTTTTAAACTTTTCCCCATTTCTTAAAGTCATTAGCAATTGTCTTTATGTTTCTTATGTAAGTATTTGTAAACAGTAATCATATTCAAATGCATATGTCAAGAATAAGTCATTGGACGTTTTTTTGAAAACGAAACAGAAAAATAAAAACAAATAGTTTTGTACTTTCAAAGAAATGATTTGTATTGATTTCTGAAGTTTTCCTATAACATGCATTTTGTACAAAGAGACTGACGTTCTAGTACGAGAACATCGTTGTAAGAAATGAAAACTACACAAAATAGTGTACAAAGATAAAATAGCTATGTGTAATAATCACATTGAGTTTCAATTCTATTGTTGCCCCTATGTCTTTGAGCGTCTCATCCCTTTGCTACTTGTCCGAAGCTGACTGGATTGATCGATACCGTTTGAGCTTGATAGTTGATACCAAAGTCTTGTCGCAAGGTGATCCAATGGGATATAGTTATACACTTCAAATCCCTAACTTTTACCTGGACATCCCTTTCAGGTTTTCAGTCCATCGGGAAACCCTTTTTTGCCCAAGCCACCTTTTCAGGTTTTCGACTTGCCGGGTGTACATATTTTTTCGTATTTATCCCTAACTTTTTCCCGAACCCTTTTAGTTTGTCGGGATCCCCTTATTTTTGTCTAGGCCAATCAACCTAGCGGGTCTTTGTTTATGCATAGTATTATTTCACTATGTATGCATTCACAGGATGAGGAACATCGTCACCATCCATGGTGGTCAGAATCATGGCTCCACCGGAAAATATAGTTTTGATTACAAATGGCCCTTCATATGTGGGAGTCCATTTTCCCATGGGATCACCTTGTGGTAGTATGATGCATTTGATTACTAGATCACCCACTTGATATAACTAACGTCTGACCTTTTTTTTGAAAGCCTTGATCATCCATTTTTGATACATTTGACCATGACAGACAGCAGTAAGCCTTTTCTCATCAATTAGATTCAGTTGATCAAGTCGAGTCTGGGTCTAATCATCTTCGTTCAAACTCGCATCCTTCATGATCCTCAAAGAAGGGATCTGGACCTCAATAGGCAGGACGACCTCTATACCATACACCAGAGAATAAGGTGTTGCCCCTGTTGACGTACGCGCTGAGGTGCGGTAACCATGAAGAGCAAATGGTAACATCTCATACCAGTCTTTGCATGTCACTGTCATCTTCTGTATGATTTTCTTAATGTTCTTGATAGAAGCCTCCACATTGCCATTCATCTTCGGTCGATAAGGGGAATAATTATGATGCTGGATCTTGAATTGTTTACAGAGTTTGGTGATCATTGTATTGTTGAGATTTATACCATTGTCTGTGATGATTCTCTCTGGCACACCATATCGACAAATCGAGTTATGCTTGATAAACTGCACCACAACATTCTTGGTAATAGTAGCAAAAGAAGCAGCCTCAACCCACTTCGTGAAGTAATCAATGGAAACTAGGATGAAGCGATGCCCATTGGAAGCGGTAGGTCTAATTTCTATGATCATATCAATGCTCCACATTTCAAAGGGCCAGGGAGCCATCAATACGTTCAAGGGAACTGGAGGTACATGTACTTTATCAGCATAGATCTGGCATTTGTGACAAGTTAAGGAATGCTGATAACAGTCTGCTTCCATAGTGGACCAATAGTATCCTTCCCGTAGGATCTTTTAGCCATAGTATGTCCACTAGAGTGGGTGCCAAAGGTACCTTCATGTAAATCTGCCATAATCCTTTATGCTTCTCTTTTGTCTACACACTGAAGTAAAGTAGAGACATGGTTACTCTTGTAGAGGATTCCATTACTGAGGAAGAACTTTGCGGAGAACCTTCTCATAAACTTCTTATCATTGATAGACGCCCCCCTCGGGATATTCTTGGGCCTCAAGTTACCTTTTCCCTTTATGAAACCAAGGTTTGTCTACTACTTCTTTAGTGTCAATCTCATAGCAGTATGCTGGTTCATCCAACCTCTCAATAGTGATCCGAGGAGCCTCGTTGTCCCATATGACCTTGAACATGGATGACATAGTAGCCAGCGCGTCCGCTAACTGATTCACTTCTCGTGGAAAATGTTCAAAGGTAACTTCTTTAAAGTGTGGAAGCAATGTCAGCACATGTTCTTTGTAAGGGATGAGATTAGGGTGCTTCGTGTCTCACTCTCCTTTGATTTGACTTATTACTAAAGTTGAATCCCCGAAAATGCTCAAGAACTTGATCCTCAGGTCAATAGCAGCTTTGAGACCCATGATGCATGCTTCATACTCTGCCATGTTGTTGGTACAATTTAAACATAATCTGGCGGTGAAAAGAGTATGACAGCCCTCAGGAGATATGATTAGAGCACTGATTACATTGCCGAGTATGTTGGAGGCTCCATCAAAGACCATAGTCCATCGGGATCCTTTCTCAGGTCCTTCATCCGGTCCAGGTTCTTCACAGTCAGTCACTAACATAATATTCTAATAGGGGAATTCAAAGTTCATGGATTGGTAGTCATCCACAGCCTGATGATCCAAATGATCAGCTAGTACACTTCCCTTGATTGTTTTTTGGGTCGTGTATTGGATATCGTATTCGGTCAAGATCATTTGCCGTCTCGCTATTCATTTGAAGAGAGCAGGCTTCTCGAAGATATACTTGATCGGATCCATCTTAGATATCAACAAAGTAGTGTGGGTCAACATATATTGTCTTAGTCGGCGAGCAGCCCATGCCACAACGCAACAAGCTTTCTCGAGAAGTGAGTATCTTGTTTCACAGTCGATAAACTTTTTGCTAAGGTAGTATATTTCATGTTATTTTAGACGGGACTCGTCATACTGCCCCAGCACACACCCCATTGAATTATCTAACACTTTTAAGTACATTATCAAAGGTCTTCCTTCAATTGGCGGCATCAGAATTGGAGGCTCTTGAAGGTATTCCTTGATTCTATCAAAGGCAGGCTAGAATTCATCATTCAACTTTACCACTTGATCTTTCTTCAGGAGTTTGAAGATTGGATCACAAGTAGCAGTTAAATGGGAGATGAACCTGGAAATGTAATTTAGGCGTCCCAAGAAACCTCTAACTTCTTTCTCAGTGCGAGGATCCATCATCTCTTGTATAGCCTTCACCTTTGCAGGGTCTACCTGAATACCCTTGTCACTGACAATGAGACCTAGAAGTTTACCAGACCTTACCTCGAAGGTTCCCTTGTTCGGATTTAACCTTAACTTGTATGTCCTCAACCTATCAAACAACTTTTGTAGATGATCAAGATTCTCTTCCTCAGTTTGAGACCTGGCTATCATGTCATCAACATAGACCTCTATCTCATGGTGAATCATGTCATTAAACAAAGCTACCATAGCTCGTTGATAGGTTTCCCTAGCGTTCTTCAACCCAAACGACATCACTTTGTAGCAGAAAGTGCCCCATTGCATGACAAAGGTTGTCTTCTCCATGTCTTCAGGTGCCATCTTGATCTGATTGTAACCAGAGAAACCGTCCATGAAGGAAAAGATCTTATGTTGCACGATGTTGTCAACCAAAACATCAATATGGGGAAGCGGAAAGTCATCCTTGGGGCTTTCCCTGTTCATATCTTTGTAGTCCACACACATCCGCACCTTTCCATCCTTTTTAGGCACTGGGACTATGTTAGCAACCCATTGGGGATAAGAGGTGACAGCTAAGAACCCACCGTTGAACTATTACATAACCTCTGCTTTGATTTTCTCTGACATTTCAGGGTGTATACGGCAGACCTTCTGCTTTATTAGAGGGCAATCTTCTTTAGTCGGCAGGCGATGAACCATAATATCGGTGTCTAGTCTGTGCATGTCTTCATATGACCAGGCAAAGATATCGACATAATCATGCAACATTTGTATCAACTGTTATTTGACACTAAGCTCCAGATTTGCACCTATCTTGGCTTCTTTTCTATCCTCTTCTGTGCCCAAGTTTATTGTTTCAACTGGCTCTTCATGAGGTTGTATAGCCCTTCCTTCCTGCTGTAACAGCCTAGCAAGTTCTCCGGGTACCTCACAATCTTCCTCACCTTCGTCCTCGACTTGGTTGATCAGATTCTCAAAGTCATAATCGGCAATAGCAGAACTGTTATCAATGGGATCCATAGTGGATACTGATCTGCAGTTTGATACGTGAGTGTGTGTAAGAGCATCGTTGTATAGACAAAGTAAAAAGCAGAAAAGAAAAACAGAGAGTGCAAAATTTGTATGCAAAAACGTCCAATGCTTTATTAATGACATATGAGATTAAAACATGATAACCCTCACAAATAAACCATTGTGCCTCGGGTAAGACACATGTCCCTAGAGTTTATATTGTTTATTACATATCCAAAAACAAGAAAGATAATTACATCTGAATAAAAGTAATTGGTACAAAGTCTTTTGTCGTCCAGTTACTGGGTCCACCATTGGTAGTAGGGAAGATCCATCTATCCATATCATAGTCACCATCACTGTCTTCTAGAGTGTTGCCCCATGATTGTTGATGCGTAGGGGAAGTCTTCCCGCACGAGCATGACGAACAGCCCTTTGAGCCCTTGAAGAGAAAAACAAACCAAACTTATCGGATTTATACGGAATGTCAGGGAGTTGGCCCCAGATGGTACACCCACCTTCTTCAACAACTGCTTTGGCATCTTTGAGAGAAGCCATCTTCAAGGGAGGTCTCGTTATCTTTGGCAGATTGGTGATAGTTTCAGTTGCAGCCATAGTCTGAGGCACCTCTTCAAAGTTCTGACATAGAGTCTCGATGAACTCGCCATCCATTTCCACATACCTGAAGGAGTTTAGGTGACTTACCATGTATTCCTTTTCACCATGTATCGTGAAAATTTTTCCTTTCATTGGGTACTTCATCATCTGATACAGAGTCGACGTGACAGCTCCCGCCCCATGGATCCAAGGGCGACCCAACAAACAAGAATATGATGGTCTGATATCCATCACGTAGAAGGTGGAGTCAAAGGTATGAGAACCAACTTTGATGGGGATGTACACCTCCCTGTGAACCATTATTTTCGATCCATCGAAGGCCCTCACTATAATGTTATTGGGTTTCAGGGGAAAACCTTCAGTCTAATATGTCCAGAGCCTTCTTAGGCAGCACGTTCAATGATGAGCAAGTATCTACTAGAACATGGGCCAAAGTAGTGCCCATGCATTCGACGGAAACATGTAGCGCATCATTGTGTTTTCTTCCTTTGGGTGTCAGATCAGCATCAGAAAAACCCAGACGGTTATCAGTCGTCAAACTGGCCACACAATCTTCAAATTGGTCAGTGGAGGTTTCTTGTGGCACATGGTCAATTTTAAGGAACTTCACCAAAGCCTTTGCATGAGCTTTAGAGCACAACAATAGGGCTAACATTGAAATCTTAGAAGGGGTATGCCCCAACTGTTCGACCACATTGTAGTCTCTCTTCTTTATTATCTTCAAGATTTCTTCCATTTCCTTCTTGGAAGCCTCTGGGGTAGATTCTGAATGCGCCTTCGTCTGGACAGGCTCAATCAGTAAGTCTTTTCCCCGAGTCTCGGCCGACTCGGCGATAGGGGTGGAAACTGGGGTAGTCACAAGAATTACAGTAGTAGTATCAGCAGGAACAACAGTAGGAATGATCACAGGACTAGTAATGGCTTTTGGAGGAGAAATCTTATGGGAGAACACTCTTCCACTTCTTTTTATTTTATTGGTCCCAACGATGTTGCCAATGTCGGGATCAGTATTTTCAGAAACTTGGTTTTCAATAGCCATCAGGTCTTGTTTGACACCGTGGTAGTAGACATCAGCCCCATAGTTCCAAGGAACAACCTTTACCGAGGAGTATAGGATTGACCCTGGCATGGTGATGATCAGAGGAGTCAACTTCAGAGCAGAAGTAATCCTGACGGGTCTTTTGGTAGAGACCCTGGGAGGATTGGCAGAAATGGTTATGATTAAAATATATTCACAAGGAACAGTCGGGACGGGAGTATTTTCAAAAAATATATCTATCATCCATCAGGCGCTGAACACCTGCCTTCAACAAATAACAACTAGTCGGTAGAGATAAACATAAATGGCAACCTTCGCCGCATCTCAGAAATAAACTGGCTTTCAACAAGTTTAACTTAATAGTCATGAGAGGAGTAGCAAGTTCCTCAACAGAAGTAACAAACATATCATCTTCAATAGCATTAACACCACGGTCGTGCTTGGGCATAGGAGAAGTGATAACATTGGGAATCTCAGGAGCTTCAAATTTAATCTCCTTTGCTTCAATAAGGTCTTGTACTTTGCTTTTCAAAGCCCAGCAATTGTTGGTATCATGGCTTGTACTTTCGGAATGGTAAGCATAACGAGCATTTGGGATGTAGCGAGGAGACGCGGTGTTGGGGTTCTTAGGAGCTTCCCTCAAAGTAACCAGATCGGATTTCAGTAGATGAGGAAAAACATGAGACAAAGTCATATTTATCCGGGTAAATTGCCTTACAGGTCTTTCTGCTCTAGGTTGATTATTCCTTTGTTGAGTAGGTGCAGGTTTAGAGATCATAACAGCCCCCACCGCTGAACGGTGTTCAGTTCTGCCCTAATTCCCTTGGCTATAAGTGGCACTGACTTCCTTCTTCCTAGAAAATGGCTTCCTTACTGTACTAGAGGACGCATCCTTTTGAATCTTATCACTCCTAATCCCATCTTCCACTATTTCTCCTGTCAAAATCAGATCAGTAAAACCAGCTGAAGAGCTTCCAATCAGATGGTTGAAAAAAGGACCAAATAGGGTACCCAAAAACATATCCACTAACTCCCTATCAGACAGCGGAGGTTGGACTCTTTCTGCTAAGTCCCTCCACTTCTGAGCATAGTCTTTAAAGCCTTCGCTCGAACCCATAGACATACTTTGGAGTTACATACGGGTGGGAGCAAGGTCTGCCTTATACTGATACTGCTTGTAGAAAGCAGCATCCAGGTCTTCCCAATTATGATGTTGGTCCCTTCCAGCTGGTAGAACCATTCTAGTTGAGTTCCGGATAGACTATCTTGAAAGAAATGGACCCATAAGTCCTTGTCAGCAGTGTGAGGCTGAATCTTTCTCACATAAGATAGGAGGTGCGTCATGGGACATGAAACCCAATTATATTTGGAGAACACTGACACCTTGAACTTTTGTGGGATGACAACCCCATAAACCAAACCCAACTCTTCAAAATCCAGCCCAGGCACCTTCTGGATTTCCATTGCACTTAGACGCTCTTCCAACTGTTTGTATTTTTCGTTGGCTGAAGGGTACTTCTCTTCATTATAGTCAGTCTCATTATCATATTCCCTTGGACTGGGGTCTTCCTCTCTTGTCTCCCCTTCTTGATTTTCTCCTTCTTTTGATGAAAATGTCAGCTCTACAACCTTCCTTAATGGTCCTTTGAACCTCCTTCTCGAATTCAACACACCAGCTATCTTCCTTGGCTTCTTGATCTTTTCTTTAACAATCAAGGCTTTCAGTTCCTCTTGCCCCTTGGCCAGAGCCATGATCATATGTTGAAACTGAGAATTCTGAGTCTGTAGATCCTTCATTGTTTGTTCTAGAGCCATTGCTGAAATAAACAACGAAGAAGATGAGAAACCTGCTTTGAAACCTGTTTATGCAATGATATGTATGATATATGTATGCAATGTTTTCAAGGATTTCTAAGACTTAAAATTGCTTAAACAGAAAGAGAACAAACGTTAATTGCATTAAGAAGTTTTATCGGTCACCATAATGCCTCTTGGGCTTACAAAGGAACAAAGCAAAAATAAAAACTCTCCAAGCAAAGGAAGACTCAAGCTTTCTACAGGCTTATCCTCTTTGGTGCAATGTAAGCATTTATACTCTTCTCCTCGTGAAAAAACCTGGTGAGCTCTAGAACCTTTTTCTCGCTGGCGTAGAATTGGGTTTCGAAGGTATCCCATTCTTCTTTGAGTTGAATCTAGGATTTCCGTAGCTCCTCAAAATCAATTGGCAGGTTAGGATGAAGAACAAGGTAAGGAATGTCTCCTTCAGCAATTGGCTCCATAATCACAGGTAAGATAGCAGGGTAAGGCATCATAATACATTGAGCCCAAGCTCGCACCCATTTGAGGTAAGTCTAAAGAGGTATGGAATTAGTATGCCCCAGTGTCTTGCTATCAACCATGTTTATCATGCCCCAAGCTCGAATGAACCACTTACGATAATCCTGAAAATCATTCTCATAGTCAAATGTGATTCCTTAGACGAGTGTGTCGTGAGGACCATCCCTTCTAGCATAACCAAAATGTCGCAATGCCAAATAAGGATTATAAGTGATTCCTCCCCTAATGCCTAAGAGATGGACATTAGGTAATTCCCCACAACGATTAATGATAGTGGTACTATCCAAGGACCGAGAACACCAATGAATATCCGAACGTGTAAGGGACATCAACCTATGAGACCATCTCATACCCTGCTCATTTCTCAAAACAAACTGAGGTATGTGTGAAATAAACCACCTAGCCAATATAGGAGTGCAACATATAAGGGTCCCTCTTCTCTTTAGAGTGCAAGTATGCAGAGAGTGTAGAATATCCCCAAGTAAAGTAGGCACCGGATTATGAGACAAAAAAACCTTGACCGCATTCACATCTACGAGTTGGTCCGTGTTAGGTAATAGTATCATCCCATATATGATAAAGGTGAACACTTCTTCAAAAGCTTGTAAATCCAGGGTATCCCAAAAATGGTGAGCTTTCTCAAATATAAACTTAGTTGGAAGTCATTGGACACCTCTTCTGGTTTCCCAATTTGCCACTACATTAGACTGTTGTAAAGGCAGAACTTGAGCAATCTCTTCAGGCTTTGGGTCTCTTTCCATACCGTTGAATGGTAACTGATTAATGATAGGTACCCCCAATAATTGAGAAAACTCCTCCATAGTAGGAACCAACTGGTAATCAGGAAAAGTGAAGCAGTGGTGTAACGGGTCAAAGAACTTAAAAAGCACCTTTAAAATTTCTTCATCAGGGTTTGAAGTGACCAAGTTGAGAAGTCGACCATGTTTTTCAGTGAAGCGAGAGCCTTCAGGAATCCTTGATGCTAATTCCCTAAGTTGAGCAGGTACTTTCACAAGGTTGACTTGGATAGTGTTCCTGCGAGCGGATGTCATGTCCTACAAAACAAGACAAACATAATCCCTCGAAAATCCTTGAAATGGTTAGTATGATATGCCATGTTATGATGTCATGATTATGATAAGGAAACACAGATATAGAAAGCACAAGAAAATCACACAGAAGCCTTAGGTTTAAGGCTTTCATGGGTTCTAAGGTAATACCCTATTGAAGTTTTGATTGGTTCAACATGTCCTATAAATAGTAACTGGGTTCTAAGGGATCTCAATATCACTGATCTTTCCCATAAGTTTCGTTTCGATAGGCAATAGACTTGCCACCAAACAGAACTCGGGAGTCAAATCTCAATGAGTGTAGCATCGAGTATCAACCGACTTTGGGAATACACCAAATACGGCTATCTCACTACGTCCTAATAGCCAAGTTGTTCAATTAAGGTTCTAAGGTCAGTTGACGCTTCATGACACCACGCAGTGGCCCCGTATTCTCCTTGATTAACTCAAGGGCTACCAGTACCAACCAAAGTGTCGCATTAATGTATCCATCGCTTCAACTGTGTCGGTATACCCCCAGACAGCTTCCATGATCTATTGCTACTTACCTAAAAGGTTTCCCCAAATCCGGGTGTAGGATCTATAGTAACCCAAACAATACCCTTAAAAGTAAAGAAATCAAAACAGACAAAGAAAACAGATTATAAATGAACTAGACCCTAAGGTAAACCCTACTAATTATTATTCCCCAACAGAGTCGCCAGTTCTATGATACGGTGGCAGAATCGACTGTTATACTAGTTTGCGTTTTTGTTTGCAAATGTCGCGGTAAGCAAGAGTCGCCGCCGACTTTTCTTTAATCCAACAAAGGAAAGGGTGAAAAGAATAGAAAAAGACCTTTTTATATATTTTCTGAGTAAGGGGGTAGGTTATGGAGAGGGAAGGTGTTAGCACTTTTTCCATCTATGGTTTTCCCCAGGCTCTTAGGTACTTGCTCATTTTTTAAAATTGTTTTCGTGTTTGTGTATTTTGAAAGGTTTTATTTGCTTTATGATAACTCTTGTATCAGTCCTCAAGAGTGTGATAAAGAATTTTTGAAAAGAATTTTGAAAGTGTGTAGGTGTAAAAGGAATCAGATTTGAGCAAGTACTTAAGAGCTATCTACCTACTCGAAAAAGGCGTTCTTTTCCTCCTTTCCTTTAGATAGTGCTATCCTACTATTAGTGAGTAGGTAGCCCTATCGTTGGATGTTGAGGAACTATCGAAAGGGACGTTTATGGTCATTGAAGGCAACAGGTAAGGACACCTTAGCATTTCGAAGGGACTGTCATCATGTAGGCAACATCGAGGGATAAGATCATTTCTCGTAGGCAACTCGAGGGACATTAAGGGACCATGATCTTTATGATGACTTTTAAACTGAGGGTCTTTGCTAAAGTATCCCTACGTTCGAGGGACATGACCATGTTTTTCCGAAGGCAACAAGTGAGGTTATACCTTAGGGGTGCAAGTGTGCAACAATGTGTTTTTATCAGATATTTTATCTTAAGGTTAGTGACCTAATGATTAGTTGATTAATTCTCGTCATGCATGCCTAATTTACTAACAGTTAATATACAAGCATATAAAAAATATAAAGGCGGGAAATAAAGTTCCTACAACTATTACAAGGCTTTGGTGTAGTTACATAAATAATGACTGAAAAGCAAAATGCAGAAATTGAAAACCCTAATTAAACTATTATAAATCGGGCACAATTACATAATAAAAAATAATCGTATGAAAAATAAAGCGCAAAAATTGAGACGAGAATAAGTTTTAAACCCTAAACGTCTAATTGCCTATTAAAAATATTTTGATTTTTTTATGAAAAAGATTTGAAATTTAACCTAATCTATAATTTATTTTAAATTAAGGAAAACAAATTAAAGTTAAATAAATTAATTTGAAAAAATTAATTTTATTAAGAAAAACTCTAAGTTCTATTTTGTTATGATTTTACGATTTTATGATTTTTAAAAAAATAAATAAACAAAAAATATAAACTAAATAAAAAAAAAGAATAAACAAATTAAGAAATAGGCCTGGGGGTGAGAAAGGAAAATTGGGGGGTGCACGTTTGAAATTATACCGGCCCAAATTGCTAGCCCAGAATCCTGCGTATGGTTTAGTGGTATTGTTCCCTTGAGGGTCTATCATGAATGCTCAGATCTAGAGCATTGGATCTGATGTTGTGATGATTTGATGACACGTGGTATGTGCGCTTGTCCCTGGAACATTGGATCTGCAATAATAATTCAGGAAAAAATTATGCAAGAGGCAGAGATCGAACCCTTCCCTTGCCCATAACAAATCCTTAAGCCTTCTATCTCTACCGTTGGGACGGTGATACTTCCATTAACCTAACCACAAAAAATTGATTAAATATTAAAACAGGTCCTAAATGCTGACTGTAAAACACGCGCGCCAAAAGTGAGGCCCCGATATTTGAACGAACCAATCAGAGAATCCTAATATGCCATGCAAAGTCCTTGGCCGGTCAAACCACCCTGGATGGTGGTTTCAGTCATCTTCTATGTTTGACCAAAAATCCAAACCTGCGAATTTTAATGAAAACAAACATAAAAATAGCCCTACTAGACTAAATAGGCCCTTGCGAATTTGATGGTGGGGTTTGTCTTGCCTAAAAGTCCCTGTATCATTGAAAATGAAGCTTGACTAAAGATTTGCCCTAACAATGGCAAACCTTCATCCTTGCGTTAGATCTCACATATAATGGTTCTAGATAGTCACAAATATTAGCATGAACACATGTATGTACAAATAATTCATTTATATTGCATGATTAAAAGGTTTGAATTCATGAAAGCATACCAAACCGGTGACACTTGAAGAAGAGATTTTGGGCACGATCTGGCTTGAGTAATGGTTGAAACAAGTTCTTCGGAACCTCATGGCAATAATGGAACACATGGAATGGATTAAGGATGGTTGGATCGTGTGATACAAGTTACACCTCTCTTTGAGAAAATTTGGAATTTGATAGGGTTTGTGGAGGAAACTTTCATGTGTTCTCTTGGTCTAGGGTTGATGTGCTTATATAGTGAATCAGATTAGGTTAACAATTGTGGAAGAATATCCATGTTTTGATGAGAAAAAATCTTCTTTCAATTATGTGATTTTTTGGCCTTTTTTAGAAAAAATTGAATCCTCCTTTCCCTCCATGATTTTACTTTGATTTGCCAGCATATCTTATCCCTTATTTGATAAGAAAAAGATCCCAAATCAAATTTTACATAATTTCCATTATTTCTTTATTTAATTTTGACTTTTAATGAATAAATAATCTAAATAAATAATAAAAATAATGAAGTAATATATGAGTGAGCTCAGAGGTTGTGGGCCATGTTGGAAACAATTTTCAAGCATGAAAACATGGGCCCATTTGGAAAAAATTCAAGTTAGGTCAATATTGGCTTCATGCACATTTCCAAAAATTAGTCAACTTTAGCAACCCACATCTCTCTCATTTTTAACCATAAGAGGGTGTTCTTGGACTTTTTGGAGAGCTTAGAATTCCATCTAAACAAACTTCTTGGTTTCATCTCAATTGGATCTTGCATATTCATGTAAGGAACTTTGACCCAAAAGGTGTTTTTGTTGACTTTTTGAAAGGACCTATAATGTCTGAGCTTATATCTTTCCAATGGTGCATTTCTTGAACTTGAGGGATGAAGAGAAGTTGTATGGAATTGGATTATCTTAAAAATGAGCCTTGGTGGAAAAATTTCTTATAAAGTATGAGAAAGTTATGCCTGGTCAAAGTTTGGTTGACTTTTCCTATAGAAACCCTAATTTCCCATTTTTTACTTTTGATGAGTTAGGAGCATTTCTTGAGATATCATGATCAACCCTTGATCAAATGATGGATATCACATCAAAATGTTGATGTTGACCAAAAATCTTAAATTTTGACTGTATTTGGGCCACAATTAACTTTTGACCTAGTTTAGTTGATTTCTAGGCATTTGAGCAGTTGACTGAGCAAACTTGTTGTGCAAGGCATGAAATTTGGCACGGATGGTCTTGAGGACATATTAGGAAAATGGAGAACATTTGGCATCCTTAGGACTCACACGTCTTGCTTAAAATTGAAACCCTAGTTTGAGGTTCATTGCTTTAGGAGGGAGAGTTTGTCTGGTCACTTCTTAGTCATCCTTGAGCAATTGAGGACCTCTAGAGGCATGTCTTGAGTGAAATGAGAGGGCAAATTTTGGGGTACAACACTCTCAAAAAACCAGAACTATCCACAAAACCTCCATTTTTGAGCTTTGAATTCCTAATATTTGAACCTCTTAAACCTTGCAAGTTTTGCCCATACAAACCATCCAAATACTTCACATACATCATATAGTAGTTGTTCAAACACAAGAACAACTTCTGTAACATCATCATCACCATCTTCCAAACTCAAAAATAATACTTTGCAACTTGACTAGTTTAGAGTGATTAACCAACTTTCAGCATAAAGTGAGGATTGGAACAACTTCAAGAAGGTCCAAAGGAGCTCGATCAGTCACCACTTTGCACCCGGAAACATTTGTACCTGTTCTAAAGCTTTTGCTTCAAGAGGTAAAATTTCTCAAATTGTAATATCTTTAACCATACATCATTTTCTTTTGTTTTCAAAAGGATACAACAGGACAAATCAAAGAGAAAACTTAGAAAAAAGGCAGGCCAGGAGATGACACGGGTGCCCGTGTCACAGGACACGGCCCGTGTCACTCAGAAACGTGCAAAACAAAAAGGACAGGGGCTGACACGGGTGCCCGTATCATACAACACAACCTGTGTCAGTTAGAAACATGCAAAGCCCTAACTGAAGGACAGCTGCCTATATATTCAACAGGAAGGTTGTTGGTGAACTCAACTTTTTGACAGAAGATCAACAAGGGGCGGTATAGTTTTAACTACTATAATCCAAGAAAGTATCATTGTGATAAGTGACTTGGAGTAGGTTTTGATTGTAAGGGTTGTGTATCACTCAAAGCTTTGAAGCACGAGTGTTTGTGTCACTTGATTAAAGCTTTGAAGCAAGGTCAAGTTAGGTTTATGTATCACTCAAAGCTTTGAAGCACGAGTGTTTGGGTTACTTGATTAAAAGCTGTGAAGCATAATCAAGTGTATGTTCTGAAGAGTGTCTTCATAATTTCATTAGTCAATTGTTTAGTATCACTGCTGTGATTGAGGGGGAGTAAGTAGGAACTCAGGTTTAAGTTGAACTTAGATTGAAGTTGCATTGGGTAGGTCTTAAGTGAAGGAGATAAACTGGTTGGTTTATTCCTGAATTAATATCTCTTATAGTGAATTTCCTCCCTGGCTTGGTAGCCCCCAAAGTAGGTGTTGTTTCACACTGAACTGGGTAAACAATTGACTGTGTTCTTTACTGCTTTTGATTTACTGTCTTATCGAAAGTCGGATACGGTGTCATAACATTCACTATGACATTGAGTATCTACTGCCAGAATTTCAATTGGCATCAGAGCGGGCACCCTGCCTGTCTTACTGGGTGAGATCTAGGGATATCACTTTCTGGCGCTATGGACAAAGAAGGAGTTTTTGGAAACAGACCACCCATTCTGGATGGATCAAATTATGACTACTGGAAACCTCGTATGATTGCCTTCTTAAAATCACTGGACAAAAAGGCTTGGAGAGCTGCTGACAAAGGATGGAACCATCCTACCATAACTGAGAAAGATGGGACAATCAGTCTGAAACCTGAGGAAGAATGGAGCAAAGAAGAATATGAGTTAGCCCTGGGTAATTCCAAAGCATTAAATGCCTTGTTCAATGGAATTGATAGAAACATATTTAGACTAGTACGTCAATGTGAACTGGCCAAGGAAGTTTGGGACACTCTCAAAACTACCCATGAGGGCACATCCAAAGTAAAAATGTCAAGGCTTCAGATGCTGACTACCAAATTTGAGAACCTAAGGATGATGGAAGATGAAACCATTCATGAGTTTCACATGAACATCTTGGAGATTTCCAACACCTCAGGAGCATTGGGAGAAAAGATGTCAGAAGAAAAACTGGTGAGAAAGATTCTCAGATCCTTGCCTAAAAGATTTGAAATGAAGATAACTGCTATAGAGGAAGCCCAGGATATCAACAATTTGAAGGTGGATGAACTCATTGGGTCTCTTCAGACCTTTGAGATGGGGATCAGTGACAATGTCGACAAGAAAAACAAGAGCATAGCACTTGTATCTAATACTGAAGATGAAAACAAGGAGGATGAAGAAGAAAATATTTCAGAAGCTATAGCCATGCTTGGAAGACAATTCAACAAACTCATCAATAGAATGGATCCAAAGTCAAGGTCAAATGTTAAGAACATTCCTTCTGACATTAACAGATCTTATGACTCTAGCAGAAGACCAAAGTCTGAAGAGAAGGGAAATCAAAGCAGAGGAATTCAATGCCATGGATGTGAAGGATATGGGCATATTCGAGCTGAATGTCCTACCTTTCTTAAGAAACAAAAGAAAGGAATGTCTGTTACTTGGTCTGACTGTGATTCAGAAAGTAATTCTGAAGAAGAATCTGCCAAACTAGTTACTGCACTAACTGGTATTTGTAACCCTGATAGTGACTCTAATGATGAGGAAGTGACATTTGAAGAACTGGCTGATTCCTACAAGAAATTATGTATCAGAAGTGCTGAAGTCTGTCAGTAAAATGAGAGACAAACAAAACTCATAATAAAGTTGGAGGCTGAGAAAAAGGCAGACATTGATACTATAAGTCATCTAGAAGGGGAAGTTCAAATGCTAAACTCAAAACTGGACCAGATGACCAAATCTGTCAAGATGCTGACAAATGGAATTGACAAATTGGAAGAAATCCTTCAGGTTGGACAAAATGTGGGAAACAAGTCTGGTCTAGGATTTGTGGCAGCAAATAAATCTGGTATAGACAAGAAGACCAGGCCTGATAAACAAATGTCAAAGCAGATGTCACAACATAACACTCAACATCGAGAACAGAGAAATATGAAGAAAAAGTATCAAAGATGGAGATGTCATCATTGTGGGAGGTTTGGTCACATAAAGCCATTCTGCTTCAGATTATATGGATATCATAATCAGAACCCAGGTGTCAAACCTAAGTATAACAAGGTACCATATACTCCACAGTGGAAGAAAAAGGCTACTGCCCTGATAGCTCACACTTCCCTTAGAGTCTCTGCAAAGGAAGACTGGTACTTTGACAGTGGATGTTCTAAGCACATGACTGGAATCAAGAATCTTCTCAATAATGTTAAACCTCACACCACTAGTTATGTGACCTTTGGAGATGGTGCTAGAGGATAAATCAAAGGAGTTGGAAACTTGTACTGCCCTGGAGTTCCAAATCTAAATGAAGTATTGCTGGTAAAAGGCTTGACTGCTAATCTCATAAGTATCAGCCAATTATGCGACCTAGGATTCAAGGTCAACTTCTCCAAATCTGAATGTCTTGTAACTAATGAGAAACAAGAAGTTGTAATGAAAGGAGTCAGATCTAAAGACAACTGCTACTTGTGGGAGCCTGAGAACACTAATTACTCTACTGTGTGTTCTATTGCCAAAGAAGAAAAAGAAGTGAAACTGTGGCACCAAAAACTTGGAGGAATGAAAAGGATTATATCCATGGAGGCAGTCAGAGGGATTCCAAGACTGCAAATTGATGAAGGGAAAGTCTGTGGTGAATGTCAGGTTGGTAAGCAGACTAGGATGTCACATCCAAAGTCAAGACATCTGACCACCTCTAAGGTTCTAGAACTTCTACATATGGATCTGATGGGACCAATGCAGGTGGAAAGTCTTGGTGGAAAAAGATATGCCTATGTTGTTGTGGATGATTTTTCCAAATTCACCTGGATTAACTTCATTAGGGAAAAATCTGATGTATTTGAAGTTTTTAAAGAACTGTGCAAAAGAATTCAAAGAGAAAAAGAAGGGTGCATTGTCAGAATCAGAAGTGATCATGGCAAGGAATTTGAAAACAGTAAGTTTAATGAGTTCTGTTCCTCAGAAGGAATTAATCATGAATTCTCTTCACCTATAACTCCTCAACAAAATGGAGTTGTAGAAAGGAAAAACAGGACCATACAGGAATCTGCCAGAGCAATGATACATGCCAAAAGACTTCCTATTCATTTTCGGGCTGAAGCTATGAATACAGCCTGTTATCTCCATAACAAGGTCACCTTGAGAAAGGGAACCTCATCCACCATTTATGAACTCTGGAAAGGAAGAAAGCCAATAGTGAAGTACTTCCATGTATTTGGTAGCAAATGTTATATTCTGGCAGAACGTGAACAAAGGAGAAAGCTGGACCCTAAAAGTGATGAAGGAATATTTCTAGGATACTCCACCAACAGTAGAGCTTATAGGGTATTCAATTCCAGGACCAAAGTCATGATGGAATCAATAAATGTCATAGTTTATGATTATCATGAGGAAACAGATGTCCCTTGTAATGTTGAGACATTCTTTGAGACTTCAACTCAACAGAATGATCTACCTAACACTACTGCATCAGACTCTGAATCAAAGGAAGCTAACAAAAACCCTTCCATCAGAATTCAGAAAGATCATCCTAAAGAACTCATCATAGGAGATCCTAACAGTGGAGTCATTATAAGATCTAGAGAAATCATCTCAAACTCTTGCTTTGTGTCTAAAATTTAACCAAGAAATGTTAAGGAGGCTTTAACTGATGAATACTGGATTGGAGCAATGCAAGATGAATTGAACCAATTCAAGCAACATGAAGTATGGGAGTTAGTTCCTAGACCAGAAGGAACAAACATCATTGGCACAAAATGGATCTACAAGAACAAATCAGATGCTGAAGGAGTTGTCACCAGGAATAAGGCAAGACTTGTTGCTCAAGGATGCACTCAAGTTGAAGGGGTTGATTTTGATGAGACCTTTGCCCCTGTAGCCAGACTTGAATCAATCAGACTCCTATTGGGAATTGCTTGTCTCCTGAAGTTCAAGTTATTTCAGATGGATGTAAAAAGTGCCTTCCTAAATGGGTACTTAAATGAGGAAGTTTATATGGAACAGCCTAAAGGATTTGTGGATCCAAACTACCCTCATCATGTCTAAAAATTGAGGAAAGCTTTATATGGCCTGAAACAAGCTCCTAGAGCATGGTATGCCAGGTTGACAAAATTTCTCTCTAACAAAGGATACAGAAAAGGAGGCTTGGATAAAACCCTTTTTGTCAAAAATGAAGGAGGAAAGATAATGGTAGCTCAAATCTATGTTGATGACATAGTGTTTGGGGGAATGTCAGATAAAATGGTTAAACATTTTGCTGACCAGATGCAGGCTAAATTCGAAATGAGCCTCATGGGAGAATTGACCTACTTTCTTGGACTGCAAGTCACACAGATGGAAGACTCAATTTTTTTGTCTCAAAGCAAGTATGCAAAGAACATTGACAAGAAGTTTGGAATGGAGAATTCCAGTCACAAAAGGACTCCTGCACCTACTCATTTAAAGCTATCCAAAGATTCAAGTGGGGTTAAGGTGGACCAAAGCCTGTACAAAAGCATGATAGGAAGTCTGCTATACTTAACAGCCAGCAGACCTGACATTGCTTTTGCAGTTGGAGTATGTGCAAGATACCAAGCTGATCCCAAAGTCAGTCATATCAACCAAGTGAAGAGAATTTTGAAGTATGTAAGTGGAACTTACAACTATGGCTTGCTGTACTCTCATGGTTGTGAACCAACTCTGACTGGTTACTGTGATGCTGATTGGGCTGGAAGTGCTGATGATAGAAAGAGCACCTCTGGAGGATGTTTCTTCTTAGGAAATAATCTGGTCTCCTGGTTCAGCAAGAAACAGAACTATGTGTCTCTCTCTACTGCTGAAGTTGAATACATAGCAACTGGTAGTAGCTGTTCTCAAATGATCTGGATGAAACAGATGCTTAATGAGTATAATGTCACACAAGATGTTATGACATTGTACTGTGACAATCTGAGTACAATCAACATTTCCAAGAATCCTATTCAGCATAGCAGGACCAAGCATATTGACATTGGACATCACTTTATCAGAGATCTTGTAGAGGAGAAGACGATTAAACTGGAACATGTTGCCACTGAACTACAGTTGGCTGACATTTTTACCAAGCACTTGATGCAAATCAATTTGAAAATTTGATGGGCAAGTTGGGTATTTGCCAACAAGAGGAAATGTAGCAATTAATTTTTCTTAAAACAAGGGATGAGGAGATTTTTGTGTTAAGTCTATTTTGATTGGGTTAATCATATGTTTCCCTATTTCTTTCAAAATTATTAAGAAGTTGAATAGACACTCATTTACCTCCTTCCTCTCTCGGCTCTGCAACAATCTCCATTCTCTCAATCAAAGATTTCACTCTCGTTGTTACTGGTTTTCTAAGACTCTCAAAATGTCTCAACTATCCATGACATCATCCTCTTCAAAGACGACTGTTTCTTCCGCATCCTCTGATCGAGAACCTAGGGCAATCACAACCTGCATGGATTCTGATGTTCTGGAGATTACTCCTCTTAGAGAACTGGCAGCTAACCCCTCTAAGGTTAAAAAGCTGAGAACAAGGCATGCGGGAAGGTCTCAAGCTTCTTCATCTGGTAATCCCTCTCAACCATCATCTTTTGTTCCCTCAGAAATAGAAAATAGGGAAGGCTCAGCTTACGTTCATCAAGCAATAGCTAGACTTGTTACAAGAATTATGAATGAGAACCACTCGGTACCTGGCATTTCTGTTCCATTAAATCAAGAATCTGCTAGTCCAAATGTTGAAATGAATCCAGATGTCACTAAGAATGTTGAGACACCGGATGACAACATTCGGAAATCATCTGAAAATCTTGATGATCTTCAGAACCCTTCAGAGAAGGATGTTGAACCCCCGGTTATTGGTGTGGATGAAGAATACTCTGACAATGACCTAATTGCAAATATCAACCCTAGCATAGCTAGAAGGATGATGAACAGAAAAGGAAAGCAGGATGCTGCAAAATGTCTGACCAAAGAGAAGACTGCTGATGTTGTTCATAAGAAAACCAGGTCTGAAGACAAGACTGGTGTAGAAACTGTGAAGACTGGTTTGTCCAAAGGGAAGGTGAAAACCCGAGTACCTGCTGGTAGTCTCTCAAAGCCTGTGAGACAACCAATAGCAAAGAAAAGGAAAGAGCCTGAACCTTCTGATTCTGATGAGGAATCAGAATTTGAAGTTGATGCTGAAGACATTCCTCTCAGAAGGAAACTCCCATCAAGCAAAATGGCTAAAGTTCCTGAAGTCCCCACTGACAACATTTCTTTTCACCACCATGAAAATGCTAACAGATGGAAGTGTGTTTGTTTGAAAAGAATAGCCTTGGAAAGAGAACTGGATAATGGTGCCATGGAATGTAAGGAGATCATGGACCTAATCAAAACTACTGGTCTAATGAATATTGTGGTAAAGTTTACCAACTGCTATGAAAATCTTGTCAAAGAATTCATAGTGAATTTATCTGATAGATGTGTTGATGGAAGGTCAGCTGACTTTAAGTGTGTCTATGTGAGAGGAAGAAAGGTAAATTTCTCTCCCTCTGAAATAAACAAATTCCTAGGAAGACCAGATGAGGCTTGCCCTGAACTAGAGGTTACTGACAACCAAGTATCCAAACCATCACTGCAAATCAAGTCAGGAGCTGGCCCTTAAAAGGCAAGCTGAATGCAAGCAAGCTAAGCATGAAATTTGCCATCCTGCACAAGATTGGTGCAGCCAACTGGGTTCCCACCAACCATAAATCAACCATCTCCACAGGATTGGGAAGATTCATTTATGCTGTTGGAACCAGGACAGAATTTGACTATGGCGAGTATATCTTTGATCAAACTTTAAAACATGCTGGAAGCTATGCTGTTAAAGGCCCTATTGCCTTTCCCTCCCTCCTATGTGGTATTGTCCTTGATCAGTATCCTGACATTCTAGTTGAAAAAGATACTGTATGCAAAAGAGCCCCTGCTCTTGGGTTGCACTATAAGCTATTTCAGGGAACTCATGTTCCTGACATTGTCATGACATCAGTTGAGACATCAACTGTCAAAACTCAGTCCAAGAAATCTGATGTTATAGATGTGCTGAAGGAAACCTGCAAAGAGCTGGAGACAAGGAAAAGGACTCTTGAGAACCTATTTGCTAGACTAGAACAGGAGGAGACTGAAGGACAAAGAAGGGAAGAAGATGCTGCTGAAGATCAGCTTAATGCTGAAGATAGTGCCTCCTATGAAGATGACAATGCTTGAAGATCAGTGGAGTTGTCAAGCTTGCTGCTGGTACCTGTTGCTGCAAGTGATTTCAGATTTTTGTTTTTATTATTCATTTTGGATGACTGTATAACCTAAAAGTACATGTATCTTTGGCCTATTTATGGCTAAAGAGGGGGAGAAGATTTTGTGTTAATTATACTTGGTAGACATTATTTTTTCTACAGACATATTATTTATGCTGCTCTCTAATCTGTGATTGTTTAAGGGTTTTAGCCAAAAAAAATTGCCAAAGGGGGAGTTTGTAAGTGTTGGGTTATTGGCATGTATTTTTGGTAAAACCAGGTGTGTGAATGTCATGACTGATGTCATAACATTCTGGGTTACTAGGTACTTTCTGCAGAAAAAGAATGGCATACAGTAGCTGCTCATTATGAGTGTGTAGCTGATCATTATGCAATGATCACATTTATTACATTCTACCAAAATCAGTAAACAGGATTCTTGTTGTCATAACCAATGTTAAGACATCCTGTACTGATCTAACAGTTATGCAGTTTTGTTAATTCTGAGATTTTTCAGGAATATGGTTCATACATTCCAGAACAGAATCTCACGTGGACTTTAGGTTAACTTGGATTAACCCTAATCTGGTTGATAAAGTCTTGTGACCAAGTCTTGAGGTTAACCCTAATTAACCCTAGCTATTTTCGTGGAAGCCCTAACTAAAGAACAGCTGCCTATATATTCAACAGGAAGGCTGTTGGTGAACTCAACTTTTTGACAGAAGATCAACAAGGGGCTGTATAGTTTTAACTACTGTAATCCAAGAAAGTATCATTGTGATAAGTGACTTGGAGTAGGTTTTGATTGTAAGGGTTGTGTATCACTCAAATCTTTGAAGCACGAGTGTTTGTGTCACTTGATTAAAGCTTTGAAGCAAGGTCAAGTTAGGTTTATGTATCACTCAAAGCTTTGAAGCACGAGTGTTTGTGTTACTTGATTAAAAGCTGTGAAGCATAATCAAGTGTATGTTCTGAAGAGTGTCTTCATAATTTCATTAGTCAATTGTTTAGTATCACTGCTGTGATTGAGGGGGAGTGAGTAGGAACTCAGGTTTAAGTTGAACTTAGATTGAAGTTGCATTGGGTAGGTCTTAAGTGAAGGAGATAAACTGGTTGGTTTATTCTTGAATTAATATCTCTTATAGTGAATTTCCTCCCTGGCTTGGTAGCCCCCAAAGTAGGTGTTGTTTCACACTGAACTGGGTAAACAATTGACTGTGTTCTTTACTGCTTTTGATTTACTGTCTTATCGAAAGTCGGATACGGTGTCATAACATTCACTGTGACATTGAGTATCTGCTGCCAGAATTTCACACCTTCTTGCGCATTTTACTATTTTTCATTATAAATTATGTAATTGTCAAAGCCTTGTAATAATAATTAGAGTTTATTTTTACTTGTCATCCCCATTTGTAAATTTGTATCCTCATCCCCTCAAGTATTATAATAGCATAGGACATTTAATTTCCGCAATTTATAGCTTTCCATATTATTGCTAGTAATTAGGGTTTGTATGGCAAGATCTTAAAATCAATACTAGACAACCCTAATTTAAGATAAATGCATGAAAACAATACATTTTTTCACACTTGTACCTCTAGGGTAACCCACACTGGTTGCCTCAGAAATAAATAGTCATTTCCTTCGAACATGGGATACTTTAGCAAAGACCCTCGATTACAAGATTGTAGTCCATTGATGACCCTTCGATGTTGCCTTTGGCAAATGATCTTAGACCCTTACGAAGAATTGCTAAGGTATCCTACAATGTTTCCTTCTATGACTATACAACGACCCACGATTGTCCCTTCACACCTAATGATATGGTTTCTTACCAACTAATGGTATGATAACACTATCTAAAGGAGGAGAAAAAGAACAGACTTTCTTTTGAGTAGGTAGAACGCTCGTAGTTGTTTGCTCACGAACATTTCAATAAAACATCTTTTAAACACACCAACACTTTCATGGAATATTTTCAAAATTCAACACTTTGTATACATTCTTATAGAGACGAGAATCATTACAAAGTTCTCCTAAACGAAGGCACTTTTCAAAAATACTTTCAAATAAACACAAACACATTTCACAAAGCATTTTCAAAGTGAGCTAGCAACTAAGAGCCCGTAGATAACTATGGATGAAAAGGGTGCTAACACCTTCCCTTTTCATAACCTACCCCCCAAACTCAAGAAAAATTCTCAAAAAGTATTTTCTGTTCTTTTCACCCTTTCCTTTATTGGATAAAAGAAAAGTCAATGGCGGCTCTTGCTATCCGCAACAATTGCGATAAACGCAAAACACCCAAGTCAGTTCTCCCACCGTATTACAACATCCTACATCAAACTAGTTGTGGTGAATCTCCATAACAAAATGGTAGAGTGGAGAGGAAACATCAACACTAATTGAATGTAAGAAGAGCTCTTCTTTTCCAGTCAAGGCTTCCTAATAAATTTTGTTCTTATGCCATTTTTCATGCAACATTCATCATAAATAAACTTTCCACACAAGTTCTAAACAATCTTTCTCCTCCTTTTATTTTACACAATGAAATTCCAGATATGCATATACTTAAAGTCTTTATTTCATTAGCCTATGCATCCACGCTTTACATGCATATAACCAAACTTGAGCCAAGAGCTAGAAAATGTGTTTTTTTTAGGATACAAAAGTGGCA
The DNA here is from genome assembly GCA_948472305.1 of Vicia faba. NCBI lineage: Eukaryota > Viridiplantae > Streptophyta > Magnoliopsida > Fabales > Fabaceae > Vicia > Vicia faba. The sequence continues at coordinate 1,335,518,849 of OX451737.1, read as the reverse complement.
TGAAGGGATCTGTACTCTATGACATTAACAGTCATGAAGTCTTCATTTCTAGAAATATAATACATCATGAACACATTTTTCCTTATTCAAGTAAAAATTCGGTTACTTGGGAATATAACCCTCACATTGACTTTAAAGGCAAACATTTACCAAATCCCATTAATCCATCACACACTGACCTTGACCATGAACAAACTTCCATATCTCCACAAAATTTAAATACTAAAACATTAGAAAAGCACACTCAAAGTCTTGAACAATTAGTACAACCTGATGAGGGACATACTGAGGCAGACCTTACTCATCATGTTTCTGACCAGATTGACATAGAAACTGTTGTATCTCTCAAAATACTAAACATGAAACACAACTTAGACCTACCAGAATCAAGCATTCACCTCACTATCTCTCAGACTATGTGTGAAGTGCGTCTGATGCTTCAGCAGACCAGACATCCTCAGGTAAAAACAAAGCCTTATATCCTATTTTCAATTATGATTCATTGTCTTCTTTATCTGCATCTCATCATGTTTTTGCCTCCAAAATCACACTTACATATGAGCCAAAGAACTACAAATAAGAAATGCTTGTTTGAATATTGGATTAAGGCTATGAACTTTGTATTAGAAGCATTGGACAAGAATGGAACTTGGACCATAGTGGATTTTCCATCACATGTTAAGCATATTGGTAACAAGTGGATGTTCAAGGTAAAACACAAAGTTGATGGAACAATAGAGAGGTGCAAAACAAGACCCGTTGCCAAGGGTTATAATTAAATTGAAGGGTTGGATTTTTTTGACACCTTCTCCCCTGTTGCAAAACTCACCACAGTTAGAACTCTTCTGGCAACTACTGTTATAAATAACTTGTTTCTGCATCAGCTTGATGTAAATAACTCATTTTTACATGGAGAGTTACAAGAAGATGTGTACATGACAATTCCTGAAGGAGTTTAAGGTCACAGGCCCAATCGGGTATGCAAGTTTCAGAAAAGTCTTTATGGTTTAAAGCTGGCTAGTCGTAAATGGTATGAAAAGTTAATTGCTTTAGTCATAGAATCTGGTTACACTTAATCCACTTCAGAATAATTGAGCATTGATACTGATTTTATAGTTATTCTAGTTTATGTGGACGACATAATACTAGCTGGAATCTCTATGCTTGAATTCTCTCGAATCAAAGCATCTCTAGACACAAATTTCAACATCAAATACCTTGGGTTGTTCAAATATTTTCTTAGATTAGAAGTAGCATATTCCAAGGAAGAGATCTCATTATTCCAACAAAAATATTGTCTTGATTTGTTGCAAGAATATGGACTGCTAGGATCCAAGCCAGCCTTAACCCCTCTTGATCCCTTGGTCAAACTCCATGCTAATAATGGAAAACCATTTCAAGATGTTTGAGCTTACAGAAGACTCATAGGTCGTTTGCTATATCTCAATCCCAGATGACCTGATATTACATATGTCACACAACAGCTAAGCCAATTTCTTCACAACCCCGCCATGGCACACTATCACGCCGCTTGCAGAGTCATTCGATACCTGAAGTCAGTCCTGGTAGAAGCCTTTTGTTTCGCAGAAAATCTGAGTTTCAACTCTTTGAATTTTCAAGTGCTCATTGGACAGGGTGCCTTGATTCTAGGAAGTCCATTTCAGGATGTTGCTTCTTCCTTGAATCTTTTCTCATCTCATGGCGCGCTAAGAAATAAAAAACCATTTCCAAATCTTCATCAGAGGCAGAGTATCGAGCATTATCATTTGCCACTTGTGAACTATTTTGACTGAAGGTTTTAATGGAAGAATTGAAGATTATATGTGTCAAGCTCCCTGTTCTTTACTGTGATAGCCAAAATGCAATGCACATTATCTATAATCCGGTGTTTCATGAACGAATCAAACATTTAGAGATTGATTGTCACTTGGTTCATGAAAAACTTCAAAAGGACATACTTCGTCTTCTATCTATATATACTCATGAAAAGCTTGCAGATTATCTCACAAAAACCTTGCCAATTTTAACATTCAACAAGTTTATTTCTAAACTTGACATGATTAACATTCACCATGTTTAATTTGAGGGAGATTGTTGAAATATTAAACTAGTTTATTAATTAGAGTTAGTTTAGTAGTACAGGTGTCAAAATGTATAGTTTATACTTGAGCTATTTTGATTAGTTGGCTAAGGGAAAAGTTCCCTCTCTTTTTGTAATTCAAACTGTGAGGATATAAACTCACAAGCTGTACATTGTAGAACTATGAAATCATAACAAAATTTTCTTCTCTACATTCCATTTTTTTCAACTTCTTTACTCAGAAAATATTTCATCACAATTATTTTCATTTTCATTTTAACTCTGGAGTAGCTAAGGACACTTTTCCATAGACTTTGGAATCCTGACGTCCAATATAAGAATGGATAAAGGATGTTGGAAATAATAACTTTTATGTTAAGGAGAAGTGTGTGGGAATATTGAAGGTTTGAATATAAATTTGATAAGTAGAATAATTCTTTATGGAGGAGAAGAACTTTGTATTTTTGCTTGATACAAATGTGTGGGATTACATCTCTATTTATAGTACTCTAAGTAGAACTCTAGACACACTAATTCTAGAGAGTTCTCAACTCTAGAGATCCAAATACTATTCTAAAAAATATTACAATTATAAGAAATATCTAGAGATTCCAAATATTACAAGAATTCTCTAGAAAACTACTTAAGCCCAAAATAACTAAGCCCAAAAACCAATTAATAAATTTAGGCCCAAATCAAGTTTAATATTTTCAACATCCCCCCTTAAACTTGATTTGTGACTCCAAGCATACTCCTTAGCTTCACAAAAGTTTCCAACATTAGTGGCTTGGTGAAAATGTCGGCAGCTTAATCTTGAGACATTACATACTTCAAATTCACCTCTTTTTTCTCAATGCATTCTCTTATGAAGTGGTAACGGGTGTCTATGTGCTTACTTCTTTCATGAAATACTGGATTCTTAGCCAAATCAATTTCTGATTTATTATCAACACATATTTCCATTGGATCTTCTTGTGGCATTTTTAACTCTTTCAATAAGTTTCTTAGCCAAATTACATGACAAACGCATGATGTGGCGGAGACATACTTGGCTTCACAAGTTGATAGTGTGACTATTGGTTACTTCTTTGACATCCAAGTGAAAGCAGTATCTCGCATAAAGAACACATAACCAGTGGTGCTCTTCCTATCATTCAAGTCTCCACTCCAATCGCTATCATTATAGCCAACAATCTCATAATTATTAGAAGAGTAATAGTGCAAGCCAAAGTTAGTTGTACCTTTAATGTATCTAAGGATTCTCTTTGCCGCCTTGAAGTGAGTTGTTGTTGGAGCTTCCATGTATCGACTTACAACTCCTATAACATAGAGAATATTTGGCCTTGTACTTGTTAAATAACGTAGACTTCCAACCAAACTTTTGTAAAGAGTTGGGTACATATTCTCCCCGTTTTCATGCTTGCTTAACTTGCTACCACATTCCATCGGGGTGCCAACTGAATTGGAATCATTCATCTTGAACATCTTAATGACTTCTTTGGCATAGCCTTCTTGGGTGATGAAAATTCCTTTGTCTTCTTGATTTACTTCGATGCCAAGATAATATTCCATGAACCCCATATTTTTCATCTCAAATTCATTTGACATGTCTTTCTTGAACTCTTCGAACATGCTTGGATTGTTCCCTATGAAAATCAAGTCATCTACATACAAGCACACAATTAAAATATCTCCACTTTGCGCTTTGATATAGAGTGCATGCTCATATGGGCACTTGATGAAGTTATTATCTTGAAAGTACTTGTCGATTCGAACATTCCAAGCTCTCGATTCTTGCTTGAGACCGTACAATGCCTTCTTCAACTTTAAGACTTTTTCTTCTTGCCCTTTTACTTCATAGCCTAGTGGTTGCTCGATATAAACTTCTTCTTCGAGAAAACCATTCAAGAAGGCTGATTTCACATCCATTTAATAGATCTTCCATTCATTTTGGGCTGCCAAGGAAATGATCAGTCTAATAGTTTCAAGACGAGCAACAGGAGAAAATACCTCATCATAGTCAATTCCTTGTCTTTGACTATGGCCTTTCGCCACCAATCTTGCTTTGTATCTCTCCACATCTCCTTTTGCATTCTTCTTTGCCTTGTACACCCATCTTAATCCAATTGCTTTATGTCCTTGTGGAAGTGTAGTAAGTTCCCATGTATCATTCTTCGTGATAGACTTGATTTCTTCGTCCATGGCGTCTCTCCACTTTATGTTTTCTATCGCTTCTTGATAGCTTAGAAGATCACAATCACCAAAAAGACAAAAGAGGTTAATGTCGTTTTGGTTTTCGGTTACCTCATAAAGCTCTTCAATGCTCCTTAGTCGTGGTGTCTTCTCACTTGAACTTGTTTCATCCAACCTTGGTGTCAGTGAGGAAGGTGGTGTAATATGTTCCTCTATCATTGGTTGTTCCATTTCTTCTTCTTCTTCAAAGTAAGGAAGAAAATCATACTTGTCTTCTTGAGCACTCCAATCCCAATAATCTTTTTCGTCAAACTCCACATCACGACTTATGATGATCTTTCCACTGTTTGGGTTATAAAGCTTGTACCCTTTAGAGCTTGAGTCATAACCCACAAACACATACTTCTCACTTTTATCATCGAGCTTTGTTCTTCTTTCATCTGGAATATGGGTATAGGCAATGCTTCCAAATACTTTGAGGTGAGAGATCCCAGGTTTCCTTCCACTCCATGCTTCTTGGGGTGTCTTTTCATGCACGCTTCTTGTTGGGGGAACGATTTGTCAAGTAAACTGCACATGCCACTGCTTCGGCCCAAAACTCCTTCGGCATCTTCTTGCTCTTGAGCATGCTCCGTACCATGTTAAGTATAGTCTGATTCTTTCTCTCTGCTATTCAGTTTTGTTGAGGAGATCTTGGCACAGTAAGTGGGCGACGGATTCCATGGTCTTTACAATATTTGTTGAACTCATTTGAAGTGAACTCTCCTCCTCGGTCAGATCTCATGGCCTTGATGGAAAGACCACTTTCTTTCTCAAAAGGGGCTTTGAACTTCTTAAAGTTTTCAAATACTTCTGATTTCTCCTTCAAGAAATAAACCCATATTTTTCTGGAATAATCATCAATAAATAAGAGAAAGTATTTATTCTTACCAAACGAGTTGGGTTTGATTGGTCCACAGACATCCGTGTGTATGAGCTCTAGTGGCTTTGCCTCTCTTGACGTTGATTCCTTTGGAAAAAAAACTCGGAATTGCTTCCTGTTTTACCCCAAAATTTTCCCTCTCATATTATCAAGATTTTTCTCACAAGACTCTTTGGACTCCAGAAAGGATTAGGGTTTGCTCTGCTCAAGACATCTCTTTGCACTAATGACTTGAAATTAGGGTTTGAGTTTGCACAGGGATTTTTGGACTTCCAATGCCTCATGTGACTTTCATACTTCATGTTGGACTTATAAGATTGCCCATACCAAGTTTCAAGCCTTGGATCATATTTTTGCCCAGTCAATTGGACAGTTGACCTAAAAATCAGATGTATTGGGGGAAAAGTCAATTGTGGCCAATTTATAGTCAAACCTCATAATTTTTTATCCACATCAACATTATAGACTCATATGAATCATTTGATCAAGTTTGGACCACAACTCCTCAAGAAATTTGATCAGATCATCAAAAGGGCAAAATGGTCATTTTTAGGGTTTTGACTGTAGAAGGGAAATTTCTGATTTTTCACCCAGCCAATGGAAAATTAGGTTCAAGCATGGTTTTAAGGACTCAACGGAATCATCTTGAACTAATCACAAGGTTCAAAAGATCTCAAATGCATTGGATTGACAGATGAATTTTCCAGTCAACTAATCAAAAATCAACTGTACACTGAAAAGTCAAACTTTAACTTTTTGGTCAAAATCAAGTGCCAAGGGTCATTTTTCATCAAGATATGTCAAAACATGAAACTTGTTCACCAAGAAACCTAATTTTGAAAATTAGGGTTTAAGATTGAAAATTTTCATAACTTAGAAATTTTCTAAGTTATGAAAATTTCTTATTTTTTCCCAACTTTTCCCAACTTTTTCACCATGATGCAATTGGATTCAAGAAAAACTTCCAATATGAAATTTGTATTCCTCCTCAAAATATACAACTTTGATTCACAAAGTTTTCCCAAAAGATGCTTGGATCTCAAGTTATGATTTTGTGAATAAGGGTCCATGAAACTTTTAACTTAGTGAAATTTTGCCCTAGTTTAGGCAGGATTTTGACCTATCTTCATGGAAATTTTTCACATAGTTACAAGTGGAATCTCAAAATGCATTTCAAATATGAATTTTAGATCATTTTACAAGCTTTCCAAAATGTCCAATAACTCTCCAAGATCATCTATGGTTAGGGAGAATCGAAGGAATGAAAATGGCAATTTCTCACTTTTGACCAAGGCATTTTGCACCATGTTACAACTTGCAAATCTGTCCTAAGCATGCTTGTACTTGGTTTACAGGTTCTAATCTCTTATACACTCAAAAATTGAATGCATATATAATGGTTAATGGCATTGTTTTTGTCTTTGAAGCTTTGTACAAAGGTTTAATCCAAAAATGGCATAAAGGTAACATTGCCACTTTGATAAAGCATGCTTTATGTTAAATTGTTTATCTTGAGCATTGGACCAAAGCTTTTGCTGCAAACCAACTCCACAAATATCAGGAAATATGTACCAACTATATGCAGATCTTGAGCTAGCTTGTACAACCTTGGCATTGTCAACTTCAACTTTTGCTTCAAAAACAAAAAACCTTGCAAAAGGTCCATAACTCTAGTATATGTTAAAACCAAGATTGGGGACCATTTGAAACGACTTCAGCATATCACATCAAGCCAAAAGAATGATCTCCAAGCCTCTCAAACACCCTTAAACACAAAAACACCAAGTTCTTATCAAAATAGGGCCATACCTGCAGAACCTTGGCCAAATCCAGATCCACTCGTGCGTTTTGCTTGGAATCATTTCAAACATATTCTAAACATCACACCTAAACTATCCAAGCATCTGTCCAGCCACTGTAACTCCATTTTCATCCTTCACCATTTTCACTTTAAAGCTTTGCAGGTTGAGTTCTACAAGCACATTCAGGCAAGTTCAAGGTAAGCCAAGCATTGGGAAAGGTTGAGTGAACTTCAGGCAAGCTAATACGACCTTCAGGCCTCATCCAAAACTCCTACATTGCCATATCCAAACTTGGCTGAAACAGGTATTTCTCAAGATTCTAACTCCTTATTTAGTCATCATTAAGCTTAGGTTTGTGAAGCAAAAATGTAGTCTCTTAGTTGCTTGAGTCGTACATATGCATAGCTTGTATTTATATTAATTGAGCTAGGAGAATTTAGATGATGAACATGCTGAAATTTTTAGGTCAGAAATTGGGGGTGGTAAAATTCTCCCTGGTTTCTTAGAGTTAGATCAAGTTTTTTATATGGTTAGAATCGTGGTTTAAAGCTTTATAAGTTTCATGTTGTGAGTTTTTGATTTCATGCAAAGAACAGAGAGAATAGTATTCAAGCATAGAACTATGGTGCGCGCGCGTTCTGAGGATAGGGACGAAGTGTGTTTGGGCCAGGCGGCGTGGGCCTCTTACTTTTGACACCCCCATGCTTGCTTTCTGCACCCCTTGGCCCATTTGTTTTATTTTTGTATATTTTTTATTTCTTTTATATTTTCTGACTTTATTTATTTTTTCTAAATATTAAAAATCACCAAAAATATTTTCTTAATTTTTGCATTTTTATTTTATTTTTTTTATTTTATTTTATGACAAAAAATAGTTTATTAGGTTAAATACTTTTATTTTCTTAAATAAATTTGTAAATAATATTAAAATACTTACATATTTTTATTTTATTATGTTATACACTTAAAATATTATTTTCTCACACATTTTATTTTTTAACATCTTTGTATATATTTTTTATTTATTATCTTGTACATAAAAATGAATAAATAAATAATATAATATATTTTCTTTTAAAACCAAAAACTAGGGTTTCCATCCTTTCCAAAAATAATCATTAATATTTTTTTATTTTGAGACATAAATAATTTATTTTACATACATAAAATAATTACAAAAAAAAACATTTGTGCATATTATATTTATTTGCATATTTAAATATTTGCTATTTATTTATTTTGTATAATAAATTCAATATGATTGTAATAGTTTTAGGGTTTTTATTTTGAGCAATATCCCCTTATTTCAAACTTGTATCCCCCTCCCCATAATAATGTTGTAATAGTCTTAGATTTACTTTTACGCATTTTATCGCTTTCAAATGCCATGATAGTAAGATTAGGGTTTGTATGCAAAGAACCAAAATCAAATAAATAGCATGACTAAACACAAAACAAAAATGCATGAAAAATGACAACACGATGCACACAAGCACCCCTAGGGTTTCATCCAATTGTTGTCTAAAAAATGGCCATGGTATGCATGCTAGGTATCTTGGCAAAATCAATCGAAACAAAAAGATCATAGTCCCTCGATGACGCTATCTTGGTTGCCTATACAAAAATAATCTAGTCCCTCAAAAGCTTTCTAAGATACTTGGAAACATTGTTATCATGGTCATACGATGACCCACGCCCGTCCCGTTTAACATCCAAAGATAGGGTTGTTTACCAAATACAATGGTAAAACAGCAATGTCAAAGGGTTAAAAATGTGTAGGAAAGATCTTTGAGTAGGGTAGACAACTCCTAGTTACTTGATCAAACTTGCAAACCATCCTTGCTATTTTCAAAAACACACAATACAATTTCAAATCATTTTCCAAACAAACTTTCAAACATTGAAAAAAATTTCAAAAGACAAACACCTTTGTATACATTCAAACAAGAATCATTACAAAGGTTGCCTAAACAAAGGCCTTTTTTCAAAATACTTTCAAAACCACACACAAAAGCATCATTTCAAACAATTGAAAAGAAAAAGCAAGTGATCTAAAACAAGTAACTAAGAGCCAATAGAAAACCATGGATGAAAAGGATGCTAGCACCTTCCCTTTTTATAATCTATCCTCCGAACCCAAAAACAATCTCAAAGGTCTTTCCTGTGCTTTTTTACCTTTCCTTTTGGATAAAATAAAAGTCGGTGGCGACTCTTGCTAAACCGAAACATTTGCGAACACAAACGCAAAACCTCAAGTCAATTCTCCCACCGTATCACACTTCCCAATTAGACATCCTTCACAAAGTTGGTCTGGGTGGTTGATCCTAGGTAAGCCTCTCACCATCTCTTTCTTCGACAAACGTTCTAAACCATCGAAGTTGAGGTGCCCGAATCGTAGATGCCATAGCCATGAAAAATCGGTATAACAAGCCTTGAGACACTTTGCTACGTCATTTTGAATGTTCAAGAGGAACATTCTATTTTTTGACATAGACACCTTAGCAATCAAGTTATGACTACAATCTCCTAAGAAAAGACTATGTTCATTTACGTGGATGTCATAGCCTTTCTCTAATAATTGTCTCAAACTCAAAATATTATTCTTCATATTAGGCACATAATAGACATTGGATATGAATTGATGACTCCCATTCTTCAAGCATATGAGAATTTTACCTTTGCCTTTGACTGGTATCTTTGAGTCATCTCCAAATGATACATCACCAGTTGTTGCTTCATTAATCTCTACGAACATGCATCGATCACCACACATATGGTTACTTGCGCTAGTGTCCAAGTACCACTTATTTCTTTTCTCTTCAACTTCATTTTGACACGCGAGTATCAAAGTTTCTTCTTCTCCACCTTTTTCTTTTACAAAATTAGCTTTCTCTTCCACCTTCTTCGAGAATCTACACTCGGTTGCGTAATGACCAATCTTGTTGCAGTTGAAACATTTGACTTGTGATTTATTGCTCCTCGACCATGAGGTTCCTCTTCCACGACCTCTTGTTGCTTGTGAATTCCAACTTCTTTCTCCATTGTTGAAGTTGTTGGAGTAGTTATTGCAACCGCCTCTTCCTTCTCCTCCATGTCCTCGTCCATGCCCACAATATTGGCCACGACCTCGTCATCTTTGGCTCTTGTAATTCACATAGTTTTCTTCCTTTATCTTGAGTTGTAGTAATTACTCCATAACCTCCTTTTGTTTAATTTTTCTATTTTGTTTTTCTTCGTATGCTTGCAAAGAACCCATGAGTTTCTTAATAGTCATGGTCTTTAGATCCTTATTTTCTTCAATATTGGTAATAATAAAGTCAAAACTTGGATTTAAAGTGCGAAGTATTTTCTCCATGACTTTCACATCATCAACATCTTCACCATTTCTCTTAAGTTGATTGACTACAATCAATACTCGAGAAAAAAATATGAAATTGACTCGGACTCCTCCATAAATAAACGTTTAAAGTCACCTCTAAGAGTTTGAAGACGAATCTTTTTTACCTGCTTAACTCCTTTGTTGCAAGTTTGAAGCTTGTCCCATGCTTCTTTGGTCGTTGTTGCATTGTATATCTTCTCAAACGTATCTTCATCCACCGATTGATAAATGAAAAAGAGAGCTTTCTTGTCTCTCTTTCTTGACTCCTTCAATGTCTCTCTTACACCTTGGCTTAGCGAGGATTCATCTTGATCCTTGAAGCGTTTCTCAATAATATCCCACACATCTTGAACTCCTAGTAGCGTCTTCATCTTGATACTTCAATTATCATAATTATTCTTTGTGAGCATCCACATTTGAAAAGGGAAACCACCATTCTCCATTTTGTGAATCTTGAAGCTTTGATACCAATTTATTGAAAATAAGACATTTTATGTTAAAGAGAATTGTGTGAAAATATTAAAGGTTTGAATATAAATTTGATAAGTAGAATAATTTTTTATGGAGAAGAAGAACTTTGTATTTTTACTTGATACAAATGTGTGGGATTACATCTCTATTTATAGTACTCTAAAGAGAACTCTAGACACACTAATTCTAGAGAGTTCTCAACTCTAGAGATCCAAAGACTATTCTAGAAAATATTACAATTATAAGAAATATCTAAAGATTCCAAATATTACAAGAATTCTCTAGAAAATTACTTAAACCCAAAATAAATAAGTCCAAAAACCAATTAATAAATTTAGCCCAAATCAAATTTAATATTTTAAAAAAGAATTCCTTTTCATAGTTGAGTGGGGTCTTCATCATTATTTTATGTGGCTGCCCCTCCTCCTCAGGAATCTGGCTAAGGAGTATGTATCTATGTCGTCATTTCTCTCGGATCCTTTCTTCGCTTAGCGGTTTATGCGAGGTTGCCTCCAACATGGTGTTGTTCTTTGGAATGACATTTTGCAGACTCTTCTCAATCCTGGCTAGTCTTTCTGCAAAAGCCTGGGAATTTTGTTGGACCATCTGTACAATTATATTTAACAACTCATTAGCTCCTTATTGGCCAAAATTAGTATGCAGGAGCAGGAAATCCAAGAGTATTTCACATCTCGATCATAGTAAGTGGAAACGTAAGTCTGAAAGAAGGCTCACCTAAATAACTCACAATATAACATGCCTAAACATGGGCCCTTGCAGTGGCTAGAACATTATATAACTCACAATAATTAGTTTTTAAAACATAATTCTGAAAACGGAACATTCTGAACAAGAGTTGAGTCAGAAAATTTTGGTTTTTTCTTCTTTTCTTCAATCACTCGTGAGCCTTTTGAAGCATTTATTTTAGAAAAAAATAGTCTCTGATTTAGTTTCATTTCTAATCCCACTCAATCCATATTAACATCTCTATAAACATTTCTTTAATAACAGCCAAATGCTAATTCTCATGAACATTAGTAGGAGAGAACTGGATCCACCATAACGTATGCAAAATTAAAAAAAGGAAATACAACATCTCAACAGTATGATACTAACTGGTATATTTACATAGATAAATATATATTGTTACTGGATATAAGATTGGCCAGTGATATCTATATCACGATCCCCAGATGAAGGAGGAGGGTTGTGTTTAGGCTTCATAGTGTTCTTATCAACCGGTCCATCAGCACTTTGGGTATCACTTGCCGGCGGTTTTGTTTGTTTTTCTTGTTCTTGATCTTTTTCTGTAGCGTACATTCCACCACCATAGGCACCTTGTGTCACTGGCTCCATTCTTGATATTTGAGGTCCTTCTCCCAGTTTTTTCTCTTCCTTAACCTGTTTTTCCATTTCTGATGATGACTGTTTCAATGCCATCACCCCTTACTCCGCGTGTATTATGTAGATTTTCATTTGGCCTTGAAAATTGGACGAGTGTGTTTTTGCATTTACGTGGAAACATAACTCCATGCCACGCAACCAATGTTCACTTTGACCGATCCATATCCATTCTTCTACTGTTTTCTTTATAAATTTTTTTAAATAAAGAATTATCAAAAATGTTCTTGGAACACATTAAAAGTTTGTTTTGTTTTTTTTTTTAAAATGACTTTCTTTGTTTTTGGAGCACATGTTAGAAGTTTGTTTTGTTTTTTTTTTAAATATAAACTTTCTTTCAAAACTACATTAGTAGAGTTGTCAAGGATGTGGAAGAAAATCTCCTTTGGTGTTTCTCCGGAGTTTTTTGTTTTTTGTTATGGTTTTCTTGACGAACAAAACAAGAGACATATGTGGGTGTGTTAGTCTAGATAGTATAGTTTATTTATACTTCTTTGTTTTTTGTACATGTATTCAATACACTTGCCACATCAGCTTTATACATAGTATAGGCTAGTGTATACATATATATATATATACACTCTTGTAAATGCCTTAAACAATCAATGAAGAAAGATTTGTTTTTGCTTAACAACTTTCTGTTAGCTCTTCTTCTTGCTGCAACATTCTGTTATCTCTTTCTTCTTGCTGCAGTTTTACCTTCATTCAACATGAAGTTTCATGGTGAGTTCACCACCATTAACATGGTATCAGAGCCTCAATAGCTCTGGTAGCCATTGTTCTTGATTGCCTCTTCGTTTTCCTTTCTTGGTGTTTTTCCTTTTCTGATTTCACCAATTGTTATCTTCTTCTTCGCAATCAATTCTTTTGTTTTCTGTTTCGTATACTCCATTGATGGCTTCCCAGAGCTTCACAGATTTCTCCACCAATTCTTCGAATCCCTATTATTTGCATCCGAATGAAAATCCTTCCTTAGTTATTGTTTTGCCCCTTCTTGACGATAAAAACTATCACATTTGGGCTAGGTCAATGCAAATTGCATTGATTTCAAAGAACAAGGAACGATTCATTGATGGCTCGCTTTCAAAACCTCCGATTTCAGATGTTCTTTACGCTCCATGGATCCGTTGCAATACTATGGTTTTGGCTTGGCTTCATCGTTCGATTTCAGAGTCCATTGCAAAATCAATTTTATGGATCGATACTGCTGTTGGTGTTTGGCGAAATCTGCAAATCTGTTTCTCACAGGGAGACATTTTCCGCATCTCCGATATTCAAGAAGAGCTATACAAATTCAGGCAAGGTAGTCTTGATGTTTCGAATTACTTCACACAAATGAAAGTCATGTGGGATGAGCTTGAATCGTATCGTCCGATTACTGTATGTTCTTGTGCAATTCCTTGTTCCTGTGGAGCTCTTGCTTCCATTAGGAAATACAGAGAACAAGACTATGTCATAAGGTTCCTCAAAGGATTGAATGAGAAGTTTACTCAATCCAAAACTCAGATTATGCTCATGAATCCATTACCAGATATTGATAAAACCTTCTCTCTAGTTATTCAACAAGAAAGAGAGCTTAATAGCTCTCAATCAGTGGTTTCAAATAGCACTACTGAAGAGTCAACAGCTTTACACTTGAACACCAATTCTGGCAACAATCATCAGAAGTTTGGTAATAGTTCATACAAGGGAAAAGGTAATAGATATGGAGGAGCAAAAGGTCCTAATCGAATTTGCACTCATTGTGGAAGAACAAATCATACAGTAGAGACATGCTTCACTAAGCATGGATATCCACCTGGATTTAGAGGTAAAGGTAAATCCACAAATTCTAATTCCCACTCTCAATCTGTTTCTTCTGTTGAATCAGGTCAAGCATCTCCAAAGCAGGTTTCAACACATCCCATCAGTGGCTTCACTCAAGAGCAATATCAAAGCATCTTGGACTTAATTCAACAGTCAAAGACCAACCCTACAACCAATTCTATCTCAACATCTCCATTTGTCCTGAATTCTCACTCAAGTCATGATCCAGGTAAGAATTCCCATCTATGGATTCTTGACACAGGTGCCACTGATCATATAGCTTTTGATTTATCTTGTTTTAGCTCATATAAAACTATAGTTCCTATTCATGTTAGTTTACCAAATAGTTCTATTGTCACTGCCTCTATTTCTGGAAGTATTGTCCTCTCTCCTACCTTGATCCTTCACAATGTTTTACATATCCCTAGTTTTCATGTCAATTTACTCTCCATTGCCAAACTCGTTCAGAACAGTGATTGTGTTGTTAACTTCACTGATAATTCATGCCACATTCTGCAGAATCATTCCAAGGAAATGATTGGTACAACTAAACTTCAAAGAGGTCTCTATGTGCTTGATTCTTCTCAACATGACCATGCTTGTAATTCTTCCATAATAGATAATTCATATCTTTGGCATTTAAGACTAGGACACATTTCTGCTATAGGTTTGCAAAATGTATCAAAAATATTTCCCTTTATTCCTTCAAAATGTAATACTCAATTTCCTTGTGATCCTTGCCATTTTAGTAAACAAAAGAGATTATCTTTTCCTCATAGCACTACTTTATCTAAGGCCCCTTTTGAATTGTTACATGCTGACTTATGGGGACCATTCTCTACCATTTCAATGCTAGGACATAGATATTTCATTACTCTTGTTGATGACTATAGTCGATATACTTGGGTAATTTTTATCAAAACCAAAGACCAAACAAAAAACAGTATTATTCAATTTCTAGCTTTCATTGAAAATCAGTTCCATACAACTTTAAAGCAGTTCAGATCAGATAATGGCACTGAGTTCAATGCCTTATCTGAAGTTTTCTTATCTAAAGGTATTATTCACCAAAAATCATGTCCTTACACACCCCAACAAAATGGAGTGGTGGAAAGAAAACACCAACATATCTTAAATGTAGCTAGATCACTTTATTTTCATTCCAAAATTCCCATTAATATGTGGAGTTTTTGTGTCCAACATGCCATTCACATTATAAACAGATTACCCACCCCTCTTTTAAATCTCAAATGTCCATATGAAATCTTGCATGGTCAGCCTCCTTCTCTAATTCACTTTAAAGTGTTTGGTTGTTTAAGCTATGTTGTTTCCAATCAAATTCATAAAGCCAAGTTTGATCAAAGGGCAAGGAAAACTGTTTTCTTAGGATTCAAGGATGGAACCAAAGGTTACATTCTGTATGATTTACAAACTCATAATCTTTTTGTGTCTAGGCATGTGACATTTTATGAAAATATGTTTCCTTTTGCTGTCACACATCCAAATCATACTCAGTCTTCACATCCTAGTCATCCTACTCAAACTATACCACACAATTATGCTGATGTTGACTTGTCACACCAGCCTCCTATTTCTACTGAACCACAGTCTAATTCTCCTAGACTTGACAGCTATACTTCACAGCAGAGCAGTCCTTATGACCAACCTTTATCTGTAGATACTCAATCTACTCCTTTATCCAATGAATCTATTGATTATACACCAGTTCTTAATCCTAGCCCCCACACCCTTCCTTTTAATACACATAACAATTCTGAAAATCCTACCAACATATCTCAACCTAATCTTAGGCAATCTAATCGTGTTTCACATCCTCCAAGGTATTTAGAGGATTACCATTGTTACAACACTACTGATAATCCTTCTACTTCATTTTCCAATTCTACTAAGTCTATCATTCATTATCCTTTTTCTTCAGTCATATCATATGAGCAATGCTCTCCCTCATATAAATATTTTTGTTGTGCTATTTCATCCATTTCTGAACCCACCACATATAAACAAGACATTAAACATGACTGTTGGGTTAAGACCATGGATGTGGAGCTTAAAGCTCTTGCAGAGAACCATACATGGGTTGTGGTGGATCTTCCTTCTGGTAAGGTGCCTATTGGTTGTCGTTGGGTGTATAAAGTTAAACATAAAGCAGATGGATCCATTGAAAGATACAAGGCCAGGTTAGTAGCCAAAGGCTACACTCAAATGGAAGGTATCGATTATTTTGATACATTCTCACCTGTAGCCAAGCTTATCACTGTTAGAGTTCTTCTTTCTCTTGCAGCTATCAAAGGGTGGTTTCTTGAACAATTAGATGTTAATAATGCTTTTCATCATGGAGATTTGCATGAAGAAGTTTATATGAATCTTCCCCCTGGCTTGTCTGGTTATGATTCATCTAAAGTTTGCAAGTTACAAAAATCATTGTATGGCTTAAAACAAGCCAGTAGACAATGGTATTCCAAATTATCTGCTTTTCTCATCTCTCTTGGATATACTCAGTCACAGGCTGATTATTCTCTATATGTCAAAAATGATGCACCCCATTTTACTGCCCTACTGGTCTATGTTGATGATGTTGTTTTAGCAGGGAACTCTTTAGCTGAGATCAAACTTGTTAAGCGTTTGCTACATGACAAGTTCAAAATTAAAGACCTAGGCCAGCTTAGATATTTTTTGGGATTTGAGATTGCCAGATCTAAAGAAGGCATATTTTTGAATTAGAGGAAGTATACTCTTGAGTTATTGCAAGATGCTGGAGTTCTTGCAGCAAAACCTTCTTTGGTTCCTTTTGATCCTAATGTCAAGCTATCTGTCAATGAAGGAGATGACATAGAAGATCCTTCAACTTATAGAAGGTTGATTGGAAGACTCATTTACCTCACTAATTCAAGGCCAGACATCTCATACTCTGTTCAACATCTCAGTTAATATATGTCTCATCCTAAAGTTCCTCATTTTCAGGCTGCCACCAGAATTTTGAGGTACTTAAAATCGGTTCCAGCCACTGGTATTTTGTTTTCTTTTTCTAGTGACTTAAAGCTTCTTGGCTTTGCTGATTCAGATTGGGCTAGATGCCCTGATACTAGAAAGTCTATTACAGGATATTGTGTAATGTTAGGATCATCCTTATTGTGTTGGAAGTCAAAGAAACAACATACTGCTTCCAGATCTTCCATTGAAGTTGAATATAGGGCATTGGCCTCTATTACTTGTGAAATACAGTGGTTACAGTATTTGTTCCATGATCTTCTTATGGATTTTCATCAGCCTGCCTCCATCTACTGTGATAGCAAGTCAACAGTGTATTTGGCTCACAATCCAACATTCCATGAAAGAAGCAAACATATTGAATTGGATTGCCATGTGGTTAGAGAGAAAATACAATCCAAACTTATTCATTTGCTTCCTATATCAACTCATGACCAGTTGGCTGATATGTTAACCAAGCCACTTCACTCTCCTGCTCTAAAGAAGACTTTAGCCAAGTTGGGACTTTGTTCTATCCACAGTCCAACTTGAGGGGGGCTGTTAGTCTAGATAGTATAGTTTATTTATACTTCTTTGTTTTTTGTACATGTATTCAATACACTTGCCACATCAGCTTTGTACATAGTATAGGCTAGTGTATACATATATATATATATATATATATATATATATATATATATATATATATATATATATATATATATATATATACACTCTTGTAAATGCCTTAAACAATAAATGAAGAAAGATTTGTTTTTGCTTAACAACTTCCTGTTAGCTCTTCTTCTTGCTGCAACATTCTGTTATCTCTTTCTTCTTGCTACAGTTTTACCTTCATTCAACATGAAGTTTCATGGTGAGTTCACCACCATTAACAGGGTGCTTATTCAAAGAGCTGCAAAGTGGTTCAGTTAGAACAGAAATCAAAAGAATAGATGAGTTGTTGATGTTGAATAAACATTAATGTGTTAGTAATAAGTTTTATATTAAATATGGTAGTAGGAAGGACAAAAGTTTAGTAAGTTATGATAGTTTATTAGTAGCAGTTATGTTTTTAGAATTATAAAAGCCATTGGGTCTATATAAAGACCAAGAGTGTATTTTATTTTAACAAGAGAAATATAGAAGTATTCATATAGAAGTCTGATTATTTCATAACAATATGGAATCAGAGCTCATGGAAAACATGATGAATCAAATGCGGTTGCCACGGCTAACAAAGTCAAATTATGAAAACTGGAGTACCCAAATGAAAACTCTTCTTGGATCTCTAGATGCGTGGGATGTGACCCATGATGGGTTTGTAGAACCAACAAAATTTGGGGGATATACGACAGCTCAAACGAAGGCGTTGAAAGAGACGCGATCGAAGGACAAAACGGCATTATACATGTTGTTCAGGGCTGTAGATGAATCAGGCTTCGAAAAAATTGCTGGTTCGACTACGTCGAAACAAGCGTGGGACACGTTAGAAAAAGTGTTCAAAGGAGTAGATCGAGTGAAGCAAGTTCGACTCCAAACTCTTCGTGGCGAATTGGAGAGAATACAAATGAAGGATACATAAATTGTATCTGACTACATCACACGTGTGCAAAAGGTGGTGAATCAACTCACCAGAAATGAAGAGACGGTACCTGATGCACGAGTTATTGAAAAGATCTTGAGATCTTTAACAGACAAGTTTGAGAATATTGTGTGTGCAATAGAAGAGTCGAAGGACCTTTCGACGCTCTCAGTCGAAGAGCTCGCTGGCTCTCTCGAAGCACATGAACAACGAAAGATGAAAAAGAAATAAGAAGCAGTCGAAGAAGCAAACCAAACCAAGGAATCGAACAAAGACGAAAAGGTACTCTTTTCTCACAACTTTCGAGGAAGAAGACGTGGACGTGGAGGTCGTGACAATAATCGAAGTGGTAGAGGTAGCAACTTCGAAAGAGGACAATCGAGCCAACAAAATTGGCGTGGCAGAGGACGTGGTCAAAGAGGTGGTCGTTCGAATCATTCCAACTTCGAATGCTACAAGTGTGGGAAGTATGGTCATTATGCGAAGGATTGTAACTCCTACAAATGTTACAACTATGACAAAGTGGGACATATTGCAAAAGACTGTCGAATCGAAAAGAAGATTGAAGAAACAACCAACCTAGCCTTGGAAGCTGAATCGAATGAAGGCTTTCTCCTGATGGATCAAAACGAAATCAACACCAATGACAATGTTTGGTATCTTGACTCAGGAGCAAGTAATCACATGTGTGGTTACAAACACCTGTTTAAAGATATGAAGAGAATTGAAGATGGTAATGTGTCCTTTGGAGATGCATCGAAAGTGAAGGTCGAAGGAAAGGGAACAATCAGTTACTTGCAGAAGGATGCTTGATTGGATCAATCGAAGACGTTTACTATGTACCAGATCTCAAGACCAACATATTAAGTCTGGGACAACTTACAGAAAAAGGTGCTTCGATACTTATGAAAGATCGAACATTGCATTTGAAGGACAAAGTAGGACATCTGATTGCCAGTGTCGAAATGGAAAGAAATCGAATGTACAAACTGAACCTGAGGAATATTCGAGAGAAATGTCTGCAAATCGAAGTGCAAGACAAAGTGTCACTGTGGCATATGCGCTTTGGTCATCTACATCATGCTGGTTTGAAAAGGTTGGCGAAAAGGAACATGGTGCATGGACTACCAGACATGGATTTCGAAGGAAAATTTTGTGAAGAATGTGTGCTCAGCAAACAAATAAGAACCTCATTTCAAAGGAAGGCAGAGTATCAAGCTAAACATATTCTCGAATTGATACATACTGACATATGTGGGCCAATCACTCTAGAATCCTTCAATGGAAAAAGGTACTTCATTTATTTTATTGATGACTTCTCAAGAAAAACATGGGTTTACTTCCTGAAAGAAAAATCTGAAGCATTAGAAGTGTTCAAAAAGTTCAAAGTAATGGTGGAGAAGGCAACAGACAGACACATCAAAGCAATTCGATCTGACAGAGGAGGTGAGTATACTTCAATGGCCTTTGTGAAGTACTGTGAAGAACAGGGCATAAGGAGATTCCTAACTGCACCATATTCACCTCAACAAAATGGTGTGGCTGAAAGGAAGAATCGAACTATTCTTGACATGACTCGACCAATGCTCAAAAGCAAGAACATGTCGAAAGAATTCTGGGCAGAAGCAGTACAATGTGCTGTTTATATTCAGAATAGATGTCCATATTCGAAGTTAGAAGACAAAACACCACAAGAAGCATGGAGTGGACAGAAGCCAACAATTTCTCATCTCAAGGTATTTGGTAGTATCGCTTATGCACATGTACCAGATCAACGAAGAACAAAGCTTGAAGACAAAAGTCAGAAGTATATATTCATTGGATATGATGAGAAGACGAAAGGGTACAAGCTCTTCAATCCCATAAGCAAGAAAGTGATCGTGAGTAGAGACGTTCGAATGGACGAAGCAAGCAAGTGGGACTGGAACAATTTGACAGAGGTTGTTGACACAGTCGAAGAAACAACTGTAGCTGTACCAACTAGTATTCCAACAGAACATGAAGAAACTGAAGATGAAGATGAACCTTTACAACCAAAAATGAGAAGTTTGCAAGATTTGTATGATTCAACAAGTGAGGTGCATCTTGTGTGTCTTCTGGAAGATGCTGAAAATACCAGTGTCGAAGAAGCGTTACGAGATAAGAAGTGGAAAAGTGCCATGGACGAAGAAATTAGAGCAATCGAACGCAACAATACTTAGGAGCTAGTCGAATTGCCAAAAGGTAGTCAACCCATTGGTGTAAAGTGGGTATTCAAGAAAAATATGAATGCTCAAGGAGAAATCGAAAGATTCAAAGCACGACTGGTTGCGAAGGGATACAAACAAAAAGCAGGAATTGACTATGACGAAGTGTTTGCGCCTGTTGTAAGAATGGAGACAATTCGATTACTCATTTCTCAAGCTGCTCAATTTAAATGGCCAATATTTCAAATGGATGTCAAGACAACATTTTTGAATGGTGTGATCGAAGAAGAAATCTATGTCGAACAACCACTTGGATATATGAGAATTGGAGAAGAGAATAAGGTGTTGAAACTGAAGAAATCGCTGTATGGGCTGAAGCAAGCACCTAGGGAATGGAACACATGTATTGATACATATTTCAAGGAGAATGGGTTCGAGCAATGTCCTTATGAACCCGCCCTCTATGTGAATAAAAATGGAAGTAATTTATTACTTGTTGCTCTCTATGTTGATGATCTTATCTTTCTAGGCAGTGATGTTCAGATGATCAAAGATTTCAAGAGCACCATGACAAGCGAATTTGAAATGACAGACTTAGGTCTGATGAGATTCTTTCTTGGTATGGAGGTTCGACAAGAAGAAGCTGGAATCTTTATCTCACAAGAAAAATATGCAAAAGAAATCCTAGAAAAGTATAAAATGAAGAATTGTAATCCAACTTCGACGCCAATGGAACCAGGTACAAAACTGTCAAAGTTTGATGGAGGAGAACGGGTCGAAGGAAGCAAATATCGAAGCTTGGTAGGTAGCCTTCGATATCTCACATGCACAAGGCCAGACATTTCACTAAGTGTTGGCATAGTGAGTCGATTCATGGAGGAGCCAGTACACACACATTGGAAGGCGCTGAAACAAATTCTAAGATACATCCAAGGAACAGTATCACTAGGAATGTTTTATTCAAAAACAGAAGACTATAAGTTAGTTGGTTATTCTGACAGTGACTGGTGCAGAGACATAGACGGTCGAAAGAGCACCTCTAGATATGTGTTTTTCATGGGAAACATAGCATTTACTTGGCTGTCGAAGAAGCAACCTATAATAACACTTTCGACGTGTGAAGCTGAATATGTGGCAGCATCCTGGTACGCCTGTCATGCAGTATGGCTCAAAAGGTTGATAAGCAAGATGGAGCTAAAACAGAAAGGTCCAACAATAATACAAGTGGACAATAAATCAGCTATCGAATTGACAAAGAATCCAGTGAATCATGAATGAAGCAAACACATTGATGTTCGATTTCACTTCATTCGTGAACATGTGAAGGAGGGAAGTGTCGAATTGAGGCATGTAGCAAGCAGAAACCAAGCAGCGGATATTTTTACAAAACCACTATCAAAAGAGATCTTCGACAGAGGCAAGAAGATGATAGGAATGCTGGATGGAAGAAACATTTAAGTTTACAGAGGAGTTTTGTTAAATAAACTTTAATGTGTTAGTAATAAGTTTTACATTAAATATGTTTGTAGGAAGGACAAATGTTTAGTAAGTTATGATAGTTTATTAGTAGCAGTTATGTTTTTAGAATTGTAAAAGCCATTGGGTCTATATAAAGACCAAGAGTGTATTTTATTTTAACAAGAGCAATATAGAAGTATTCATATAGAAGTCTGATCACTTTATAACAGTTGAAGGATGAGTCCAAATGGGGTTCCTATGAGGAAGATATCAGAGCCTACAAAGCGCTTAAGCAGCAAAAGAATAACCTTCTAAAGGCTGAAGAAGTCATTTGGAGGCAGAGAAGTAGAGCTATTTGGTTAAAAGATGGTGACCATAACAACAAAAAAATCATGGGAAGGCTAGTCAGAGGAGGAAGGTCAATGTTATCTGCAAGCTCAAAGATGAAGATGGTGTTTGAAGGAGATGATGGGATAATTGTGAGAAAGTTTTACTCAATTATTTTGATGATCTGTTTGCTTCGTCTCAGTCTGTGGATATCCAACAAAAATGTGAGGTGGTTAGAGGCAACTTCAGTCTTGAGTATAGAAGCTGGTGTGCTAGGAGTTTCTCGAGTATGAATATTGAGGATGCCTCTTCCAAATGCACCCTCTTAAATCTCCCAGCCCTGATGGTTTACCTGCCATTTTCTTCCAAATATTCTGGCCAACCGTGGGTAGTGATATCAAGAAGATTGTTCTGGATGTTTTGAATAATGGGAAGTACCCATCAGAGGTAAACCATACTCTCACTGCTCTTAGCTCAAGTGTAATTATTCTAAGGTTCCCAAGGATTTTCGACCCATCAATTTGTGTAATGTGGTTACGAAGTTAGTGATGAAAACTATAGTAAATTGCATCAAACATATTCCTCCTGGTATTAATAATACATAGCAAAGTGCTTTTGTTGGGGGGCGTCTCATTACGGATAATTCTCTCATGATCATGGAGTGTTTCTATTTGATGATGAAAAAGAAAGTTGGGAAGAAATGGACCATGGATTTGAATTTTGATATGTCAAAAGCCTATGATTGGCTGGAGTGGAAGTTTGTGGAAGGAGTCTTAACTTCTATGGGTTTCCCGTTTTCTATGGTGGCTCTGATCATGAAGTGTATCTCCTCAGTCTCTTATTAATTCCTCCTCAATAGCCAACCTAGCAGGAAATTTTCTCTCGAAATGGGTCTCTGGCAAGGAGATCTCCTTTCACCTTACCTTTTTATTCTTTGTGCAGATGTTCTTTCAGGTATGTTAAAGGTGGAGTCAAAATCTAACAACATCCACGATACCCAAGTTGCAAGGAAGGACCCAAAAATCTCTCACATTTTCTTTGCTAATGACAACCTGTTGTTCTCTAGAGCCAACACTGCTGAAGCGGATAAAATTTTGGAAGTTCTTACCAGGTACGAAGCTTCTTCGGGTAAAATGGTCAACATTGACAAGTGTGAAGCTTCTTTCAGTTAAAACGTTCCAAATTATATCATAGAAATTGTGATGTGGTGGGAGAATTGACTTGAAAGTTTTGCATTTTATCGCAAATGTTGCGGTTAGCAAGAGTCGCCACCGACTTTTCTTTTATCCAAAAGGAAAGGTGAAAAAGCACAGGAAAGACCTTTGAGATTGTTTCTTGAGTTCGGGGGTAGATTATGAAAAGAAAAGGTATTATCCATGATTTTCCACGGGCTCTTAGTTACTTGCTTTAGATCACTTGCTTTTGTTTGTTTGAAATTGTGTTTGGTGTGGTTTTGAAAAGTATTTTGTAAAAGAGGCCATTCGTTTAGGAAATCTTTGTAATGATTCTCGTTCGTAAGAATGTATACAAAGATGTTTGTCTTTTTGAAAATGTTTTCAATGTTTGTAAGATGTTTTGAAATGTGTGTGTTTGTTTTGAAAATAGCAAGGATAGTTGTTTGAAATGGAGCAAGTAACTAGAAGCTATCTACCTACTCAAATGTCTTTCTTATGCATTTTTTATTCCTTTGACATTGTTGTCTTACCATTAGTTTGGTAAGCAACCCTATCTTTGGATGTAAACGGGAAGGGCGTGGGTCATTGTATAACCATGATTAGCAATGTTTGCAAAGTATCTTAGCATTTTGAGGGACCAAGATCATTTTGTAAGGCAACTTTTGAATAGCGTCATCGAGGGACTATGATCTTAAATTTTTTTTGTTTTGCAAAGATACTTCGCATGCGTAACATGGCCATTTTGTTTTAGGCAACCAAGTGGGGAAAATCCTAAGGGTACTTGTGTGCAAGTGTGTCATTTTAATGCTTTTGATTTTGTCTTTTATTTAGGGTGTTCTATTTTTGTTTTGTTTTGTTCTTGTCATACAAACCCTAATTACTAATCATGGCATATGAAAGGGATAAATTGTGTAATGTAAATATTTCTAAGCTATTACCACAATTTATGGGAGGGGGGAATACAATTTTGAATGGGGATTTGCACAAATATAAAGCAAAATATATTATTACAACCAAATCGAATTTGTACAAATTTAAGATAAATACAATACAATATTTAAAATGTAATGCAATGCAATGTACATGTAAAAAGATCTTTTGATGTCTTATTTTTATATAAAATAAAAATTCATCTAAACCTAAAAATATAAGGAAAAAGAATTAATTTTTGAAAGGGGTTCAACCCTAATTTTTAAAAGAAAATAAAGTTTTTATATGTATTATTTTGTGTATTTTCTTGTGTAAAAATAATAAATAATGTTGTATATAAATATTAAAATTAAATATATGCAAAAATAAATATTTGTAAGTATGAAATGCAAAATAAATTAAACTAAACATATTTAATTATATTTACAAGTTTATTAAGAAAATAAATTATATATATTAAAAATAAAATATATTTTCATGTGAGAAATAAGATAAAAATAAAATAAAAGTGCAATATTATTAATTTATATTTTTTAAGATTTTTTTATGCATTAGAGAAAATATTCAAAATATTAAATATGAAAATAAAACAAATAAAAAAAAGAAAAGAGTTGGCAGGGGGTGATGTAGCAGATTTGTGGCAAGGTTAGCAAAAACACTGGCCCATGAAGCTAAGCCCAATCTGCAAAAAAAGTGTCAAAAACTGAAAAGGAAAAAATGTAAAAATACAAAAGTAGCGCGCAGGTTCGAACCCAGGACATGGGTCTCACCAGCGCGCTGCTTTGCCACTAGGGTGACCATACATCCATTGTCTTTACTGAAACGAAAATAACATATTACAAAACGTGCTCTATGCCCTGTTTCATCTTCTTCCTCAAGCTTTGGCCGAAACCCCTGTAACTTCCTCATACTTCCATGAAAATAAAAACTTATAACATGAAAAATGTAGTACCTGAACCCACGATTCCAACCATATAAGTTATGTAATCTAATTATCAAAGATCAAAGAGAATTTTAAAAGCCCTAAATTCTAACATAATATTTTCAGAGATTTCAAGTTCCAAATTCTCTCAGCACAAGTAAAATTAATGCAAGATAATGGTATGTACATCTTCGTTATGATGAGGACTACATTTTTTATTCACAAATCGTGGCCTAAGGTTTCCTGTACAAAGAGATAGAGTTTGAGATTTTACCTCCTTCAGTTGGAATCGTGAAATGAACTGGGGTGAGTTTGAGGGAGGCCTGATGCTTGCTTGAGCTTCCCTGAGTCTATTCCAACCCTTGCCTTGCTCTGAAAGTAGCTGGAACTCCTTGGCCAAATCCAACTGCAAGCTCTGAACTTGACAATGGCAGATGGTGGAAAAGAGATTATAGAACAGGGATGATGGTTTGGATGGGCTTGATATCAAGTATGTGAGGTGTTTGAATGATCTAAACACAAAACGCACGAGCCAAATGGAAGTTGGATGTGTTTGTGCAGAAATCATAGGTTTGAACATGTTTTTGGTGTTTTTTAGTTTGGGAGTGTTTTAGATCTTGTCTAAACGTATTATGTGTTGTATATTATTTGTGTATTAGTATGGAAATGGTCTTAGGTTAGCTCCCCAATAAATCTGCCAATGCTAGCCTTTTTGCCAACTTTCTTGTACTTGAAGCAAAGTGATAAGACCCAAGCTTCACATGCTTGTACCAGCTTGCTTAGGGTTGGTATGAGTTTTTACAACTTTCTTGAGACCTGTGAGATTTGTATGCACCAAGGGGACAGGTCCAATGCTCAAGATTACAAAGTTTGCAAAAGTTGCTCTTTTTCAAAATGGCAATGGAACCTTTTTGCCATAAATGGAATTACAAGTTGGATAAAGGCTCAAAAGAATGGATAGAGGCTTTGTAAACTGAGTAAGCATTTAATTAAGGAGTTTGGAACAAGTTTAGGACCTGTACAACATGAATTATCCAGCATAGCATTGATTTGCAACTTGGTTCTTCATGAAATGGCTTGAACAAAAAGTGAGAAAACGCCAACTTCCTCTCTTCGATTCTCCCTACTCAAAAATGATCTTGAGGAGTTCTTGGAAATTTTGGAAAGTTTGAAATGTGCTCTATAATTCATATTTGAAATGAATTTTGAGATACCTCTTGGAACTAGGTGAAAAGTTTCCATGAAGTTGGGTCCAAAACCTGCCTAAATTAGGGCAAAATTTCACCAAGTTAACAAGTTCATGATCATGTATTCACAAATTTATATCTTGAGATCCAAGCATCTTTAGGGAAAAGTGTGTGAATAAAAGTTGTAGATTTCATGGAGATATACAACTTTCATGTTGGGAACTTTCCTTGAATCATTATGCATCATGGTGTAAAAGTGGTGTAAATTTGAGAAAAAATAAGAAAAATTTTTATACTTAGAAAATTTCTAAGTTAGAAAAATTTCAAATTCAAAACCCTAATTTTCAAAATTGGTTTTCTTAATGAACAAGTTTCACATTTGGAAATGTTTTGATGTATTATGACCCTTGGTACTTGATTTTGACCAAAAAGTCAAAGTTTGACTTTTCAGTGTACAGTTGACTGTTGATCAACTGACTGCAAATTTTATCTGTCAATCCAATGAATTTGAGATGTTTTGAGCCATGTGATTAAGTCAAGATGATTCCATTGAATCCTTGAAATTATGCTTGAACTCAATTATTCATTTGATAGGTTAAAAAACAGAAATTGCCCTTCCTCAGTCAAAACCCTAATTTTGACCATTTTGCCCTTTTGATGATTTGATCAAATTTCTTGAGGAATTGTGATCCAAACTTCACCAAATGATACATATGAGTTTACAATGTTGATGTGTATGAGAAATCATGAAGTTTGACTGTAAATTGGCTATGGTTGATTTTTTCCCCAATACAACTAATTTTTAGGTCAATTGTCCAATTGACTGATCAAAAATATGGTTCAAGGCTTGAAACTTGTCATGAGTGATCTTAGGGGTCCATAATGATGTTTGAAAGTCATATGAAGCATTGATAGTCCAAAAATCCTTGTGCAAACTCAAACCCTAATTTTGGGTTATCAGTGCAAGATGAGATGTCTTGAGCTGACCAAACCCTAATCCAGTCTTGAGTCAAAGAGATCTTGTGAGAAAAGTTTGATAAATGAGAGGGAAAATTTTGGGGTACAACAGAAATGATCTATAATAAGATGGGAATTAATATTGTTCAATCTCATTCGAGATACCTGGGATTGCCAATTGTTTTTGGTAAATTCAAAAAATAAGTTTTCTCTCTTGTGCTGGACCGTGCGTGGAAGAAGTTAAAAGGATGGAAATAAGGATTTGTATCTATGGTAGGGAAACCGGTGCTTATTAAAGTTGTCACTCAAATAATCCCTTCTTATATCATGAGTTGTTTCAAACTTCCGAAAGGTGTCGATAAGGAACTGGAGAGTATGATGGCAAAGTTTAGTGGGGCTCTAGAGAAGGGTAGAGGGAGTTACATTGGGTCAGGTGGGATAAGTTTGCGGTGTCCAAAAGAGATGGAGGGATCTCTTACTTTAACCTGATCCTGTTAGGAAAACATTACTGGAGAATTTTGACTGAAAGAGTAGCCTCCTTTCAAAAGTCCTCAAGTGTAGCTATTTTCCTCAGTGTTCAATCCATGAGGCCAAGGAAGGTTATGCGCCAAGATATGTGTGGGGAGATAATTTGCTATCGAAGAATGTGTATTTCAGAGTGTTAAGTTCCTGGAGGGAAAACTCTCGATAGATTTATGTTTCTGAGTTAGTTGATTCTAATATTGGTTGTTGGAAAACTAACTTGTTGAAAGAGTTTTCTGAACCTTGGGAAGAAAGTCAAATTGTCAGGATTTAATTATTTAGAAATATTATGTTGGACAAATTATTTTGGAACTTGGAGAAGGATGGGGAGTATTATGTCTTAATTGCTTATCATTTACAGAGATTCAAAAGAGAAGCTCTTAAGGAGGGCCCTTATTCTCCGTACAATGCTTCCCTTTGGAAGAATGTCGGGAAGGTTCGAGTGCATCCTCACATAAGAAATTTTTTATGGCGCTTTTGCAAGAATATCCTTCCTATTAGGGAAAACCTTGTGAAGAAAGGTATGAAAATTGATCTTGTTTTCCCTTTTTGTTATGATCATATTGAAACTCACCAACATATGTTTTCATAGATTGTCATTTTGCAAAGCTGGTTTAGTTCTCTTCTCTTCTTGGTTTCTGAATCTCTCCTTTCTCCGACCCTTCCAAGTGGATGGAAAAGGGACTTGAGCTTAAGGATATTTTTGGAGTCCGACTGATTTGCACTAACCTCTAGAAAATCTGGAAATGCAGGAACGATAGTGTTTTTTCAAGGAAATCTATTGCACCGCAGGTGGTCGCTTTGGATCATGTGTTTGAGTCTTATATTGCAAATCCCCAGATGTGTATCAAGAAGAAGGTCATTGACCATAGGATGCTTATCGATAATCAGCATGATTGTTTCATAATCAAGGTCGATGCTGGCTGTTTTCTGGATGGTGACTTGGATTTGAGTTGTGTTATTAGAGATCACAAGCCACAGGTCTCGCTTGCCGCTTGCAAGAGACTGCACAATTATGCAGACGGTGTTACAAAAGCAATGACGATTGTTCGATGGCTCTAGATCGCGGTGGACTTACAACTTAAAAAGGTCTTTTTTTTTCCGGATGCGATGGGAGTTGTTGATAGCATTAATCATATAGTTAGTTCAACAGTTTTATAACCTCTTATTGTGGATTGTAACTTGTTAATGAACCTCTTTGATGTTGTGTCTGTATCTTTTATTAGGAGAGAGTTTAACTCAGATGCCTACCATATGGTTGGATTTGGAAAAGCTTTAGGCTGTAGAACTTGGTTTAGATTCCTCTTCTGTTTCTTTAGTTGATTTTAATAGATAATGAAAAAGTTTTTTTTTATAAAAGAAAATACTTTCTTTGTTAAGATTTTAAAACATTTTTTTTATTAATAGGAGTCGATTATTGGAAACATAATTTAGTTAATGTCTATAATTCTCAATGCTTATTCTTTAATAAGGCCTTTTAGAATTTTCAATTTTAGTATAAATATGCTACCTAGGCTATCAATATTGTAACTCATTCATTCCTCTATTTGATATACAATAGTAGTTCTCTTTGTTATCATTCATTACTCATTCTTCTTCTCCCCTTTCATTACCTTACACCAACAAATTGGTATCTAGAGCACTTGATTTTGCTTTTCCTGGGAAACACGAGTGATTGTGAGCTGTGTGTTTGATTTTGGTTCATTGATTTTCTGTTGAAATCTTGAACAAAATCTGAACAGAATCTAATTTTGTGTGTTGGGAAACAGTGTGTGTGAAGATCTGAAAATCTGTGCAAGATTTAAAATGAGTGGAGACAGTATTTTGAACACCAAACTTTCAGTTTTTAATGGAAAAAACTGGAACAGATGGATGATACAAATGTGTGTGCTGTTTGGTGCGCAAGATGTTTTGGATGTAGTTACAAATGGTTATGTACCAGCTACAGCAGATGCAACTGAAGAATAGAGAACTGTTGAGAGGATGATGAGGAAGAGGGACCAGAAAGCTCTGTTCTATATCCATCAGTGTGTGGATGAAAGTGTGTTCGAGAAGATTGCTGACTCAACAACGTCAAAAGGGGCGTGGGATTTACTGGTGAGATGTTACAGTGGTGACGCATCAGTAAAGAATATGAAGCTTCAATCCCTACGAAAGCAATATGAAAACCTGAACATGAAGAGCAGTGAGAAAGTTTCTGAATATATCTCCAGAGTGATTCTAATCACTAACGAGATGAAGGCGTGTGGAGGAACTCTGTCTGAACAAGTAATCATAGAGAAGATTCTGAGGTTGCTTACTCTTCAGTTTGATTATATTGTTGTTTCTATTGAACATTCTAAAGATCTGGAAACCATGAGAATAGAATAATTGCAAAGCAGCTTAGAAGCACAGGAGTTACGTATGTCTGAGAGAAATTCTGAGAGGGAAGCTGAGAAAGCTCTGAAGGCTTCTTTTGTCAAGAAAGACCAGAAGCAGAATAAACTTGGTGATAGATTCCAGAATTCAGAAGTCTCAACTTCTGATGATAAGAAATATCATAAAGGAAAGGTATGACAAAAGGAAGGTTCAATGTTACTCTTGTAAACAATTTGGCCATTTTTCCAGAGATTGTAGGTCAAACAAGGAAAGGAAATAAGAAGAAGCATATATGGCTAAGAGAAACTCTAATGATGAACCTGTACTACTAATGGCTTCTGATTCTGATGGAAAATGCTCAGAAGATTGGTGTTATATGGGCACTGGTTGTTCAAATCATTTAACTGGAAACAAACAATGGCTGACAGACTTTGACTCCAGAAGGAGAACAAAGATCAGATGTGTTGACGATAAGTATCTTAATGCAGAAGGTGTGGGAGATGTCGGAGTTAGAGTGAAGAATGGGAAAGACATTCTGATCAAAGACGTTTGGTATGTTACTGGTATTAGAAGCAATCTGATGAGCGTAGTTCAGCTGATTGAGAAAGGTTTCTCAATTGTTATGAAAAACAATCTTCTGACGTTGTATGATTCCAATCAGAAGTTGATTATGAAGTCTGAACAAGGAGGCAACAGAACATTCAAGGTGAATGTAGAAACAGTTGAAGCAACGTGTCTTAGTGCAGAAGGCACTGAAGGTAACATTAAGTTGTGGCATAAGAGGATGGGGAATTTGAACTATAGAAGCTTAGGGCATCTATGTTATAAGAAGCTTGTACATGTTATTTCAAAGATTGTGAAGCCTGAGAAGTCATGTGAGATATGCATGAAAGGCAAGCAACCTAGATTGCCATTTACATCAGAAGTAGCCCCTAGAGCGAAGCATGCTCTGGGAGTAGTACATTCTGATGTATGTGGACCATTTCCAGTACCTTCACTTGGAGGAAACAATTATTTTATGTCTTTTGTAGATGAGTTCACAAGAATGACATGGGTAACACTCATCAAGTTCAAGCATGAAGTGTTTACCGAGTTTCAGAAATTCAAAGTGAAGGCTAAAAAGAAGAGTGGTCAGAAATTAAAAATTCTGAGAATGGATGGTGGAGGTGAGTATAACTCTACAGTGTTTCAGAAGTTCTATGAGGAGAGTGGAATAGAACATGAGGTTACATCTCCATATACTCTTCAGCACAACGGTCTTGCTGAAAGAAGAAATAGAACTTTGCTTGATATGACTAGAAGCATGCTGAAAGAGAAAAAGCTACCTCACGTGCTCTGGGGAGAAGCTGTTGCCACATCAACATATATTCTAAACATGTGTCCAATGAAGAAACTGAAGGAAGTTGTTCCTTTAGAGAAATGGACCGGAGATAAGCAGAGTGTCAGTCATCTGAAGGTGTTTGGCTCTGTCTGTTACAAACACATACCAGAAGCTAGAAGACAAAAACTGGATGATAGAAGCAAAGTAATGTTACTAGTGGGGTACCACAGTACAAGTGCGTATAAGCTTTATTGTCCAGAAAATAATAAAGTTGAAGTCAGCAGAGACGTTGTGGTGAAAGAGTCTGAAGCATGGGATTGGAACAAATCTCAATCAGATTCTGGTGTAGTGCCAACATCAGAGTTATCCTCTGAAGATGTTTTAGAAAGTTCAGAAGATAAACCAAATTCTGAAGATGAGTCAGAAGAAGATTCTGGCAATGGATCTGATTCTGATCTAGACTCTGATGATGATCCAGAATCTAGTGGTGATCATAGTTCTGAAAGGGAAAACTCTGAAGGTGATAACTCTGAAAGTAGTAGTTCTGGTGCAGCTTCAGAACAAGCTCAAAGACCACAGCGAATCAGACAAAAACTAAGAAGGTTTGCAAATTTTGACATGTTGTAGGATAATGAAGTTGACTCTGAAGGAGAAGTCGTTCAGTGTGCCATGTTAGTAGATTTTGAACCAGTGGGCATTAAAGAAGCTCTTAAGAAGAAAGAATGGCTTAATGCCATGAAAGAAGAACTTGAGGCAATAGAAAGGAACAAAACTTGGAGATTGACTAAACTTCCAGATAAGAAAAAAGCCATCAGCGTCAAATGGGTTTTTAAGTTGAAACTTAAGTCAGATGGTTCAATTGGCAAGCACAAAGCTAGATTAGTAGCTAGATGTTTTCTTCAGAAACCTGGGCTATATTACTTTAAGGTGTTTGCGCCTGTAGCTAGGCATGAAATAATCAGACTGGTGATTGCTTTAGCTGCAAATAGAAATTGGCCTTTAATGCATCTGGATGTGAAGTCTGCATTTCTGAATGATCCATTACAGGAAGAAGTTTATGTGTCACAACCTCCTGGATTTGTGAAAAAGAATCAGGAAGGGATGGTATACAAGTTGAATAAAGCTCTGTATGGACTGAAGCAAGCGCCTAGAGCTTGGAATCTGAAAATTGATTCGTTTTTCAAGAAGTAGAGGTTTCAGAAATGTGAGATGGAATATAGAGTTTATGTACAACACTCTGATAACAATATGATTCTGGTGTATCTCTATGTTGATGACATTTTGCTAACAAGTAGCTTCCCAGAAGATATAAAGAAGTTCAAAGAAGTTCTGATGAATGAGTTCGAGATGATAGATCTAGGAAAATGACATATTTCTTAGGGATGGAGATTCTGTACTCAAAGAAGGGTATCATTCTGCATCAGTTAAAGTACGAACTAGAACTTCTGAAGAGATCTCCAGAATTGAAAAGTTGTTGTGACACCATCAGAAACCAATCAAAAATTGGATTCTGACTCTGGTGGTGATTCTGTTGATTCTACAACCTTCAAACAGTTGGTTGGTTCTCTAAGGTATTTATGTAATATTAGACCTGACATTTGTTATGCAGTTGGATTGGTTAGGAGATTCATGAGTAATCCAAAGTGGTCTCATTTCCAAGCTGCTGTCAGAATTCTGAGATATATAAAGGGAACCCTGAGATATGGAGTGATGTTTCCTTCTGAAAGAAAGACAAAATCAGAATTAGTAAGTTATTCTGATTCTTACTGGTGCGGACACAGAGTGGATAGGAGAAGTACTTCTGGATACTTGTTTAAATTTCTGGGAGGTCCCATTTCCTGGAGTTCCAAGAAATAACCTGTCATGGCTCTGTCAACATGTGAAGCTGAGTATATTGCAAGTACTGTAGCTGCTTGTCAAGCTGTTTGGCTTCTGAATCTCCTGCATGATCAGAAGGTTGAAGTTGAGGAACCTCAGAAGCTGATGATTGATAATAAGTTTGCAATTGATCTTGCCAAGAATCCAGTGCTACATGGAAGAAGCAAGCACATTTAGACTAAGTATCATTTTCTCAGAAGTCAAGTGCAGAAAGGAGTGTTAGAAGTTCTGCACTGTAGCACTCAGAAATAACTTGCAGATCTTTTGACAAAGGCAGTTAAAACAGATCAATTTCTTTGCTTGAGAGATGAAATTGGTGTTGTTAGCTTCTGATAAAATATCTAAATTAAGGGATGGTATTGAAAATATAATTTAGTTAATGTCTATAATTCCCAATGCTTATTCTTTAATAGGGCCTTTTGGCATTTTCAATTTTAATATAAATATGCTACCTAGGCTATCAATATTGTAAATCATTCATTCCTCTATTTGATATACAATAGTAGTCATCTTTATTATCATTCATTGCTCATTCTTCTTCTCCCCTTTCATTACCTTACACCAACATCGATAAGGCAATTAAGCCACACTCGTAAAATTTGAATTATAAAAAAAAAGATATTTGAACACAATATTCTGGAATTTTCATTTCAACTTTTATTTGATCAATTTTTATTAAATTTTTAATTATTTTTAATTGGTTAAAGAATATTGACTCAATTAGGAAGGATTTGATTTATATATTAAAAATTGTGAGTATAATTTTCTATAATGATATGATACAGTAATAGGAGAACATATTTAGTATATGATTAGTAAGAGCTCTTTAAGTCTTAGATCTATTTTAATATTAGTGATTAGCAGAGCCGGTTCAAGGGTCAGGTCACTTAGGTTAGGGCTTTAGATGTTAAAAGATTAAACTTAAAAAAGATCTTAAATATTTTTACTAGTTATAATAATATATAATCACACATTAAACACATAAATTATTATAGTTGAGTTGTTAAAATTTAGGTATCTTTTTTCTTTTTGTATTGAGTTCAACTTTTGGTAACCACAAATTATCATTTTAAAATATAAAATTTTCTTTAGGCCTTCAAACGGTTGGGCCGCCCCTGGTGATTAGGGGTAGTAAATTGGTTGATCGTCTTGCCCCGTTCCGCTCAATTTTAAGTCCGTCAAAAAGAGTGGGTGGGCAGCACCCGACACGTCAATATGGTGGGTTGGCGGGCAGGTTTGTCCGTCTATTTTTTTATTAATTTTTTTTTCATTTTTTAATAGATTAATAGTTTTTGGGTTAAATGCCTTCTACCTCCTGTAATAGTAGAGAGATTTGATTTATCCCCTTTTTAAAAAAAATTCTTTTCGCCCCTCAACAAACATAGATTCCATAACAAAAAACCTTTTAGCCCAAGATTCCATTTGAAATGCAGGCGTGGCCAGAATCTATGTGTTGAATGGGATAAATTACACGCTTTGGCCTACGTGGCCAATTCAACGTGTTGACTGTAAACAAGTTGTCATGTTGGACCTTGTATAAGCTAGAAATTATCTCAAAAAATAAGTTTTAGTGGGATTCAAACCCAGGTACTTCCCTACAAAGGTCCAATGCCCAACCACTAGACCATTAATTTTTAGTTGTAAATGAATTCCCTCAAGTTGTATTTATTCTCTAATTCCTAATCTACCTTCCATCTTCTTCACGAAATTGAGAGACCTGGAATTAATCGTTCATTTCTATTGCAATTCTGGAAAGTTTAGGCTGGCCTATGTTTCTTCTGAGTTAACGGTGGTTGGTGCTGGAGATTTAGTTAACCAGCCTAAGGAAATTGCTCTTAATTACTCGAAGCGTTATTTTTTCTTCGACTTATTTGTTGTGTTACCTCTTCCTCAGGTATATTATCTCCTATCTCTCTATATGCATCCATATAAATACTTTTTATCTATTGAACTTCTACATGAAAAAAAAATTTCCTTGAATAATAGAGATGCTCATGTTGAACTTAAACATGACAGTGATACCTTGTTATGCTAATTATCTTTAAAGCTTAAGCTGTTTGTTTTCGGTTAAAAGTTAATTTTTCTATCTATAATAACTTTTGTGTTGTGACAGTGTTATGCCAAAGAACTTTGATTTCTTATTTCTATCTTTATATAAACAACTTATTTTTCAAGTTAATCATGTTTAATCTGTGAAAAAAAACTACGGGCTTATAATGAACTCATCAAATATGTTGTCGTAATATATATTTTGAAATACTTGCAGATAATAATATACTTTGTCCTACCGAGTTCCTTGGTGTCTTCAGAAGCAAATTATGCTAAGAATCTTGTACGTTTAGCGATCCTAATACAGTATATTCCTAGATTGTTCAGATTTTTCCTCTGCTAATTGGCCAGTCTCCAACCGGATTCATATTTGAGTCAGTTTGGGCAAGTTTCATTTTAAATCTTCTCATTTTTATGATATCTAGACATGTTGTCGGTGCATGTTGGTGCTTCTTTGGTCCACAGGTTAGTTAAAACAAAATTTGAAGCTTTATTTTCAGGAAATACAATTCCTTTCTTAATAAAGTTCCATACTTTGCTTTGAATTCTCACCATGCATGGGAAGATTTGAGAAGTATTAACTTCTGTCATTTTTTCCCTCTTTCTTTTTCCATAGGGTTAACCATTGTTTGGTGAAGAAGATGGGAGGTAGATTAGGGATTAGAGAATAAATATAATTTGAGGTAATTTATTTACAACTAAAAGCTAATGGTCTAGTGGTTGGGCGTTGGACTTTTATGGGGAAGTGCCTGAGTTTGAGTCCCACTAAAACTTGTTTTTTGAGATAATTTCAAGTTTATACAAGGTCTAACATGGCAACTTGTTCGTTGAATTGACCACGTAGGCCAAAGCGTGTAATTTAGTCCAGTCAGCAAATAGATAAATAAATTCTAGCCACGCTACTATTGCACGGGGTAGAAGGCATTTAACCTTAGATTTTTTTATCTTTCAATTAAAGTTTTCATTTATTTTTTAGAACAAATTTTTATAAAGCATATTTTAAATAAATTTCACTTAAAAAAATATTGGATATATTCACAAATAAATGTATTAAATAAAACCATCAAGAATTGTAACTATTAGAATTAACTAAAAACTGGTGGACTTAAGGTGGGACGAGCTTAATGAATAGGAGGTACATGCTTAATGAATAGGCGAGGAGGGCTTTGGCGGATGATGGGTTGTGATGGGGCCAGCTTTGGCGGATGGCTGATTTTGGTGGGGCAAGTTTTGGTGTGCAGCAGACCCAAAATTCCAACCCAATCCACCATATTTTGACGGGTATGCATGTCGATCCGACAGACCATGCCCCGCTTTACCACCCCTATTAGTGAGTTCATAGAATCCAACTCCCTAAAATATTATTTTATAAAAAAAATGTTAAAATTAAATTCCTATATTACAAATATCAATATCAATGTATTTATTTAGTAGTAGTCTTAATAATAGTGAAGATCAAGAAACATCTTTTAGAGTGGTGGTTGTCGATAGCAATGTTTCAAAATTCGAACTGATCATCGACTCGATCAAGTTATTGGTTCACTGGATTAATGATTGAATCAGTGAATTACCGATTGACACGCAGCAAGCGTACGACTAATGTCAAAGTAGTAAAAAGAGTTATCGAACCACAAGGATCAATGATTAATTATCGATTTCTATTGTATCATTGTAAAGCTAGAAGAATCGAATGGTTTGGGAGAAACAAACATAAGTGAAAAATCACTTAAGTAAAAACAACTTATTTTCAAAAGCACTTTTTGAAAATAGCTAAGTTGAAAATAACTTGAGAATTAATAAAAACAAACAAGATTTAGGGTCATGATCTCTATATTATAAAATTAATCATGCTACAAGGATTTTTATGCAGATTATAGAAAAATAGATTTTATAGATAACACCTGCTTTTGCCAGCGTATTATCTTGATTTTAATAAATAATTCGTTATTCGAAATCAGTTATTAAAATCTCATTGTTATTACGAAGTCCATTAGGATGAGACACTTTCCAATCTCTTCCAAGTATTTCCGTATCATCGAAATTTATAGTTTAAAAATCTGTTTTCAGGTATCGATACAAATCTTCTCGGAACATTATCGATACCTAAGAACTTCTCACTTTCGTAACAAAGTTAGATAAATAACTTAGACTTTTTAAAATAATCTTATGATAAAATTCTTGTACCATATAGATAGTCATGAATTAGGTCTCATGACCTCAATCCCTAAATTACTACTCACTCATGGTGATAAATAAAATAGGCAAGACGATTCTTTGATTCATAAAGATTATAGAATTAACAATTATAAAAATTAACGAAAGATAATAAAATAGAACCCGAATAATTCTTGCAATAAAAAAATAAGGATCACTTGCTCCAAGAAGACTTTTACAAAGAAATTGAAAATTTTCAGAGAAGATTAAAATTGTACGATAAAAACTTAGATCCCGTTCTTACATTGTTATATTCTTTAAATAGAAAAATAGTCTTAAATAAAAAGATTTAGGGCATTAAATGTAAATCAAAACAAATCTTCAAATGTCAGAACTCTCAAAACACCACAATTTAGCCGATTTTATTTTATAAAAAAACCCCAAAATAGGATATAATATATTTTAATACCTTTTTAGGTTATTTGAAAACAAAACTAAAAATATTATACATTTTTTGTATAATTCAAAATAATATATTGCAACTTTAGTTTCATATTGTTTTTTTTTAATACTTTTTTTAGAACTTTTTATTTAGAGTAATTAAAATTTTTCAAAAATAAACCTAACTAAAAAGTAATTGGGGAAGGAATATAAATATAATTAAATTAGTAATAGGGAATGTTTTACCATCGTAGAACTATTATTAAGTTTTGAAATTTAGTAATAATTTATATAATAAAGAGATATAGATTATATGATGTTATGGATTAAAATAGTTATTGATGAAATTTTATATAATTAATTTTATATAGTCATTATTAAGATAAATTGTAGTTTTCAAAAACTAATTTTTAAAAATGGACTTGTGGAAGGTGAATATTACTATTAATTAATGTTTAAATAATAAATATTTTATTATTATTTTTACAGAGTCTCAAACTTAGCACTTTGAGACTAATATAACTCTTTTTTTTTGTTGTATAAACTGAATATTCACTTCGAGCAATTGTAGTGATTAATTTCTCAAATAAAAGAGAAATAGGTGACAAAACATCTCTTAATATAACAAATTAATATTTAGTGTTGAATTTTTTTAAATATTTTTATGATATAAGCATTAAGCATATATGTTATACAATATTATGAATTGAAATAAATTATGTACATTTCAGAAATTATTAATACCAAGTTGGGTTATAAAGTCGTCAGAGAAGAGGACAAGATGAGTATATCGACCGCGTTGACATAAGGAAAATAAGATCAGGTATTAGTTCGGATGAGACCGAAGGCCGACGAACATTCCACGCTGGGTAGCAGCCCATCCAGGGCGCCAAACCAGATTAGATCGAGACACACTGGCCCAAAGCCAACTATAAACTCGACTCAGACTGCACTGTAATGATTATCGGCTCATCAATATAAGTGTTATGCTATCTTGAAAACTCCCACTTATGGCTAACGGAGACCGCTATACGGTTTAGAAGTCAAAGAGTCACCTCTTAAATGAGGCTCTTAAAGGAGTAAGAAAATGACTATATATAATGGCTCCCTCTAGAGGGATAAGCGAGACATTCATCTTGTGTCAATACGCATCATTCTCGTAGCACCTAAATCCCCTAAAATCCTACAGAAATCTACCATATTGTGACTCTCCTTGTCCCTACAAGGAAGTTACTCAATTTAGTGTTTTTTACAAGAACGTTTGGCTCCCACCGTGGGGCCTCGATAAAACATTCATTGGCCAAACATCAAATTCATAATAATATCCTCTGAAGAGGATCCTCTAGACATGGCACATCTGCTGGCCATGGTGGAGGCCCTCAGAGAACAGAATGAAATACTGCAGGATAGCTTAAAAATCCTGCAACTGCAAAGCATAGAGGATGGGGAGCAAGAAATGGATATTCTTGAGCCCCAGCCACTCTCACAAGTGATATGGGACAACCAAGTCCTCGAAAACTTCAAGTTGTTGTCGCTCACATCTTTTGATGGCAAAACCGACCCCCTGGAGCATATCATTTCCATTAATAATCAAATGGCGATAATAGGGCCCTCCGATTTGTTAAAATGCAAACTCGTGGTAGGTACTTTCAAAGACCTGGCTTTGAGATGGTACATGAGCCTTCCCCGATTAGTTGTGGTGATCTATTAAGAATTGACCAAGAAATTGGTACAACATTTCTCAACAAACAAACACCAGAAGGTTTCAACAACTACCCTGTTCAATGTTTGACAAGGACATGCAAAGAATTCAATGAGGAAACCATTAAGGGGTCACACCCCTACCAAAAGTTGTCTGTTGGAGCATTTCAACGCAGTCTTCAATCTAGATAATTCAACGAGTCTCTGGCACAGAAGTCAGTGTCCACCATGGACGAAATCATGACCAGGGCCGAATGTTCCAT
Source organism: Vicia faba (assembly GCA_948472305.1). NCBI lineage: Eukaryota > Viridiplantae > Streptophyta > Magnoliopsida > Fabales > Fabaceae > Vicia > Vicia faba. The sequence goes on along the minus strand of OX451737.1, from coordinate 1,335,478,393 downwards.
CAAAAGCGAGGAAAGTAACCGGGAGAAGCAATCTAGATACACCATCGAGAAGAAGAAAAGTAAAGAGGAGGGACCAGGACGTAGGAAAGAACATCTTTGGATCATTCCGTGTGACCTACCCACACAAAGGCCAAATCGGAGACCCTTAGACTCTGAGGGAGACCTGATGCTGCTAAATAACAGAAGAGGGATTATCCTAAAAGAGGTAGGCCATATGAATCTTTTACCTGGTGTTGTACCCCAAAATTTTCCCTCTCATTTTACTCAAAACATACTCCTAGAGATCCTCAAATTTCTCAAGGTTGCCCAAGAGTTGACCAGACAAACTCTCTCCTAAGGCAATGTATCTTAAACTAGGGTTTCCATTTTCATCAAGATGGGTGAACTCTAAAGACTTAATATTCTCTCCATGGTCCTAATATGTTCTCAAGACCCTCCATGTCAAATTTCAAGCCTTGCACAAGATGTTTGCTCAGTCAACTGCCCAGATGCTTGAGAATCGACTGTATTAGGTCAAAAGTCAATTGTGGCCCACATGCAGTCAAACTTCAAGATTTTTGGTCAACATCAACATTTTGAAATTATATCCATAATTTGATCAAGGGTTGATCATGATTCTTCAAGGAATTCCCTAAAATCATCAAAACCCAAAAGTTGCTAAATTAGGGTTTCTTAGGAAAAGTCAACCAAACTTTGACCAAGCATAACTTCCTCATACTTTATCAGAAAGTTTCCATCCAAGTTTCATGTTTAATAGGATACAATTACCTATGATTCATCTTCATCTCTAAAGTTCAAAATATGCACTAAAAAATATGAATTTCCACATTATAGGTCCTTTTGAAAAGTCAATAAAAACACTTTTTGGGTCAAAGCTTCTTACATGAACATGGAAGACCCAATTGAGATGAGACCAAAAGTGTTGCTTAGGGGACATCCTAAGCTTTCTAAAAAGTCCAAGAAAACTTCTCTATGGTTAAAATTAGAAGAGATATGCCTTGTCAAAGTTGAGCTTTTTTGTAAAATTGCAAAAAGTCAAATGTGCTCAAAAATGCATTTTTTGCCAAATGGGTCTAACTTTTTATGCTTGCACCTCACTCATGACATGGTCCACGACACAAATGTTCACTCACATGTTATTTTCTTCATTATTTATTTTATTTGGATTTTTTATTTATTAAAAATTGAATTAAATCAAATAATTGGTAAATAATAGCAAAGATTTGTTTTGATTGAATTTTTGAATAGAATCACAAGCTCATTATACTGGCATATCAGAATCAAATCAAATCAAAGCTAATTGGCACAAGAATGGCATGATTAGGCCAAATTTGGAAGGATATCATACCACATGAAAACCAAATCAAATCTCCATAAATTTCAAGATAGAAGTTGTTTTTTACAACCCTAATTCACTTTAGTACAAATACATAACGCAGCCAAGGCAAGAGAACAAGGATTGAGGTCGTGAAAATCATCAAGCAAACTCAAATTTTTGAAGAAAAAGTGTGGATTGGATTTCAATTTAGAGGATGATTCAAGGTGATTCAAAGCCACCAATCCACTCCTGGACATCCTCTGAAGCGATTGCAAGCATTACCAAGCCTCCACAAGCCCAGAAACGCGCTACACGACCATCACAGTTTGCTTCTCTTTCAAAATTTGATTACTATGATTCTTGCATCATAAACATGTTTTAATGGTATGTATGTGTTTGTTATCATGTTTGCAACGTATTAGATTGGTTTAATTGATGTTTTAGCGCATATATTGATAGTTGCCATTGCTAGGGTTTGAGGTCGTATTTTAGGGTTTCTTGATATAGGTACAATTAGGCCAAAAGAAGGATGCCATCATACTCGTGAGATCAAAACGAGTTGATCTGTATGCTTGGAATTGATTTATATTGCTTGTGGTAGATTTTGGAAATTTGCAGGTTTGTAGCTACGGATGCTGACTGTAGGTAAAAGTCCCTAAGCTAACACGACGGAGGGCTGAGGAAGATGATAACTTGGAAGCCAACCACTGGGCCATTCAAACTGGGCCCACATTTTTTTTACTTGTTTTAGTTTTATACATTTGTTTTATATATTATGCATTATTATTATTATGTTATCAATTGAAACATGTGGCGCAGCTGGTAAAAGAGTGTGTTGGAAAGGGTAGAGGGCCTGGGTTCGATTTCAGGTCCCAACAAATTTCCTTATTTTATTTTCCTTTGACAAATCCTGCACATCACCCACTCAAACGTTCACCATGCACCTCCATCATCCAACCACAGGATCTCATCACATGCCTGATCAATCAAATCCAACGTCTCCACCTGCCAGGGACCATGGTGTTCCATCAGGAAGTCTCCCCACTGGATCACGCGCTAGCTAGGTTTCAGCTTAGTGGCCCTGGACATTTTCAGCAGCATACCCCCTCTAATTGCTATACAAGCCCAATCTAATTTTCTCTATTTTCTTTTATTTATTTTATTTGTTTAATTATTTACTTTCACAAATTAATTCTTTTTTTATTAACTACAAAAAACCATAAAATCACAAAAAAAAACCCAAAAATCATATTTTTCATAAAAATATTTTATTTTATTTAATTAATTAATTAAATTCAAATTAGGTTAATTTAATTCCTTTTCATAATTAAAACCAATTAGAAATTAGGGTTTTGTAAATAATTAATTTTCCTTCAAAAATAACTTAAATATTCCTTTTTCTCAAATTAGATTTTTTAGGTTTTTTAATCGTCTTCGCATTTAATCCGTCACGCGTATTTTAATTACCTTTTTTTATCATTATTTATGTAACTGCTTCGAGGTTGTAATAAATTCTAATTAGGGTTTTAATTGCGGCATTTTATTTTCAATTAAATAATTCTGTATCTGCGAAAGCCATGTAATAGTTAGGATTTCTATTTCGGAACCTTAAATTTCTGCAATTATTAACTGTTAGACGTATGCTAATAGGATTGTATGGTAAGAATATTTGAAATTAAAACGGTAGGTAACCTAAATGTGCAAAGACAAATTAACTGAAAAAGCTCACTCGCACATGCTCACTCCTAGAGTTTACTCCACTTCGGTTGCCTTCGGTTAAGCGATCATGAAGTAAAGGGTTTGTTACTGGTTGTCCTCTAACCTCGAAAGATCTCAAATGACCCATTCAGATGTTGCCTCGGAAATAGATCTTTAAGGCTTCAGGATGATTACTAACACCTCCTAACATTGTTTTTGTGACCGTATCTGTCCCTTCGAACGTCCCTTAAAACTCCAACGACGAAGCTACCTATTTCTCAATAATGGGATAGCATTGTCTAAAGGAAAATGAACAGTCTTTTTCGAGTAGGTAGATTAGTTCCTAGGTACTTTCTCAAAACAAACAAACTTTTTTCACACCAAACACTTTTCAAACAAAGTTTTCAAAAACAACTTCGTAACACTCTTGAGGACAGAAACAAGGGTTAAAATAAAGTAAAACAAAACTTTTCAAAACCAGCACACACAAACACAGAAAAGCAATTTTAAAATGAGCAAGTACCTAAGAGCCCGTGGAAAACCATAGATAGAAAGGGTGTTAACACCTTCCCTTTCTATAATCTACCCCCCGTACTCAGAAACATCTCGAAAAAGGTTTTTTCTGTTCTTTTCCCTTTTCCTTTGTTGGATAAAATAAAAGTCGGTGGCGACTCTTGCTTACCGTGACATTTTGCGAACGAAAAATGCAAAACGCAAACCAATATAACAGTCGATTCTTCCACCGTATTATAGAACTGTCTACTCTGCTTGGGATGAAGTATAAAGTGAGGTTTACCTTAGGATCTAGGTCATTTTTAAAATTGCTTTCTTGTTTGTTTTGCCTGCTTTATCTTTAAGGGTTTTTGCTTGGGTTACTATAGATCCTACACCCGGATCTGGGGGCACTTTTTAGGTAAACAACAATATATCATGGAGAATGTACGGTGTAGACCGATATGGTTTAAGCGATGGCTGTGTTGGTGTGGAACTTTGGTTGGTACCGGTATCCTTCATGGGGAAACGAGGAGAATACGGGGCCGCCACATGGTGTCGTGAAGCACTAACGGACCTTATAACCTTAGTTGAACAAACTTGGCCATTAGAAAGTAGTGAGATAGCCGACCTCGGTATAGAGTTGATGATTGGTTGATACTCGATGCTACACTCATTGAGATTAGACTTTCGGGATATTTCTGCTGCAAGAAAAGATTGCTTGAGCTGAGATAATGCCCGATAAAGGATGGTCAGTGATATTGAGATCCCTTAGAACCCAGTTATTTTTTAAGAAAGGTTTGAAACCAACTAAACTTCAAGAAGGTATAACCTTTAACCTCATGCAGGCCTTAAACCTAAGGACTTAGTGTGATTTGTCTGTGTTTGCTATACCTGTGGTTTATCATGACATCATGCATCATAACATAGCATCCATTCTTATTGCACTAACCATTTCAAAGACCAAGGAAATTTATCTTTGTTCTGTTTTACAGATCATGGCTTTCGTTCGTAGAAACACTATCCGAATCAGCTTTGTTAAGATACCTTCCCAACTCAAAGAGCTAATATCAAAGGTTTCTGAAACTTCTGCGTTCACTAAGAGGCATGGTTGACTTCTCAACCTAGTTACTTCAAACTTTGATGAAAAGATGATGAGTGTACTCTTTCAGTTCTTTGATCCCAAGCACCACTACTTCACCTTTCCAGACTATCAGTTGGTGCCTACCATGGAAGAATTCTCTCAACTATTGGATATAACCATACTTGAACAGTTGCCCTTCACAGGTCTGGAAGAAGTTCCTAAGCCAGAAGTCATTGCCTCAGCTTTGCATCTGAAACGGGCCGACGTGGTGTCCAATTGGGAAACAAGAAGCGGAGTCCAGGGTTTTCTAGCAAAGTTTCTGATAGACAAGGCCCAACTGTTTTGGGATGATATGGATTTTTAGGCTGTTGAGGAGGTCTTGGCTCTTCTAATCTATGGGTTAGTACTATTCCCTAATCTAGACTCATTCATAGATGTGAATGCTATTAAGATCTTCCTCTCTTGCAATCCTGTGCCTACTTTGCTTGGAGATATTCTACACACTCTCCATGCTCGTACCATGAAGAGAAGATGGGTTCTCATGTGCTGCATGCCATTGTTGTCGAGGTGGTTTATTTCTCACCTCCCTAAGTCTATACTGAAGAATGAAGAAGGTATGGGTTGGTCGCAAAGGATAATGTCACTCACTCACATGGAGATTCTATGGTGTTCCTGAATTATGGAAAACATTGCTATTATTGACCGCTGCAGGGAATACCCTAATGTCCCGTTACTTGGCATCAGAGGGGGCATAACCTACAATCCTTGTTTAGCTCTATGACAATTTGGTTACGCTCGAAGAGATGGTCCCCATGAGTTACTTATTGAGGGCATTGTATTCAACTATGAGGATGATGTTCACGAGTATCGCCGGAGGTTCATACGAGCTTAGAGCATGGTAAATCGGTCTGGCGCTAGGGCTTTGAGGCTAAAGGCTTCCGTTGCTATGGAACCTTACCTCCAATGGGTACGAGCTCGCACCCAAAAGCTTATGATGCCCTATGTGGCCGTTTTACCAGTGATTGTGGAACCCACTACTGAAAGGGGTATTCCTTACACGGTTCTCTATCCTTATATGCCCACTGATCTTGGAGAATTACAGAGGTCTTGGATTCAGTTGAAGAAGGAGCGGGATACTTATAGGGATTAATTCTATGCTCAAGAGAGGAAGGTTTTAGAGCTCACAAAGCAGCTCCATGAGGAAAAAGGACTCAATGTATATCTCGGCACGAAGAGGAAGCATCCATGGGAATTTTGATTTTTTTCTAGTTTTAGATTTGTTTTTAATTATAACGCCGAAAAAGGCATTTGAACCTTGAATTCAGCTAATAAATTTTTTGTTTTATTTTGGTTCGCAAATTTAAATTTCCCAAAGTCTTTGAAATCATTGCATGTGCATCCCATTCATAACATTGCATGTACAGGTACCATTACATGTTTCTCATCTTCTTCGTTGTTTATTTCAGCTGAAATGTCTTTCGAACAAAGCATCAAAGATCTCCAGGCACAAAACGCTCAGTTCCGAAAAATGTTTGTAAATCTGGAAAAAGGGAAGGAGGATCTGATAGCCCTCATCCTGAAAGAGAAAAAGAAAAAGAAGAAGGTTGCCGGTATTCTGAATATGGGCATAAGGTTTAGAGAAGGGTTGAAGTGACAAGTCAATCTGACCTCTTCATCCAAAGAAGGGGATAATCAAGAAGAAGAGACAAGGGAGAAGGATCTCAGTCATGCAGTTTCTGACAATGATACCGACTGCAATGATGAGCAGTATCCTCCTGCTGAGGATAGATACAAGCAGTTGGAAGATCGTTTGAGTTCCATGGAAGTTCAGAGGATAACTGTGTTGGATTTCGAAGAATTGGGATTGGTATCGGGAGTGGTCATCCCATAGAAGTTCAAAGATCTAATTTTTGAAAAGTATGATGGGATGTCCTGCCCAAAACTCCATCTCCGCTCTTATGTCAGAAAGATCCAGCCCCACACCACTGATAGAAATTTGTGGGTTCATTTCTTTCAAGATAGTATGTCAGGGACTCAGCTTGAATGGTTCTACCAACTGGAGAGAGCCAATGTCCGAAATTGGGAAGATCTGGCTACTGCATTCTATAAGCAGTATCAATATAATGCCGACCTTGCTCCTACTCGTACTCCTCTAGATTATGTCCATGGGTGCAAGTGAAGGCTTTAAAGACTATGCACAGAAGTGGAGGGACCTGGCTGGAAGAGTCCAACCCCCGTTGTTTGATAGGGAGTTGGTTGATATGTTTCTGGGGACGCTATCGGGTCCATTCTTTAATCATTTGATTGGCAGCTCGTCAGCTGGTTTCACTGAGCTGATTCTAATTAGAGAAAGAGTAGAAGCTGGGATTCGGAGCGGCAAGATACAAAAGGATTCCTCTTCCAGTTCAGTAAATAAGCCTTTTACTGGTAAGAAGGAAGCCAGTGCCATCTATAGCCCAAGGGGCCAAAATAGGGTTGAACATCATTAGACAGTAAGTGTCGTAATGATACCTAGGCCTGCAGTTGCTCCACAACGCAACAATCAACAAAGGGTGGAGAGACCACAATGGTAGTTTACTCAAATCAATATGACATTGGCTGAAGGTCTACCTCATCTACTAAGATCCAACTTGGCAACCTTGAAAGAGGCTCCCAAGAATCCAAATACCACATCTCCCTGATATAATCCAAATGCTCGGTGTGCCTATCATTCTTAGAGTCTTGGCCACGATACCAATGACTATTGGGCTCTAAGAAATAAGGTACAAGATCAGATTGAAGCCAAGGAAATTGAGTTCGATGCTCTAGAGAAGCCCAATGTCATAACTGCTTCCATGCCTAAGCACGGTCGTGGAATTAATGTTGTTGATACCGACTTATTTGTGACCTTGGTGGATGAAGTTTCTACTCCTCTCATGACTGTGAAGAAGAATTTGCTGTTGGCCGGTTTATTTCCGGGTTGTGGTGAAGGTTGCCACATATGTTCATTTCTACCTTCTGGTTGCCATTTGCTGAAGTCATGTGTTCAACGCCTGATGGACAACAAAGAGATTTTGTTCGAGAAAACTTTGGTTCCCGTTGTTCCATCTAAAGACATTGCCATTATAACCATTTTCGCCAATCCTTCCAAGGTCTCCTCGAGAAGACCTATTAGGATTACATCTGCTCCAAGAATCGCTCCACTGATAGTCACTGTTCCTGGTCCTGTCCCGTATGTCTCGGACAAAGATGTCTCCTGGCATTATGGTGCCGATGTGTACTATCATGGCATCAAACAAGATTTTAAAGATGAAGAGGTTGATCCTGATATTGATAACATTGTCGGAACCAGCAAAGTTACCCAAAGTGGAAGGGTCTTCTCTCCCGAGATTTCCCCGAAGACTGTCAACAAGCCTATTGTTATTCCATCTGCTGTTCCTGCTAGTACATCAACTATTGCTCCTGTTCTTACTCCAGTTATTACCCCTGTCGGCGAATTGTCTGATACCCGCGACAAAGAAGTTATAGGCGAGCCTGCCCAGACGGAGGCGCCTAGAAAGATTGTTGTGGAAGCCTCTAAGCAAGAGATAGAGGAAATACTGAAAATAATTAAGAAGAGCGACTACAATATGGTCGAGAAGCTGGGGAAGACCCCCTCAAAGATATCCATGTTTTCTCTACTATTGTGTTCCGAAGCCCATGCGAAGGCTTTGATTGCATTCCTCAAGACTGCACATGTGTTACAGAAGACCTCAGCTGATCAATTCAAATATTACGTGGCAAGCCTGACTGCTAATAATGGGCTGGGTTTTTCAGATGCAGACTTGAAACCGAAGGGAAGGAAGCATAATGATGCTTTGCATGTCTCGATTGAATGCGTGGGCACCACTATGGCTCATGTGCTGGTAGATACAGGGTCTTCACAGAATGTTCTGCCAAAAAAAGCATTGGACTGATTGGATTGCAAGGGTTTGACTCTAAAGCATAGTAACATTGTGGTAAGGGCTTTTGACGGGTCGAAGAGAATGGTTCACGGGGAGGTGGACATCCTTGTCAAAGTGGGTTCTCAGACTTTTGGGTCCACCTTCTATGTGATGGACATCAGGCCATCGTATTCTTGTTTGTTGGGTCGTCCTTGGATCCATGAGGTTGGGGCAGTTACTTCCATACTCCACCAAATGCTGAAGTATCCGGTAAAAGGGAAGATTGTCACTGTGCGGGGTGAAGAGGAGTATATGGTGAGCCACCTCAATTCCCTCCGCTACGTAGAGATGGACGGGGAATTCATAGAAACTCCTTGTCAGAACTTCGAAGAGGTCCCTCAGATCTTGGCATCAACTGAAACTACTACCAGCAATAAACCTCCTTTGAAGATGGCTTCTCTCATGGATTCCAGGGCCGTGGTTGAAGAAGGTGGTTGTGCCAATTGGGGTCAGCTCCCTGATTTCACTCACAAAACTGACAAATTTGGTTTGGGCTTTACTACAGGGGATCAAAGGGATGTTCGACACGCTCAGGATGGAAGACCTCCCCTACACATCAGTAATCAGGGAATTAATGCCATTGAAGACAACAATGAGGACTCGGACATTGACAGCTGGATCTACCCGACTACCAACGGTGGACCGAGCAACTGGACGGCTAGGGAATTTATACCAATTTCTTTTATTCTGCAATAATTGTCTTACTTGTTTTGAGATTTGTAATAAAAAATTTAAAACTTTACGGCCTTGTGACTTGCCTGAGGCACATTGGCTTTGCTTGTGAGGGCTATTATTTGTCATTTCATATATCATTAATAAAGCATGGAACGTTTCTTGCATACAAATTTTGCGCTCTTTGTTTTTCTTTTCTGTTTTCACTTTATCAAAACAGTTATTCTCTTACACACACTCACGTATCATAATGCAGATCCATATCCACTCGGGATCCCATTAATAACAGCTCTGCTATTGCCATTTATGACTTCAAAAATCCGATCAACCAAGCCGAAGACGAAGGTGAGGATGATTGTGAGTTGCCTGGAGAACTTGCTAGACTATTATAGCAGGAAGAAAGGGCTATACAACCTCATGAGGATCCGGTCGAGACAGTGAATTTGGGTACCGAGGAAGACAGAAAGGAGGTTAAAATAGGTGCAAATCTGGAGTTTAGAGTCAAATAGAGGTTGATACAGATGTTGCACGACTATGTTGAGATCTTCGCTTGGTCCTATGAAGACATGCCTGGTTTGGACACTGATATTGTGGTACATCGCCTGCTGACTAAAGAAGACTGTCCTATGATTAAACAGAAGGTCTGCCGTATGCGTCCTGAAATGTCAGAGAAGGTCAAGGCAGATGTCATGAAACACTTCGATGTAGGATTCTTAGCTATCACTTTGTATCCATAGTGGGTTGCTAAAGTTGTTCTGGTACCTAAGAAGGACGGTAAGGTACAGATGTGTGTTGATTACAGAGATCTGAGCAGGGCAAGCCCCAAGGATGACTTCCCACTTCCTTACATTGGCGTTCTGGTCGACAACACCGCGCAACACAAAATCTTCTTCTTCATGGATGGTTTCTCTTGCTACAACCAGATCAAGATGGCTCTTGAAGACATGTAGAAGACAACCTTCGTTACACAATGGGGCACCTTTTTCTACAAGGTGATGCCTTTTGGGTTGAAGAATGTTGGGGCAACTTATCAGCGCGTCATGGTCGCTTTGTTCCATGATATGATTCACCACGAGATCGAAGTTTATATTGATGACATGATAGCCAGGTCTCAAACTGAGGAAGAACATATTGATCATCTACAAAAGCTGTTTGATAGGTTGAAGATATATAAGCTGAGGTTAAATCTGAACAAGTGCACCTTCGGGGTAAGGTCTGGTAAGTTTCTGGGTTTTATTATCAGCGACAAAGGCATCCAGGTAGACCCTGCAAAGGTAAGGGCTATACAAGAAATGCCAGCTCCCCGTACAGAGAAGGAAGTTAGAGGTTTCTTGGGACGCCTGAATTATATCGCCGGGTTCATTTCACATATGACTGCTACTTGTGAGCCAATCTTCAAGCTTCTGAAGAAAGATCAAGTGGTAAAGTGGAATGATGAATTCCAGACAGCTTTCAAAAGAATCAAGGAGTAACTTCAAGAACCACCAATTCTGATGCCTCCAGTTGAAGGAAGACCTTTGATATTGTACTTGACAGTGCTAGACAATTCAATGGGGTGTGTGCTGGGGCAGCATGACGAGTCTGGTCGAAAAAAGCACGCAATATACTACCTTAGCAAAAAGTTTACCGAATGTGAGACAAGATACTCACTGCTCGAGAAAATTTGTTGTGCTTTGGCATGAGCTGCTCGCCGACTGAGAAAGTATATGTTGACTCATACTACATCGTTGATATGGAAAATGGATCCGATCAAGTACATTTTTGAGAAGCCTGCACTCTCCGGAAGAATAACAAGATGGCATATGATCTTAACCAAATACGACATCCAATACACAACCCAAAAAGTAATCAAGGGAAGTGTATTGGCTAATCATTTGGCTCATCAAGCCATGGATGACTACCAGTCCATGAATTTTGAGTTCTCGGATGAGAATATTATGTTGGTGAATGACTATGAAGAACCTGGACGGAATGAAGGACCTGAGAAAGGATCCCGATGGTCTATGTATTTTGACGGAGCTTCAAACGCACTGGGTAATGGCATCGGCGCTGTAATCATATCTTCTGAGGGCTGTCACACTCCGTTCACTTCCCGATTATGTTTCAACTGCACCAACATCATGGCAGAGTATGAAGCATGTAGTATGGGTCTTCGAGCTGCTATCGACCTAAGGATCAAGTTCTTGAGTGTATTCAGGGATTCCTCTTTGGTGATAAGTCAGATCAAAGGCGAGTGGGATACCAAGCACCCGAATCTCATCCCGTACAAAGAGTACGTACTGACATTGCCTCTACACTTTGAGGAGGTAACCTTCAAACATTTCCGACGAGAAGAGAACCAGTTAGTGAACGCACTAGCTACCATGTCTTCTATGTTCAAAGTTAGGTGGGACAATGAAGCTCCCCAAATCACCATTGAGAGGTTGGATGAACCAACACACTGCTGTGAAATCGATACCGAAGAAGTGGCAGACAAACCCTGGTTTCACGAAGTCAAAATGTATCTCGAGGCTCAAGAGTATCCCAAAGGGGCATCTGACAACAATAAGAAGTTTCTGAGAAGGTTCTCTACAAAGTTCTTCCTTAGTAATGGAATCCTCTATAAATGCAACCATGACTCCACACTACTACGGTGTGTAGACAAGAGTGAAGCAGAGAGGATCATGACAGATCTACATGAAGGAACCTTTAGAACCCATTCTAGTGGACATACAATGGCTAAGAAGATCCTACGGGCAAGATATTACTGGTCCACTATGGAAGCCGATTGTTATCAGCACTCTCAAACTTGTCATAAGTTCCAAATTTATGCTGATAAGGTGCATGTGCCTCCGGTCCCCTTAAACGTCTTGACAGCTTCGTGGCCCTTTGCAATGTGGGGCATCGACATGATCGGAAAAATCAGACCCACCGCCTCTAACGGGCATCGCTTCATCCTGGTAGCCATTGATTACTTCACGAAGTGGGTCGAGGCAGCTTCCTTTGCTACAGTAACCAAGAACGTCGTGGCGCGGTTTATCCGACATAATCTGATTTGTCGATATGGTGTGCCATAAAGAATTATTATTGACAATGGTACGAATCTCAACAACACAATGATCACGAGCTCTGTAAACAGTTCAAGATACAACACCATAATTCTTCTCCCTACCGGCCAAAGATGAATGGTGTTGTTGAAGCAGCTAACAAGAACATCAAGAAGATTGTACAGAAGATGACAGTGACATATAAAGACTGGCATGAGATGTTACCATTTTCTCTTCATGGATACCGTACCTCAGCACAAACATCGACAGGGGCATCACCCTATTATCTGGTATATGGCATGGAGGCAGTCCTACCCATTGAAGTCCAGATACCTTCTCTCAGGATTATGAAGGATGCGGGTTTGAACGAAGAAGACTGGATCTGAACCCGACTTGATCAGTTAAATCTAATCAATGAAAAGAGACTTACTACTATCTTCCATGGTCAGATGTATCGAAAGCAAATGATCAAGGCTTTTAACAAGAAGGTCAGACGCCAAGAATATCAAGTCAGGGATCTAGTGATCAAATGCATCATACTTCCGCAAGATGATCCCCGGGGAAAATGGACCCCCACGTACGAAGGGCCATTTGTGGTTAAGAACATTTTCTCGGGTGGAGCTATGATTCTAACAACCATGGACGGTGACGACCTTCCTCACCCTATCAATGCAGACATAGTGAAAAGATACTACACCTAATTAAAAGACCCACTAGGTTGACTGGCCTAGGAAAAAATAAGGGCTTCCCGGCGAACCAAAAGGGTTCGGGCAAAAGTAAGGGATGAAAATGAAAATATCTATACACCCGGCAAGTCGAAAACCCGAAGGGGCGGCTTGGGCAAAAAGGGGTATCCCGGTGGACTGAAAACCCGAAAGGGTGGTCTAGGAAAAAGTTAGGGATATAAAGCGTACCACTATGTCTCATTGAATCATCTTGCGACCAGACTTCGGTATCGACTATCAAGTTCGGACGGCGCCACTCAATCTGATAAACTTTCGGCCAAGAAGCAAAGTGATGAGACGCTTGAGGATATAAAGGCAATAACAGAGTTGGAACCCAATGGGGTTGTTTCACATAGCTGTTTTTTCTTTTATATAAATTTGTATAGCTTCTATTTTTGCGGTGGTGTTCTCTTACTTGAGCATCAACCTCTTTGTACAAAACACCTATTACAGGCCTACTTCAAAAATCAATAAAAAATTATTTTCACTTCGAGTTTGTTTTTGTTTTCTGTTTTTTTTGCAAGTGTAATACCCCAAATTTGTCCTACCCCTTGTTCTTTTATCTGGCTTACGCGTCTCGCATTTTTCTCATATACATAACTCCCATTAGGTCATTTGACAACACCATTCATTCATTAATCAATAAAATGTGGCATGTGATCAAAGATTCCGAAGAATTAGGGTTTCGCTCAGGCATCAGTGTTTCATCTCTTTGCAACCTTATCTTAACTAAAGACTCAAGGGCTACAAACAAGAGCGTCGAAGGTCATCTTCATGTGCTCATTATCTCCATAGGGATTAGAGTTATTTTTCTAATCACGTGGAATCCAGGAGGGATCCATGAAGTTTGTTCATCAGTTCATCTCATTATTAAAGAGTTTCCATTAGTGCTTAAGGTACGAGATTACGGAAGAGATCTTGGTGTATTCATGGCATCTTAAAGTTTTTCTTCAGTATGCAACATGAGGAAGCTATCATTGAAGAATTCTTATCCATTGGAATCTAAGTCTTCTATTGGTTTTTATTAAGGGAAGTTTTCTTATTGGTATTGAATCATAAAGCGTATGGCTAGGGTGTTCATACAAGAAGATGGAAAGATAGTTTCACTTGGGTTTTATTTATAATTCAGGGTTTGTGGACATCAATGTGAGATATGATCTCATCAGAACACTTGAGTTTACTTATGGCCTAAAATTTCCTTGAGGCTCCATTTCGAGTGCTTTGAGATTAAAACCTAGTGCTGTCTTGTGAAACATCAGAGTTTTAGATTAAAAGTCCTAGAAATAGTCAAGCCCATTCAATTACTTGAGGATACTTAAAGGCGGTGATTCATTCCATTGTTGAAAAGTCAAGGCATGGAAATATGTAATTGTCTATTCAAGTGCAATTATAAGAGAAAACATTAGGAATTCACGATAAATCTGAAAGGAATATCACTTTTAATATTTTGAAGAATGTATCATTTGGATTCAAGGGTTTGTAAAGTATGCTTCTTTTACAAAATCCAGCACCTTGTTCATTATGACTTCAAGTTCTTTTCACTACGATAAATTTAGTCTTATCAACATTCCGATTACATCTCATACATCAATATTTCAAAAGAATGTAATCATATTCCAAATCCCTTAAACCAGTACAAGATCAATACCATTACATATTTCCATATCCTTTACATAAGCTACATAGAAACTACTAAGAGTTACAAATTATACCCTATGCTAAAGCTATCCTAAATCTTCAAGCCTCGCTTCATCTCACAAGCTTTCGTGGCTCCATTTTGGGTCATTCTTCAAATTCCAGTTATGCCTCATGTGTCCAAGCTGCTATGATATAAATGAAACCTGCAAAAATATTGAATAAACTGCTATAACCACTCCATAACTTGTAACAGAAAATAAATAAAAACCAATTCCAACAAACTGTCCAAACGGAATTACACTTCCCTAACTGCTAACAAAAAAAAGAGAATCCCAACCTTCCAAAGTAACCTGTAAACTGTCGTAACAAGAAAACCAAAATAGAATTATCTAACGGTCTTTTTCAAAACAGAAACAGATCCGAACTAGCAGCAAGCACCAAACAGACTTTCCTAACTTATAACCAACTTACAACAACTAACCTGCAAACTGAATTGTAATAGAAAAGCAACCAATACTAGAACATAACAGAACTTCTCACAAACCTCTCCATAACCAACTGTAATTGTATCCTAACCACCTAACCAATTTCATAAAAAACTTCTAACGAAATCACCAAATGGAGATTAACTAACTGACAAAAGATATAACTAAACTTCCTAACAGCACTGCATAACTTCTAACTTATAATAAACTTTCAACTTCCAAGAACTAGAAGAGAACCAAATCATAACAGAAAAACTAACTTTAATCCTCACCTTCTATATTCTCAACCAATTTTTAATCAAAGGCAGAGATCCATTCTAATCAGTAACTAACTTTCACAGTCCTAACCAACTATATAATATAAACTCACCAGATTCTTCTTCCTTCGGGGCACTCTCTGAGAAATCATCAGAAAACTTCACTCTTCTCTCTCTCTGAAATCTCTGAAAATTCATCTGTAACCTCTAACAAACTCTCTCAAAAATCTTCATCTTCCACCTTCACGCTTCAGCCTTCATCAACCTCTAACATCTTCAATCTCTTTTCTGCAAAATCTCCATCACCTTCCTCACCATACATACACCTTCTCTACTTCTCAGAATAACAAAATCGCAACTACAAAAAACCTAGGAAAAGCAGAGATTCATTGAAGAAAACAAAAAGAACGAAGAAGAAGGCCATGAAGAGGAAGTGTACCTGGACGATACCTCGAAGAACATCTGGATTTATCTCTGGAATTCTATCTTCGTCGATGTCAATCACCATCGATAAATCTCGACTCCTCTAAATCTTGCGTCTTTTTATTTCTCCTAGCTTGGCGACGGTTTAAATCCGCAGAAGTTTAACGGAGCCGACAGAGAATTTATGGATTAAAACTTGAATTGAAGTGTTAGAATGTTGATTCTCGAAAGAAGAAGAGATTGAGCGCGGTGGGGTTGATTGATGATTGGCGTCCACAGAGGAAGTTGAATGGAGGATGAAGGCGAAGTGAAGAAACGGAAGCGAGGGAGAGTGAGGCGATTTGAGTGGCAGTAGAGTTTTCCACGATGGTGCTGGTACGTAGGGCCACCAACGGTGGTGACATTGGGAAAAAGGAGAATAGGATTGAATGAGCGAAGAAGCTTGAACGGTCACATGCATTGTAAACCCTAATTCCGTTCTCACAAGTCACTAGTGTGTACTATTGGGCTTGACCAAACCGAGTCACCCAGTCCCATAAGCCCACTGCTGTTTTTTTTTGGAGAAGACTGAAGCCTGTGCATAAAAAGATCATTGGACTGGGTTTAGTTTGGGCTTAATGCCTATTTAAATTGCTTCAGCGTACCACATGGAGTCCGGCCTGCACCCATTAGGCTTGTTTTTTTTGGCTATTTGCAATTCCTTTGAATAAATTTGTTAAATATTTAGATTTTATTAACTTTTCCTATGATAAAACTTTTCCAATCAATAAAATTTGTTAGATCTATTTAATTGATTTTAGGGTTTAATTCTTTATTTTTTTTATAGAATTTTCCTTACATAAAAAACTAATAAAAACACTTCTTTTTCTTTTTAGTCGTCATCCGTATTTTCATGACGCTTTGCCATATTATTTTTGACGCGTTTGTTCAATGTGCGAGGAATTTCTGATTATGCGCTGCATTTGCGACACACGTTTGCCTTTATCTTAGTTGGACATTGCTTCTGACTCTGTTTGTTTCCTGGTGAAGCTTGCTCGACGCGTACTCCCCGCTTTTTCAGTGCTTGCATCTGCTCTTGACGACTTGCTCACTTTGGTAGCCTCCTCTACTACTCTTGTACCTCATTTCGTACTTTATTGCATTTGTTTACTGCATACTAATATTAGATAGAATTCCCTCGAGAACCCGAATCTTAGGACCACCAGTGTATGATAACATTAGGTTTAGAAATAGGCTAGTCTCCCTGTGACTTTTCTTCCCCGTTTGCATTCGCACTAAAACTAAAACTTCTTTTTCTTTCAAAATTCAAAACACTTTAAAACTACTGATGAGAATCATGCCTTTGCTTAGTGTGGGAAATGATAAGCGGGTCTCTTCTCGATCTTATTATTCTTAATCTCAAGTCTAGGTGTGGTTCAATTCTCAAAGACTCCTTTCATGGCTAAGTAGAAAGCTGGCTAACATCTCTCTCTTGAGGTCAACTAGTCATCATCTGCAACAAAATATAAACCAATTCAAATCACTTCGTGCGCTCAAGCACTTTTCTCTAAAACCCTTTTCAGGTAAGGACACGATTAATTTACTTCTGTGCCAACGCATAAGTCTCCAAAGGTCGAGCCGCGGAAGAAGGCGGAATTAACTTCGTCCATAAAAAACACAAACAAACAAAAACATATGAGCCGAACTACGGTAGCTCTGATTCCTCAAAACGGATACGTAGGCATTGGGGTAGGGCCCAAGCGAGCACAATTTTATTTTCCCTACATTCTTTTCTCCTTCCTTTTGCATGCATTCTCCCTTCAGTAGTATAGTAAACAGTAAGCATAGATTAAACACACCCATAAATAGATAACAAGAGTGGATACCGTAGAGTACTACAGGCGCGTGGGGTGCTAATACCTTCCCCTCACGTAACAGACTCCCTTACCCGATCTCTCAGTCGCAAGACCGTGACTTCTCCCTCATCAGGTTTTCTCGATGTTTACCTTTCCCTACGTATGGGATAAAAGAAGTTCGATGGTGACTTCATTGTTTAATGATTTTCAGCCGGTTGTTTCAGCTGGAGACTTCACTGGGGATAGGTCGACCAAATGCTGGTCCATCCCGGAGTCGCTCCTAGATCTTGCTTTATTTTCTTTGGGTGTTTATTTTTACATGCTTTCAGTTTATTCACTCATTTTGTATATACTTGAGCATACGTATGCATTGCATTTTACTGTTTTCCATATACTACTGTTGTACAAGATCTGCTTCTTATTGGGTGGGTGTTACTTTTGAGGTAAAAGGCCCAGTACCCAGGCCAGAGTGCACTAGGACACTAGGAATAGAGTGGGGGAATGACGGCTATAGGACGTGGTCCGATTAGTGCAGTCATGTCATATACCACGCTCGGATGAGGTTCAAATGAATTACTATCGGCACCCACATTTGTGGGTAAGCCCATAACACTTTCAGGCGGACTTGTGATTTTCGAGTTACCATTGTCTTACTGTTGTACCCCAAAATTTTCCCTCTCATGTTTCCAAAGGTATTCCCTTACATGGTTGGTCACAAACACTTGCCTAATAAAGTTTTTTTTTGAAGATGAACAAAGTGTCTTTCGATTGGCATCTGGGAAAAGTCTTCGATTGGGTATCCGAAAGGTCCATTTGAAGAAGCATTCAGAAGGCCCATTCGAAGGGTACATAAGAAGTCCATTCGAAGGAGGCAACTCAAGACCAATCGAAGAGCATGGCCTGAAGGCATTCGAAAATCAAAGGTGTTCAGGTTCATTCAAGATTCCAAAGAGACATGAATATTTCAAAAAGGAAATATTTTAATATGTCCGATTCTTGTCTCATGGCTTTAAAGGCCTGGTTAAATGGCTGTCCCTTGCCATTTTCATGCACCCTCACACTCCTATAAATATGAGGCCAATGACACATTACAAGGGGATGGGGATTTTTGGAGATACGCTGCCCACAAATCCACCAAAGGTTGTCAACATTTTCATAAGTAATCCAAGCCAAAGCAACCCTTCAAGAAAAGTATCCACGCCCAGAAATCCCAGATCGAAGGTACCCACATCCAGAAAGTGCCAAATCAAAGGTTCCAACTACTGGTAAGAGAGGGTAAAATGTCAAACTCTGTATTTACATAACACATCCATATTTGTTGTTTCATTCGATTTGTCATTCTAGACAGAATCAAAGGGCATGGGTTTGGCACCCAGGTCATGTTTTTTGTTGCTAACACTTGCTACAGATATAGCCTGAAAAGACCCAGTGCACGCAGGATCAAAGGACCTGGGTTTCGATACCCAGGTCATGCGTTTTATTTCGCTAACATATTTTTGCAGATGCAGTGCCTCCACAGGTGATCCTTCAGGACTTTCCAGCAACACCCTTCATAGAATCGAAAGGCAACCTTCTTCCTCTGAGTCGAAGTCCCCCTTTCTCCATGCAATCGAAGTTTACCCATATCCTTCCCAAACCCAGTCGAAGGAGGCAAGAAAGGGTGCAAATGGAAGCTTGCCCCGTCAATTCTCAAGCCCAATCGAAGGCTACTCACACCCATTCCCTAGCTCAATCGAAAGAAGGCCAAAGAAGGGTGAATAGAACGAGTCCATGGCATGGATCAAAGAAGTATTTTCTCTTCTTTATTTTTACTTTTTACTTGTCTTTCAATTTAGTTGTAATAGTTAATTAGGTCTTTACTTTTATCGCTTTATTTTCAAAGGGTTTGTTTTTGGCTATGTAAATACCCGAAGCCTTGTAATAGCGTAGTTTAATTTCCGCATTTTAAATTATACAAAATATCAAACTGTTAGATGTATGAATAATTAGGGTTTGCATGACAAGAATGTATGATAAACTTTAAAACAGTTAGATAACCTTAAAATGTGCAAAGATAAATAATCTAAAATTGAATCACTCGCACATGCGCACTCCTAGGGTACACTCCCACTTGGTTGCTTTCGGTAAACAGTCATTGAGTATAGGATTCTTTAGTGGTCGTCCTTTTGTCTAAACAAAGATCAAAATCCCGATTTGGAAAAGTTGCCTCGGAATTGTTGCCTCAGAATAGTTGCCTCAAATAATTGATCTAAGACATTAGGGTTATTACTAAGACATCCTAACATTGCTTTAGTGACCGTACGTCCCTTTCGAATTGACCCATAAAAATCCAACGACGATGCTACCTACTCACTAATAGTGGGATAACGTTGTCTAAAGGAAACGAACATAGAACGATTATTTTTTCGAGTAGGTAGGTTAGCTCTTAAGTACTTGTTCAATCCAAACAAACTTTTTCACACTTACACTCTTTTACAAACAAAAGTTTTCAAAAACACTTCATTACACTCTTGAAGACAGAAGCAAGAGTTAAATCGAAGTCAAAACAAAAGCTTTTCAAATCACACAAACACAAAGAAAACAATTTTGAAAATGATGAGCAAGTACCTAAGAGCCCGTAGATAACTATGGATAGAAAGGGTGATAATACCTTCCATTTCTATAATCTACCCCCCATATTCAGAAATATCTCGAAAAAGGAATTTTTCTATGCTTTTTTCCTTTCCTTGTTGGATAAAATAAAAGTCGGTGGCGACTCTTGCTTACCGCGACATTTTGCAAACTCAAACGCAAAACGTAAACCAGTAAATTCCTCAAAAAGAGGGAAACACGTCCCGGTTCTGGCCACCGTATCCCAGAACTGGCGACTCTTCTGGGGAATTAATAAGTGGGGTGTACCTTAGGATCAGTTCATCATATTGTCTTCAATTGTTTGATTTGTTTGCTTTATCTTTGTGAGATTTGAATCAGAGTTACTATAGATCCTAACCTGGATCTGGGGATACCGTTTAGGTAAGTAGCAATAGACTGTGAGGGAACTGTACGGCGTAGACCGATACGGTTGAAGTAGTAGCTATGTTGATGTGGCACATTAGTTGGTACCGATATCCCTTATGGAGCAACAAGGAGAGTGTGGGGCTGCTATATGGGTCATTAAGCATCAACTGACCTTAGGACCTATAATTGACCAACTTGGCCTTAGAAAGTAGCAGTATGCTACACTCGTTGAGACCATACTCTCGAGATGGTTCTGGCTGCAAGAAAAGATTGCGTGACTGGAATTATGGCCGATGGAGGATGGTCAGTGATATTGAGAACCTCTAGAACCAGGTTACTATTATTAGGACAGGTTGAACCGACTAAACTGCAAGAGGGTAATACCTAGACCCCATGCAAGCTTAAACCTAAGGATATTTGTGTGACTTGTGTGCTTTCAACTTGAACTACTTGCACATTTTTATTATCTAACAACTTGAGTTCCTTGCAGGTTTTGTTTACAGTCCTTATCCAATACCTTGGATTTCTTGCCGGATTTACTTGTTTACATTACCTCGCACTTTTTCTTAAATGCTTACACGTCATAACATCATACCATAACATTTCCTTAACCATTTCAAGGATCTCAAGGGTCTGTGATGCAGGTTATGGTAAATCAAACGTCTAGCAAGGGGAAAAGGGGATTTATTTTCCTCTAGCCAATGTCGTCTAGAGATCAAAACACGATAACTTGAGTCGGGGGCTATGACCCACTCGATATGGTGAGCCTAAATCTTGAAGAAGGATTCTTAATGACACGAAGTTTCTTCAATCAAAGCTGCAAAATTCAAATTCTAACAGTTTCTTGTTTACCCCGCGAGATCCTTGAAAACATTGCATACATATATCATACATATCATTGCATAACAGGTCTTCCAGTACATGTCTCTCATGTTCTCGCTGTTTATTTCAGCAATGGCTCTCAAACAAGACAACATAGATCTTCATACTCAAGAAGCTCAGTACAGGGACATATTCCTAAACCTATAAAAGGGGCAGGAAGAGTTGAAAACACTCCTCGTTGGGAACTTGGTCAAGAAAAGTCCTGAAGACAATAAGGACGAACGGCTAGAGAAATTGCAAGCTAAGGTAGGTGCAATAAGAACCCAGATGCTGGGGAAGATGGCCCTTATCCAAGGCTTAGCCCGGGAACAAGAAGAGCTGAGAACCATTATCAACCAGCTTCATCAAGACTGATACAATAGTATGAAGAAAACAGTCGAGGCCGGGGACCAAGTCATTGATCAACCTTCAAGAAAACAAGGGTTTGGTTCGATGAAGAATAGACCTCTCCAAGTTGCTACTACCTCACGGGTCCAACAACAACCTCGCCAAAAACAACAGGTTAATCAGAGTAAGCCAGATACACCCAAGAGGCAGTTTACCAAGCTCAACATGCCGCTGTCTCAAGCGTTACAACACATGTTGAGGATGAATCTGGTGACATTGATAGGACCTCATCTGAATCCCAAGACTACTTCACCTAACTACAATCCTAATGCAATATGTGAATACCATTCCAACAGCCCTAGACATGACACCAACAACTGTTGGGCGTTGAGAAACAAAATTCAAAACCTGATTGATGAAGGAGCATTGGAATTCACACAAGATGGTCAACTGGAATGTTTCTGTCAAACCTCTAAGGCTCACCATTTGAAGTGACAAGTTCTGAGAAGAGAGGCTTTTGTTCATTAGAATTTTCAAGTTGTAATTTTCTTTTGATTGTTCGAATATTTGTTCATGTCAAACTTTGTTACTTTATCAATGCATTGCATATGTTTGTTTTGAATCAATCCATTCGTTTTCACTATATTTAAATTGATTTCCTTTTTGTGATGTTCAACTCTCGGTTAAAAAACTCTAAGCCTTTAGAGGGAGGATGATGAAAATGATATCAAAATCTCTACAGTATGCTTTTGAACAGACCCCGCTGACGATGTACATGCATTGTTTCAAATCCTAAACAGTGGAGTTATAAGGAAGATAATCCCTAGTCAACCCCTTCGAGCCAAAGAAGTACGAGTTTTATTTTCACATAAATTAAAACCATTAATCACAACCTGGGGCAGGGTAGTCTTCTCAGTTAATTCAGGTGCACAATGAATGGCATCAAAGAAGTCCTTCCAAAACAAAAGACGGTGATGGTTCCCTATAATCGTCAAGACAGGCAGTCATTATCTCTTGAAATAAAAGCCTATTAGGTCAAAACCTATGAAGGAGACTTAAGAAAAAACCGGGGCATCCCGCTGACTGTAATCACAAAAACAGTTCAGGAAAAAGACAGGGATAATAAAATCAAAAAGAAAGAGGTCCTACAAACCCTAAACAAAACAAAAAAAAGGAAATGACTGCCTATTCAAAATAAACTGTCAATATACGGACCATCACTGGAATATCAGAGCAAGGACTCAAACGGGATCTAAATGCATAATTAACTGAGTATAGGATTGAAGAACATCACGAAGAGCAGGTGGGTACAAATAAATTTTGAGCCTTTATCCTTTGTTTCTTGAACCATGAACCAGGCCACGTTATAACCCTTAAAAGTCCTAGCTGAAGCATGGGTTAGTTCGAAAGCATACTGTTACAAAAAAGGATCCTGACTCCTATAGGACTTGCTGTAAATCCTGAGTTGACATCACATATTACCAAAATTTGCCTGTTTTACTGAAAAATGCATTTTCCAAAAATTTTCAAGACAGACATAAGCTTTGCATTCTTAAAATAACATCGTTTGCATATGACTATTTGTTCAACAACAGAGAAATTCGCACGACGAATATCTAGTGATCAAAAAACCTTCTCAATAAAAAGGATCACCTCAAGTGGAAAAACACTTCCAACCAAGGGGCACGGCATGATCATTGTCCATCATCTGGGGTAGCCAAGTCAAGATTCAAGGAATCTCGCAAAGATGCCAAATAGCCAGGGGAAAATTTCCGTCTGAATCACTTGGGAGATTGGACATGAATTCCAGCAACGAATCTTGCATGATCAAACGAACATCTTCTGGTAGTATGGCAACATAACACTACCGACAGTGACAACTCCCTACACCCTAAGAGCATGGACATAGTCAGAAAATACTGCGCATGAACAAAGACCCGCTAGGTTGACTGGCCTAGGAAAAAATAAGGGCATCCCGACGAACCAAAAGGGTCCGGGAAAAAAATAGGGATAAAAAATGAAAAATCTGTACACCCGGCAAGTCAAAAACCCGAAAGGGCAGCTTGGGAAAAAACGGGTATCCCGGTGGACTGAAATTCTGAAAAGGCAGTCGAGGCAAAAATTAGGGATCAAAGCGTACGACTATGTCCCGTCATGTTGTCACTTGCCTACCAGAAGAAGACTGATCATTTCGATCGAAAGTTTCCAAGCACCTCATAAGTTGGGATAACACTCGATCCACAAGGCCTCAGCAGACACCTTCTCCAGCAGAAACAGGGGCAGAAAAGTCTCAATGCAAAGTCATCGTCATATCCTCAGCATGCATCCCAGTAACATTCACTCCCCACAGAGTAAGGAAAATACAATGATATTAGCGGTCCCGAATAGGTCACCATTCTCTCCAGCTAAGGATCGCAACCACGAATGAGTCGGCGATATTTTCCCCAAGCAGAGTTTATCTATCACCAGCACTGGAAGATTATCCCTAATGAAGTTTGGAGAATCATCCCCAGTAGAGTCTGGAAAACCGTCCCAGTAGAGTCTAAAAAAAATTATCTCCAGTGAAGTCGCAACTGGAAAATCATCCCCAGCGGAGTTCATTCCTTTCACAAATAGAAACTCAATTCCCAACAGAGTGCATTATCGCCAGCAATGATAATTTTCTCCCCAGCCGAGGTTGTTTCTCCAAATCAGCAGATCTTCTGACAGAGCATCTATTCCCCACAGAGTCATTTCCTCGTCAGTCTATTCCCCAGCGGAGTTATTCTTTCCTGCAGGATCATTCTCACAGTCACCTTCATTCACTATCCCCAGCGGAAACGAAGAATTCAACTCTTCTCTCCAACAACAACCCAAGATTTATTTTCCCCAGCTAGAGATTATCATAAAAACATTGCATATCCATACATCGTGGCATGTGCATACACATCATACAAAACATTCTCATTTATTTTGAGAACATCATTGCCTGATACATATCATGCATTACATACAACTGACCTTTACCTTTCAGGAAGGATACAATCAAATTCTCACCAAGCTCAAGTTATGAAGCCCGGATCCGACCGGATAGTATCTTGATCTCTACATCATATTGTGAAGCCCGGATTCAACCGGATAGCAGTATCAAACACCGTGAAGCTTGAATTTGACCAGATAGTGGTTTATCTTCAAGCTATGAAGCCCGGATCCGGCTGGATAGTATCTTGATTTTTGCATTATATTGTGAAGCCCGGATTCGACTGGGTAGCAGTATCAAACACCGCTAAGCCTGGATTCGACCAGATAGTGGTTTATATTCAAGCTATGAAGCCCGGATCTGACTGGATAATATCTTGATTTCTGCATCATATTATGAAGCCCGGATTCTACCGGATAGCAGTATCAAACACCGCGAAGCTCGGATTCGACCGGATAGTAGTATCCAACACCGTGAAGCCTGGAATCGACCAGATAGTGGTATCTCTTAAAAGCAAGCTATGAAGCCCGGATTCAACCGGATAATAGTTTAATCCCCAACAAGCCGTGAAGCCCGGATTATAACCGAATAACAGCTCAGCAAGTTACCATGAAGCCTGGATTTCGACCAGATAGTGGTATATCTTTAATACAAGTTATGAAGCCCGAGATCGACCGGATAGTATCTTGATTTCTCCGAATGCCATGAAGCCTGGATTCGACCCGATAATGGTATATTATATCGTGAAGCCTGGATTACGACCAGATAGCGGTAAGGAACACTGTGAAGCCTGGATTTCAACCAGATAACAGTGAGGGACACTGTGAAGCTTGGATTTCGACCAAATAGCAGTTTACCCGGCCAATTACTATGAAGCCCGGATCCGACCGGATATTAGTAGGCCCAAAGTCAAAGGGAAGCCAGGATGCGACCGGATAACCACTTGATTTCTTCTGAAGCCTGGATTTCGACCAGATAAGAAGTAAGGCATTGTGAAGCCTGGATTTCGACCAGATAGCAATACAAGACCGTGAAGCCTGGATTTCGACCAGATAATGGTACAAGACACCATGAAGTCTGGATTTCGACCAGATAGTGGTACAAGACACTGTGAAGCTTGGATCTCGACCAAATAGCAGTTTACTCGGCCAATTACTTTGAAGCCCGGATTCGACCGAATATTAGTAGGCCCAAAGTCAAAGGGAAGCCAGGATGCGACCGGATAACCACTTGATTTCTTCTGAAGCCTGGATTTCGACCAGATAAGAAGTAAGGCATTGTGAATCCTGGATTTCGACCAGATAACAATACAAGACCGTGAAGCCTGGATTTCGACCAGATAATGGTACAAGACACCATGAAGCCTGGATTTTGACCAGATAGTGGTACAAGACACTGTGAAGCTTGGATCTCGACCAAATAGCAGTTTACTCGGCCAATTACTTTGAAGCCCGGATTCGACCGGATATTAGTAGGCCCAACAGTCAAAGGGAAGCCCGGATGCGACCAGATAACCACCTGATTTCTTCTGAAGCCTGGATTTCGACCAGATAAGAATTAAGGCATTGTGAAGCCTGGATTTCGACCAGATAGTAATACAAGACCATGAAGCCTGGATTTCGACTAGATAATGGTACAAGACACCATGAAGCCTGGATTTCGACCAGATAATGGTACAAGACACTATGAAGCTTGGATTTAGACCGAATAGCAGTTTACCTGGACAATTACTAAGAAGCCCGAATCCGACCGGATATTAGTGTGCCCTAAATTCAAGTTGAAGCCCGGAGGCGACCAGATAACAACTTGATTCCTTCTGAAGCCCGGATTACGACCGGATAAGAATTGAGAAATTGTGAAGCCTGGATTCCGACCGGATAGCAAGTTTAATCTTATCTCCCTAGTAAGTCACTGTAAATCCTGGATTACAACCAGATAGTAGTCGGCCTTATCGCTATGAAGCCTGGATTACAACAAGATAGTAGTTCCTAAATTTCAACAGAGATGATTCCTCGGTAGAATAACGGACGACCGAAGTTCCTAAATTTCAACAGAGATGATTCCTCGGTAGAATAACGGACGACCGAAGTTCCTAAATTTCAACAGAGATGGTTTCCCAGTAAAATAACGGACGACTGAAGCTCCTAAATTTCCATTTCTCTCAAGACAGAGATCAACATTCCCCAGCGGAATCTTCCTCAACAACAGGTATACAAGCTCTCGCTAAGGAATCTCTTATGCGACCGACGCTCCTTCGGGTGGCATCTTTAAGCCCATCCCCCGTCAGCAATTTCCAAATGGCATCTATAAGCCCATTTCCGATATCGCAAGACGGACACCACTTCATGCGAGTGCAAATTTCTGGGCACTCTAGTGTTCAATCCTCTTCCACCTTCGGATCACGAAAGGCACGCAAGCCAATCTACATCCTCAGGTTTAAGAAGATTGAACAGGGGCAGCTGTTGTACCCCAAAATTTGCCCTCTCATGTTTTCAAAGGTCTTCCCTTACATGGTTGGTCATAAACACTTGCCTAACGAAAATAGTTTTTTTTTTGAAGATGAACAAAGTGTCTTTCGATTGGCATATGGGAAAAGTATTCGATTGGGTATCCAAAATTCTTCGATACAGGCTTGACTCACCAGTCTTCGATTGGGAATTTGGAACTCTTCAATCGGGCTTTGATTAGTAAGCTTCGATTAGGTGTTTGGAAGCCTTCGATCAAGCTTTGGTCCGCAAGTCTTCGATTGAGCGCTAGAACCCCTTCGATCAAGTCCATTTCATAATGCTTCGACTATGCATTAACTACTTCAGGCTTACCTTCGACTCACGAGGCAAGAATCTCCTACAAGTTTGTTTCGATTCACAAAGGAAAAGGCCCCTCAACTTGCCAGCACACCAGGTAAGAGGCTCATTCAACGAACATGTAAATGACTCATTCGAAGAACATGTAAAGGTCCATTCGAAGAAGCATTCAAAAGGTCCATTCGAAGAACATGTAAAGGTCCATTCGATGAAGTATTCAAAAGGTCCATTTGAAGAAGCATTCAGAAGGCCCATTCGAAGGGTACATAAGAAGTCCATTCGAAGGAGGCAACTCAAGACCAATCGAAGAGCATGGCCTGAAGGCATTCGAAAATCAAAGGCGTCCAGGTTCATTCAAGATTCCAAAGAGACATGAATATTTCAAAAAGGAAATCTTTTAATATGTCCGATTCTTGTCTCATGGCTTTAAAGGCCTGGTTAAATGGCTGTCCCTTGCCATTTTCATGCACCCTCACACTCCTATAAATACGAGGCCAATGACACATTACAAGGGGATGAGGATTTTTGGAGATACGCTGCCCACAAATCCACCAAAGGTTGTCAACATTTTCATAAGTAATCCAAGCCAAAGCAACCCTTCAAGAAAAGTATCCACGCCCAGAAATCCCAGATCGAAGGTACCCACATCCAGAAAGTGCCAAATCAAAGGTTCCAACTACTGGTAAGAGAGGGTAAAATGTCAAACTCTATATTTACATAACACATCCATATTTGTTGTTTCATTCGATTTGTCATTCTAGACAGAATCAAAGGGCATGGGTTTGGCACCCAGGTCATGTTTTTTGTTGCTAACATTTGCTACAGATATAGCCTGAAAAGACCCAGTGCACGCAGGATCAAAGGACCTAGGTTTCGATACCCAGGTCATGCGTTTTATTTTGCTAACATATTTTTGCATATGCAGTGCCTCCACAGGTGATCCTTCAGGCCTTTCCAACAACACCCTTCATAGAATTGAAAGGCAGCCTTCTTCCTCTGAGTCGAAGCCCCCCTTTCTCCCTGCAATCGAAGTTTACTCATATCCTTCCCAAACCCAATCGAAGGAGGTAGGAAAGGGTGCAAATCGAAGCTTGCCCCATCAATTCTCAAGCCCAATCAAAGGCTACTCACACCCATTCCCTAGCTCAATCGAAAGAAGGCCAAAGAAGGGTGAATTGAACGAGTCCATGGCATGGATCGAAGAAGTATTTTCTCTTATTTATTTTTACTTTTTACTTGTCTTTCAATTTAGTTGTAATAGTTAATTAGGTCTTTACTTTTATCGCTTTATTTTCAAAGGGTTTGTTTTTGGATATGTAAATACCTGAAGCCTTGTAATAGCGTAGTTTAATTTCCGCATTTTAAATTATACAAAATATCAAACTGTTAGATGTATGAATAATTAGGGTTTGCATGACAAGAATGTATGATAAACTTTAAAACAGTTAGATAACCTTAAAATGTGCAAAGATAAATAATCTGAAATTGAATCACTCGCATATGCGCACTCCTAGGGTACACTCCCACTTGGTTGCCTTCGGTAAACGGTCATTGAGTATAGGATGCTTTAGTAGTCGTCCTTTTGTCTAAACAAAGATCAAAATCCCGATTCGGAAAAGTTGCCTTGGAATGGTTGCCTCAGAATAGTTTCCTCGAATAATTGATCTAAGACATTAGGGTTATTACTAAGACATCCTAACATTGCTTTAGTGACCATACGTCCCTTTCGAATTGACCCTTAAAACTCCAACGACGATGCTACCTACTCACTAATAGTGGGATAGCGTTGTCTAAAGGAAACGAACATAGAACAATTCTTTTTTCGAGTAGGTAGGTTAGATCTTAAGTACTTTCTCAATCCAAACAAACTTTTTCACACTATCACTCTTTTACAAACAAAAGTTTTCAAAAACACTTCATTACACTCTTGAAGACATAATCAAGAGTTAAATCGAAGTCAAAACAAAAGCTTTTCAAATCACACAAACACAAAGAAAACAATTTTGAAAATGATGAGCAAGTACCTAAGAGCCCATAGATAACTACGGATAGAAAGGGTGCTAATACCTTCCCTTTCTATAATCTACCCCCCGTACTCAGAAATATCTCGAAAAAGGAATTTTTCTGTGCTTTTTTCCTTTCCTTGTTGGATAAAATAAAAGTCGGTGGCGAATCTTGTTTACCGTGACATTTTGCAAACACAAACGCAAAACACAAACCAGCAAATTCCTCAAAAAGAGGGAAACACGTCCTGGTTCTGGCCACCGTATCACACTTACCCTGACCTATTCTTCACCCGTGAGTGGGGAGGGAATTTTATTACAGGTACAGTTGGTGACTATGATCAGGTGATTACTCATGTTCAGATGGTTACTCATGCTCAGATGGTGACTACGCTCAGACAAGGACTATTGGTTCTGATGGTTATATTCTGGATTTCTGTTGGTGACTTTATGCAGAGGCTATATTCTGTTGGTGACCGTATGATTCTCAGATTTATTTTCTGAGTTCCTGACTTGTTTACCTGGAAGATTCATTTGGGCCTTCGATCTTGGTATTCCCAGCATATTCAGAAAATTCTCAACAGTATCTGATGTTCCAGAAGCATTAATCTCGTACAATGGGAGATCTACATGGTACTTGGTTCTTATATGTGCAGAAGCTATGTCGGACCTTTGATATGATGATACTCACATGATTCAGAACAGTGCAGCAGTCATATTCAGGAATGATGGAACTTTGATACCATCTGATCCCATGCCTTTTGTGATACGGTGGGAGAACTGACTTGAGGTTTTGCGTTTGTTTTCGCAAATGTTTCGGTTGAGCAAGAGTCGCCACCGACTTTTTATTTTATCCTAAGGAAAGGTTAAAAAGCACAGCAAAAACCTTTTGAGATTTTTCTTGGGTTCGGGGAGTAGATTATAGAAAGGGAAGGTATTAGCACCCTTTCTATCCATGGTTATCCATGGGCTCTTAGTTACTTGCTTAGATCACTTGCCTTTTGTTTTCAATTGTTTTAAATGGTGCTTGTGTGTGGGTTTGAAAATGTTTTGAAAAGAAGCCAATGTGGTGGCAACCTTTGTAATGATCCATGTGGGAATGTATACAAAGATGTATGTCTTTTGAAAAGGTTTTCATTTGTTTTTGAAAGTTGTTTTGAAAGTGTTGTGAGGTGTGTTTTAGAAAATAGGCAAGTGTTTTGTTTTTGCAAGTTTGATTCAAGTAACTAAGAGTTTATCTACTCCTAAATTTCTCAAAGACTATTGCTATGTTTTAACCCTTTTCATAAGTTTGTTCCACCATTGTATTTGGTGGACAATCTTATGTTAGGATGTGAAAGGGACGGGCGCGGGTCATCGCTTGGACCATAATTGCAATGGTGCCAAGTATCTTTGGGCATTTTCTTTAAGGGACTTGATCATTTGTTTGGCAATATTTTGAAAAAAGTGTTATCGAGGGACTATGATCATTCAATTTGTTTGTTTTGCCCAAAGAGACCTAACATGCAATATGGCCCAATTTTGAAAGGCAACAAGTGGAATACCCTAGGGGGTGCAAGTGTGATTTGTGTGTCCATTTTTATGCTTGTTTGTCTTATATTAGGTCCAACTATTTTGTTCATTTTTTATTCGCATATAAAACCTAATTCTAGCATTGTATATTTTAGAAAGCGATAAAGTGCGAAATTTAAATTCCTACGCTATTACAACACAATAATATAGGGAGGGGGTACAATGTTTCAAATGGGGATTTTGACAAGGAATTTAAACCTAAAACTATTACATCAATTTTGAATTTATACAATTTAATTAATGTACAATAGTTAAATAAAAATGGAATAAAATATGCAAGAATGCAAAAAAGGAGTTTTTTTATATGTATGAAAAAAAAGATTATTTATGTAAAATAAAAAAGAAAAAAAAAAGATATTATTTTTGGAGTATTTTTGAATTTAGGGCAAAACCCTAATTTTCATTAAATGAAATGTATTATTATTAATATATACAATATTTATCATTTATACACAAAAATAAAATAAGGAAAGAAATATATTTGTAAAAAATGATTTTTTTAGTGTTTAATATTAATAAAATAAAATATGTATATTTTTAGTATTTTATTCTAAGTATATTAATAAATATATATATTTATGTATTAAGTTCTAAATATGTATTATATATAAAAAATAATAATATTTAATATAAAAATAAAAAGGGTATTTTTTATACAAAATATTTTCAGGAAGTAAAAATAAAATAAAAGTGTATAAAAAATATATTTGTATTATCTTAATATTTTAAACAAAAAGTATATATGTATATTTATTTATTTATGTACAAAACAATCAAATAAATACTTAATAAATTCAAAAAATGATGGGAAAAATATTTTTATATTTTTAATGTCATGAGAAAAAATAAACAAAGTCAATCAAAAAAAGAAAAAGTCAAAAGGTCAAAGAAATAAGCAAATGGGCCTTGGGGGTGTAAAAGCAATTATGTGGTGCAAAAAGCAGAACCAAAACTGGCCCAGCCCATGAAACACCTTCTTCAACCTCTGAACAAAAATTTGTTCAAAAACGCGCGCAAGAAGCTCCATTTGAATATCCTGATTCTTTGATTTTTTGAACAAACTTCCAACATAAGAAATGTTAATCATGAAACCACGATTCCAAATATATAAAGAACATCTCCTAACTCTCAGAAATGAGAGAGAATTTTAACAATCCCAAATCCTGACCTAAGTTTTCTACCATTTTCAGACCTTAAATTCTCACAGCTCAGGCAAAAGAAATGAAAAGTAAAAGAATGTACATGTTCAGTGGCATGAGTAGAACATTGTTTCTTCACAAACTTAAAGCTAATGATGCCTAATAAGAGAGATACGAATTCAAAAACTTACCTGTTCAGTTGAAGTTCTATCTGGAAATGTAGGAACTTTCAGTGCAAGGTGATGATTGGAAAAGCTTCCTTGAGGTCCAGGGATGCTATTCCAATGTTTACTTTGTCTTGAAAGCTTCTGAATCGAGCTAGAGAACTTCACCTGCAAGTCAGAAATATGAAAATGGTGGAACCAGTTAGAGGGATTACAGGTCGTGTTTTTGCTTTTGGTTAGCTTGCATAGATGTTAGGGGATGTATGTGAACTGGTTTGGGCAAGAATGCTTGAAGGGATTGAGAGATGATACTCAAACTGCAGGCCTTGCCCTGTTTTAGCAGTTTGAGAGTGATTCTGAGATTGAAGGTGTTTTGAAGGCTAAGGGCTCGTGTATTAGCTTGGTTGTGTTGTGTGGAATGTGTTTGATAACTTTGTCTAAGTGTTCTTGAGCTGATATGGAAGTTGGTATGTGTTATGGCACTTTTCTTCAACTTTAAGCAACAAATGTCAACTTGTGTTTCTAGGCATGTAGAGGGTCCCTAATGTGCTGCATAAACTCTCCTTGATCAGAGTGATTTGTCCATAATCTTGTGCTAAAGAGATTTGATCTGTACCTTCTTGATTTACCAATTGACATAAAGTATGACTTTTCAAAAATGGCTATTTTGCTTTATCTAAAAATGGATTAAACCTTCATACAATGCTTTAGCTCAAAGAACATGGTCTTGGCACAAAGAATATGCATTAAATTATGGAGTGTAGATGAGATAAAAGACCTGTAATCTAGCTTAAGGCATGCTGAGTTCAAATTGCAAGGTTATGGACATGTAACTTGGTCATGAACAAAGTGAGTTTTTGCCATATTGTGAAATTCGATTCTCCCTAACCATGAGGTTTTTTGAGAAGTTCTTGGACATTTTGGAAAGCTTGGAATGTGTACTACAATCCATATTTGAAGTGCAATTTGAAATTCCAAGTGGAAGAGTATGGAAAATGGCCTTGAAGTGGGGTAGAAAACCTTGTCAAAATAGATCAAATTTTCACTAAGTTAAGAATGGTTTAGTGCCCTTATTCAAAAATTTGTAACTTGAGATACAAGCTTCAAATGAGAAAACTTTGTGAATCAAAGTTGTAGATTATGCAACAAGCTACAACTTTCATGTTTTGACTTTTGTTTGAATCCAAATGAATCATGGTGAAAAAGTGGGGCAAAGTTGGGAAAAAATTAGGGTTTTCCATAACTTAGAAAAATTCTAAGTTATGAAAAATTCCATTTTAAACCCTAATTTGCATTTCTTGGCTTCTTGGTGAACAAGTTTCATGATTTGACATGTTTTGATGAAAAATGAATCTTGACTCTTGATTTTGACCAAAAAGTCAAAGTTTGACTTTTCAGTATACAGTCAAAATTGATCAATTGACTGGGAAATTCAACTGTCAATCTTGTGTACTTGGGATCTTTTGAGCTTGTTGAGAATGTCAAGACAATTCCATGGGGTCCTTGAGTCCATATGTGATCTTGGTTTGCCATTGGCTAGGTCAAACAGTCAAAAATTTTCTGTGCAGTCAAAACCCTAAAAATGACCATTTTGCCCTTTTGGTGATCTGATCAAATTTCTTGTGGAATTATGATCCAAACTTGATCAAATGGTCCATGTGAGTTCATAATGTTGATGTGGGTCAATTTTCATGAGATTTGACTGTCAATTGGCCACAGTTGACTTTTTCCCCAATATAGTTGATTTCTAGGTCAACTGTCCAATTGACTGGGCAAAATTTGGAATCAAGACTTGAAACTTGGTATGGATAAACTTGGGAGTCCAAAATGAAGTATGAAAGTCATCTTAGGCATTTTAGGTCAAAATATCTTTGTGCAAACACAAACCCTAATTTGGGTCAACAGTGCAAGGAGAAGTCTTGAGCAGAGGAAACCCTAACTGGGTCTTGATCTTCAAAGGTCTGGTGATGAGAAAATGTTGAGGAAATGGGAGGGCAAATTTTGGGGTACAACACCTTTGCATACATAACATGGTTAACCACATCCTTAACATACATGTTTTTTTATCTCCAAGGATTCACATTTACAAGTCTTGTGCTAAAATATTCCATCCCTTACTTGCGCAAAATCAAAATCAAAGCGCGTAAATCCCTTGGAAATGGCAGAACATGACATGACATTCATTCATGCACCCCATGCATATTCATGCATTCATAGCAGGTACCCGAAGATTGGGGATTCTTATTCAGACTTGGGGCTTTCTTCAAAGGTTCAACTTGATTCTTACTATCACCAGAAATCAGTTATGGGATAAATCCGAGCGACATACATACAAGCTTTGGCCCATATTCAGAAACTTCTTCATGCAGGAAGATAATTGATTAAATACTCAGATAAGCCAGGTCATGGAAACTCTGATGATAATGTCTATTGTTTCTTTAAAACATGATGTGCTTGGTGATGCAGTTTATACCGATTCATTGGGTAAGTCGTTCATTCGTTCTCCTGAAAGGATCTTCTATGATTATTATACTGGGGCACCTGACCAATCGATTGAAGATGGTATGTCATCCAGAGACAAGGTCCAAGACAGGCTCAACCCAGAGACTACTGTGTTCACATCATATCAGAGGGGAATTCTCTCGTACACTCAAGCATCAAGACTACAGAAAGTCGTCAGAATCAGCAGGTCCATACGGAGTCAAGTCTCCTCAACGATGGCAACCATTGGTTTCTTTACTTCATTTTCATTTGCATTCTTGCTTGTTTGTTTAAACATTGCTTGTATATAGAAACTTGTCTATTTTTGAACGAAAATATTAATGCAATAAGTATGCTTGTCTTGAATTGTTCCTTTCATTTTTACTCATCCATTCGTTATCACTCTTTAAATGTTTTACTTGCATATTAATGCCAATTTTCCAAGTCTTATGCTTAGGTAAAGGTTGGAAGGAGGATGACGATAATCTAAAAACGCAAAATCTCTGGTTGGTACGCTTTTGAGTAAGACTCTGCTGACGATGTACAAGCCTTGTTTCAATTCCTAAACACCCTAGATATAAGGGAGATAAACCCTCGTTAACCCCTCTGAGCCTTCGAAGCAAGAGTTTCTTTTCTATTCAGAAAAAACCCTCATTTTAACCCTGGGGCGGGTAGTGTTCAGCTAATCTGATCAAGCATTCAGAACTCATCAAGAGTGTGCATCCAAGGATACAACAATGGTTATCCATCAAAAGGTTGAGAGAAGTCAAAACCACAATGGTTAACCCTCATCTAACAACAACGTGCGTCTATTTGACTATATCCCAATGGGTATCTCTCGCACATCAGGAGGTCGACAAATGACGATACAATAATGGCTTTCCCTCATCTACTAAAGACTCAGGCAGTCACAATCACTTCCAACAAATCAAAACAACACAAAGATAAACGACTTGTTCAAAATGGAAAATACGAATAAGAAAGAAACAAAAATCCCCGCTAAATCGAAACTTGAAAACAAGTCGCTTAGGCAAAAGTTGGGGCATCCCGCTGGACTTCCAAATCTAAATTCAAAAGAATTTTTCCAGGCAAAAGTTAGGGACGACAGGAAAGAAATTGAAAAGCCTAAAATGCGAGAAAAGGATTACCAACGAAAATCCTCATCAAAGAACAAAGTCGTCTGATCAGACACCAAAGGCAAAGAAGTTAGTGACTGTCATATCCAAGAAACCACTGTGGTTCCTCAATCATCGCAAACTCTTCGAGAGAGATGAATGCTTGTATCGAGCCAACTGAATGTAGGAATGGAGAACATCATTGAGAACGGGTGGGCACCAAATAAATTTTGAGCCTTAAATCCTTTTTTCTAAAACCGTGAACCAGGCCACATTACAACCCATAAAAGTCCTAACTGAAGCATGGGTCAATTCGAAAGCATGCTACAACGAGATAGCGTTTAACTGACTCCTAAGAGGTATGTTTGAATATTTGTGTTGGCATCATATGCTTACATTATCTTTCATAAAAAGGAATTTGAAAATGTTTCTTTCTAGCTAGCGTCTCGTTCACAACAGAGTTGTGACGTCATTTCATTCAAAGTTTTTCAAACTTCAAGACTTACATATGTGTTGCATTAGAATTATCATTCTCATAATAAACATTCTTCTGCATACAAAACAAATGATTGACATCAAGTAAGTTTATACAATGAACAACCGGTAAAGAGCTCAATCTTGTCAGAGAAGAGAGGCTTGAATATCCTGTTGAAGCAAGAGTGAGCTGCCACAAGAGAAATGACTAATCCAGAGGCATGTTAACCAGTGATTCTGTCAAGAGAAATCATCTTAGTGCTTCACAGTCTGAGTACCCTTCAGGGATGAAGTTAGCAAATTTCGATAATCTGGGGCAAGTAAGTCAAGAATCGATCTCTCCAAGCTCAACCAAATCTGGGGCATTCCCTCAAAGTTATCAATCAGAGGCTATTACGTTGATAAATCTCTTCAAGTTCGATCAATCAGAGGCTATCACATTGCTAAATCTATTCAGAATTCATTCAACCTGGGGCAGTTACGTCGAGATTCGACAAATCTCTCCAAGAAAGCTGTAATCAAGAGCAGTTTATTTCGTGACCCAAGACATTGGGGCAGGCCACCTCATATCGTATTGTGGCACGAATATTCAGGTCTTCTATTTAACGTAGATCTTCTTAGAGATCCTCCAGACAGGGGCATTCCTCATCCGTACTTAGTTGCTCAAGTCAATTATGTTGTACAAGACTGCGATCAAGCTAAAAGCATCATAACAGTCACCCTGACTTAGCCAGTGCACGAAGCTGCCTTCATATGTTGCAGACAATTTCAAGTCTGATTCCCCAAGTGAATTCAGAAAATCCAGAATCGTCTTCTGACTCAGCATGCACAAGTGCATTCCCAGTGGGGTTAATCAAGAACGCCCCCAGTAAAGCTAAACTGGGGCATTCGCAGAGCTAAACTGGGGCACTCATAGGTGTCCATGCCCATCTCTTATCCCCAAGTGATTCAAGAGATAATTCCCCAGTGTGTGTAAACTTGGGGAAGGTGTTCAGAGAGATCCACATGGTGTTCAGTATCCTTTCTTCGGCATATTCAGTTCTATCATCCTCTCAATGGTTCAGGATGTATTGAGGTCTGGTCAGATTATCTCTTCCCCAAACGGTACGATTCAGAATCCAGCAGCGTACCTGAAGACTCGCTTCATCAGCAATTCAATCTTTAGCAAAGTCATCAACGATCTTTGGTATTAGGGGCTCCCCAGGGAGAATTTTTATCAGTATCCCCAACAACCTTTGATACTGCAGGCTTCCAACGTCGATATATATTGACATCCCCAGTGATGAACAATGGTTCCCAGCAAGCCTCCTCTTATCCCCATGAAGTTTATTTCTTCGCACTGCATATAGTTATCGCTGCATAACATTACATCCTCAAAAGTGAGTAGCCGATCCATCAGAATGGATCTTTGCGGCAAAAGAAATTCAAACATGCATACAAAGCATAAGCCAGGTTGGGTACCTTACACAAAAGATCTGAGTTATTCAAGGACAACAATACATCCCTACAAAAGGATATCATCCCCAGAATCCCCAGTCGATGACCTTCACCTTTTCGATACCCAACAAAATCAATACACTTGGTCATTCTAAACCCAGTTCTTGTTTGGTAGTCAGTTCCCTAAACACTCATCCGTATCCATTCCTAAACACTCATCTGTGTCCGTCTCTCAAACTCTCGTCCATGTTTAACCTTTTGATACTCTCCTGTATCTCCTTTCAATACTCGTCCGTATTGATTCAAACACTCGTCCGTGTTTAACCTTTTGATACTCGCCTGTATCTCTTTTCAATACTCGTCCGTATTGATTCAAACACTCGTCATGTCAACTTCTAAACACCCATCCATGTAAATTTCTAAACACTCGTCCGTGTAAATTCCTAAACACTCGTTGTGTCAACTTCTGAACACTCGTCCGTGTTTAAAATTTTAATACTCGTCCGTATCTTCTTTCAATACTCGTCCGTATTGATTCAAACACTCGTTCGTGTTTAACCTTTTCAATACTAGTCCGTATTGATTCAAACACTCATCCGTGTTTACCCTTTGATACTCGTCCGTATGTTCTTTCAATACTCGTCCGTATTGATTCTAACATTCGTTCGTGTTTAGCCTTGGATACTCGTATGTATCTTCTTTCAATACTCGTCCGTATTGATTCAAACACTCGTCTGTGTTTAACCTTTGATACTCACCTTTATCTTCTTTCAATACTCGTCCAGATTTATTCAAACACTCGTTCGTGTTTAACCTTTCTTGATGCTCGTCCGTGTAACTTATCTAAACAATCGTCATGTCGTAGCCCATGTTTCCATCTTAGAACCTGAGATCGCCCGTAGGCTAGGTTCTTCCCATAGATCACCGTCGAACCTGAGATCGCGCATAGGCTAGGTTCTTCCCATAAATCGTCTTCGAACCTGAGATCGCCCGTAGGCTAGGTTCTTCCCATAAATCATCTTTGAACCTGAGATCGCCCGTAGGCTAGGTTCTTCCCATAAATCATCGTCGAACCTGAGATCGCCCGTAGGCTAGGTTCTTCCCATAGATCATCGTCGAACCTGAGATCGCCCGTAGGCAAGGTTCTTCCTTAGATCATCTTAGAACCTGAGATCGCCTCTTGGCTAAGTTCTTCCCAATACCGTCATCATCGAACCTGAGATCGCCTCTTGGCTAGGTTCTTTCCATATATTTTGTCTTAGAACCTGAGATCGCCCTTAGGCTAGGTTCTCTGTCAAATCACTCCCATGTTTCGCCTTAGGATCGTAGGTCACCCGTAGACCTTGTCCGCCATCTTTTCGTACCAACCTATGTCTTGTATTGGCATCACGCCACGTTATAAGTCCAATCTAAGTCTCTTCACTGAAAAAACAAAAAAATTCTTTCCCCCAGCGGATAACACATAAATAAAAAAAACACTTACTCTCTCTCCCGGGATAAATTTTTGGCATTGATATTTAATCATCTTCTACCTTGAACTCCCGAAAGGCATGTGCCAATCATACTTTCAGTATAAGACGATTAAATAGGGGCATATGTAATACCCCAAATTTGTCCTACCCCTTGTTCTATTATCTGGCTTACGCGTCTCGCATTTTTCTCATATACATAACTCCCATTAGGTCATTTGACAACACCATTCAGTCATTAATCAATAAAATGTGGCATGTGATCAAAGATTCCTAAGAATTAGGGTTTCGCTCAGGCATCAGTGTTTCATCTCTTTGCAACCTTATCTTAACTAAAGACTCAAGGGCTACAAACAAGAGCGTCGAAGGTCATCTTCATGTGCTCATCATCTCTATAGGGATTAGAGTTATTTTTCTAATCACGTGGAACCCAGGAGGGATCCATGAAGTTTGTTCATCAGTTCATCTCATTATTAAAGAGTTTCCATTAGTGCTTAAGGTACGAGATTACGGAAGAGATCTTGGTGTATTCATGGCATCTTAAAATTTTTCTTCAGTATGCAACACGAGGAAGCTATCATTGAAGAATTCTTATCCATTGGAATCTAAGTCTTCTATTGGTTTTTATTAAGGGAAGTTTGCTTATTGGTATTGAATCATAGAGCGTATGGGTAAGGTGTTCATACAAGAAGATGGAAAGATAGTTTCACTTGGGTTTTATTTATAATTCAGGGTTTGTGGACATCAATGTGAGATATGATCTCATCGGAACACTTGAGTTTACTTATGGCCTAAACTTTCCTTGAGGCTCCATTTCGAGTGCTTTGATATTAAAACCTAGTGTTGTCTTATGAAACATCAGAGTTTTAGATTAAAAGTCCTAGAAATAGTCAAGCCCATTCAATTACTTGAGGATACTTAAAGGCGGTGATTCATTCCATTGTTGAAAAGTCAAGGCGTGGAAATACGTAATTGTCTATTCAAGTGCAATTATAAGAGAAGACATTAGGAATTCACGATAAATCTGAAAGGAATATCACTTTTAATATTTTGAAGAATTTATCATTTGGATTCAAGAGTTTGTAAAGTATGCTTCTTTTACAAAATCCAGCACCTTGTTCATTATGACTTCAAGTTCTTTTCACTACGAGAAATTTAGTCTTACCAACATTCCGATTACATCTCATACATCAATATTTCAAAAGAATATAATCATATTCCAAATCCCTTAAACCAGTACAAGATCAATACCATTACATATTTCCATCTCCTTTACATAAGCTACATAGAAACTACCAAGAGTTACAAATTATACCCTATGCTAAAGCTATCCTAAATCTTCAAGCCTCGCTTCATCTCACAAGCTTCCGTGGCTCCATTTTGGGTCATTCTTCAAATTCCAGTTATGCCTCATGTGTCCAAGCTGCTATGATATAAACGAAACCTTCAAAAATATTGAATAAACTGCCATAACAACTCCATAACCTGTAACAGAAACCAATTCCAACAAACTATCCAAACGAAATTACACTTCCGTAACTGCTAACCAAAAAAAAAGAATCCTAGCCTTCCAAAGTAACTTGTAAACTATCGTAATAAGAAAACCAAAACAGAATTATCTAACGGTCTTTTTCAAAACAGAAACAGATCCGAACTAGCAGCAAGCACCAAACAGACTTTCCTAACTTCTAACCAACTTACAGCAACTATCCTACAAACTGAATTGTAACAGAAAAACAACCAATAATATAACATAACAAAACTTCTCACAAACCTCTCCATAACCAACTGTAATTGTATCCTAACCACCTAACCAATTTCATAACAAACTTCTAACGAAATCACCAAACGGAGATTAACTAACTGACAAAAGATATAACTAAACTTCCTAACAGCACTGCATAACTTCTAACTTATAACTAACTTTCAACTTCCAAGAATCAAAATAGAACCAGATCATAACAGAAAAACTAACTCTAATCCTCACCTTCTATATTCTCTAACCAATTTTTAATCAAAGGCGGAGATCCATTCTAATCAGTAACTAACTTTCACAGTCCTAACCAACTATATAATATAAACTCACCAGATTATTCGTCGTTCGGGGCACTCTCTGATAAATCATCAGAAAACATCACTCTTCTCTCTCTCTGAAATCTCTGAAAATTCATCTGTAACCTCTAACAAACTCTCTCAAAAATCTTCATCTTCCACCTTCACGCTTTAGCCTTCATCAACCTCTAACATCTTCAATCTCTTTTCTGCAAAATCTACATCACCTTCCTCACCGCGCATACACCTTCTCTACTTCTTAGAATAACAAAATCGCAACTACAAAAAATCTAGGAAAAGCAGAGATTCATAGAAGAAAACAAAAAGAACAAAGAAGAAGGCCATGAAGAGGAAGTGTACCTAGACGATACCTCGAAGAACATCTGGATTCATCTTTGGACTTCTATCTTCGTCAATGTCAATCACCATCGGTAAATCTCGACTCCTCTTAATCTTGCGTCTTTTTATTTCTCCTAGCTTGGCGAAGGTTTAAATCCGCAGAAGTTTAACGGAGTCGACATAGAATTTGCGGATTAAAACATGAATTGAAGTGTTAGAATGTTGATTCTCGAAAGAAGAAGAGAGTGAGCGTGGTGGGGTTGATTGGTGATTGGCGGCCACAGAGGAAGTTGAATGGAGGATGAAGGCGAAGTGAAAAAATGGAAGCGAGGGAGAGTGAGGCGATTTGAGTGACAATAGAGTTTTCCCCGATAGTGCTGGTACGTAGGGCCACCGACGGTTGCGACATTGGGAAAAAGGAGAAGAGGATTGACTAAGTGAAGAAGCTTGAAAGGTCACATGCATTGTGAACCCTAATTCCGTTCTCACAATTCACTAGTGTGTACTATTGGGCTTGACCAAACCGAGTCACCCAGTCCCATAAGCCCATTGCTGTTTTTTTTGGAGAAGACTGAAGCATGTGCACAAAAAGATCATTGAACTGGGTTTAGTTTGGGCTTAATTCCTATTTAAATTGCTTCAGCATACCACGTGGAGTCCGACCTGCACCCATTAGGCTTGTTTTTTTGGCTATTTGCAATTCCTTTGAACAAATTTGTTAAATATTTAGATTTTATTAACTTTTCCTATGATAAAACTTTTCCAATCAATAAAATTTGTTAGATCTATTTAATTGATTTTAGGGTTTAATTATTTAGTTTTTTTTGATAGAATTTTCCTTACATAAAAAACTAATA
The DNA here is from genome assembly GCA_948472305.1 of Vicia faba. Classification (NCBI taxonomy): domain Eukaryota; kingdom Viridiplantae; phylum Streptophyta; class Magnoliopsida; order Fabales; family Fabaceae; genus Vicia; species Vicia faba. The sequence continues at coordinate 1,335,435,707 of OX451737.1, read as the reverse complement.
AAAACACTTCTTTTTCTTTTTAGTCGTCATCCGTATTTTCATGACGCTTTGCCATATTATTTTTGACGCGTTTGTTCATTGTGCGAGGAATTTCTGATTATGTGCCGCATTCGTGACACGCGTTTGCCTTTATCTTAGTTGGATATTGCTTCTGAATCTGTTTGTTTCTTGGTGAAGCTTGCTCGACGCGTACTCCCTGCTTTTTCAGTGCCTGCATCTGCTCTTGACGACTTGCTCACTTTGGTAGCCTCCGCTACTACTCTTGTACCTCATTTCGCACTTTATTGCATTTCTTTACTGCGTGCTAATATTAGATAGAATTCCCTCGAGAACCCGAATCTTAGGACCACCAGTGTATGATAACATTAGGTTTAGAAATAGGCTAGTCTCCCTGTGACTTTTCTTCCCCGTTTGCATTCGCACTAAAACTAAAACTTCTTTTTCTTTCAAAATTCAAAACATTTTAAAACTACTTATGAGAATCATGCCTTTTCTTAGTATGGGAAATGATAAGCGGGTCTCTTCTCGATCTTATTGTTCTTCATCTCAAGTCTAGGTGTGGTTCAATTCTCAAAGACTCCTTTCATGGCTAAGTAGAAAGGTGGCTAACATCTCTCTCTTGAGGTCAACTAGTCATCATCTGCAACAAAATATTAACCAATTCAAATCACTTCGTGCGCTCGAGCACTTTTCTCTAAAACCCTTTTCAGGTAAGGACACGATTAATTTACTTCTGTGCCAACGCATAAGTCTCCAAAGGTCGAGCTGCGGCAGAAGGCGGAATTAACTTCGTCCATAAAAAGCACAAACAAACAAACACATATGAGCCGAACTACGGTAGCTCTGATTCCTCAAAACGGATACGTAGGCATTGGGGTAGGGCCCAAGCGAGCACAATTTTATTTTCCCTACATTCTTTTCTCCTTCCTTTTGCACGCATTCTCCCTTTAGTAGTATAGTAAACAGTAAGCATAGATTAAACACACCCATAAGATAGATAACAAGAGTGGATAGCGTAGAGTACTACGGGCGCGTGGGGTGCTAATACCTTCCCCTCGTGTAATAGACTCCCTTACCCGATCTCTCGGTCGCAAGACCGTGACTTCTCCCTCATCAGGTTTTCTTGATGTTTACCTTTCCCTACATATGGGATAAAAGACATTCGATGGCGACTTCATTGTTTGATGATTTCCAGCCGGTTGTTTCAGCAAGAACGTCCAATCACTTATTTTTGATATATGCATTTAAAAATGATTGTTGCTCATAAACATTTACATAAGAAACAAAAGACAATTACTCGTAATTCCAGAAACAGGGAAAAAACAAGAAGTGCCAAACCCGACGGTTACTCCGCCCAGCAGGTATCGGGATAGAGTCACTTTGGAGCATAATCATCAATACATACACTCCCCACAGAGTAAAAGTATTCAAAAGCATTGATGTTAGCTTTCCCGAAACAGGACGTAACCACCCTAGCTTAAGTTCATAATCGCGTGCGAGTCAGTAAAATTCTTCCCCCATGCAGAGTTTATTCATCTGGACGCAAAGGCTCAATCCCCGACAGAGTTCATCACTTCAGCTACAAGAATTCACTTCCTAAGTTTGTTCCCTATAGAGTTTATTCTCAAGCAGAATCTCTTCCTGACGGAATATTTATAAATCTCCAGCAACCATCAGGGATTTATTTTCCCTAACGCGGGCATACCCTGATAGCATTTCATGTACATACATCATGACATACGCAAACATATCATATGCAACATGATCTCATTTATTTTGAGAACATCATCTCACCCTGCATTTCATGCATCACATATAACTAACCCTGATGTCCTTTCAGGAAAAGACGTTTAGCTTCAACTAATCCAGCAGTTATACATATCACGTCTGCAAACGACTAATGGAAACTCAGTTTCCGAAACCAAACGGGTCAACTAATCCTGGATTTCATTTCAAAGTAACCCTACTATCCAGGTTCCTTCTCACAACCCTACTATCTAGGCTCTCATATCGAAGTAACCATACGACCCAGGTTCCTTCCTATAAGCGCTACTATCCAGGATTTCATCTCGAAGTAACCCTACGACCCAGGTTCCTTCTCACAGCCCTACTATCCAGGATTTCATTTCAAAGTAACCCTACTATCCAGGTTCCATCTTACAGCCCTACTATCCAGGCTTTCATATCGGAGAAACCCTATGACCCAGGTTCCTTCTCATAGCCCTACTATCCAGGCTTTCATTTCGAAGTAACCCTAAGACCCAGGTTCCTTCTCACAGCCCTACTATCCAGGCTTTCATTTCGAAGTAACCCTACGACCCAGGTTCCTTCTCAGAGCCCTACTATCCAGGCTTTCATTTCGAAGAAACCCTACGACCCAGGTTCCTTCTCACAACCCTACTATCCAGGATTTCATATCGAAGAAACCCTACGATCCAGGTTCCTTCTTATAGCCCTACTATCCAGGCTTTCATATCAGAGAAACCCTACGATCCAGGTTCCTTCTTACAGCTCTACTATCCAGGATTTCATATCAAAGAAACCCTATGACCCAGGTTCCTACTCACAACCCTACTATCCAGGATTTCATTTCGAAGTAACCCTACTATCCAGGTTCCTTCTCACAGCCCTACTATCCAAGCTTTCATATCGAAGAAACCCTACAACCCAGGTTCCTTCTCACAACCCTACTATCCAGGCTTTCATATCGAAGAAACCCTACGACCTAGGTTCCTTCTTACAACCCTACTATCCAAGATTTCATATCGAAGAAACCCTACTATCCAGGTTCCTTCTCACAGCCCTACTATCTAAGCTTTCATATCAAAGAAACCCTACGACCCAGGTTCCTTCTCACAGCCCTACTATCTAGACTTTCATTTCGAAGAAACCCTACGACCTAGGTTCCTTCTCACAACCTTACTATCCAAGATTTCATATCGAAGAAACCGTACGACCCAGGTTCCTTCTCACAACCCTACTATCCAGGCTTTCATATCAAAAAACCCTACGACCCAAGTTCCTTCTCATAACCTTACTTTCCAGGCTTTCATTTCGAAGTAACCCTACCATCAAGGTTCCTTATCATAACCTTACTGTTGTACCCCAAAATTTGCCCTCTTATTTTACTCAATACATACTCCTAGAGATCCTCAATTTGCTCAAGCTTGCCCAAGAGTTGACCAGAGAAACTCTCTCCTAAGGCAGTGTACCTCAAACTAAGGTTTCCATTTTTATTAAGATGTGTGAATCAAAAATGCCTCATATGCTCTCCATGGTATTAATATGTTCTCAAGACCCTGCATGTCAAGTTTCATGCCTTGCATAAGAAGTTTGCTCAATCAACTGCTCAGATGCTTGAGAATCGATTGTATTAGGTCAAAAGTCAACTGTGGCCCACATACAGTCAAACTTCAAGATTTTTGGTCAACATTAACATGTTCAAGTGACTTTCATCATTTTATCAAGGGTTGATCATGATTACTCAAGGAGTGCTCCAAATTCATCAAAACCCAAAAGTTGCTAAATTAGGGTTTCTTAGTAAAAGTCAACCCAACTTTGACCAAGCATAACTTCCACATGCTTTATCAGAAAATTTCCATCCAAAGCTCATTTTTAAGAGGATGCAATTCCCTATAACTCATCTTCATCCCTCAAGTTCAAAATATGCACTCATCAAAAGATATGAATTTCTATATTTTAGGTCCTTTTGAAAAGTCAACAAAAACACCTTTTGGGTCAAAGCTTCATACTTGAACATGGAAGATCCAATTGAGATGAAACCAAAAGTATTGTTTAGGGGACATACTAAGCTTTCTAAAAAGTCCAAGAACCCCCTCCTAGGGTCAAAATTAAGAGAGATATGCATTGTCAAAACTGGCAATTTTTGGAAAATTGTCAAAAGTCAACATTGATCAAATTTGCATTTTTTCCAAAGGGGCCCATGTCTTTGCTTGAAACATGTTTCTAATAGGACCCACGACCCCTGAGCTTTTCCACCTATTATTTTATTACTTTTATAATTTATTTTTATTTTTTATTCATTTAAATCAAAATAAATCAAATTAAATGGTAAAATAATGAAATCAAATCAAATCATGGATTTTTTGTGCATCTTTTGAGTCCATGTACAGCTAGCATGATGATCAATTCGTGCAAGACTCATTAGGGTTGGAAAAGATTGGATTGAAGCTTGTTTTAGAAAGATATCATACATGAATCAAATCAAATTACATTTTCACAATTCTCAAAGATATGATACAATTTTATTGACCTAATTCAGTCTACTATATGTATACAACAATTGCAGATCAAAAAAGAAGGGAGAGCAGTCGTGAAAACACCAAACCAAATTCCAAAAAAGTGACAAAAAGTGCTGGGTCGTTTTTGCATTTAGAGATCAATTCAGATCATTCCAACATTTCTAATCGATTCTTGGACCTTCCCAGAAGCCAATTGGATCATTTGCAAGGCTTGAAACACCCATAAATGTGCGTAATTGCTCTCACGGTTTTCCCTTAAACTCAAAATCGATTACTGTAATCCTGGTATCTTTAGCATGTTTAAGTCATATATTTGTAATCCTCATCAAGTTTGCAAGCTAACTATATTATTTAATTGCGTTTTTGAAGCCTATACATGTTGTTGCCATTGTTAGGGTTTACGTTTTCAATTTGGGGCTTTCTTACACAGGTGAAATTATCCAAAAAGAAGGATACTAGGGTGTTCACGAGATCACCACGAATGAAACTATGTAATTAGAAATTATTTATCATACATATTGTGCATTTTGGAAATTTGCAGGGGTTATAGCTACAGACTTGTGTCTGTAGGTAAAAGTCTTTCACCTAATACGACGGTTGCAGCGAAGAAGATAATATGTGGCAGCCCGCCATTGGTTCATCTGAAACTTGCACGCCTTTCTGAATCTATTGCCTTATTTTATTTATTACATTTTGTTCTCATTATACTAACAAGTTAACAAGGTAGCGCAGTTGGCAATGCATCGTTGCAGGCGAGTATAAGGACCTGAGTTCGATCCCAGGTCCCAACGATTTCCTTGTATTATTTTTTCTTCTGTAATCAGATGTATCACGCTCTCAACCATCCACCATGCGCTAGAAATTCATGACCACTGGATGCACTGCTGGCCAGATCTAACGCTTCATGCCTGAATGTCCTTGGTGCACCTCAAGTCAACGCTTGTACATAATCCCACATTGTTGACTGGGCTCAGCTTAATGGGCTTGGAAATTCAGATTCTCACCCCCCAGAATTGCTAACAACACAGGCCCATTTGGTTATTTTTTTATTATTTTCTTTAATTTCTTTTCTTTAATTATTTTCTTTTTTTAATCAATACAAAAATTATTTTTATTAAACTAAACACAAGAATCACAAAAGATCTCTTTTTCTTAATAAATACTTTTTGAATTAATTAGTTTAATTAATTTAGGGCAATTTAATTTTCTTTTTATAATGTAAAATTATTAGAATTAGGGTTTTAAATTGTACATAATTTAAGTAATTTCCTTTAAAATACATCAAAGATAATTTTTTTCCCATAAATATCTATTTCTTTAATTAATTAATTTAGTTAGAAAATTAGGTTAATTTAATTTCTTTCATAATTAAAAAACAATTAGAAATTAGGTTCAATTAATTTGCAATTAAATATTTTCTCAAATAAAAATCCAAAAAAATATTTTCTCTCAATTAGGGTTTTAGATTATTTCAATCGTCCTCTCATTAAATTTGCTGCGTTCTTGGTAATTATTTTGCCATTATTTTATAACTGCTCAGGGTTTGTAATAGTTAAAACTAGGGTTTTATTTACCGCTTTTCCCCCACTTTTAGTTATGTAATTAATCCCCCTCCCCGAAGCCATGTAATAGCTAGGTTTTATTTTCTCGCACTTTAAAATCCCGCAACCTTTAACTGTCTAGATGCATGGCTAATAGGATTGTATGAAAAGAATGCTTGGAATTTAAGACGGTAGATCACCTAATGTGAAAAGACTAAATAACTGAAAAAGTTCACATGCACATGTTCACTCCTAGGGTTTGCCTCACTCCGGTTGCCTTTGATAAACAGTCATTACGCATAGGAAATTTTAGTGGCCGCCCTCCAGTCTAAAAGATCAAAATGTTACCTCAGAAATGTTGCCTCAGAAAGGTTTTCTCAGAAAGATCTTAAGACTATAGGGTTACTACTAAAGTTTTCTAACTATTGCTTTAGTGATTGTACTTGTCCCTTTCGAATGTCCCTTACAACTCCAATGATGGTGCTACCTACTCCTTAATAGTAGGATAGTGCTATCTAAAGGAAACGAGAACAAACAATCTTTTTTTTTGAGTATGTAGAATCTTAAGTACTTTCTCAATGAAAACTTTTCACACAAACACCTTTCAAAAACCAATTTTCAAAACAAACTTCGTCACATCCTTGAGGACAGATACAAGGGTAATCACGAAGTAAAACATTTTCAAGACAAACACACACAAGAAATTTGAAAAATGAGCAAGTACCTAAGAGCCTGTAGATAACTACGGATAGAAAGGGTGCTAACACCTTCCCTTTCTATAATCTACCCCCCGTACTCAGAATATTTCGGAAAAAGGTTTTTTCTGTTGTTTTTCCTTTTCCATGATTGGATAAAATAAAAGTCGGTGGCGACTCTTTCTTACCGTGACATTTTGCGAACAAAAAATGCAAAACGCAAACCAGTATTAAACATCCAGTTCTGCCACCGTATCACAAAACTTGTGACTCAGCTGGGGAATATTAAGTAGGGTATACCTTAGGATCTAGGTCATTAAAATTGCTTCTCTTGATTGCTTTATTTTTAAAGGGTTATTGCTTGGGTTACTATAGATCCTACACCCGGATCTGGGGGCACTAATTAGGTAAACAACAATAGATCGTGGAGAATGTACGGCGTATACCGATATGGTTTAAGCTATGGCTGTGTTGGTGTGGCACTTTGCTTGGTACCGGTATCCTTCATGGGGAAACGAGGAGAATACGGGGCCTCCGCGTGGTGTCGTGAAGCACTAACGGACCTTAGAACCTTAGTTGAACAAACTTGGCCATTAGAAAGTAGTGAGATAGCCGGCCTCGGTGTAGAGCTAAGAACTGGTTGATACTGGATGCTACAGTAATTGAGACCAGACTTTCGGGATATTTTGGCTGCAAGAAAAGATTGATTGAGTTGAAACAATGCCCGATAAAGGATGGTCAGTGATATTGAGATCCTCTAGAACCCGATTACTTTTTAAGACAGGTTTGAAACCAACTAAACTTCAAGAGGGTACTACCTTTAACCTCATGCAATCCTTAAACCTAAGGACTTGGTGTGACTTGACTGTGTTTGCCATACCTGTGTTTGCTATACCTGTGGTTTATCATCACATCATGCATCATAACATGGAATCCATCCTTATTGCACTAACCATTTCAAAGACCAAGGGAATTTATCTTTTTTCTGTTTTGCAGATCATGGCTTCCGTTCGTAGAAACACTATCTGAATCAGCTTTGTGAAGATACCTTCCCAACTCAAAGAGCTAGCATCAAGGGTTTCTGAAACTTCTGCGTTCACTAAGAGACATGGTCAACTTCTCAACCTGGTTACTTCAAACTTTGATGAAAAGATGATGAGTATACTCTTTCATTTCTTTGATCCCAAGCACCACTGCTTCACCTTTCCAGACTATCTGTTGGTGCCTACCTTGGAAGAATTCTCGCAGCTATTGGATATACCCATTCTTGAACAGGTACCCTTCACAGGTCTAGAAGAAGTTCCTAAGCCAGAAGTCATTGCCTCAGCTTTGCACCTGAAACGGACCGACGTGGTATCCAATTGGGAAACAAGAAGCGGAGTCAAGGGTTTTCTAGCTAAGTTTCTGATAGACAAGGCCTAGCTGTTTTGGGAGGATATGGATTTTCAAGCTTTTGAGGAGGTCTTAGCTCTTCTTATCTATGGTTTAGTTCTCTTCCCTAATCTAGACTCATTCGTAGATGTGAATGCTATCAAGATCTTTCTCTCTCGCAACCCGGTGCCTACTTTGCTCGGAGATATTTTGCACACTCTCCATACTAGTACCATGAGGAGAAGAGGGATTTTTATGTGCTGCACACCATTTCTATCGAGGTGGTTTATTTCTCACCTCCCTAAGTCCATACTGAAGAATGAAGAAGGTCTGGGTTGGTCATAGAGGATAGTGTCACTTGCTCATGCGGATATTCTTTGGTGTACTCGATCTATCAAAAATATTGCTATTATTGACCGCTGTGGGGAGTACCCTAATGTCCCACTGCTTGGTATCAGAGGGGGTATTACCTACAATCCTTGTTTAGCTCTACGACAATTTGGTCACGCTCGAAGGGATGGTCCCCATGAATTGCTTATCGAGGGCATTGTATTTAACTATGAGGATGATATTCAAGAGTATCGCCGGAGGTTCATACGAGCTTGGGGCATGGTAAACAGATCTGGCATCAAGGCTTTGGGGCCAAATACTTCCATTCCTATGGAACCTTACCTCCAATGGGTACGAGCTCGTGCCCAGAAGCTTATGATGCCCTATGTGTCCGTTTTACCAGTGATTATGGAACCCACTACTGAAGAAGGAATTCCTTACATGGTTCTCTATCCTTACATGCCCACTGATCTTGGGGAATTACAGAGGTATTGGATTCAGTTGATGAAGGAGAGAGACACTTACAGGGATCAGTTCCATGCTCAGGAGAGGAATGTTTTAGAGCTTACAAAGAAACTCCATGTGGAAAAAGGACTGAATGATTACCTCGGCACAAAGAGGAAGCATCCATGGGACTTTTGATTTTGTTTTATAGCTTTAGACTTATTTTTAATTGTAACGCCTAAAAGGTATTTTGAACCTTCAAATTCAGCTAATAAAGTTTTTGTTTATTTTGGTTTGCAAATTTAAATTTCCTGATGTCTTTGAAATCATTGCATGCGCATACCATTATCATACACATCATTACAGGTACCATTACAGGTTTCTCATCTCCTTCGTTGTTTATTTCAGCAGAAATGTATTCCGAACAAAGCATTAAGGACCTGCAGGAATAGAACGCCCAAGTCCAACAAATGTTCATCAGTCTGGCAAAGGTGCAAGAGGATCTGAAAGCCCTCATTTTGAAAGACAAGAAGAAAAAGAAGAAGGCTGGTGGTATTCTGAACATGGGCCGAAGGTTTGGAGAGCGATTGAAGAGACAAGTCGACCTGACCTCTTTATGTAAGGAAGGGGAGAATCAAGAAGAAGAGAAAGACCCCAGTCCTGCAATGTCTGACAATGATACTGATTATAATGATGAGAAATATCCTCCTACTGAGGATAGATACAAACAGTTAGAAGATCGTGTGAGTGCCATGGAAGTTCAGAGGATACTTGGATTGGATTTTGAAGAATTGGGTTTGGTGTCAGGAGTGGTCATCCCGCAGAAGTTCAAAGCTCTAGTTTTTGCCAAGTATGATGGAGTGTCCTGCCCAAAGCTCCATCTCCGCTCTTACGCCAGGAAGATTCAGCCCCATACCGCTGATAGAAATTTGTGGGTGCATTTCATTAAAGATAGTCTGTCGGGGACTCAGCTTGAATGGTTTTACCAGCTAGAGGGAACAAATATCCGAAACTGGGAAGATCTGGCTGCTGCTTTCTACAAGTAGTATCAGTATAATGCTGACCTTGCTCTCACTCGTACTCAACTCCAGAGTATGTCCATGGGTGCAAGTGAAGGTTTTAAAGATTATGCACAAAAATGGAGAGACTTGGCTGGGAGAGTCCAACCCCCGTTGTCTGATAGGGAGTTGGTTGATATGTTTCTAGGGACGCTATCTGGTCCGTTTTTCAATCATTTGATCGGAAGCTCATCAGCTGGTTTCACTGAGCTAATCCTAACTGGGGAAAGAGTAGAAGCTGGGATTCAAAGCAGCAAAATACATCAGGATGCCTCGTCAATTTCAGTAAAGAAGCCTTTTGCTGGTAAGAAGGAAACCAGTGTCGTCTATAGCCCGAGGGGTCAGAACAGGGCTGAACAACGTCAAACAGTAAGTGTTGTGATGATACCTAGACCTGCAGTTACTCCACAATGCAACAATCAACAAAGGGTGGAAAGACCGCAATGGCAGTTTACCCGCATCAACATGACATTGGCTGAAGTTCTACCTCATCTGCTGAGATCCAACTTGGCAACTTTGAGAGAGGCTCCCAAGAATCCAAATACTACATCTCCCTGATATAATTCGAATACCCGGTGTGCCTATCATTATGAGAGTCCAGGTCGCGATAGGTTGGGCTCTGAGAAATAAAATACAAGACTTGATTGAAGCCAAGGAAATATATTTTGATGCTCCGGAGAAGCCCAACATCATAACTGCTCCCATGCCTAAACACAGTCGTGGAGTTAATGTTGTTGACACTGATTTGTTTATTACCTCTGTCGATGAAATATCTACTCCTCTCATGACTGTCAAGAAGAATTTGTTGTTGGCCGGTTTATTTCCGGGTTGTGGTAAAGATTGCCACATGTGTTCGTTTCTACCTTCTGGTTGTCGTTTACTGAAGTTAGGTGTTCAACGCCTGATAGATAGCAAATAGATTTTGTTCGAGAAAACTATGATTCTTGTTGTTCCAATTGAAGACGTTGCCATTATAACCATTTCCGCCAATACTTCCAAGGTTTCCTCAAGAAGACCTGTTAGGATTACACCTGCTCTAGGAATTGCTTTGTTGATAATCACTGTTCTCGGTCCTGTCCCGTATCTCTCAGACAAAGCTGTCCCATGGCATTATGGTGCCGATGTGTACTATTATGGAATCAAACAAGATCTGAAAGATAAGGAGGCTAATCCTGATATTGATAACATTGTCGGACCCAGCAAAATCACCCGAAGTGGAAGGGTCTTCTCTCCTGAGATTTCCCCTAATACTGTTAACAAGCCTATTGTCATTCCATCTGCTGTTCCTGCTAGCAAATCCACTACTGTTCCTATTCTTACTCTAGTTATTACCCCTGTCGGTGAATCGTTTGATACCCGCGGCAAAGAGGTTGTAGGTGAGCCTGCCCGGATGGAGGCGCCTTAGAAAGTTGTTGTGGAAGCCTATAAACAAGAAATAGAGGAAATATTGAAAATCATTAAGAAGAGCGATTATAATGTGGTCGATCAGCTAGGGCAGACCCCATCGAATATATCCATGTTATCTTTGCTGTTTTATTCTGAAGCCCATGCAAAGGCTTTGATTGCATTTCTCAAGACTGCACATGTGCCGCAGGAGACTTCAGCTGATCAGTTCAAGGATTGTGTGGCCAGCCTGACTGCTGATAATGGGCTAGATTTCTCAAATGCAGATTTAACACCGAAGGGAAGGAAGCATAATGATGCTCTGCATGTCTCGATTGAATGCAGGGGCACCACTATGGCTCATGTGCTGGTAGATACTGGGTCTTCACTAAATGTTCTACCGAAGAAGGCGTTGGACCGGTTGGATTGCAAGGGTTTGACATTAAAGCCTAGTAACATTGTGGTAAGGGCTTTTGACGGATCAAAGAGAATGGTGCACGGGGAAGTAGACATCCCTGTCAAAGTGGGTTCTCAGACTTTTGAGTCTACTTTCTATGTGATGGATATCAGGCCGTTGTATTCTTGTTTGCTGGGTCGTCCTTGGATCCACGAGGCTGGGGAAGTTACTTCCACACTCCACCAAATGCTGAAGTATCCGGTGAAAGGAAAGATTGTCACAGTGTGGGGTGAATAAGAATATATGGTGAGTCACCTCAACTCCTTCCGCTACATAGAGATGGATGGGGAATTCATCGAAACTCCTTGTCAGAATTTTGAAGAGGTCCCTCAGATCTTGACATCAACTGAAACTACTAGCAACAAACCTCCTTTGAAGATGGCTTCTCTCAAAGACGCCAGGGCCGTGGTTGAAGAAGGTGGGTGTGCCAATTGGGGTCAGCTCCCTGATTTCACTCATAAAACTGATAAATTTGGTTTGGGCTTTACTACAGGGGCTCAAAGGGCTGTTAGACGCGCTTGGACTGGAGGAACTCCCCTACGCATCAGCAATCGTGGGATTAATGCCATTGAAGATAATGAAGAGGACTCAGACATTGACAGCTGGATCTACCCAACTACCAACGGTGGACTGAGTAACTGAACGACTAGGGACTTTGTACCTGTTTCTTTTATTCCGCAGTAATTGACTTACTTGTTTTGAGATTTGTAATAAACAATTTGAAACTTTACGGCTTGGTGCCTTGCCCGAGGCACCTTGGCTTCCCTTGTGAGGGCTATTATTTGTCATTTCATATATCATTAATAAAGCATTGGGCGTTTCTTGCATACAAATGTTGCGCTCTCTGTTTTTCTTTTCTATTTTCACTTTATCAAAACAGCTATTCTCTTACACACACTCACATATCATAATACAGATCCATATCCACTATGGATCCCATTGATAACAACTCCGCTATTGCCATTTATGACTTCAAAAATCCAATCAACCAAGCAGAGGACGAAGGTGAGGATGATTGTGAGGTGCCTGGAGAACTTGCTAGACTACTACAGCAGGAAGAAAGGGACATACAACCTCATGAAGAGCCGGTTGAGACAGTGAACTTGGGTACTGAAGAAGAAAAAAAAGAGGTTAAAATAGGTGCAAATCTAGAGCTTAGCATCAAACAGAGGTTGATACATATGTTGCACGACTATGTTGAGATATTCGCCTGATCCTACGAAGACATGCCTGGCTTGGATACTGATATTGTGGTACACCGCCTGCCGACTAAAGAAGACTGTCCTCCGGTTAAACAGAAGGTCTGTCGTATGCACCCTGAAATGTCAGAGAAGATCAAGGAAGAAGTCATGAAACAGTTCGATGCATGATTCTTAGCTATCACTTCGTATCCACAGTGGGTTTCTAAAGTTGTTCTGGTATCTAAGAAGGACGATAAGGTACAGATGTATGTTGATTATAGAGATATGAGCAGGGAAAGCCCCAAGGATGACTTCCCACTTCCTCACATTGGTGTTCTGGTCGACAACACTGCACAACACAAAATCTTCTCCTTCATGGATGGTTTCTCTGGCTCCAACCAGATCAAGATGGCTCCTGAAGACATGGAGAAGACAACCTTCGTTACACAATGGGGCACCTACTTCTACAAGGTGATTCCTTTTGGGTTGAAGAACATTGGGGAAACTTATCAGCGTGCCATGGTCGCTCTGTTCCATGATGTGATTCACCACGAGATCGAGGTCTATGTTGATGACATGATAGCCAGGTCTCAGACTGAGGAAGAGCACCTTGATCATCTCCAGAAGTTGTTCGACAGGTTGAAGACATACAAGCTGAGGTTGAATTCGAACAAGTGTACCTTCGGGGTAAGGTCTGGTAAGCTTCTGGGCTTTATCGTCAGTGACAAGGGTATTCAGGTAGACCCTGTGAAGGTAAAGGCCATACAAGAGATGCCGATTCCCCGCACAAAGAAGGAAGTTAGAGGTTTCTTGGGACGCCTGAATTATATCGCCAGGGTCTTTTCACATCTGACTGCTACTTGTGAGCCAATCTTCAAGCTGCTAAAGAATGATCAAGTGGTAAAGTGAAATGACGAATGCCAGGCCGCCTTCGAAAGAATCAAAGAATACCTTCAGGAACCACCAATTATGATGCCTCCAGTTGAAGGAAGACCTTTGATATTATACTTGACTGTGCTAGACAATTCAATGGGGTGTGTGCTAGGGCAGCATGACGAGTCTGGTCGAAAAGAGCTTAGCAAAAAGTTTACCTTCTGTGAGACACGATAATCATTGCTCAAGAAAACTTGCTGCGCTTTAGCATGGGCTGCTCGCCGACTAAGACAATATATGCTGATTCACACTACCTTGTTGATATCAAAGATGGATCCGAACAAGTATATTTTTGAGAAGCCCGCTCTCTCCAGAAGGATAGTGAGGTGGCAAATGATCTTAACTGAGTACAACATACAATATACAACCCAAAAAGAAATAAAGGTGAGTGTATTGGCTGATCATTTGGCTCATCAGGCAGTGGATGACTACCAATCCATGAATTTTGAGTTCCTGGATGAGAATATCATGTTGGTGATTGACTACGAAGAACCTGGACCAGATGAAGGACCTGAGGAAGGATCTCGATGGTCTATGTATTTTAATGGAGCCTTAAACGCGCTAGGTAACGGAATTGGCGCTGTAATCATATCTCCTGAGGGCTGTCATACTCCATTCACTGCCCGATTATGTTTCAACTGTACCAACAACATGGCGGAGTATGAAGCATGTATCATGGGTCTTCGAGCTGCTATTGACCTAAGGATTAAGTTCTTGAGTGTATTCGGAGATTCCACTCTGGTGATCAGTCAGATCAAAGGCGAGTGGGATACGAAGCACCCGAATCTCATTCCTTACAAAGAGTATGTATTGATGTTGCTCCCACACTTTGAGGAGGTAACCTTCGAACATTTCCCACGAGAGGAGAACCAGTTAGAGGATGCGCTAGCTACCATGTCTTCTATGTTCAAGGTTAGGTGGGATAATGAAGCTCCTCAAATTACCATTGAGAGGTTGGATGAACCAGCGCACTGCTGTGAGATCGATACTGAAGAAGTGACAGACAAACCCTGGTTTCACGAAGTCAAAAGGTATCTGGAGGTTCAGGAGTATCCCGAAGGGGCATCTGTCAATGATAAGAAGTTTCTGAGAAGGTTCGTTGCAAAGTTCTTCCTTAGTAATGGGATCCTCTATAAATGCAACCATGACTCCACACTAATACAATATGTAGACAAGATCAAAGCAGAGAGGATCATGACAGATCTACATGAAGGCACTTTCAGAACCCATTCTAGTGGACATACCATGGCTAAAAAGATCCTACGGGCAGGATATTACTGGTCCACCATGGAAGCCGATTGTTATCAGCACTCTCAAACTTGTCATAAGTGCCAAATATATGCTGATAAGGTGCATATACCGCCGGTTCCTCTGAATGTCTTGACGGCTCCTTGGCCATTTGTGATGTGGGGTATCGACATGATCAGCGAGATCAGACCTACTGCGTCTAACGGATATCGTTTCATTCTGGTGGCTATTGATTACTTCACGAAGTGGGTTGAGGCAGCTTCCTTTGCTACAGTAACCAAGAACGTCGTGGCGTGGTTTATCCGACATAATCTGATCTGCCGATACGGGGTGCCAGAGAGAATTATTATTGATAATGGTACAAATCTCAACAACACAATGATCACCTAGCTCTGTAAACAGTTCAAGATACAACATCATAACTCCTCTCCCTACCGGCCGAAGATGAATGGCGCTGTTGAAGCAACTAACAAGAACATCAAGAAGATTGTACAAAAGATGACAGTGACCTATAAAGACTGGCATGAGATGTTACCATTCGCTCTTCATAGGTACCGTACCTTAGCACGGACGTCGACAGGGGAAACACCCTACTCTCTGGTATATGGCATGGAGGCAGTCCTACCCATAGAAGTCTAGATACCTTCTCTCAGAATTATGAAGGATGCAGGTTTGAACAAAGACGATTGTATCCAAACCCGACTTGATCAGCTAAATCTAATCAATGAAAAGAGACTTACTGCTATCTGCCATGGTCAAACGTATCAAAAGAGAATGATCAAGGCTTTTAATAAGAAAGTCAGACTTCAAGAATATCAAGTCGGGGATATGGTGATCAAACGCATCATACTGCCGCAAGGTAATCCCAGGGCCAAATGGACTCCCACATACGAAGGGCCATTTGTGGTTAAGAACATTTTCTTGGGAGGAGCAATGATTCTAACCAATATGGATGGTGACGACCTTCCTCACCCTGTCAATGCAGACATAGTGAAAAGATACTACGCATAATCAAAGACCCGCTAGGTTGACTTGCCTAGGCAAAAATAAGGGCTTCCTGGCGAACCAAAATGGTTCGGGCAAAAGTAAGGGATGAAAAAGAAAAAATCTGTACAACCGGCAAGTCGAAATCTCGAAAGGGAGGCTTGGGCAAAAAAGGGTATCCTGGTGGATTGAAAACCCGAAAGGGCAATCCAGGAAAAAGTTAGGGATTGAAGCGTATCACTATGTCTCATTGGATCATCTTGCGACCAGACTTAGGTATCGACTATCAAGCTCAGACGGCACCAACCATTCTGATTAACGTTGGCCAAGTAGCAAAGTGATGAGACGCTTGAAGATATAAAGGAAATATCAGAGTTGGAACCCAATGGGGTTGTTTCACATAGCTGTTTTTCTTTCTTTTACACAAATTGTATAACATCTGTCTTTCGGCGACGTTGTCTTACTAGGACGTCAGCCTCCTTGTATAAAACGCCTATTACAGGCCAATTTTAAAATCAATACAATTCATTTTTACAAAACTTCAATTTGTTTTTTTCTTTTTCTGTTTTGTTTTGCAAGAACGTCCAATGATTTATTTTTGATATATGCATTTGAAAATGATTGCTGCTCATAAATATTTACATAAGAAACAAAGGCAATTACTCGTAATACCAGAAACAGGAAAAAAAAACAAGAAGTACCAAACCCGACGGTTCCACTATCCAGCGGGTATCGGGATGGAGTCAACTTGGGAACATAATAGTTGGTACATACACTCCCCACATAGTAAAAGTATCCAAAGGCATTGATGCCACCTTTCCTGAAATAGGACGTAAATATCCCCAACCGAGGTTCGTAATCACATGCGAGTCAATAAATTTCATCCCCCAAATGGAGTCTATTTCTACAGATACATAAGCTCAATCTCCAACAAAGCTCATCACTTCCAGCAACGAAATTTCATCCCTAGCTAAGTTTGTTCCCCTAGATCGGCAGGTCTACCAACAGAGCATCTCTTCCCCCAAAGTTTGGCCCCGCATAGTTATTCTCCAGCATCTCTTCTCGACTGAATATTTGCAAATCTCCAGCAACCGTCAGGGATTCATTTTCCCATACGCAAGCATACCCCAAAAGCATTTCATGAACATACATCATGACACACGCATACATATCATATACAGCATAATCTCATTTATTATGAGAACATCATCTCACCCTGTATTTCATGCATCCCATATAACTAACCCTGATATATTTTTAGGAAAAGACGATTAGCTTCAATGAATCCAACAGTTATATAGATCACATCTACAGACAACTAATGGAAACTCAGCTCCCGAAATCAAACGGGTATACTAATCTACACTATCCCTTCAAAGTAACCTTACCCAGGTTCCTCCTGAAGTTTTACACAAACTTATCTCAAAGTAACCTTACCCCGGTTCCTCTTGAAGTTTTACATAAACTCATCCCAAAGTAACCTTACCCAGGTTCCTCCTGAAGTTTTACACGAACTTATCCCAAAGTAACCTTACTCAGGTTCCTCCTGAAGTTTTACACAAACTCATCCCAAAGTAACCTTACCCAGGTTCCTCCGGAAGTTTTACATGAACTTATCCAAAAGTAACCTTACCCAAGTTCCTCTTGAAGTTTTACACAGACTTAGCCCAAAGTAACCTTACCCAGGTTCATGCCGAAGTTTTACACAGACTTATCCCGAAGTAACCCTACCCAGGTTCCTCCTAAAGCCCTACACAAACTCATCACGAGCAACCTTACCTAGGTTCCTTCTGAAGTTTTACCCAAACTCCTCACAAAGCAACCTTACCCAGGTTCCTTCTCAGTTCAGATACAGTTTTACCTAAACTCCTCACAAAGAAACCGTACCCAGGTTCCTTCTTAGTTCAGATGCAGTTTTACTCAAACTCCTCACAAAGAAACCTTACCCAGGTTCCTTCTTAGTTCAGATACAGTTTTACCCAAACTCCTCACGAAACAACCTTACCCAGGTTCCCTCTCACAGCCTTACTATCCATGCTTTCATATCGAAGTAACACTACTATCCAGGTTCCTTCTTACAGCCTTACTATCCAGGCTTTCATATCGAAGTAACCCTACTATCCAGGTTCCTTCTCACAACCCTACTATCCAGGCTTTCATATCGAAGTAACCCTACTATCCAGGTTCCTTCTCACAACCTTACTATCCAGGCTTTCATATCGAATTAACCCTACTATCCAGGTTCCTTCTCACAGCCCTACTATCCAAGCTTTCATATCGAAGTAACCCTACTATCGAGGTTCCTTCTCACAGCCTTACTATCCAGGATTTCATATCGAAGTAACCCTACTATCCAGGTTCCTTCTCACAGCCTTACTATCCAAGATTTCATATCGAAGTAACCCTACTATCTAGGTTCCTTCTCACAGCCCTACTATCCAGGCTTTCATATCGAAGTAACCCTACTATCCAGGTTCCTTCTCACAGCCCTACTATCCATGATTTCAAATCAAAGTAACCCTACTATCCAGGTTCCTTCTCACAGCCTTACTATCCAGGCTTTCATATCGAAGTAACCCTACTATCCAGGTTCCTTCTCACAACCTTACTATCCAGGTTTCTTTTCTCTTATCTCCAGACAACAATCCACAACACTGTAAGACCTGGACCTGATCAGACCTGATTGGTTTCACATTTCCCCAGTAAGTCGCGGCGCAACCTGTACACTGACCAGATATGCAGTTCACCTCCAGAGTTAATTCCCCAGTTGGGTAACAGACAACTGAAGCTCCTAAAATTCTATATCTCCCAAGACAGATACCAATATTCCTCAGCAGATTCCTCCTTAACCAAAGCAACATGGACTCTCGTCAAAGGAATATCTCGGGAAATCCACATTCTCTAGATGGCATCTTTAAGCCCATCTCCGACAATTCTCCGTCGCATCAAGGATGGCATCTTTAAGACCATCACCGGCAATGTTCTATTATTAACCTCCAAATTGCATCTATAAACCCATTCCCGATGTCACAAGTCGAGTGCCACTTCATGCGAGTGCAAATTTCTGGGCACTTTATTGTTCAATCATCTTCCACCTTCAGATTACAAAAGGCAGATGAGTCGATCTACATTCTCAGGTTTAAGAAGATTGAATGGGGGAAGCTGTTGAACACCAAAATTTTCTCTCTCATTTTACTCAATACATACTCCTAGAGATCCTCAATTTGCTCAAGCTTGCCCAAGAGTTGACCAGACAAACTCTCTCCTAAGGCAGTGTACCTCAAACTAGGGTTTCCATTTTTATCAAGATGTGTGAATCACAAAGGCCTCTTATGCTCTCCATGGTCTTAATATGTTCTTAAGACCATACATGTCAAGTTTCATGCCTTGCACAAGAAGTATGCTCAGTCAACTGCCCAGATGCTTGAGAATCGACTGTATTAGGTCAAAAGTCAACTGTGACTCACATACAATCAAACTTCAATATTTTTGGTCAAAATTAACATGCTGAAGTGAATTTCATCATTTGATCAAGGGTTGATCATGATTCGTCAAGGAGTGCTGGAAATTCATCAAAACCCAAAAGTTGCTAAATTAGGATTTCTTAGTAAAAGTCAACCCAACTTTGACCAAGCATAACTTCCACATGCTTTATCAGAAATTTTCCATCCAAAGCTCATTTTTAAGAGGATTCAATTCCCTATAACTCATATTCATCCCCCAAGTTAAAAATATGCACTCATCAAAAGATATGAATTTCTACATTATAGGTTCTTTTGAAAAGTCAACAAAAACACCTTTTGGGTCAAAGCTTCATACATGAACATGGAAGATCCAATTGATATGAAACTAATAGGGTTGTTTAGGGGACATCCTAAGCTTTCTAAAAAGTCCAAGAACCCCATCCTAGGGTCAAAATTGAGAGAGATATGCATTGTCAAAGTTGGCAATTTTTGGAAAATTGTCAAAAGTCAACATTGATCAAATTTGCATTTTTTCTAAAGGGGCCCATGTTTTCTTGCTGGAAACATGTTTCTAATAGGACCCACGACCCCTGAGATTTTCCACCTATTATTTTATTACTTTTATCATTTATTTTGATTTTTTATTCATTTAAATCAAAATAAATTAAATTAAATGGTAAAATAATGAAATCAAATCAAATCATGGATTTTTTGTGCATCTTTTGAGTCCATGTACAACTAGCATGATGATCAATTCGTGCAAGACTCATTAGGGTTGGAAAAGATTAGATTGAAGCTTGTTTTAGAAAGATATCATACATGAATCAAATCAAATCACATTTTCATAATTCTCAAAGATATGATACAATTTTATTGACATAATTCAGTCTACTATATGTATACAACAATTGCAGATAAAAAAAGAAGGGAGAGCAGTCGTGAAAACACCAAACTAAATTCCAAAAAAGTGAAAAAAGTGCTGGGTCGTTTTTGCATTTAGAGATCAATTCAGATCATTCCAACGCTGCTAATCGATTCTTGGACCTTCCCAGAAGCCAATTGGATCATTTGCAAGGCTTGAAACACCCAGAAACGCGCGTAATTGCTCTCACGGTTTGCCCTTAAACTCAAAATCGATTATTGTATTCCTGGCATATTTAGCATGTTTAAGTCATATATTTGTAATCCTCATCATGTTTGTAAGCTAACTGTATTATTTAATTGCGTTTTTGAAGCCTATATATGTTGTTGCCATTGTTAGGGTTTACGTTTGCAATTTGGGGCTTTCTTACACATGTGAAATTAGCCAAAAAGAAGGATACTAGGGTGTTCACGAGATCACCACGAATGAAACTATGTAATTAGAAATTATTTATCATACATATTGTGCATTTTGGAAATTTGCAGGGGTTATAGCTACAAACTTGTGTCTGTAGGTAAAAGTCTTTCACCTGATACGACGGTTGCAGCGAAGAAGATAGTATGTGGCAGCCCACCATTGGTTCATTTGAAACTTGCGCGCCTTTCTGAATCTATTGCCTTATTTTATTTATTACATTTTGTTCTCATTATACTAACAAGTTAACAAGGTAGCGCAGCTGGCAATGCATCGTTGGAGGCGAGTATAAGGACCTGGGTTCGATCCCAGGTCCCAATGATTTCCTTGTATTATTTTTTCTTCTGTAATCAGATGTATCACGCTCTCAACCATCCACCATGCGCTAGAAATTCATGACCACTGGATGCACTGCTGGCCAAATCTAACGCTTCCTGCCTGAATGTCCTTGGTGCACCTCAAGTCAACGCTTGTACAGAATACCACATGGTTGACTGGGCTCAGCTTAATGGGCTTGGAAATTCAGATTCTGACCCCCCAGAATTGCTAACAACACAGGCCCATTTGGTTATTTTTTATTATTTTCTTTAATTTCTTTTCTTTAATTATTTTCTTTTTTTAATCAATACAAAAATAATATTTATTAAACTAAACACTAGAATCACAAAAAGATCTCTTTTTCTTAATAAATACTTTTTGAATTAATTAGTTTAATTAATTTAGGGAAATTTAATCTTCTTTTTATAATGAAAAATAATTAGAATTAGGGTTTTAAATTGTACATAATTTAAGTAATTTCCTTTAAAATACATCAAAGATATTTTTTTTTCCATAAATATCTATTTCTTTAATTAATTAATTTAGTTAGAAAATTAGGTTAATTTAATTTCTTTCATAATTAAAAAACAATTAGAAATTAGGTTTAATTAATTTGCAATTAAATATTTTCTAAAATAAAAATCCAAAAAAATCTTTTCTCTCAATTAGGGTTTTAGATTATTTCAATCGTCCTCGCATTTAATTTGCCGCGTGCTTGGTAATTATTTTGCCATTATTTTGTAACTTCTCAGGGTTTGTAATAGTTATAACTAGGGTTTTATTTACCGCTTTTCCCCCACTTTTGGTTATGTAATTAACCCCCCTCCCCGAAGCCTTGTAATAGCTAGGTTTTATTTTCTCCCACTTTAAATTCCCGCAACCTTTAACTGTCTAGATGCATGGCTAATAGGATTGTATGAAAAGAATGATTAAAATTTAAGATGGTAGATCACCTAATGTGAAAAGACTAAATAACTGAAAAAGTTCACATGCACATGTTCACTCCTAGGGTTTGCCTCACTCCGGTTACCTTCGATAAACAATCATTACACATAGGAAATTTTAGTGGGCACCCTCTAGTCTAAAAGATTAAAATGTTGCCTCGGAAATGTTGCCTCAGAAAGGTTTTCTCAGAAAGATCTTAAGACTCTAGGGTTACTACTAAAGTTTTCTAACTATTGTTTTAGTGATTGTACTTGTCCCTTTCGAATGTCCCTTACAATTCCAACGACGGTGCTACCTACTCCTTAATAGTAGGATAGCTTTGTTTATAGGAAACGAGAACAAACAATCTTTTTTTCGAGTAGGTAAAATCTTAAGTAAACAAGGGTTAAAACAAGGGTTAAAACAAAGTAAAACAAAACTTTTCAAAACAAGCACACACAAACACAAAAAAGAAATTTCAAAATGAGCAAGTACCTAAGAGCCTGTGGAAAACCACGGATAAAAAGGGTGCTAACACCTTCCCTTTCTATAATATACCCCCCGTACTCAAAACATCTCGAAAAAGGTTTTTTCTGTTCTTTTCCCTTTTCCTTTGTTGGATAAAATAAAAGTTGGTGGCGAATCTTGCTTACCGCGACATTTTGCAAACGAAAAACACAACGCAAATCAGTATAACAGTCGGTTCTGCCACCGTCTCACACCTGGGATGGAAAGTCCAAGAAAGGTGAATGTCATACTGAGGAAAGACTCTGGGGCTTGGTGTAACTATCACCGACTCCGAGGTCATCATACCAACGACTACCATTAACTAAAAAAAGAGATAGAATCACTGATACAGAGAGGACATCTCTTGACATATATGAAGAACTCCAGGTCACAACTTGGGAAAAGAAGTCCCAGAGAGACGACCCTAACTCGGAAAAGTCTTTGCATAAAAAAGGAAGAGATAGCGACGAGGAGCACGAAACAAACACAGCTCGACATACACTTAACACAATTATCGGTGGGTTTGTTAGAGTTTAAAGTCAATCATATTCCCTGAGAAGATAATTCTCGGGCCGATCTCTTAGCCCGATTGGCTAGCATAAAAGGCTCTGGGCTGAAAAAACAGTAATACAAGAGATGTTGGAAATGCCCAGCACAGACAACGAAGAAATCATGGCAATATAAGAAGCAACTGGATAGATGACATCAATAACCTAGTATTTGATGCAGGGAATTCTGCCTGAGGATGTTAACGAAGGTCGGTGTATTAAGAAGATCTCTGCCCACATTCTCATAATGGCCGACAAGCTATACAAGATGGGAAGATCAATGCCTATGTTGAGATGTGTGTCAGAAGATGAAACCACATTAGTAATGAATGAATTCCATGAAGGGGGTCTATAGAAGTCACATAGGAGGAAGAGATCTATCTGGGAAAATTCTCAGACTTGGGTACTATTGGCCCTGCATTTTGCAAGGCTGCGCCAAGTTTGTAAACAAGTGTGAAAAATTCCAGGTATTCACTCCATTCATACACTCTCCATCCTAGCTACTACACTTTGTCTTCTCCCCCTGACCATTTTACCAATGGGAGGCAGACATCTTGGGTCCATTTCCCACCGTGCCAGGACTACTTAAATTCTTAATCGTAGCAGTGGACTACTTCACAAAATGGGTAGAAGCCGAGACCGTACCTCGCATTACGACCGATAAGGTACATCATTTTTATTGGAAAAATATCATATGCAGGTTTGGCTTACCCAAGGTCATAGTGTCCGACAACAGGACCCAATTCACAAGCATTTTCATGGTGGAATTTTGCAAATATTTAGGTATACATAAACGGTTCAGATCAGTAGAACATCCCCAAGACAACCGGCAAGCTGATGCAGAAAACAAGATCATTCTAGTAGGAATGAAGAAATGTTGGACGAAGCAAAAGTTTTATGATCTGAGTACTTATATGAGACCCTCTGGTCATATCACACAACACCACACTCTACCACTCGAGAAACTCCATTCTGAATGGTGTACGAAGCTAATTAAATGATATTAGTCGAGATCAACACTCTCACCTTGAGAAGAGAACACTTCAATGAATATGTTAATAAAGACGACCTAAACACCTATGCCGACCTACTTGATGAAGTCAGAGAAACGGCCCAGATTAGAGAATTTGCAGCCAACCACATATTAGCTAAGAGGTTCAACCTAAAGGTCAAACAAAAAGGATTCCACAAAGGAGATCAGGTTCTTAAAAAAATCATTGATCCAAAGAACAAAGGGAAATTGGCGCTTAACTAGAAAGGTCCATTCTGGGTTCTTCAGAAGCTGAACAATAGTGCCCATATATTGGAGATGCTGGAGGGCATAGAGATACCTAGGACATAGAACGTATCCAATCTTAGGTTTTATTTCAGTCAAAATGATGTAATACAATGATAAATAAAATGTATGTGATATACCTTTTTCCCTTGCAAGGGCAAGGGATTTTAACGAGGCACCCGAGATTAAAAAATCCTTTGTAACATCTCTTAAAAAACCAGGTTCCCGACGGGGAACCAGAATTACTTTTGAAACACTCACCTTTTTAAAGGGTCGTAGTCTGACACTCCTCATCAAAGAGTCGAGTACTTATTTAACACTCCCCTTCTTAAATGGTCGTAGTCTGATACTCCTCGGAAACGAGTTGAGTACTATTTAACACTCCCCTTCTTAAAGGGTTGTACTCTGATACTCCCTGGAAACGAGTCGAGTACTATTTAACACTCCCCTTCTTAAAGGGTCGTAGTATGACATTCCTCGGAAACGAGTTGAGTAATATTTAACACTCCTCTTATTAAAGGGTCGTAGTCTAACACTCCTCGGAAACATGTCAAGTACTTATTAAACACTCCCCTTCTTAAACGGTCGTAGTCTGACACTCCTCAGAAACGAGTCGAGTACTATTTAACACTCCCCTTCTTAAAGGGTCGTAGTCTGATACTCCTCGGAAACGAGTCGAGTACTATTTAACACTCCCATTCTTAAAGGGTCATAGTCTGACACTCCTCAGAAACATGTCGAGTACTTTTAAAAAACCCCTTATTAAAGGGTTGTAGTCTGGCAATCCTCGGAAATGAGTCAAGTACTATTTAACACTCCCCTTCTTAAAGGCTTATAGTCTGACACTCCTCGGAAATGAGTCGAGTACTATTTAAAACTCCCATTCTTAAAGGGTTGTATTCTGAATTCCTCAGAAATGAGTCGAGTACTATTTAACACCCCCCTTCTTAAAGGGTCGTAGTCTGACACTCCTCAGAAACGAGTCGAGTACTATTTAACACTCCCCTTCTTAAAGGGTCATAGTCTGACACTCCTCGGAAACAAATCGAGTACTATTTAACACTCCTCATAAAAGAGTCAAATACTTTGAAATCGACACTCTCTATATAAAGATTGAGTACCTTATTGAATCTGAGATCATACTCCTAAATCCTGTTAGAACAATGTTTGAATCTAGTACCCTATATTTAAGTTTTGATGATAACAAAGTGAAAAGATATAGTAGTTAAATATTTTATGATTGAATTATATGCTGCCTAAAATTACTATGCTCTGACTTGCAGATATGCTGATTAAAATAAGCAAGATAACGCTTTCAGCATCAGAATATGAGTTTGCACATCAGCATCAGAAGTTGCTGAATCAGAACGTCAAGATCAGATGATCAACGCTTGCACATGCTGAAGCTTGATGAACAGAACTGCGCATAAAACACTCTGATACAGAAACAAATTAGTTCATCAGCAGCGAAGCAGAATCAGAATGAGCCAAGCCAGATCGTGCATTGAAGAAGCAACGGTACTGTGCATTGAAAGCTAATCAATACCAACGGCATCATTCTAAGACAAGATCTGCTCAAAAAGGAAAGCTTGTTAATAGCATTGAATCAAGAATATTTGCTTCAACGTTCATCTTCTCAAAGTGCTATATAAACCAAGCTTTGAAGATTATCACGGAAAATGCTTCCAAACTCTCTACACGCACAAAGCTGAACAGTAATCTTCACTTTACAAGTTTTGCTAAACCACCAAACTCTGATACTCTATTAGCGTTTAGCATCTTAGTATTCTAAGCTTCATTTGTGTAAACATCACAGTTGTGATATAGTTTTTGTAGAAAACATTCATACACACTTGTTCATTCCTTTGTAAGAAAGTGTTGCCTTGACAAACCGGATTGTGGTTTGAATCAAGAAGGTTTTAGCAGTTGCTAAAACAGATTTGTATTCAGTTGAATATAGTGAATTAAGACCTCGTTGGAGAGAGGCGAAATCACCTTGAACGGGTGGACTGGAGTAGTTTGAGATCAAACGAACCAGGATAAAAATACCTTGTCATTTGCTTTAAAGTTTCCAGTTTTACAATTCAACCCCCCCCTTCTTGTGTTTTTCACCCCTTCAATTGGCATCAGAGCGCCTGGTTCTGAGCTAAAACACTTAACCGTGTCAGTAAAAGATCCAGCGTCAGAAAAACACTATGGCAGGAAACAACTCTCATTTCAGCAATGACAACAATGAGGATAGAGACAGATTCAGCGGCAAACCTCCAGTCTTTGATGGAGAAAACTTTGACTACTGGAAAGACAGAATTGAAAGCTTCTTTCTAGCACATGATGCTGATCTGTGGGATATGGTGACAGATGGATACACGCACCCTGTTAATGCAACTGGTCAGAAGATTGATAGAAAATCAATGACTGATCAACAAAAGCGTGATTTCAAGAATCACCATAAGGCCAGAACCATCCTCCTCAGTGCTATCTCCTATACTGAGTATGAGAAGATCTCCAACAGAGACACAGCTAAGAACATCTTTGATTCTCTCAGAATGACGCATGAGGGCAACGTCCAAGTCAAGGAAACAAAGGCTCTGGCGCTCATTCAGAAGTATGAGGCGTTTAAAATGGAAGAATCTGAATCCATTGAAACTATGTTCTCCAGATTCCAGATTCTGGTAGCTGGTCTCAAAGTTCTGGACAAGGGGTACTCTACTGCTGACCATGTCAAGAAGATAATCAGAAGTTTACCCAAGCAGTGGAGGCCTATGGTTACTGCTCTGAAGCTGGCGAAAGATCTCAACAAAATCACTCTGGAGGAACTTATAAGCTCCCTCAGAAGTCATGAGATAGAGCTGGAAGCTGACGAGCCTCAGAAGCAAGGTAAGCCTATAGCTTTAAAATCTAACAGAAAATCTGAATCTAAAGTTTTGCAGGCAGTTGAAGAAACATCTGATGGATCCTCATCAGAAGAAGACGAGCTTTCTCTTCTCTCCAGAAGAGTAAATCAACTGTGGAAGCAAAGACAAAAGAAATTCAGGAATCCCAGAAGATCTGATCAGAACGAGTCTTCTTCCAGATACAGAAGAACAGATTCTTCCTCTGGATACAGAAGATCTGAAGGCTCCTCAGGTAGCAAGAAGCCAAATACAAAAGACATCATCTGCTACGAGTGCAATGAGCAAGGTCACTACAAGAGTGACTGCCCAAAGCTTCAGAGGGAAAAGCCAAAAAGGAAGTTTGGAAGAGAGAAGAAGAAAAGTCTCATGGCCACATGGGATGACTCTGACTCGTCTGAAGCTGACTCAGAATCAGATGATGAAAGGGCGAACATAGCGCTTATGGCTAACATTCCAGATGACAATGAAGCTTCTGACTCAGACTCAGAATCAGACACAGAAGAGGTATTCCCTAACTTCGCTGTTAATTTTACAAAGGCTAAACTTGCTGAAAGCCTAAATGAAATTCTGGAACGCTATCAGCAGATTAGAGCTAAATTCAGAGACCTGAAAAGGACTCTTGAATCTGACTCTAATAAGTCTGAGAGTCTCAAATTGGAAAACTCTGAGCTGAGAGATAAAATTTTAAAATTAGAAAACTCTTTACAAAACTCTCAGAAGGTACCAATTTCTGAAACTCCCAGCAACGCTGATGAGATCATCAAGGAGTATGATCATAGTTTCCAGAAGTTCCTTGCTAAAAGCATAGATAGAAGCAGAATGGCTTCAATGATCTATGGAGTTAGCGGAAACGGCAGGAAAGGAATAGGATACCTAGGTAAGGTTCCTACACCTAAAAATGTCATGGATTTAGTTGTTAAACACACTCCTCTAAATTCACACTTTGTGTATGGTCACACACATGACATCAAATATACTAGTAGTAATCACTTTGTGAAACCAAAATTCAACCAGAGTTTTGGTAAAACTAACAAATCAGGACCCAAGAAGATCTGGGTACCTAAGGATAAAATAATACATGTTGCAGATATCTTTAGCAGCAAGTCAGAAACACCAGTCATGGTACCTGGACTCTGGCTGCTCACGTCACATGACGGGAAGAAGGCATATGTTCCAAAGCCTGGAACTTAAGCCTGGAGGCCACGTTGGCTTTGGAGGCAATCAGAGGGGAAAGATAATTGGCTCTGGAACTGTAGGTAACGGAAATCTTCCCTCTATTAATAATGTTCTGCTTGTTGATGGATTGATGCATAACCTGTTATCCATAAGTCAATTAAGTGATAACGGTTATGATATAATCTTTAATCAAAAATCATGTAAAGCTGTTAGTCAGAAAGATGGGACTATCCTATTTAATGGTAAGAGGAAAAACAACATTTACAAAATCAAACTTTCTGAACTTAAGAGTCAGAACGTAAAATGTCTTCTGTCTGTTAACAACGAGCAATGGATCTGGCACAGAAGATTGGGACATGTTAGTATGAGAAGAATATCTCAGATTAACAAACTCAATCTGGTCAGAGGACTTCCAAATTTGAAGTTCAATTCAGATGCTCTGTGTGAAGCATGTCAGAAAGGCAAATTTGCAAAACCCTCTTTTAAATCCAAAAATGTTGTTTCTACCTCTAAGCCATTAGAACTTCTGCACATTGACTTATTTGGACCAGTTAAAACTGCTTCTGTCAGTGGCAAGAAGTATGGGTTAGTAATCGTAGATGACTATAGCAGATGGACATGGGTAAAGTTCTTAAGACACAAGGACGAGTCACACTCTGTGTTTGTTACCTTCTGTAACCAAGTTCAGAATGAAAAAGATCTTAGAATCGTTAAAGTCAGAAGTGATCATGGTGGAGAATTTGAAAATAAAGATTTTGAGTCATTCTTTAATGACAAAGGCATTCTGCATGATTTCTCTTGTCCTAGAACTCCCCAACAAAATGGAGTTGTAGAACGAAAGAACAGAACATTGCAAGAAATGGCCAGAACCATGATCAACGAGACAAACGTTGCTAAGACTTTCTGGGCAGAGGCAATAAACACAGCGTGCTACATTCAGAATAGAATCTCAATAAGACCTATTCTGGAAAAGACTCCATATGAATTGTGGAAGAACAGAAAGCCCAACATTTCGTATTTTCATCCATTTGGATGTACTTGCTATATGTTAAACACTAAGAATTATTTGAACAAGTTTGATTCTAAGGCACAGAAGTGTATTATGTTAGGATACTCTGAACGCTCAAGAGGGTACAGAGTATACAATACAGAAACACAGATTGTGGAAGAATCAATCAGTGTTCGTTTTGATGACAAGCTTGACTCTGAAAAGTCAAAGCAGAATGAAAATCTTGCAGGTATAGAAATTGAATTTGCAGGTTCTGAAGACAGGTCATCAGAAGCTCTCAACACAGACACTCCTTCAACGTCTGAAAGAAGCAATGCTAGAAATCCTACAACTGCTGCTGATCAACCTCAGAAGAGATTACCCAGAAGCAGTTTGGATCACCCAGAAGAGACTATCCTAGGAAGAAAGGAAGATCCAATCAGAACAAGAGCAAGCTTCAGAAACTCTGAAGAAACTCTGATGGGACTTGTGTCTCTGATTGAACCTTCTTCTATTGATGAAGCACTTCTGGACAATGACTGGATTCTGGCAATGCAAGAAGAGCTGAATCAATTCACCAGAAACGACGTTTGGGATCTCGTTCCAAGACCAAAAGGATTCAACGTCATTGGAACAAGATGGGTGTTCAGAAACAAGCTCAATGAACAAGGTGAAGTCGTCAGAAACAAGGCACGACTGGTTGCACAAGGTTACAGTCAGCAAGAGGGGATAGACTATACAGAAACCTTTGCCCCAGTCGCCAGGTTAGAATCTATCAGACTCTTAATCTCATTTGCTGTTAATAGAGGCATCACTCTGTATCAGATGGATGTCAAAAGTGCATTCTTAAATGGTTATATAGAAGAAGAAGTGTATGTTCACCAACCCCCAGGTTTTGAAAATACAAAACATCCAGAACATGTTTTCAAACTGAAAAAGTCACTGTATGGTCTGAAACAAGCTCCCAGAGCTTGGTATGAAAGGCTAAGTAACTTTCTGCTTGAAAATGAGTTCACCAGAGGGAAAGTGGACACCACTCTATTCTGTAAAACAGTTAAGAGTGACATTTTAGTCTGTCAAATTTATGTTGATGATATAATCTTTGGTTCTACTAATCCTTCTCTTGGAAGAAAATTTGCTAAGTGTATGCAGGCAGAATTTGAGATGAGCCTCATGGGGGAACTGAAGTTCTTTTTAGGAATTCAGATCAATCAAACTCCAGAGGGAACTTACATTCATCAGAGCAAATACATCAGAGATCTTCTGAAGAAATTTGACCTCTCAGAATGTAAGCCATCAAAGATTCCAATGCATCCCACGTGCATTCTGGAAAGAGAAGAGGTAAGCAAAAGCGTAGAACAGAAGGTCTACAGAGGTATGATTGGTTCTCTCCTTTATCTGACTGCTTCAAGACCTGATATTCTATTCAGCGTATGTATTTGTGCTAGATTCCAATCAGATCCTAGAGAATCTCACTTAACAGCTGTTAAGCGAATTTTCAAGTATCTGAAAGGTACTACTAATCTGGGTTTGTTTTATAGAAAATCTAGTGATTACAGTTTAGTAGGCTACTGCGACGCTGATTTTGCTGGAGACAGAGTGGAACGCAAAAGTACTTCTGGAAGCTGCCAGTTTCTGGGAGAAAATCTGATCTCGTGGTCCAGCAAAAGGCAATCAACTATTGCTCTGTCAACAGCAGAAGCTGAGTACATAGCAGCAGCTGGATGTAGCACACAGATGCTCTGGATGAAAAGTCAGCTTGAAGACTTCCAGATTTTTGAGAGTAACATTCCTATTCTTTGTGATAATACTTCTGCTATTTGCTTAAGTAAGAATCCTATTTTACATTCTAGAGCTAAGCATATAGAAATAAAACATCATTTCATTAGGGACTATATTCAGAAAGGAATTTTAAACTTGAAATTTATAGATACAGACCATCAATGGGCTGATATCTTTACAAAACCCCTTTCAGAAGATAGGTTTAATTTCATTCTGAAACATCTCAGCATGAAAGTATGCCCAGAATGAAAATGCTTTAATTCCATATTTTTATCTTTCAGAATGTATTTATATTACTGTGAACTTCTGATCAATCTTCTTTCAGAAAGTAAGAACATGCAGATTGTATCAGAGGCAAGTCTAAAGATCTGAGAGTCTAATCTCAAATACAGACGTGCTGATCACTACATCAAACAAGTGTCATCCAATCATCAGCAAATCCCTGAAGCAGAACGCGTGCACGCTTCTGAGAAAGGAAAGCGCTGATTGGGTGCATTGAGACACATGTCTGGTAACCGTTTTTAAGTATCTTTCTCAAATCCCCCAAAATCAGCAAGCATTAAATGCAAAAGTAATCACGCTTGTTAATGGCAATCATTATATTTTTCTCTCTCTTTAAAAACGTTTTATTTTTCAAAATAATTTTTGAAAATTCTATTTAAGCACATTACTCTTCATGTTTATTCTTTACGCTTATTCATAATCTCTTAAGAATTTTTTCATGCATGACATTCTCTATATTTTCTTCATTTTCTGATGTACTTTTGACTATGTTTTGACTATGGTTTGTAATGCTATTTTGCTCTGATTCTGAACTATCTTTAATATTATTAGTTTTTCTGATCTAACTCATTTTAGCACATCACCAGCACTTTTTGATTGCTGACAAAAAGGGGGAGAACAAGAATGATATTTAAAATCAATAACGGCTAACTAGACAGAAATTCTCAAACATTCTAACTCTATTACTTGAAATGTTTTTCTGTTTTGTCTTTAAGTCTACAGGCACAATGAAGACTAGAAGCTCTGATCAAAATGTAGAAGCTCATGTTGCTCTGATCAAATATGAAGTTCTGATATATGAAGCTCTGATCGACCTAACACTCTGATCCGAAGCAAAGCTCTGACAGGAAAAGCTCTGAAGCTCTGCTCTCTGATAAGTCAAAGACTTATAATCTGATGCTCAAAGATAGAAAAAGATCTGACTCTGAAGAAATCACATATCAAAGGGAAGTAACAAACTCAGGGGGAGTATCTCTTAACTCTGACTTCTCCGTACTTCTTATTCTGATACATAGATCTGATAACTTTTCACGTTATTTTTTATTTAAAATATCTAGTTTTTGTCATCATCAAAAAGGGGGAGATTGTTAGAACAATGTTTGAATCTAGTACCCTATATTTAAGTTTTGATGATAACAAAGTGAAAAGATATAGTAGTTAAATATTTTATGATTGAATTATATGCTGCCTAAAATTACTATGCTCTGACTTGCAGATATGCTGATTAAAATAAGCAAGATAACGCTTTCAGCATCAGAATATGAGTTTGCACATCAGCATCAGAAGTTGCTGAATCAGAACGTCAAGATCAGATGATCAACGCTTGCACATGCTGAAGCTTGATGAACAGAACTGCGCATAAAACACTCTGATACAGAAACAAATTAGTTCATCAGCAGCGAAGCAGAATCAGAATGAGCCAAGCCAGATCGTGCATTGAAGAAGCAACGGTACTGTGCATTGAAAGCTAATCAATACCAACGGCATCATTCTAAGACAAGATCTGCTCAAAAAGGAAAGCTTGTTAATAGCATTGAATCAAGAATATTTGCTTCAACGTTCATCTTCTCAAAGTGCTATATAAACCAAGCTTTGAAGATTATCACGGAAAATGCTTCCAAACTCTCTACACGCACAAAGCTGAACAGTAATCTTCACTTTACAAGTTTTGCTAAACCACCAAACTCTGATACTCTATTAGCGTTTAGCATCTTAGTATTCTAAGCTTCATTTGTGTAAACATCACAGTTGTGATATAGTTTTTGTAGAAAACATTCATACACACTTGTTCATTCCTTTGTAAGAAAGTGTTGCCTTGACAAACCGGATTGTGGTTTGAATCAAGAAGGTTTTAGCAGTTGCTAAATCAGATTTGTATTCAGTTGAATATAGTGAATTAAGACCTCGTTGGAGAGAGGCGAAATCACCTTGAACGGGTGGACTGGAGTAGTTTGAGATCAAACGAACCAGGATAAAAATACCTTGTCATTTGCTTTAAAGTTTCCAGTTTTACAATTCAACCCCCCCTTCTTGTGTTTTTCACCCCTTCAAATCCCAAGACCAAATAAATCTTCACTGCTAAGTCGGGTTATTCCTCCACCAAAAATCTCTGGCATAATTATCCTGGCAGCCTCGCCTTCACGATGAAAGGGCTCTAGAATAAATGAGTAACCCTCAGGGTGGTAACTCCCAAGAATATGCATTGACCAGCTCACTCGAGGCTCCTTACCCCAAAGCTATGGATAAATGTACAACTACTTAACCTATCCATAAAAGGCTTATGACGTATAAAGTCAAATTAGTAGGATACAAATCCAAATAAACGCTTATAACAAGTACCTGAAGAGATTCACCTCTGGCTCGTCAACCCGAAGTTATGAAAGAACCCAACCTCCAACATGCTTGGGGCTATTAAAACCAAAAAGAATATTTGTGTTCGAGCACACACTCCTGGTGACTTTGAGACCAGGAAAAAAGGTTAACACGTAGGCAAGCCACATCGCTAATATTTAAAACTTACAAACAAACAAGCCGAGTTTGCAAGCCGCGTGGGGTTCCTATTTAAAAGGTTCAAAATATTACTCGGAAGTACGTGATCGAACACTTAAAGCTCTATGAACTTCGTGCCCGAGGGGTTTGATTACATACGCATGATTATTTTAAACATTATTCATAAGTTATGATGTTAAAAACAAAAAATATCAAAATCATCATAAAGCCACAAAAGGCGAAGTAGATGGAGTTCAAAATCTATAAAGCCTCATAAGGTAAGAATTGAGGTTCTGAGTCATCTCCTGCCGACCTACAGTCTTAACCTTGTTGACATCCTCTGTCACGTAGAGATGATCATAGAGGAACTAGAGTCCATCAAAGTTATTGGACCAAAATTTGAACTCCCTGAATTTATGACCTTCCCCGGGCTTTTACACCAGCGAGGTAATCTCCAAATCTTCCCGACAGACATCATTACTTATAAGGGTCTTAAGCTTCTTCGAGGAACCCTGTTGAACCTCCTCCTGAATAGATGGAGTAGAAGTCCGAGGCTTAACCATGCTCGAAGTGGCCTTAGAACCCACCGCCTTTTGCCTCTTCAGTGATCGGGTTTCTAGCCCAGCAAGGTCCAATTTGGCCACAAAAGGTCCACAAGTTCCTTTCTAGGCCACCATAGCCTCCAACATCAACTTCTTTTGCTCGACAACAGATAGATCTATCATTTTTTCTGCAAAACAAAGACATAAAAGAGACAATATAAGTATGTTCAAAAACTAAACATGACTATTAAGTAGACAGAAAAACTATTACCAATAAAATTCGGGATCAGTTTGACAGTTCAAGGCAACAAATCTCTGACCCTCGTCATTTGGAAAGAGTCGAGTATGGTCAGAGCTTGGATCTCCAAGTCGCTTAGCTTGTCATAGTTAAAACTGGATATCGACAAGGGATCCCCGATCAAGTAATGAGGAAAACATGGGTGCCTGTCTAAAGCATATAATACCTGGGGGCACCTTGGTCCACACTTGACCTACAGAAACTGAACTTTAAAACCCTTATAATTCATGGTATATTCTTGGAGGAAACTTTTATGGGGAAGACCACTAATCTGAATCCAGGAACACTTATCGACCATTTTCACCTTAAAGAAATAAAATAACAGGCCTATGGTAGAAATAATGTTCATCGCCTCATAAACTATCTCAAAAACATTTATGAAACCCCTGCTGTTGGGGTGAAGCTGAGAGGGCACAATGTTTATGGTCTTCAATACGTCTACCTCAAAGTCAGAAAAAGGCAATCGGATGTTGAAATCCTCTAGTACCCCAACATAGAAGTAAAATAACTCTTCATCATAACCCTTTAGGCATAGTATGCATACCCGTTCTTCAGAGGCAAAAGACTCCAGGATGACGCCATCTTCATCCCCGGTCGAAGAAATATTTATCAGAGACCGGATATTGGAGATCTCTTCATCATAAAGTGAGCTATTTTTATATCCCATAACTTTTATCTTGAAGGGTGTAGCCATCTCCATCAACTAAACCTGAGGAGGAAGATATGAAGTCAAAATCACTTAAAGAGGCAAAGATGTCACCATAAACTTCTCTTGTGATTTGATCAAACACCTCCTGTCCCAGGGCACCCTTAACCTTACTCATGTATTGGTTCCATAACTCTTTTCTCTCTTCGGAATTTATGGGTTTCACAATGTTTCCCTTATCGTCACACTCTCTTATGGTTACCATTCTCTAACAACAAAAAGAAGAAAAAGCAAAATAAAGCGAAAGAGGAGAAATAGATACCTGTAAGTGGTGAACGCCTTGGTGAAGTGCAAGAAAATCTCTGGGAAGAAATTTATTGGTGTTGAGATGAAAAAGGAAAGAAAGAAATGGGTTTTAAATAGGGGCCCAATGAATAGAGCATTTGGAAAGGAAATTTCGCCAAAATAAACAAGTCCCGATAAAAGTCATCACTATGCTATGAGAGGGAAATTACCCTAGGGATATAACTCTTCAGCTTGTGACACGTGAAGCAGGGAGAAGTCGGGTTATAACCCGGTTCAAACCTAAATACATCTCGTGCTCCCCTTGACCGAAAAATTCATTCTTATGACAAAATTTGTACTCGGGGGACTTATGTACATCCAAAAAATTATTAATATCAAACCGGGTCATAAAGTTATCAAAGAAGAGGATAGGATGAGTATATCAACCATGTTGACATAAAGAAAATAGAACCGAGTACTAGTTCGGATGAGACTGAAGGTCGACGAACATCCCATGCGGGTTAGCAGCTCATCTAGGGCACCAGACCAGATTAGATCGAGAGACACTGACCCAGAGTCAACTATAAACCCGACTCAGACTAAACTGCAATGGTTGTTGGCTCATCGGTACAAGCGGTATGCTATCTTGAAAACTCCCACTTATGGATGACGACAGTTGTTATACGATTTAGAAGCCAAAGAGTCACCTCTTAAATGAGGCTCTTAAAGAAGTAAGAGAAAGACTATATATAGTGACTCCTTCCAGAGGGATAAGCAAGACATTCATCTTGAGCCTATACGTATTATTGTTGTAGCATCCAAATCCCCCAAAATCCTACAAAAATATACCATTTTGTGACACTCCATGTCCCTACAAGAAAGTTACTAAGTTTAGTGTTTTTCGCAAGACCAGATTATTCAATAGAAGTTTTAATTTAAAATGAATGTTTTTATTCATTTCTAAAATTGTGTCTTAATTATTATTTATAAATATTCAAAAAATTTAAAAAAACTAATTTATAAATTTCATTAAAAAAGATAATGTTTCGTATAAATAAGGGTGTAATGAAAACCTTTTCATGAGTGAGTATTAAGTAAAGTCTGAAACATAACAAACTTGTAAATTTAAATTGTGTTTGAGAAGAGTAATGAATGTAAGTCAAATTAATAATTGTGTTGTGATGATTTTGATGATAATGTTAATTATGATACAATTTGACTGTATCGCTCAACCTAAAAAATTTAAGTTAAACAAGATTAACGAGCCTTGGTGTGAAATAAAGTGTGATTTCGTGTGTGTTGGGAAGCGTCTAGCTGATAATTAGAATGCATGTGTGACAAATTATAAAAAAACAAAATGCTAACAACAACATTGATATGATTCTTGCATGACCAAATTTATTTGTTTATTTTATTTATTTTAAAACTTTTTTTTTCCAATAAAATAAAATATTTAAAGTTGTTTTTATTTTGTAGGTGATAGAGTATGTGAAGTATACCTACAATGCTTCGACTTTGGAAAGTTGCAACGATAATAAATAAGTTTTTCGTATGCTTTGTGAGATCTGGTGTAACAATATGTATTCATGAAGTTGACATTATGTCAAATTTAAATAATAATTATTACTCACAATGTCTTTTTTTTTAAAGTTTAATAAATTTTTAAAAGGTTTGTTGTTATTTTTCATTTGTTTTCTATGATAGTTGATTCATAAATTTAGTTTCATCTATAAATTATGTGCGCTAAACTTTGATGGTCATTATTATAATTATATATACATTAATTTCTTTAATGATATTATTAATTAAGTCTTAAAACATCCAAGTTGATTTTTTGGATCAATTAAATTAAAGAAAAATAAAGACATTGGTTTTTAGTAGCTAATGTAAATATTTACAGAGACCACACAAATATATCATTATTATTTAATTTTACAAAGAAAAAACATATTTTAGGTTTAAATTGCTTTAGTGTAAAAATATAAAAGGGGTCAAATATGTAAATAAACCTATTTTATTTTATAACACAACCATCATAATAAGAATTTTTTTAGCAATAACTAAGTATTGGAAAAAATACACAAATAACTATGTTTCAGAGAAAATTATGTAAATTATCATGTTTCAGAATACTCTACAGTGGAGGCACCAAGTGAGATGGCGCATACACTCACCTTTTTGCCCTATGCGTCATCTCACTTGGCGCATGCACTTTTTTTTAGCCAAGTGAGATGGCGCATGCACTATAAAAAGGGGAGCAGGCGCCATCTGAGATGACTACTACGTGCAATTGTGTTTTCTATAAATAAATCACCCATTTCTCCATCATTCTTCATACTTTCTCGCACTGTCTTTTTATTTTTCTCTGTTATTTGTATCATGACATCTCCCATGATTTTCACCAGAGATGGATACGCTATTTTCTCGGCCACCAAACCTCTGATGAAAATGAAATTTTGGCACATTCACTCCATTGAGCGTCTGAAGAGAGAGTAGATGTGATGGCTAGAGGGAGATATCGAGGTTGGGGAACAAATTAGAAGGATTCAGAGAAGAAGAACAACCACCTCACTTGCAACTGGAAGACCTAATTTTTGGTTGGAGGAAGTCGAAACAGAAAGAGACGTAATGGTGATGATGCATGGCTCAGATGAAATTGTTTTGACGGTTGTAATTTCTTAGACGTTTTATCGTGTTTTTATTTGTTGTTTGCGTATGTTATGTTGTAACAAATGCTATAAATGAAAAACAATAATGTTTAAAACTTAAAAAAGTTCAGACGGTTTACATAAAAATTTTATGTTGTCGAGCTTGTAGCCCGAGTGGGACAATTTTTTCGATTGTGTCCGACCTGACGACATAAACCACACTTTCTTTCTAACTTGTCAAAGGAGTCCATTTCAGTTGTGATATGCTTGCTTTTGGGATGACCCTTTTTATTTCTCCGCATTTGATTGTTGTGCCATTCTATTTCCCTGTCGTATGTAGGCCAATAATCAGGTTTCGCTACCATTAATAAAGCCATTGTTATATACGTCGAGCAAGGTTTCAGACTTATAAATGGGAGATATAAGTTTTAATGCGTCTTGATGAGTATACGTACATGCCGCAATGAAATAAGAGCAAGGCATGCGAAAGGCTTGAAACTTGCCACAATTTCACCTCTTTCGGTAAACAACGAAGTCATCCTAAAATATGTTGATTTCACCAAAGCGGTTACTAGGAGATTTCGTATGCCTTGGAATACACTGTTCATGGATTCGATAATATTTGTTGTCACGTGGCCCCATTGTTGTCCATTTTCGTATGACCTTGTCCATTTCTCCATTGGAATATTATCAATCCACCTACGTGCATCAGATTTTACAATCTAATCTTGTTACGATAGTGTTTGAACGAAGGTTGTATTAATGCATACCCCACGTTCATAACTACTTTCCTAAGAGCCTTGTCTTTGATCTCCCTCTTGAAATTTTGTAAGATATGTCTAATACAGTAGATATGCGTAGAAGGAGGGTCATGCCAACCATTTGGAGGATTATTGTATGCACTCTCACTAGATGCATGTCTATCGGAGATCAAACATAGATCAGGTTGAGGTGCCATGTGTGTTCGGAGATTCTTGAGAAAGAAACTCCAAGCACCACTAGTCTCTCCCTCGACTAGAGCAAAGGCAATAGGGAAAATGTCATTGTTTCCATCTTGTGTAACTGCCATCAGTAGCGTGTCTTTGTATTTCCTGTACAACCATGTTCCATCAATTTGAATAATAGGTTTGCATGACACAAACCCTGTGATGCAAGGTTGAAAAGCCCAGAATAGTCGACTGAATATTCCATTTCTGATGACATGAGTACCATCTGGGGCATACGCCGACAATGTTTCCATAATATAAATAGTTCCCAGAGAATACATCTGAAGTGCATGCAGGTAGCCTCGAATACAAGCAAGTTGGCGGTGGCCGAGAAGGCCTTGGTCGATAACGACAAAGTCCTAAAGCTGGCCGAGGCGGAGTCGGGGAAGTTGGCCGAGGAGTGCAGTACTTTCATGCTCAAGAGAGAGAGTCTTGAAGGAAAGGTGACGGCCCTGACTGCCGAGCTAGCGCCTGCCAAGGACGAGATAGAAGACACCAAGGATCTGAAGACTCGGGCCGAGCTAGTAGCCTGTTTTCATCTCGCGATGGACGATGCTCAGGCTGCTTCCGAGGGGATCTTTGATAATGCGGTGAATCAGATACATGTGTTGAATCCCGACGTTGAGCTCAACACTTTGGACATGGGGGTCAACTACTACGTGGCCGACAAACAGATTCTGGTTCCTGACTACTTGAGGGATGTCATCGACCAACCGACTGGGGATTCTGCTCGACTGTCACCTATCTTCGAGGGAGAAGCGGAGGGATGGTGATTTCTTCATTTCGACCTACGTGCCGGTTTTTATAATATTTATTATTTCCCAAGCTATTGCCCATTTATGTAATATTCGCATAATTTTGACTCAAGTGGTCGTTCTATTTATTTTCCGGCCATTGGTCGTTTTGCTTTGAATATTTAATATGTTATTTGCATGATTGTTGACAAGTTAGCCCGATTAGGACTTTTGTACTTTGTAGAGTTTGTATCGGGGATGTGCTCGTTTTTGTACGTTCATCAGTGTGGCGAAACCGATCAAACTTCCGGGGCGAATACCGCGCGAGGGCCGGAATCCAAGTCTCGTTTTCAAGGGGCCTGGGTTCGACGATGTGAACTTCCCATCGCGAATCGGGCGTTATAGCGTCATGGCACAAAGACTGTGGAGCTCGGTTGAGTTATCCACATCGAGCTGAGGGTATGCTCGTCAATAGAGAGGAGCCTCACCCCTTCTAAATACTTTTGGGTGTTATGCCTGTGCCTAGGCGTGCACGCGTGGTCGAGTTTAGGGGGGTCAGTCTTGTCGACCGATCCGGCGGACAATTTAGTGTTTTCAACTGTAGTATTGTTTTAGCTTTTCAGGTTCCATGATCGAACGAGATGTTCCCCTTGTAAATTTTTTAGGTAATACGCTTCGGTTCCCGTTTTGGCGTAGATGCGATAAGGGAATTCCTAGTTTTCTGCAAGCTTGCCCTCGCGAGATTCTTTACGATTTCTCTTCAGGACAAGGATGCTGACTTCGAACTCTCGACGTATTACCCTGGCATCGTAGCGCATGGCTATTTTTTGTTTGATCGAGGCCTCTCGCAGGGTCGATCCCGTTCTGATTTCTTCCTCGTTGAGATGTGCCTCAGTTTGTCTGGATGGTTCCTCTATCTCCATGGGGATAACGGCCTCCGTTCCGTATGCTATTTGGAATGGAGATTCCTTGGTAGTCGAGTGAGTGGTCGTTCGATACGCCTAGAGCATGTTGTACAACTCCTCGACCCAACGCTTCTTGGTTTCGTCAAACCTTCGCTTGAGGCCTCTGAGTATCACCCTGTTGGCAGCCTCGGCCTGGCCGTTGGTTTGGGGATGCTCGACGGATGCAAAATGTTGGTTCGTACCAATTTTTGTGACAAATTCGTGGAAAGTGTGACCCGTGAACCGGGTCCCGTTGTCGGTGACTATCGCTTGTGGGATGCCGGAACGAGCCAGAATATTTCTCTTGTAGAAGCGAAGGACATTATGGGCAATGATTTTGTCCAGGGCTTCGACCTCTATCCACTTAGTGAAGTATTCGACCGCTACAATCAGATATTTATTCTGATTGATTCCGACCATGAATGGGTCGAGGATGTCTAGTCCCCACCAGGAAAAGGGCTAGGGAGAGGAGAGGGATTTGAGCTTGCTAGGAGGAGATCAATGCATGTCCCCGTGTCTTTGGCGTTTATCGCATTTCTTCACGTGTTCT
This sequence comes from Vicia faba, assembly GCA_948472305.1. Taxonomy (NCBI): domain Eukaryota; kingdom Viridiplantae; phylum Streptophyta; class Magnoliopsida; order Fabales; family Fabaceae; genus Vicia; species Vicia faba. The sequence continues at coordinate 1,335,394,202 of OX451737.1, read as the reverse complement.
CTTTCATCGTGCTGCATGGTGGGACAATAGTATCCTTCCCGCAAGGCTTTCCTCGCGAGGGATCTTCCGCCCAGATGCTGACTGCTGATACCTTCGTGGACTTTGTGTAGTATGCATTCTGATGCGCTTCGGTCGACACACTTGAGGAGTGGGATGGAAAATCCTATTTTGTAGAGTTTTCCCTTGATCAATATGTATGAGCAGGCCCTCTGTCTGATGATGATCGACTCTTTTGGGTCGCCGAGGAGTTTGCCTTCAGTGAGGTAATCGTGTACGGGGGTCATCATGCAATCGCTGTCCCCGATGGAAAATATTCCTAAGGTGGCAAATGGTTTCTGGGTGCTCGATCGAGGGAGTACCTCTTGTATTACAGATTTATTTCCTCCCTTCTTCTTTGTGCTCGCCAGTTTGGATAAAATGTTTGCGCGAGCGTTGTGCTCACGAGGAACATGTTGAACGTCTACAGGCCTGAATTTCTTCTTCGCCTCCTGGACCGGGGCCCAATATTCGGTGAGTTGGTCGTTTTTGACCTGATATTCTCCTCGGACTTGCAAGGCGACCAACTAAGAGTCGGTGAAGATTTTTACTTCCTCGGCTCCCAGATCTTTGCCTAGCCATAAGCCTGCGAGGAATGCCTCGTATTCGGATTGATTGTTGGAGGTCGGGAAAGACAGGGCAAGGGAAACTTCGACTAGGGTCCCTTCCTCATTCTCTAATATGATGCCCGCGTTGCTTCTGGTCATACTGGAGGCACCATCGACAAAGATCATCCAGCGGCGTGAGCCTTCCAGATCCCCGGGCAAGGTCATTTCTGCTACGAAGTCGGCCAAGGCTTGAGACTTAATGTATTTCCTGCTTTCGTATTGGATATCGAATTCAGAGAGTTCTAGAGACCATTTCAGCATTCTTCTGACCATGTATGGTCTTCCGAGCAGCTATTTTATTGGCTGATCCGTCTGGACCACTATGGTATGGGCCAGGAAGTAGTGTCTTAACCTCTTTATGGAATTAACGAGGGCCAGGGCTACTTTCTTGATTTGCTGATACCTTGCTTCCGGACCTTGCAGGGCTTTTCTCATGAAATAAATTGGCCTTTGTCCCTCCAGGTTTCCCTTATTAGTGTCACACTTACTGCCTCGGAGGCGACAACTAGATAAAGGTAGAGGACTTCATCTTTACCGGGCTGGGATAAGACGGGCGGTTGTGAAAGCGCTCTTTTCAAGTGGTCGAGGGCTTGCTTGTATTCGGCCGTTCACTCGAAAAAGGCTTCCATTCGTAGGAGTTTGAGCATGCCGTTTAAGATCTGGATAGGTTTCTTCGAGGTGGGTGTTGAAAACTTGGAGAAGGCCTAAAATTTGTCGGGGTTCGCCTTGATGCCTCGTTCTGTCAGATAGAACTCGAGGAACTTTCCTGCCTGTACGCTGAAGGTGAAATTTTCTAGATTGAATCGCATCTGGCACTTTCGGGCTTGCTCGAACACATTTTTCAAATGAGCGGCATGGTCGAGCTCTTCGGTGGACTTGACGATCATGTCATTCATATAGACTTCGACCATGTCGCCTATCTCGTCGCAAAAGACTTTGTTCCTCACACGCTGGTAGGTAGCGCCCGTGTTCTTCAGGGCGAAGGGCATTACGTTGTAGTAATAATTTCCCGACTCGGTCATGAAGGCGGTATATTTTTTGTCCGTTTTTTCCATGGGAATCTGGTTGTAACCAGAGTACGCGTCCATGAAAGATAATAGTTTGAAACCAGCCGAATTTTCGACCAGTTTATCAATATTGGGGAGGGGATAAGCATCTTTTAGGCAATCCAGGTTGAGATCAGTATAGTCAATGCATATTCGCCATTTTTTCATTATATTTTTTAACGAGGACTACATTTGAAATCCAGGTTGTGTACTGGGCTTCAGAAATAAAATGTGCCTCTAGGAGGTCTTTTACAACTAATTCAGCAGCGTGTGACTTCTTGGTCGACTGCTTTCTTCTGCGCTACACGACCGCCTTGATGGTGGGATCAATGGTCAGGTGATGGCATGCAACCTCAGGGTCTAAATTGGGCATCTCGGCCGCACTCCAGGAAAAGAGATCAGCATTCTCCCACAAACAAGCTTTGAGTTGCCTTTTAGCCAGGTCGGGGAGGTCCGTTCCGATCTTTACTCCCCTGGTGGGGTCTTCTCTGAGGGGAACCAACTCAAAGTCGCCGTCCGGGATAGGTCGTGCGTGACTTGAGAGCTTGTTGTGGCTAGCATAAGAGGTTGACCCTTCGTCTTCGATCATAGGCTCCTTCCCCTTCTTCCTTTGCTCGACCCTGTCCTCCATGGAGAAGCGACTGTCAAGGTCAATGGTGTCGATCCTTGGTAGTGGCCTGGATTCCTCGGAGTTGGAGGGCAGCGTGGCCCGAGTGGCTGTTCGAGGCTGGGCGTTGATGGAGATGAGGCCCTTCGTAGAAGCTTCAAAGCATCTTCTGGCTTCTTGGATGTCCCTGTGAAGAGTAGCGACCAAACCTTCGGCCGTGTAGTATTTCATCTTGAGATGAACGTTAGAGGGGACCATGATGAGCTCGACGAGAGTGGGTCTCCCGAAAATGCATTGATAGAGGGATGGGCAGTCCACCACCAAGAATTGAGTCTTGATGGCTCTGGATGTTACCCCCTCCCAAAGGTGACGATCAGCTCCACGTACCCTCATGGCTTCGTGCTGGCCCCGTTGAAACCTTGAAGATCAGAGCCAACATCGGGGGTTAGGTGGCTCTCATTCAGCTGCAGAGTGTTGAACAGTTGGGCATATATAATGTCAACCGAACTTCCCTGGTCGACCAAAATGTGACGCATGTCGAAGTTAGCCATTCAATCTCTCACGAGTGGTGGGATGCTTGAATTTGGGACTCCTCCCGGTAAATCTTCCCTGTAGAATACGAGGGGGTGGGATCCTCCTCGAAACTTGTCGAGAGTGGCGTCCATCTCAGAGTTGGCCTCGATGAGTTGGTCGAATCTTCTCTTCACCGACCCGATCTCACACTTGACCAGAACCTGGAAAATGGTTGGAGGATAATCTTTAGTCGGGCAGAGGAGATAGGGGGTTATACCTGCAAGGTACTCCAACGATCAAGTAAGAGTGGGAGTAAGGAGGTACTAGAAGAATATCAGGTAATGAGTAGTAAAAATGTGATACTTCGCCCTCACAGGTGTGAGGGTTTATATAATTCCCCTGGCGCGTGGCCATTGGTTCCTGATTTCCCGCCTAGATATGCGGGTTCGGAAAATCAGGTAACTGCCAGGACTTGGTCAAACTGGGAAGATGTGCTCGTAACTAGCCGTTGGTTCCGGGGAGGAGGCTGGTTGCAGGCATCTCTCTGGTCGGTCCCTGGTGGCCTGTGTGACACTAGTGTCGGGCAGGCTGAGAAGACGCTCAACATGCATCTTGGATCGGCGCTGGACCAGAAGTGAAAGAGGGTGATATTTCCCGATAAGTGTGGGAAGTCTGGGTCACGGTCAGTGGGTGGCACCTATGAGATGTCTTAGACCGGGCCCACTCAAGCTTTTAGGCCAGTCCAGTCCAGTTTCATTCCAAAATCAGATTTTGTATAATTATAAAGAGGAGGAAGAGACGAAGTCCATTCCAAGTTCTAAGCTTCATCATCTCTTGCATGTTCAAGAATTCAACTCAACCCTTTGATTCATCACCATCCTTCTCTGTTATATAGCTCTTTCACCCTTCTGTGAAGGTGAGTCTCTAGATAGAAACTTGGGGTTTAGGGTTTATGTCGGGGGCAAGGTTTGGAGTGAATGTACATAAATAATCTTTTATCAATGCATGATTATGACCATATCCATGTAATTCCATGTATGTGCATCGCTACCTTGACCTGTATGTCACATATTTTAGATTGCATGTTGAAAATTTGAGTTTTTGGAACCCCAATTCGTCTTCTGCATTTTCTGGATTTTCTGACCAAAGTGAAATTCGCTTAACAAACTATAGTTCTCTTAGTGACGGTCTGAAGCTGGCAAAAGGATTTGTGTAGAAAACTCCGTGTAGTGAACTCTGTATTCGCATAGCGATAGTCTAGGACTAAAAAGATAATTATTCGCTGCTAGTTCGCCTAGCGAGTCAGGATCTCGCTGTGAGTTTACTTAGAAAAAATCGTTTTCCAGAACAAGGTGAAGCTACAAACTTCATTCACTGAGGCTTCGCTTAGAGAATCTGGCCTTCGCTGCAAGTTCATTTAGCGAACATGCCTGGACATAAACATATGTTTTCCCCCGAGTGAAGTTCTCTTCCGTGTCGAGAACTGGAAGCCACGTATTCGTGTGGCTAATTTTATGAACTATATGATATTATGATATGATCACTTGTATGCTAAATCATGGAAATATATGATAGTTATATATAAAGTGTTGAAAAATGCATTATGTTGAAATGCAATTATGTGATCATTACTTATTCTCGTTCGTTCTGATTGAACGTTTGGATGTGTTGCATGTCTGGCTTGATGTGATTGTGATTTTGATGTGTGCTTTAAGATGGAGTAATGACAGGGAAAAATATGGACATGGCGTCCAGTATAGGCAAATCCTGTGTGCTTTAAGACAGAGTAATGACAGGGAAAACCTGGACATGGCGTCCAGTCTAGGATAATCATGTATGCTTTAAGACGGAGTACTGATAGGGAAAACTTGGACATGGTGTCCTGTCTAGGAAAATCATGTGTGCTTTAAAACATAGTACTGATAGGGTAAACTTGAACATGAAATCCAGTCTAGACAAAACCTGTGTGCATTATGTATGTGATTGTATGATGTATGCTTTAATCGAAGTAGACCTAGTCTACTAGGTGGTAAATCGCTTATGATTCTCGGTAAGTCATACACACTTGAGCTACCATTGTGATGTACGAGCGAGTGTGAAAGGGATTTTCGGAAGTGGATAAACATCGGCGTGCTTGGTACAGAAATAGCGTGATGCCATGTAGGCTATATCATGTCGTCAAACTCTCCTCTAGTGATGCTACATAGGAAAGGTCACTAGGCTTTCACCCGGTGGGCTTGTCTAGTCATTATGGTGTATTTTCACTAGAAGTTAACGCATCTGTGTATAGATGATTGATGGGATTGTGACGCCACTTAGGCATGTTCACGATGGATAATCTCATCACGAATGAAATTCTATGTAAAAATAATCTGATTCATCTAAAGGTGTGCATGTGCAAGTCTTTTAACGTGTAGGCACAAGGGATAACCCATCGAGGGTGTGATTTCTCATAACCTATGTAGAAAGGTAGAACTTACTTTTGAATTCCTCGTACACAGTTACGGGTCTTCCTATATGTTGTGTTTGGCTATGTGCTTGTTGTTACCCCATTGGTTAGTTATGGGACTTCCAATGGTGGTGTACCTTGTTGTGTACTTGTACCCAGCTTTGAGGAAACCCTGGATTTGTGGTGAATCTGTTTTGATTATATGCACCTTGTAGAATCGAGTGAACCCTTAACATAGCGAGACTCAGTGAGATTTAGTAATCTCACTCCATTCCAATTATTATTTTTCACGAATAGGTCATATGTAGAAAAATTGCTAAATGGTCAGAATTGAAGACTGCTTGGGCAAGCAGATGGCAGGAAGACCTCCTCAGATCTTAGCTCTCCATTGTGTATTACTATAGACAAGCTGGTTATATACATTCAGATATTGGAGTTCTATTGTATACGGTTTTAGATTCTTGTCTTTATCCAACTTATGTATGTTTCCATGTACCATTTATAACATCATTGCATATTATTCTAGACATATATGTACAGGGTGTTACTATTGATGTTGTACCCCAAAATTTGCCCTCCAATATTTCTCAAAACATTTCAAGAAAGATCCTCAAGTTGATCAAGGAAGTCCAAGGGTTGACCAAACAAGCCCTCTCCTAAGGTCGTCTACCTCAAATTAGGGTTTCATATTGCTTCAAGATACTTGAGTCCAAGGGATCCCAAATGATCACCATTTTCCTAATATGTTCTCAAGATCATCCATGTCAAGTTTCAAGCCCTACAGAGAAAGTTTGCTCAGTCAATTGCTCAAAGGCCTAAAAATTGACTTTGCTAGGGCAAAAGTCAACTGTGACCCCCATACAGTCAAACTTCAAGATTTTTGGTCAACATCCTCATTTTTAAGTATAATTCATCATTTGATCAAGAGTTGATCATGATTCATCAAGGATTGCTCATAATTCATCAAGAACCAAAAGTTTCTAAATTAGGGTTTTGTAGGAAAAGTCAACTCAACTTTGACCAAGCATAACTTTCTCAAACTTTATGAGAAATTACCCATCCAAATCTCATTTTGAAGAGTATGCAATGATATACAATCCATATTCAGCTCCCAAGTTCAAAATATTTACTCACAAGAAGTTATGAATTTGGACATTATAGGTCATTTTGAAAAGTCAACAAAAACACCTTTTTTGTCAAAGCTTCATACATGAAAATGGAATACAAAATTGAGATTAGACCAAAGTGGTTGCTTAGAGGACATCCCAAGCTTTCTAAAAAGTCCAATAACACTTTCAAAGAGTCAAAATTGAGGAAGTTATGCATTGGTGAAGTTGAACTTTTTTGCAAAATTGTCAAAAGTTAACTATGCCTAAAAATGCAATTTTTGCCAAATGGGCCCAATCTTTTGCACTTGCTTTGGGTTGGAAACATGGTCCACGAGCCCTAGCCTTTGCCACTTGTCATTATCTTATTTTTATTATTTATTTTGATTTTTATTTGAATTAAATTAATTTAAATTAAAACAAATCATAGAAAATCCAAAATATTGAAATCTCAAGATTTGATACATGTTTCAGGTCTTAAATTCCAGCTAGCATGAGATCAAATTTGTGTAAAGGCATGGGGTGCACAAAAAGATTGGATTAGGCCTATTTTTGGAATGATATTAAAGTGTATCAAGTCAAAATCAAAAGCAATGATGGAGGAAGGTTGAGTACATTCTTTCAACCCTAATTCATTCCTCGGTACATAAGGATCATTGGCAGACCTAAAGCAAGGCTAGAGGGAGGCGCATTAATCAAAACCAAACTTGAAAAAAATAAGAAAAAGTGCAAACACAAATTCATACTTTGAAGCAATTTCAAGATCCTTTGACCATCCCAATCGCTTCCTGGGATCACCAGCAAGCAAAATCAATCAAGAACAAGGCTTTTCAGTACCAAAACGCGCTGTAAGTCAGTCACGACTTTGCTATTTTCTTGAATTTTAATTGCATCATTCTTGTACTTATAGCATGAAATAGTTATAGATTCTTACTCCTTGGAACATTTGCAAGCTTTTTGTAATCTTTAATTGTGTTTTCATGGCCTGTATGAGGTTTCACCATTATTAGGGTTTGTATCTTCGATTTGGGAATTCTGTGTGCAGGCAAAATTAGGCCATGAAAGGGCCACCATTATACTCAGGAGGTCCAGGTGAGTTGATTTGTGGACCTAGTTTTTATTTATCTTGCTCATGGTTGATTTTAAGAGAATGCAGGTTTGTAGTGACGGGCAAACATCCGTAGGTAAAAGTTTGGGACTTTTACCCACGGAGAAGGGAAAAATATGATTAGCTGGCACCTTTCCATTGGATCATTTGAATTTCCGCGTGCAGAGATTTAATGCTTTGGTTTTTCCCATATTATATTTTACGCTTATTTTATATACAACAAAAACAACTAGCTCAGCTGGTGGCCAGGTCATTGGAACATGCCTTGGGGCCTGGGTTCGAATCCCAAGTCCCCCCATTCTTCATATTATTTTCTTTCAGGTAATCTCATGCGTACACAAGCCAAAGGACCATCATGCGTCCTCATCATCCAGCCTGCCAGATGGTCAGATGGCCAGATCCAAGGGCCATCAATGAAGGAACACAAAAGGCATGGTCAAAGCGAATGCATGGGATCTCAGAAAGTCAAAACGGACCTCCCTGTTTTGGGCCAAGGCTTGCTATCTACACACCCCCCAAGCTGCTTTGTTCAGGCCCACATTTCTTCATCTTTTATTTTTTATTTTGTTTTATTTAATTTAATTTATTTGTTTTACTAACAAAATTAAATCATTCTTTTTATTAAAAAATCACAAAAATATATTTTTCACCAAATTAGGTTTAGATTTTATTTTTTTATCAAAAATTAATTAAATTAATTAGGTTGTTAATTAGATAACTTTAATTATTTTGTAAATAAATTTAAAATCAGTTAGAATAATTAGGGTTTTGTTTCTAACTTAATTATATTTTCTCTTTCTTAAAAATACCAAAAATACAAAAATGGGCCATTTATTTTCATTAATTAATTTAATTAACTAATTAATTATGCATTTAATTTAAAACTTAATTCCTTTTTCTTAAAAAAATAATTAAAAACAACAAAAACATCTTTTCTTTTAATTAGGTTAAAAAAGGGTCAAAACCCTAATTTTCTTGTCGATCTTAATTTCATCGCGCTCTTTATTATTATTTTTACCATATTGATGTAACTTCCCACAAGTTGTAATAGTTTAATTAGGTCTTTTATTTTCATTTATCGCTTTATTTTTTAAGGGTTTGTTTTTGGCTATGCAAATACCCGAAGCCTTGTAATAGCGTAGTTTAATTTCCGCACTTTAAATTCTGCAAAATATCAAACTGTTAGATGTATGAATAATTACGGTTGCATGACAAGAATGTATGTAAACTTTAAAATAGTTAGCGAACCCTAAATGTGCAAAGATAAATAATCTGAAATTGAATCACTCGCACATGCGCACTCCTAGGGTACACTCCCACTTGCTTGCCTTCGTTAAACGGTCATTAAGTATAGGATGCTTTAGTGGTCGCTCTTTTGTCTAAACAAAGATCAAAGTCCCGTTCGGAAAAGTTGCCTCGAAATGGTTGCCTCGGATATTGTTGCCTCAAACTATTGATCTAAGACATTAGGGTTACTACTAAGACATTCTAACATTGCTTTAGTGACCGTACGTCCCTTTCGAATTGACCCTCAAAACTCCAACGACGATGCTACCTACTCACTAATAGTAGGATAACATTGTCTAAAGGAAACGAACATAGAACAATTCTCTTTTTCGAGTAGGTAGATTAGTTCTTAAGTACTTTCTCAATCCAAACAAACTTTTTTCACACTTACACTCCTTCACAAACAAAGTTTTCAAAAACACTTCGTAACACTCTTGAAGACAGAAGCAAGAGTTAAATCGAAGTCAAAAAAACTTTTCAAATCACACAAACACACAAAGAAGCAATTTTTTGAAAATGATGAGCAAGTACCTAAGAGCCCGTAGATAACTACGGATAGAAAGGGTGATAATACCTTCCCTTTCTATAGTCTACCCCCCGTACTCAGAAAATCTCGAAAAAAGGAATTTTTCTGTGCTTTTTTCCTTTCCTTGTTGGATAAAATAAAAGCCGGTGGCGACTCTTGCTTATCGTGACATTTTGCAAACACAAACGCAAAACGCAAACCAGCAATTCCTAAAAGAAACAGTCCCGGTTCTGGCCACCGTATCACAGTTGGTATCAGAGCTGGTCAATTCTTGTCCCTGCCATGAAAAATCGCTAGCAATTCTCTTCTCCCCCACATGTGTGTTGCTAGCATAATTTCTACCATTGTAGTATTTAGTCGTTGAGCCTGATCACCTCACTGACTGCATATGCGATGGATAATATCAAGATGGAGCCACCACGAGGATGCGTGAGATCCAAAGCGACTTGAGCTGAAGTAGTAGAAGCCTATTGAGTTGGGAGAATGTTAGGATTGTTGAGCATAAATGGAGCATTTGACGCATAATTGTTGACATCTTAACTTTCACGGTGAAATTTAAGATAGCTGGAATTCCCAAAGTTTTGATCGAACGAAGTGAACTTCCTCGAAGTCCTAGTAGCAGTGAAGGAAATTCACGAAGAACCTAAGAAGGAATGTAGTAAGGGATTTTTGTGAAGAAGTTGATCTTGAAGTCAATAGTATTCACTGACCAATTATTGTTTCCAAAGACAGATATGACTTAGGAGTGTAAACAGAGAGGTCAAACCCTTCTGGTTACTCTGGTGTGGGAAGTACTTGGATGGACAAGGTGCTAGAATCTGACTCGTTTTGGTGTAACCTAAGCGGTGAGTAATTACCTAGTAAAGGATTGATAGAATGTGTGGATTTGGTGATCTCTAATTGGGAATATATCAGATACTCGATCAGAGAAGGGACTACTGCATCTTCGTTCTTGTCATTATATGATTAAGTCCTACAACTTTTCTAGGTGACAGTTAAAGAGAGAGAAGGCATGGAATGCAGTAGCCTAGGTTCATTACTAGTACGGTTCATTTAACCCCGAGTGAGGTCATAGAACTATGCTTGGCGTTGGCTAATTAGATGAATGGAAGTTAGTGTCTATCCAGAGTATCAACAGGATGACCGCAGTTGTGTTAGTTGTTTGGAACCGTGGTATTCCTATCTGGAAGAATTACCTTTAGAATCCCTTATGCATGTACTGTACATGTGAGTACGCGTATGACATAGCATTTCGATATGAATTATTAACCAGTCTTACCTAGCTTGTTACCTTCCAAGTAAGTAAACCTTGAATGTGTGGCACTCTTAGGTTTTAGCATCCCAAAGAGTGTGACTGGAAGGATTTGAGGAACGATGACCTCAGTAGAGACATGTCCAATTATTGTCAGTCGTGGCTATAGGATACGGGTGGAGGTCATTATACGCTACTGAGGTAGGTTACTTGAGATCATCGCCTCGAAGTTGGACCACCATGTTAGTACTACCGGATAGGTATAACATTACAGTATCGCTATTGTGCATGACATGTGTGGATCGTCTTTTCTCGATAGATGTAGAACAATGTTGATCTGGAACTCAAGGTAGGATTCTTATTTGGTACTCATGAAACGCATATCCAAATTCCCACGAGGAAGGTGTGATAAGGATCCATATGTTCTGCTCGATAGTGGAGAACTATCTAGGTAAGCGATAGTGGGATGGATCAAGTTTTGATATGAGGACCCTGAGTGATCATGGATACGTGGGTGATATTAGATGATACCTTGTTTCATGAAGTGTTAAGTGGGTAAGTGTGCATGTATGCTAGAGGTGGAGCTGATGTGTGGTTATCATATCTAGTAGAGACACATTGGTTTTGGGAGTGCCAAAAAATTTCAGGGGAATGTCCGAGGCACAAAGTATGATTCCCTACTTTGTAAATACACTCTAACCGTTAGAAACACTGCATTGAGAAGTGTAGCCGAGGAAGTCATTTTAGTGAAAGTTTCGGAACAACGAGGCATGGCAATGAGACGCTCTTAGAAGCTTTTAGTGGAAGACTAAATTTACATCAGAATGAGAGGGATCTTCAGGCTGTGCATGTATGAGATTGCATGGTTGAAGGAATGCTTATAAGGATTTAAGGTACTACATATACTAACAAGATGTACTTTCTTTTCGGAAGCCTATTCCATAAGAACTCCACAGTTAAATGACTTGGAGCAATTTAGGAATGAGTGACCTTCTGGGAAATCTCCCAGAAAGCGAGTGAGCAAGGAAAACGTGTGCTGGAAAGATTTGTGTTGGTTGAAGGGTAGTCAATAATCCCGAAGGCAGTCTAGGGCTTTACATATGGCATTAGACGACTGCATGGACAAAGTGTGGCTATAAAAGGAGTGTTACATCAATTAAGTCACATGAGCTAATAGAGGTGTTGTTACGCTAAGAGTATGAAGTTGTATGATTAGGAAAAAACTATGGATAAGTTGGTAGAGTCATCATAGTGGCTGTACACTATGGAAGTCGGTAAGGTAAGGCGAACTCCTATTTAGTGAGTACTTGGCCTTAGACATTCTGGAATCGAAACATGTGACCAAGTTGTGTTCAATGGACCTATCCAAGACTGATGGAATCACTAGTGGCTTGATTGTGGAATTACTCAACCTCAAGTAATAGTCCTTGTTGAGTGTATAAGACTCTAGCATGTGTGGTGATTGGGAGAATTTCGAGAGAGAGAACTGTTGTTATTAAGGGATTAAGCAAAGTGTAGTAGAGCCATGAAACTAAGTGGATTATGGACATAACATGATTCAGAAGATTTCAAGAAGTGTGTGATCGGGTTAAGATTAGAGTAGCGTAAAGGATAATAGAAGAACCAGATAAGCCTGTAGCAGGTATAAATGGAAATTTGTAAGAGTTGTTTTGAGTGGAGATATCTTCCTAAGAGAAACTCGTCGAAGAAATATTCGTTCGTCTCAGTCTCAAGGACCCACCATAATATAGAAGAGTAATGTTGATGGACCAACATAGAGGATACTCTGCGGAAGATATGTGATCATATATTCATGAGTCAATGGTTAAGCTTGTGAGTATCAAGGGTTAGACAGAGTGTCATGACCATTGGATACCGAATACAAGTAAGGATGTTACTTGACGTAGACTCATCGTGGCCATGTCTTGTGTTCCGGTGAGCGTGTAGGAAGACTTGGACGATTGTTGCAGGTTAACAGTGAGAATCTAATTTTCATTAGCGAGACGTCGTGTGCAGTTGTTAGGCTTAAGGGTTGTGAGTTGTAAAATTATACACTTTTGTAGTTCTCAATGTCAATATTGCAACTAAGATTGAAATAAGGATCGAAGTGAGAAGTTTTTTTGTACGAGAAGGTAGACTTGGAGCAAGTCAATTTGAGCATCTAAAAATCAACAGTCAAGACCAAGAGAGTTTAGAAAATACGTGAGTAACTCCATATACCTTCATAGCATGAACTTCTTGAAATCACGGTACTTTCAAGAAATCAAGGGAAAGAAATGGAAAATCAGTGGCAGGTTTTGAGCAAGGATGAGTGCTGAAGTGGTAAGGCAACAAACAAAAGTAAGTATTTTTATAGGGTATATCATATCGTCTCCATAAAGATTAGTACTACTGAATTTTCGTTCGACAATTTCTCGCATTTATGAGTTTGGGGTTGAATTGGGTTGGTTTGTATAAAAGGTAAATGCGGGAATTATAAGTTATGAACATCAAAGAATTTCATTCTTCGAAAAGGAGAAAACTCTCGGGATTGAATTTCACATACCCATTAAATACTTAAACTAATTACTCAGTCGCACTAACCTTAATCACTCGTCAAAATCATCACGTGCCACTCACACAGAGGTTATGTCTAACACAAAGTGAAAAAACAACTATTTTGCTCTTCGTCGACGATGTCTCGCGCAACTAAAACAACACAGAGGCATTAAGAGTCGATACCCACGTGATTATTAAGCCTTAATATATCTCTAGAGTTAAAAACCAATAGGTTTTCCTCCTAAATCCTAATCTAAGGAGTATATGTCTATAGCAACTCAAATCCAAATAAAGAAAGCAATCACCAAGAATGATTTGTAAAGAAAGAATCATACAACACCATGAGTAATCAATATACATACAAAATAAAGCATACTTACAAACAAACCCCAACACTAGAGGGTTGCAAAGAGAATAAAAGGGGAGAAAACTCAATCTTTCATGGTGTCAAACATGATCAATCAAGCTCGCAACCATGAATCATTTGATTACAAGCCACAAATGTTGTTTTGTAAGCTCTAACCTAAGAAAAATGAAGGTGATGACTTTGGGAACAAATAACCCAAAGCATAACCCTAAAAATATATTTAGAATTCTATTTATACACTTTTAAAAACTCTCATACCGGGCTTAGCGCCCTCAGAGCGCGCTTAGTATGCTCGCTACTGTTTCGAAAAAATATGCATTGTATTTTGGCCATAACTCGAGAACCGTAACTCCGATTTGCGCACGGTCGGAAGCCTTGGAAAGCTTATTCAATTTCCTATATATAAATGACTAAACATTAACCAAATCTATGATTTTTATAATTTTTTAGTCTTATTTGTTGATGAATTGCTCAAAATCACACGTTTGAAGCCGTGTCTTCGACACTTTATTGCTCATGCTCCAAATACGCATCAATACCTACAAAATGAATATAAAACTATTAAATGGTACAAAACTACACTAAAACTCGATTAAACACTATATATGCATATTTATACAAAAATAGGGGGATTTTTTCGAAGAATATACTACAAATGAGTCGATAAGTGTCACGAAACTACTACAAAAAAATGACTTTTTGGCACTCATCAATGAGCTTGGCAAACATTGAGGATGGGGTATATCCAACCAGAATGGATTGCTAGGAATTATGAAGCTGCACACACTCAGTGCGGAGAAGTAAAATTTAGAGACTTCGGAAGGATTATTTCCCAAGTATGTCAAGACGGTGTGTCAAAAGAGATGTATTGCGTGAGGACTAAGGTTTCAGTCAGGAATGTTAGAACACAAGTGTATTGGCAGGCTGTGTTTCATTGGATGAAGTGATATTCAAACTGAGTCGCAAGGTTTATCCAAAGGAGGAATGTTAGGAACATTTCATCCCCTCGTTAGAAGAAGATGTGAGAAACTTGTTTTCATGTTGATTGAAAGAATTCGAGGGTGAATTCTATTTAAGGGGGGAGAATGTAACATCCATATTTCTCTAAGCATGAGATGAAATTAGTAGGGCCTAATGACTACTAGGTGTCAAGATATCATTAAGAATATATATATATGTTGTACCCCAAAATTTGCCCTTTCATTTTACTTCACACATGCCCATTGAGGTCCCCAACTTGCCCTAGGATGACTAAGAATTGACCAAGCAAATTCTCCCCCTAAAGGCAATGAACCTCAATTAGGGTTTCAATTTTAAGCAAGATGTGTGAGTCCCAAGGACCCAAAATGTTACCCATTGTCCCAGCATCTTCTGAAGATCATCCATGTCAAATTTCATGCCTTGAACAACAAGTTTGCTCAGTCAATTGCTCAAATGCCTGAAAATCAATTGTACTAGGTCAAAAGTCAATTGTGGCCCAAATACAGTCAAACTTCAATATTTTTGGTCAACATCAACATTTTGAAGTGATATCCATCATTTGATCAAGGATTAATCATGATTCCTCAAGAAATGCTCCTAACTCATCAAAAGTCAAAAATGACAAATTAGGGTTTCTATAGGAAAAGTCAACTAAACTTTGACCAGGCATAACCTTATCATACTTTATCAGAAATTTTTCCACCAAGGCTCATTTTAAAGATAATCCAATTCCCTACAACTTCTCTTCAGTCCTCAAGTTCAAGAAATTCTCCAATCAAAAGATACAAGCTCATACATTATAGGTCCTTTCAAAGTCAACAAAAATACCTTTTGGGTCAAAGCTCCTTACATGAACATGGAAGATCCAATTGAGATGAAACCAAAAATGTTGTTTAGAGGACAACCTAAGATATCTAAAAAGTCCAAGAACACCCTCTTAGGGTTAAAAATGAGAGAGATATGCATTGATAAAGTTGACCAATTTTTGAAAAAATACATGAAGTCAATATTGACCAAACTTGAATTTTTTCCAAATGGGCCCATGTTTTCATGCTTGAAACTTGTTCTTAACATGGCCCACGACCTCTATGCTCACTCATACATTATCTAATTATCTTTATTATTTATTTTGATTTTTTATTCATTAAAATTCAAATGGAAATAAATAAATAAAAGAAATAATGAGTGATATGATGTGATAATATTTTTCTCATCAAATGAAAGGTAAAATATGCTAGCAAATCAAAGGGAAATTATGGAGGGAAGAAAGATTGGATTTGTTCCAAAACAAGCCAAAAATCAAATAATTGGAAAGAAGATATTTCTCATCAAAGCATTGGATTTTTTCTACAATTGTTGATCTAATGAGATTTACTACATATACACAATAAGTCCAGACCTAAGAGACACGTGAAAGCTGCCTCCACAAGTCCAAAAATTATTTCCAAAATTTCAAAGAAAAAGTGAACATTGTACCAAGCGATCCAAGCCTTCTCCATCCAAACCAAGTATCCTAGTTTCCTCCTGAAGGTCCCAGGAGTCATCCTTATTCGTTAGCCAAGCCAAATCGTGCCCATGATCCCTCTTTCAAGAATCGCCGATTTGGTATAATTTCTTGAATTCAAATCCTCCTATTACACAATATAAATGAGTTATGCGTGCATATATGTGTTCATATTGATCATTGTAAATGTTTTAACGTGCTTCATCTGAGTTTCAGTGCCAAAATCAAAGATTACCATTGTTAGGGTTTGGAAACGTGTGAGCTTCTACTTCAGAGATGGAGACATCTTTAGACCAAACTAAGGCCATGGTTGAACTTGCAGCTTGGGTTTTAGGGGGGTAGGCAAAATTTCAGGCTTCAAATATCCCTATTTTGCAGGTTACGTTTTTGGCTGGCCGGAGACGATGACCGGAGCCACCGTCTGAGGTGGTTTGATCAATTGTTGACCCTGCATGGCATAATGGCTTCTTCTGGTTGGATCCTTCAAATATCATCGACACCACAAGCGCGCGTGTCTTGCTCACTTAGCCATTGCCTTGTTTTATATTATATTGTTTTTTTGTTATTATATACATGAATGATCCAGCAGCGCATATGGAAAAAGCATAAGGGTGCAAAGGGAGAGACCTGGGTTCGATTCTTAGGTCTTGAAGTTTATTTTTTCTAATGTGTTTCTTGCAGATCCAATGTTCTAGAGGAAAGCACATATACCATGTGTCATCAGATCAATCTTCCTCCAGATCCAGCGCCTCCAGCACGCAGTCATAACATAGACCTCCCTAACACAACAACACCAGATCTAGCGCAGGCTTTGGACTTGCACAAGATTTGGGCTTTGGAATTCAACAACATACCCCCCAATTTTCTTTCTCACCCCAGACCCATTTTTTAATGTCTTTATTCTTCTTTATTTAGTTTATATTTTTTGTTTATTCATTTTTAAAAAAAAAATCAGAAAATTAGAAAATCATCAAAAAACAGGACTTAGAATTATTTTAGGAAAAATTAACTTTTGCAAATTAATTTAATTAAATTTTAACTTTTTTCTTTAATTTAAAATTAGTTAGAAATTAGGTTAAATTTCTAATTTTTTTTCATAAAATACCAAAAAAATATTTTTAATAGGCAATTAGATTTTAGGGTTTCAAACGTAGGCCAATCTTAATTTTTTCGCGCTATTATTTTTCATACGATTATTTTATTATGTAACTGTGCCCGATTTGTAATAGTTTAATTAGGATTTTTAAGTTCCGCATTTTAATTTCCAGTCATTGTTGATTTAACTACACCAAAGCCTTGTAATAGCTGTAGGAACTTTATTTCTCGCCTTTATATTTTTTATATGCTTGTATATAAACTGTTAGTAAATTAGGCGTGCATTCCGAAAGTTTTAGCAGGGATAGGGATTGTAATTCTTTCTACTTCTAGGGGTATAATGACAGATCGAGAGGCTCGATTAGAAAAAATCGGGGGAGAAGTTTTATGTTATATATGGTAATGCTAATTTTGCCGATATCTGAGTTATATGAAAAAAACTTAGAGCCAACAGTGTTGTGAATGGAGGGAGTAGAGAAAAAATAGATTTCTAATATTATTCATGATACATTAGTGAATATGGAAAGAGGTTTTAACTAGAATAGAAATGAAAATTAATGAAGATTAAATTAATCAACAACTTTTGAGGGTATGTTGCAGGTTGCTTTAGAGAAATAGAATTCAAATCAGATTCTAGGTTATGTTTCCACTGGATACGACCAAAAAAGGAAGTATAGCTGACTCCATTTAATTAGACTATTTTATAACTTCAACATATTTTTTAGAAGGAACAATTTGAAGTTCCAAATGTAAGGAAACCCTATTTTCTTGCAATCTAAAAAATTGGTATTCAATTTAATTTAAGGAGTGAAAAATTTGTGAAAAATGTCGATTGATCCGTAGGCGAGGTCGAGTTATAGTAATTTGTTCCAATCCAAAACATAAACAAATACAAGGATAATATTAAAATAAAAAAAAGGGCTTTCTATTCATAAGATTTTTTATTTGAATATTATTCAAATAAAAAAATCTTATGAATATTCCATTTTATTAAATACTAAATCTAAAAATATAGATTATATATTCGAATAGAGTCTATAGTTATAAGTATTCTCATAAATATAATTGCTTATTGCTTGATATTTAAAAATGGTATTCTATATTAATTGAATTATAGAATACAATAGAATAACTAGTTAGAAAATAGTCAAGAATCATTTTTTGACAGGAAATGGCTATATCCATATACTTTGGACTTATATATTTTAAAATAATAAAACATGGCAAAATCTATACCAAAAATTGGTTCACTTAAAACTGGACGTATTGGTTCGCGTAAGAATCCTCGTAAAATACCAAAGGGGGTTATTTATATTCAAGCTAGTTTCAACAATACCATTGTGACTGTTACAGATGTAAGAGGTCGGGTGATTTCTTGGTCCTCCGCCGGTTCATGTGGATTCAAGGATACACGAAGGGGGACACCATTTTCCGCTCTAAGCGCAACGGGAAATGCTATTCAAACAGTAGTCGATCAAGGCATGCAACGAGCAAACGTCATGATAAAAGGTCCCGGTCTAGGAAGATAGGCGACATTAAGAGCTATTTCTGGAAGTCGGATACAAGTAAGAGTTATACAAGATGTAACCCCTATGCCACATAATGGATGTAGGGCTCCTAAAAGAAGACTTGTGTAAAACTAACAATAAACATTAAAGAAAAAGATTTCAAGAGAAATAAACAATTAAATCAAGAGTTTCATAAAAATGTATTACTATGATTTAAGAAAAACTAAAAGTATCTACTCAGACACTACAGTGGAAGTGTGTTGAATCAAGGGTAGAAAGTAAGGATCTTTATTATGGACGCTTTATTATGTCTCCACTTATGAAAGGTTAAGCAGATACAATAGGCGTTGCAATGCGAAGAATTTTTCTCGGAGAAATAGAGGGAACATGTATCACACATGCAAAATATGAGAAAATACCACATGAATATTCTACCATAATAGGTATTCAAGAATCAATACATGAAATTTTAATGAATTTAAAAGAAGTTGTATTGAGAAGTAATCTGTATGGAACTCGGGACGCGTCTATTTGTTTCAAAGGTCCTGGATATGTAACTGCTCAAGACATCATTTTACCAGCTTCGGTGGAAGTCATTGATAATACACAACATATAACTAACCCAACAGAACCTATTAATTTTTGTATTGAATTACAAATTGATAGAAAGCGGGGATATCGTATAAAAACACTAAATAACATTCAAGATGGAAGTTATACTATAGATGCTATATTCATGCCTGTTAGAAATGCAAATCATAATATTCATTCTTATGTGAATGGAAATGAAAAACAAGAGATAATATTTCTCTAAATATGGACAAATGGAAGTTTAAATCCTAAGGAAGCACTTTATGAAGCCTCCCGAAATTTGATTGATTTATTTATTCCTTTTTTACATGCAGAAGAAGAAAACTTAAATTTTGAAAACAATCAACACAAAATTACTTTGCCCCTTTTTACTTTTCATGATAGATTGGTTAAGGAGAAACTAAGGAAAAATAAAAAAGAAATTACATTGAAATCTATTTTTATTGACCAATTAGAATTGCCTCCTCGGATCTATAATTGTCTTAAAAAGTCCAATATACATACAATATTGAAACTTTTGAATAAGAGTCAAGAAGACCTTATGAAAATTAAACATTTTCGCATAGAAGATTTAAAAAATATATTAAACATTTTACAAATAGAAAAGAATTTTGTATAAATTGAAAATCTATTGGATTTTTTTGAATCTTTCATTTTTATAAAAAGAAAGATTCAAATATGAAATTTTAATCTTTAGCACAAATCAATATATTCAGAATAGGTCTAAAATGAAATAGATGTATCTAGAGATTAGTCATTTCAAAGTGAATTTTCCATAGATACACAACACAATACACCTGTCATGATATTTTACAATAGAATCAATTTAAAAAAGACCCAACGTTAGGGATTTTTCAATAGGTAATGTTTCTCCAATACCTAACCAAATAGCCACAATAGTACCAATAAAAAAGACGGTTGTTGCTACTGGACGCCGAAATGGGTTTTAGAACTTATTAACATTCTCCAAAAAAGGTACTGTTAATAATCCGCCGGTACTGAAACCATTAAAAGAACACCCAATAATTTATTAGGTACGGTACAAAGTATTTGAAATACGGGAAAAAATGCCATTCAGGAAATATTTCCAAAGGAGTTGCAAACGGATCTGCGGGTTCCCCAATCATTGATGGTTCAAGAACCACTAAGCCTACGTTACAGGAAATAGTACCCAAAATAACTACTGGAAAAATATATAAAAGATCATTAGGCCATGCGGGTTCGCCATAATAATTATGACTCATCCCTTTGGCCAATTTTGCTCTTAATACAGGATCATTCAAGTAAGGTTTTTTTTTATTGGGATAAATGAATTCTTATAGATCCGTCCTCTGAAAGAACCTGACATGATAATTTTTCATCATCCGAATCGAGCACGAATCAAACCAACCGAATGCAAACATAGAAATTTTGTAGATGTGAGTCACTCATATATCATGATTCTATGTAATAAAATGGGTTGAGTTCTTTTTTTTCTTCGAAATTACAACTATCCATTGCAAAAAATTAAGTTCTTATTTTTAAGTAAATGCTTTTCACCCAAGTAAGTTTTAAAATAAAAATCAAAAGTTCTTTCTGGGTGATCTCAAACCTTTCGCTTGTTATACATCGAAACATGAATTTTGGAATCTTTGACATAGAAAGGATTTACTTGTTACTAATAGAATACAACCCCCCTTTTTCTTTAGATCTACTTATTTAACTCCGATAGTATCACAAATTGATTCAATGCATAGGAAATAAATGCATTTCCATACTATGTAAGTTTAATGAAATACATAAGACATAATCTAGATTATATAATATTCCTTTTTTTACTGGATATTACGGAGCCTGTTCATGCAGGATATGATCGAGTCTGATCATAGAAAAGATTATCTTCAAGCGAACAGGACTATCCTCTGTAGAGGACTGATGCGATGGTTGGAACAAAGACACATTTCATTGTGAATTCAAATGTGGCAGATAAGATCAAGTCATATATCTGCATGGCCCAATAAATAGTTCAAGTCACACACTCCCATAATCCATTCTTTTTTCAGAGAGTTCCCTTCAACTATTTGTGTATGTTAAATAAAGAATCCAGTTTATTTTGTTAAGTTGAAGGGAAATAACCAAATACATGTCTTATTAAAGAAAAATAATGCATATTTGTAGCAATGAAATACTATTACTCCTCCCCAAAATGATTGATTACAAATCTCTATGATTCATATTCTCTATAAAGGACCAGAAATTCCTTGCTTACGTATCATTAGTGCATTAACATGAATACGACAATAAGAAGAGGTAATACAAAAGTATGTAAACTATAAAAACGAGTCAAGGTAGATTGTCCTACACTAGAACTGTATCGCATTAACTCTACCACTGAGGATTATATTACAGGAATAGCATCGGGTACACCCGTTACAATTTTGACTGCCCAATAACCGATTTGGTCCCAAGGTAAGGAATAACCTGTTACACCAAAGGATGCAGTCAATGCACCCAAAACTACACCTGTAACCCAAGTCAATTCGCGAGGTTTTTTAAAACCACCAGTGAGATACACGCGAAATACGTGCAAGATCATCATTAGGACCATCATGCTTGCTGGCCATCGATGAATTGATCGGATTAACCAACCAAAGTTAGCCTCAGCCATTATATATTGAATAGAAGCAAAAGCCTCCGTAACGGTTGGACGATAATAAAAATTCATAGCGAAACCCGTTGCTACTTGGACTAAAAAACAAGTAAGTGTAATTCCTCCTAAACAATAAAATAAATTGACATGAGGAGATACATATTTAGTAGTTATATCATCGGCAATTGCCTGAATCTCAAGATATTCTTCGAACCAATCATATACTTTATTGAGATAGGTAAACCAAGGGAGCCCCCCCCCCCCCCGAGATTAGGTTAAATTTCTTTAATTTAAAATTAGTTAGAAATTAGGTTAAATTTATAATTTTTTTTCATAAAATACCAAAAAAAAGTTTTTAATAGGCAATTAGATTTTAAGGTTTCAAACATAGGCCAGTCTTAATTTTTGTGCGCTATTATTTTTCATACGATTATTTTATTATGTAACTGTGCCCGGTTGGTAATAGTTTAATTAGGATTTTCAAGTTCGGCATTTTACTTTTCAGTCATTATTGATGTAACTACACCAAAGCCTTGTAATAACTGTAGGACCTTTATTTCTCGCCTTTATATTTCTTATATTCTTGTATATGAACTGTTAGTAAATTAGGTGTGCATGACAAGAATTAATCAATTAATCACTAGGTCACTAATTTCAAGATAAATATAACTGAATTGAACACATTTCCCACACTTGTACCCCTAGGGTATTTCCCCACTTTGGTTTCTCTCGGAAATGATCATGTCCCTCGAACGTAGGGATATCTTAGCAAAGACCCTCAGTCTAAAAGTTATCATAAAGATCATGGTCCCTTAATTTCCCTCGAGTTGCCTACGAGAAATTATCTTGTCTCTTGATTTTGCTTATATGATGACAGTCCCTTCGAAATTCTAAGGTATCCTTACATGTTGCCTTCAATGACCATAAACGTCCCTTTCGATAGTCCCTTAACATCCAGCGATAGGGCTACCTACTCACTAATAGTAGGATATCACTATCTAAAGAAAAGGAGGAAAATAACGCCTTTTTCGAGTAGGTAGACAGTTCTTAAGTACTTGCTAAAAATTAATTCCTTTTTACACTTACACACTTTCAAAATTCTTTCCAAATGCTTTATCACACTCTAGAGGACTGATACAAGAGTTATCATAAAGCAAACAAAAATCTTTTAAAACACACAAACACAAAGGCAGTTTTCAAAAATGAGCAAGTACCTAAGAGCCCGTGGAAAACCACGGATGGAAAGGATGCTAACACCTTTCCTTTCCATAATCTACCCCCTTACTCAGAAAATCTAGAAAAAGGTCGTTTTCTGTTCTTTTCAGCCTTTCCTTTGTTGGATAAAAGAAAAGTCGGTGGCGACTCTTACTTACCACGACATTTGCAAACAAAAAACGCAAACCAGTATAATAGTCGGTTTTGCCACCGTATCACAGAATTGGCGACTTTGCCTGGGATAATAATAAAAGTGGGGTTTACCTTAGGGTCTAGTTCATTTCTAAACTGTTTTCCTTGTTTGTTTTGATTGATTTATTTTTAAAGGTACTGTTTGGGTTACTATAGATCCTACACCTAGATCTGGAGAAACCTTTTAGGTAAGTAGTAATAGATCGTGGAAACTGTGCGGGGTATACCGACACAGTTGAATCTTTGGCTATGTTGATGCGACACTTTGGTTGGTACCGGTAGCCCTTGAGTTAATCAAGGAGAATACGAGGCTGCTGTGTGGTGTCATGAAGCGTCAACTGACCTTAGAACCTTAATTGAACAACTTGGCTATTAAGACTTAGTGAGATAGCTGTCTTTGGTGTATTCCCAAAGTTGGTTGATACTCGATGCTACAATCATTGAGATTTGACTCCCGAGTTTTGTTTGGTGGAAAGTCAGTTGTCTATCGCAACGAAACTTATGGGAAAGATTAGTGATATTGAGATCCCTTAGAACCCTGTTACTATTTATAGGACAGGTTGAACCAATCAAAACTTCAAGATGGTATTACCTTAAAACCCATGCAAGCATTAAACCTAAGGTCTTTGTGTGATTTGCTTGTGCTTACTATATCTGTGATTTCTTAGAATAATCATGACATCATAACATGGCATATCATACTAACCATTTCAAGGATTTTCTAGGGCTTATCTTTGTCTTGTTTTGTAGGACATGACATCCGCTCACAGGAATACTATCCAAGTCAACCTTTTGAAAGTACCTCCTCAACTCAAGGATTTAGCATCAAGGATTCCTGAAAGCTCTCCCTTCACTAAAAGACATGGTATACTTCTCAGCTTGGTCACTTCAAACCCTGATGAAGAAATGTTAAAGATGCTCTTTTAGTTCTTTGACCCGTTACACCACTGCTTCACCTTTCCTGATTACCAGTTAGTGCCTACTATGGAGGAGTTTTCTCAGTTATTAGGGATACCTATCCTTAATCAGTTACCATTCAACGGTATGGAAAGGGACCCAAAACCCGAAGAGATTGCTCAAGCTCTATATTTACCACGATATGATATAACGGAAAATTGGGAAACCATAAGAGGTGTCCAAGGATTTCCAGCTAAGTCTCTATTTGAGAAAGCTCACTATTTTTGGGATACCCTGGATTTACAAGCTTTTGAAGAAGTGTTGGCCCTTCTAGTCTATGGGATGGTACTATTCCCTAACACGGACCAACTCATAGATGTGAATACGGTTAAGGTTTTTCTATCTTATAATCTGGTGCATACTTTACTTGGGGATATTCTACACTCTCTGGATACTCGCACTCTAAAGAGAAGAGGGACCCTTCTGTGTTGCACTCCTCTATTGGCTAGGTGGTTTGTTTCTCACCTACCTCGACCTTTTTTGAAGAATGAGCAGGGTATGAGATGGTCTCATAGGTTGATGTCCCTCACACATTCGGATATTCATTGGTGTCCTCGGTCCTTGGAGAGTGTCACCATCATTAATCACTGTGGGGAATTCCCTAATGTCCTTCTCCTAGGCATTAGAGGAGGAATCACTTATAATCATTGTTTGGCATTGCGTCAATTTGGTTATGCTAGAAGGGATGGTCCTCATAACACACTCGTCCAAGGAATCACATTTGACTATGAGAATGATGTTCAAGGTTATCGTAAGAGGTTCATTCAAGCTTGGGGCATGATAAACAGAGTTGATAGCAAGACACTGGGGCACAAGAATTCCATCCCTCTTGAGCCTTACCTCAAATGGGTGCAAGCTCGTGCTCAATGTCTTATGATGTCGTACCCCGCCATCTTACCCGTGATTATGGAGCCAATTGCTGAGGGAGACACCCCTTACGTTGTTCTTCATCCTGAAATGCCAACTGATTTTGAGGAGCTACGGAAATCCTAGATCCAACTCAAAGAAGAACAGGATACCTTTGAAACCCAATTCTACGCCATCGAGAAGAATGTTTTAGAACTCACCAGGTTACTTCACGAGGAGAAGAGTATAAATGCTTACATTTCACCAGAGAGGATGCGCCGGTGGGAAGCTTGAGTCTCTTTGCTTAGAGAGTCTACTTTTTCTTTGTTACTTCCCCTGTAAGCCCAAGGGGCATCATTGTGATCGATAAAACTTCTTAATGCAATTAACATTTGTTCCATTTCTGTTTAAGAAAATTTAAGTCTTAGAAATCCTTGAAAACATTGCATACATATATCATACATATCATTGCATAAGCAGGTTTCAAAGCAAGTTTCTCATCCTCTTCGCTGTTTATTTCAGCAATGGCTCTCGAACAAACAGTGAAAGATCTACAGACTCAGAATGCTCAGTTTCAACAGATAATCATGTCTCTGGCTAAGGGACAAGAGGAACTAAAAGCTATGATTGTTAAAGAGAAGACTAAGAAGCCAAGGAAGACAGCTGGTGTGGTGAATTTGGGAAGGAGGTTCAAATGGCTGTTAAGGCAGGTGGTTGAGCTAACATCTTCGTCAAAAGAAGGAGACAATCAAGAAGGGGAGACAAGATAGGAAGACCCCGGTCCAGGGGAATCTGATAATGAGACTTACTATAATGAGGAGAAATATCCTCCGACCGACGAAAAATACAAACAACTGGAAGAGCGTCTAAGTGCAATGGAAATCCAGAAGGTGCCTGGGCTGGATTTTGAAGAGCTGGGCTTAGTTTCTGGGCTTGTCATTCCACAGAAGTTCAAGGTACCCGTGTTCACCAAATATGATGGGGTTTCATGTCCCAAGATGCACCTCCGATCTTATGTGAGGAAGATCCAGCCTCAGATTGCTGATAAGGACTTATGGGTCCACTTCTTTCAAGATAGTCTATTCGAAATTCAACTAGAATGGTTCTACCAGTTGGAAGGGACAAACATTCGTAATTGGGAAGACCTGGTTGTTGCTTTCTACAAGCAGTATCAGTATAATGCAGACCTTGCTCCCACCCGTATACAACTCCAAAGTATGTCTATGGATTAGAGCAAGGGTTTTAAAGACTATGCTCATAAGTGGAGGGACTTAGCAGGAAGAGTCCAACCCCCCCTGTTTGATAGAGAGCTAGTGGATATGTTTTTGGGTACCCTATCTGGTCCGTTTTTCAATCATCTGATTGGAAGCTCCTCAGCTGGTTTTACTGAGCTGATCTTGACGGGAGAGAGAGTGGAAGCTGGGATTAGGAGTGGTAAGATTCAAAAGGATGCGTCCTTCAGTACAGTAAGGAAGACATTTTCTGGGAAGAAGGAAGTAAGTTCCACTTATATCCAAAGGAATCAGGACAGAATTGAATGTCGTTCAGGGGGTAGGGGCTATTATGATATCCAAGCTTATAACTACTCAACAAAGGAACAATCAGCCTATAATAGAAAGGCCTGTAAGACAATTTACCTGGATAAATATGACTTTATCTCAAGTTTTGCCTCATCTACTGAAGTATAATCTGGTAAATTTGTGGGAAGCTCCTAAGAATCCCAACACTGCATCCTCTCGCTACAACCCAAATGCTCGTTATGCTTACCATTCAGAAAGTCCAGGCCATGATACCAACGACTGTTGGGCCTTGAAAAACAAAGTGCAAGACCTTATTGAAGCCAAGGAGATTAAATTCGAGGCTCCTGAGATTACCAATGTTATCACTGCTCCTATTCCCAAGCACGGTCGTGGTGTTAATGCTGTTGAAAATGATGCGTTCATTACTTCTGTTGAGGAACTTGTTACACCTCTCATGACCGTTAAGTGGAACTTGTTGAAAGCCAGTTTATTTCCGGGATGGGGCTAAGGTTTCCATTTATGCTTATCTCTACCGACTGGTTGTTATTTGTTGAAGGTAGGTGTTCAGTGCCTGATGGATGATAAAGAGATTTTGTTTGAGAAGACTCCCACCCAGACTATTTCTTGTAAGGATGTTTCAATCATAACCATTTCCGCCAATCCTCCCAGGGTCTCCAACAAAATACCTGTCAGGATTACATCTGCTCCGAAGTAGGCTCCTCTAATCATCACTATGCCAGGGCCAATCCCATACTCCTCGGACAAGGCTGTTCCCTGGAACTATGGGACTGACGTCTACTACCACGGAGTCAAGCAAGACTTGCTGGCTGTTAAAGATCAAGTTTCTGAAAATACTGAGCCCGACATTGGCAACATCGTTAGGACCAGTAAAATAACAAGAAGTGGAAGAGTGTTCTCCCCTGATACTTCTCCTTCAAAAGCCGTTACTAGTCATGTGATCATTCCTACTGTTGTTCCTATTGATACTACTACTGCAATTCTTGTGATTACCCCAGTTTCCACCCCTATCACCGAGTCGGCCGAGACTCGGGTCAAAAACATATTGATTGAGCCTGTCCCGACGAAGGCGCATTCAGAATCTATCCCAGAGGCTTCCAAGAAGGAAATGGAAGAAATCTTGAAAATAATAAAGAAGATCAAATACAATATGGTCAAACAGCTGGGGAAGACCCCTTCTAAGATTTAAATGTTAGCCCTACTATTATGCTCCGAAGCTCATGCAAAGGCTTTGGTGAAATTCCTTAAAACTGCCCATGTGCCACAAGAAACCTCCGCTGACTAATTTGAAGATTGTGTGGCCAGTTTGACGGCTGATAACAGTTTGGGTTTTTCTGATGCTGATCTGAAACCCAGAGGAAGAAAACAAAATGATGCGCTACATGTTTCCGTTGAATGCAGGGGCACTACTTTAGCCCATGTTCTAGTAGATATTGGTTCATCATTGAATGTGCTGTGTAAGAAGGCTCTGGACAGATTAGACTGTGAAGGTTTGACCCTGAAGCCCATCAACATTGTAGTGAGGGCTTTCGATGGTTCGAAAAGAATGGTGCACGGGAAGGTGGACATCCCTATCAAAGTTGGTTCTCAGACCTTTGACTCCACCTTCTACGTGATGGATATCAGACCATCTTATTCTTGTTTGTTAGGTCGCCCTTGGATCCATGGGTCGGGAGCTGTCACGTCCACTCTGCATCAGATGATGAAATACCCGGTAAAAGGAAAGATTGTCACAGTACATGGTGAAGAAGAGTACATGGTAAGCCACTTGAATTCCTTCAGGTATGTAGAAATGGATGGAAATTTCATCGAGACTCCGTGTTAGAACTTCGAAGAGGTGCCTCAGACTATGGCTGCAACTGAAACTGTCACCAATCTGCCAAAGATCACTAGACCTCCCTTAAAGACGACTTCTCTCAAGGAAGCCAAAGCAGTTATTGAAGAAGGTGGGTGTACCATCTGGGGCCAACTCCCTGACATTCCATACAAATATGATAAATTTGGTTTGGGTTTCTCTTCAGGGGCTCAAAGGGTTGTTCGTCGTGCTGGAGGACCTCCCCTACACATCAACAATCATGGGTCAACGCCTTAGAAGACAGTGATGGTGACTATGACATGGATAGATGGATCTTCCCTACTACCAACGAGGGACCCAGTAACTGAACGATAATAGACTTTGTACCAATTACTTTTATTCAGAAGTAATTGTCTTTCTTGTTTTTGGATATGTAATAAACAATATAAACTCTACTGCCATATGTCCTACTCGGGGCATAATGGTTTATTTGTGAGGGTTATCATGTTTCAATTTCATATGGAATTAATAAAGCATTGGACATTTTGCATACAAATTTTGCGCTCTCTGTATTTCTTTTATGCTTTTACTTTGTTTATACAGCTACGCTCTTACACACACTCACGTCTCAAACTGCATATTCGTATCCATTCTAGATCCCATTGATAACAGTTATGCTATTATCGATTATGACTTTGAAAATTCGATCAACCAAGCCGAGGACAAAGGTGAGCAAGATTGTGAGGTACCCGGAGAACTCGCTAGACTGTTACAACAGGAAGAAAGGGCTATAAAACCTCATGAAGAGCCATTAGAGACAATAAACCTGGGCACAGAAGAGGACAGAAAAGAAGTCAATATAGGTGAAAATATGGATCTTAGTGTCAAACAACAGTTGATACAAATGTTTCATGATTATATCGATATCTTTTCCTGGTCATATGAAAACATTCCAGCACTTGACGCGAATATTGTGGTTCATCGTCTGCCAACTAAAGAAGATTTCCCTCCAGTAAAGCAGAAGGTCCGTCGTATGTGCCCTGAAATGTCAGAGAAGATCAAGGTAGAGGTTATGAAGTAGTTCAACATTGGGTTCTTATTTGTCACCTCTTATCCATAATGGGTTGCTAATGTGGTCCCAGTTCCTAAAAAAGACAACAAGGTGCGGATGTGTATGGACTATAGAGATTTGAACAGGGAAAACCCCAAGGATGACTTTCCTCTTACCTACATTGACGTTCTGGTTGACAACACCACGTAGCATAAGATCTTTTCCTTCATGGACTTTTTCTCTGGTTACAATCATATCAAGATGGAACCTGAAGGCATGGAGAAGACAAACTTTGTCACACAATGGGGCACTTTCTGCTACAAAGTGATGCTGTTTTAGTTGAAGAATGTTGGGGCAACCTATCAGCGAGCCATGGTAGCTTTGTTCCACGACATGATTCACCATGAGATAAAGGTCTATGTTTATAGCATGATAGCCAGGTCTCAAACTGAAGAAGAGCGCCTTGATCATCTATAAAAGCTGTTTGATAGGTTGAAGACGTACAAGATGAGGTTAAATCCGAGCAAGTGCACCTTCGGGGTAAGGTCTGGTAAACTTCTAGGTTTCATTGTCAGTGACAAGGGCATTCAGGTAGACCCTGCAAAGGTGAAGGCTATACAAGAGATGCTTGCTCCTCGCACTGAGAAGGCGGTTAGAGGCTTCTTAGGACGCCTAAATTATATTGCCAGATTCATTTTCCATTTAACTGCTACTTGTGAGCCAATCTTCAAACTTTTGAAGAAAGATCAAGTGGTAAAATGGAATGACGAATGCCATACCGCCTTCGAGAGAATCAAAGAATACCTTCAAGATCCTCCAATTCTGATGCCTCCAATTGAAGGAAGACCTTTGATAATGTACTTAACAGTGTTAGATAATTCAATAGGGTGTGTGTTGGGGCAGCATGACGAGTCTGGTCGAAAAGAGCATGCAATATACTACCTTATCAAAAAGTTTACCGACTATGAAACAAGATACTCACTGCTCGAGGAAACTTGCTGCACTTCGGCTTGGGTTGCTCGCCGACTGAGACAGTATATGTTGACCCACACTACTTTGTTGATATCTAAGATGGATCTGATCAAGTACATCTTCGAGAAGCCCGCTCTCTCTGGAATAATAGCAAGATGGCAAATGATCCTGACCGAATATGATTTTCGGTACACGACCCAAAAAGCATTCAAAGGAAGTGAATTAGATGATCATTTGGCTCATCAGGCTGTGGACGACTACCAATCCATGAAATTTGAATTCCCAGATGAGAATATTATGTTAGTCACTGACTATGAAGAACCTGAGGAAGGATCCCGATGGACTATGGTTTTTGATGGAGCCTCCAATGCACTCGACAATGGCATCAGTGTTGTAATCATATCTCCCGAAGGCTGTCATACTCTTTTCATTGCCAGATTATGTTTCAATTGTACCAAGAATATGGCGGAGTATGAAGCATGCATCATGGGTCTCAAAGCTGCTATTGACCTAAGGATCAAGTTCTTGAGCATTTTCGGGGATTCAACCTTGGTAATAAGTCAAATCAAAGGAGAGTGGGACACGAAGCACCCGAATCTAATCCCTTAAAAGAACATGTGCTGACATTGCTTCCACACTTTGAAGAGGTCATCTTTGAACATTTTCCACGAGAAGAGAATCAATTAGAGGATGCGTTAGCTACCATGTCATCTATGTTCAAGGTCAGATGGGACAACGAAGCTCCTCGGATCACTATTGAGAGGTTGGATGAACCAGCATACTGCTATGAATCGACATTGAAGAAGTAGCAGACAAACCTTAGTTTCATGAAGTGAAAAGGTATCTCGAGGCTCAAGAATATCCCGAGGGAGCATATGTCAACGATAAGAAGTTTATGAGGAGGTTCTCCGCAAAGTTCTTCCTCAGTAATGGAATCCTCTACAAGCGCAACCATGACTCTACTTTACTTCGGCGCATAGACAAGAGCGAAGAAGAGAGGATTATGGTAGATTTACATGAAGGTACCTTTGGAACCCACTCTAATAGACACACAATGGCTAAAAAGATCCTACAGGAAGGATACTATCGGTACACTATGGAAGCAGACTGTTATCTGAATTCCCGAACTTATCACAAATGCCAGATCTATGCTGATAAAGTCCATGTACCCTCGGTTCCCTTGAATGTATTGACGGCTCCCTGGCCCTTTGCAATGTGGGGCATTGACATGATCAGAGAGATTAGACCTACCGCTTACAATGGGCATCGCTCCATCCTAGTGGCCATTAATTACTTCACGAAGTGGGTTGAGGCTGCCTCTTTTGCTACTGTTACCAAGAATGTTATGGCGCAGTTTATCAAGCATAATCTGATTTGTCAGTATAGTATTCCCGAGAGGATCATCACAGACAATGGTACAAATATCAATAATACAATGATCACTGAACTATGTAAACAATTCACGATCCAGCATCATAATTCTTCCCCTTACAGGACGAAGATGAATGGCATTATGGAGGTTTCTAATAAGAACATTAAGAAAATCATACAGAAGATGGCGGTGACATACAAAGACTGGAATGAGATGTTACCATTTTCTCTTCATGGTTACCGCGCCTCAACGCTTACGTCAACAGGGGAAACACCTTATTCTCTAGTATATGGTATGGAGGTTGTCCTACCTATTGAGGTAAAGATCCCTTCTTTGAGGATCATGAAGGATGCTGGTTTGAACGAAGATGATTAGATCCAGACTCGATTTGATCAACTGAATCTGATTGATGAGAAAAGGCTTACTGCTGTCTATCATGGTCAAATGTATCAAAAACGAATGATCAAAGCTTTCAACAAAAAGGTCAAACGTCAAGTATATCAAGTGGGTGATCTAGTAATCAAACACATCATACTGCCACAAGGTGATCCCAGGGGAAACTGGACTCCCACGTACGAAGGGCCATTTGTGATCAAAAGCATATTTTCTGATGGAGCCGTGATTCTAACCACCATAGAAGGTGACGACCTTCCTCACCCTGTGAATGCGAACATAGTGAAAAAATATTATGCATAAATATAGACCCTCTAGGTTGACTGGCCTAGGAAAAAATAAGGGCATCCCGGCGAACCAAAAGGGTTCGAGCAAAAATTAGGGATATACATATGGAAAAACTGTACACCCGGCAAGTCGAAAACCTAAAAAGGCGGTTTGGGAAAAAAAGGGTATCCCAGTGGACTAAAATCCCGAAAGGGCGGTCCAGGAAAAAGTTAGGGATTTGAAGCGTATAACTATGTCCCATTGGATCACCTTGCAACCAGACTTCAATATCAACTATCAAGCTCAAACAGTACTAGTCAATCTAGGCAGCTTCGGACAAGTAGCAAAGTCATGAGACGCTCAAGGACATATGGGCAATAGCAGAATTGAAACTCAATGGGATTATTACACATAGATGTTTTCTCTTTGTACACTATTCTGTATGGTTTTCATTCTTTTTACGGCAGCGTTCTCCTACTAGAATGTCAGTCTCTTTGTATAAAATGTCTATTATAGGCGAACTTCAGAAATCAATATAAATCATTTCTTTGAAAGTACAAAACTATTTGTTTTAATTTTTCTATTTTGTTTCGCAAAAACGTCCAGTGACTTATTTTTGACATATGCATTTTGTGATACGGTGGGAGAACTGACATGGGATTTTGCGTTTGTGTTTGCAAATGTTTCGGTTTAGCAAGAGTCGCCACCGACTTTTTATTTTATCCTAAGGAAAGGTCAAAAAGCACAGGAAAGACCTTTGAGATGTTTTCTTGGGTTCGGGGAGTAGATTATAGAAAGGGAAGGTATTAGCACCCTTTCTATCCATGGTTATCCATGGGCTCTTAGTTACTTGTTTAGATCACTTGCTTTGCTTTTCAATTGTTTGAAATGATGCTCTTCAATTGTTTGAAATGGTGCTTTGTGTGTAGTTTTGAAAGATGTTTTGAAAAGAGGCCATCGTTGTGGCAACCTTTGTAATGATTCTTGTTTGAATGTATACAAAGGTGTTTTTGTCTTTTGAAAAGTTTCCAATGTTTGAAAGTAGGATTTTGAATTTGTGTAGTGAAGTGTGTTTTGAAAATAGCAAGGATGTTTTTGCAAACTTTTGATCAAGTAACTAAGAGTTATCTACCCTATTTTACTCAAAGATCTTTCTTATGTTTTAACCCTTTTAACAATGTTGCTTCACCATTGTATTTGGTGAACAACCTTGTGTTAGGATGTTAAACGGGACAGGCGCGTGTCATCGTATAAACCAAGATAGCAATTGTGTCAAGCATTTTTGGAAATTTTCTTGAGGGCCTTGATCATTTTGTTTAGGAAACCTAGATAGCGTCATCGAGGGACTATGATCTTTTGTTTTGTTTTTGTTTTGCCAAAGTACTTGACATGCATACCATGGCCCATTTTTGAAGGCAACAAGTAGATTGAAACCCTAGAGGTGCAAGTGTGAATTGTGTTTGATTTTCATGCATTTTTGTCTTTGATTAGGTCAACCTATTTGTTGGTTTTGATTTTGCATACAAACCCTAATTCTCTAATCATGGCATAATTGAAAGCTTAAAGGTGCGAGAATTTAAATTCTAAACTATTACAACATGATATAGGGAGGGGGGTACAAATTTGAATGGGGGATTATTTTGCAAGAAATTAAACCCTAAATTATTACAACCAAATTGAATTTGCAAGGCATAATACTTAAATGTACAATATTTAAATAAATACAATAAATAAATATCAAATAAAAAATATTATGCAAAAAAGGTTTTTTAGGTATGTAAAGTATTTTCAATGGAAAGAAATATAAAGAAATAAATAAAAAGTTAAGTCTAATTATTTTTTAGGGTAAACCCTAATTCCTTAAAGAAATGGTATTATTTAATATTTATATACAAAAATGTATCAATATGTACAAAAATAAAAGTATATTGAAAAAAAGTATTATTTAGTATAAAATATCAATAAAAAAATGTATTATTTTTGTGTTTTTTATTCTATGCTTTTAATAAAATAAAGTATATATGGATATATATATATATATATATATATATATATATATATATATATATATATATATATATATATATATATATATATATATATATATATATATATATATATATATATATATATATATATATATATATATATATATATATATATATATATATATATATATATATATATATATATATATATATATATATATATATATATATATATATATATATATATATATATATATTAAATATATTAAGTGTGTAAAAAAAAATTTACAAAAATACAATATATTCAAGAAAATATTTTTGGTGTAAATAAAAAAAAGAAATGAAAATAAGAGTATTATTTGCATTATTTTCAAGTTTAAACAAAATAATATATGTATTTAAATTATTGTTTATATTAGGAAAAATTAAAATAAAATATCTAATAAATGAAAAAAATTGTGAAAATATTTTTAGAATATTTTTTATATTTGAAAATAAAATATCAAAGTCAGAAAAGAAATTAAAATGCAAAAATAATGAAAATACAAAGAAATGGGTCAGGGAGTGCTGAAAGTAAGCTGGGAGGTATTGGAAGCAAAGAAATCCAGGCCCAGCCCAGACTTCATCTTCAACCTCCAGAAATTTGAAAAACGCGCGCATGCCTGTACAAACTTGTAACTCCTGTATTTGTGATCTTTTGACAAAACTCAAAACATGGAACTTGTAGAGCATCAAATCACGAATCTAACCATATAAAAAACTTAAGCTAACTCTCAAAGACCAGAGAGAATTTCTCTGGACCTAATTTCTAACCTAGTTTTTTCAGAAAGTTCATGAATGAAATTCTCCTAGCACGATTAATATAAATGAAAACTGAGCATATGTATGATTTCAGGGCAATGAGTACAACATCTTTCATTCACAAACCTAAGGCTAAATGTTCCTAAATAGAGAGATAGAAGTTCATGAAGTACCTGTTTCAGTTGAGTTCGAGTTGGCCAATACAACAACTTTCAATGGGGCCTGAGGTTCTTTTGAGCTTGCTTGATGTCCCCTGAACCTTTCCCAATGCTTAGTTTGTTTTGAAGTGGCCTGAATCGTGCTACATAACTCAACCTGCAAAGCTTCCAAACAAAAATGGTGATGTGTGTAAATGGAGTTACAGCAGCTTGTGAATGATCTGGACAGCTTAGGTGTATTGTTTAGAATGTGTTTGAACTGATTTTGGACAAAACGCACGAGGGGATTTGATTGTGGCTTGTGATTTGCAAAATTGGCCCTGTTTTGGGCAGAAATGGAGATTTTGTGCAAAAGGGGGTTAGAGAGGTCAAAGACTCGTGTTTCTGGATTACAAGGATATGAGAAACTTGTTTGAAAACTTTGCTTTTGTTCAATATATCAGATGTGTGAGTTATGAGCTTTTGGCCATTTGACTTGTTTTGAAAGCAAAGATGTGAAGTGACCAAGCTATGGCCTCTACAGGCTAGTTACAAGCATGCTCAAGTTGGTGTACTATGCCTGAGATTAGGGAACTTGTTTGCTGCAAGGAAAAAATTCCAAGGCTCAAGAAAATGCAATTTGACATAAAGTGGCCTTTATGAAAATGGAAGTATGACCTTTATGCTTAAAATGGAAATGTTCATTGTACAATGCTCTCCTGATCAAAACAATGCCAATATCCAATGTATTTGCATTCAATTTTTGAGTTTAAATTGGTTTAGAGGCTTGTAATTATGTACTAAGCTAGTTTGGTCATATTTGGCAAGTGGTATGAACATGTATTGGCCATGGTTACAAAGTGAGTTTTTGCCAACTTCAAGCATTCGATTCTCCCTAACCACAAAGGTGTTTGAAGAGTTATTGGACAATTTGGAAAGCTTGCAACATGTACTATAATCCATTTTTAAATGCAACTTGAAACTTCAAGTGGAACCATGTGAAAAATGGCCAAGAAGATAGGTCAAAATCCTGCCTAAACTAGGGCAAAATTTCTCTAAGTTAAAGGTTTTAGGTACCCTTGTTCCAAAACTCATAACTTGAGATCCAAGCTTCTTTTGAGAAAACTTTGTGAATCAAAGTTGTAGAATTTGTGATGGAATACAACTTTCATGTTGTAATTTTTGTTTGAACCCATTTTCATCTTGGTGAAAATATGAGGCAAAGTTAGGAAAAATTAAGAAAATTTCATAACTTAGAAAATTTTCTAAGTTATGAAAATTTTCCAATTTAAACCCTAATTTGCAATTTTGGGTTTCTTGATGAACAATTCTTATAATTTGACATGTCTTGATGAAAAATGACCCTTGGCACTTGATTTTGACCAAAAAGTCAAAGTTTGACTTTTCAGTGTATAGTCAAATTTTGATCAGTTGACTGAAAAGTTCATTTGTCCATCCTATGCATTTGAGATCTTTTGAACTTGTTGAATGGGTCAAGACAATGTAATTGAGTCCTTGAGTCCATGGTTGAGCTTGATTTGCCATTGGTTAGGTTAAACAGTCAAAAATTGCCTTTGTGCAATCAAAACCCTAGAAATGACCATTTTGCCCTTTTGGTGATCTGATCAAATTTCTTGTGGAATTGTGATCCAAACTTAATCAAATGGTTCATATGAGTTCATAATGTTGATGTGGGTTAAAATTCATGAGGTTTGACTGTCAATTCGCCACAATTGACTTTTTTCCCCAATACAACTAATTTCTAGGTCAACTGTCCAATTGACTGGGCAAAAATTTGATTCAAAGCTTGAAACTTGGTATGGACAAACTTGTGGGTCCAACATGAAGTATGAAAGTCACTTTGGGAATTGTAGGTCAAAAAATCCCTGTGCAAACTCAAACCCTAATTTAGGTCAACAGTGCAAGGAGGTGTCTTGGGCAGAGCAAACCCTAGCTTGGTCTTGAGTTCCAAGAGTCTTGTGATAAGAAATGTTGATGAAATGAGAGGGAAAATTTTAGGGTACAACAGTTTCCCCTGTTCAATCTTCTTGAACCTGAAGACTTAGATTGGAAAGTTTGCCTTTCGCGACTCGAAGGTAAAAGAGGATTAGACACTAGAGTGCCCGTAAATTTGCACTCGTCAAAATATAGCTGAGGAAATGGGATTAAAGATGCCATTTGGAGATGGTGGAATCTGGCTGGAGATGGGATTAAAGATGCCATCCAAGACTTATTTGTTGAAAATCAGTAGAATGAACATCAGAATGGTATCTGTATTTGGAACGTATATGAGTTGTATCTGGAGATTGGGTTTGTATGAGCAAGGGAATGGCGTCTGTGTCTAGAGCGTATCCGAGATGTAACTGTATTTGATTCTTGAATGAATATCAGAATGACTGCCATTTCTGGAGTGTATCTGTATTCTGAATGGGTAACAGAGAAAAATCTGTGTGTGGAGCAACTGTGTGCTGGGAATAAGTTCTGAATGAGTGGCAGAATGGCAACCGTGTCTGGGGCGTATCTGGACTGTATCTGAAGTTGAGATCTGTATGAGTAGCAGAATGACTTTCGTGTCTGGAGTGTATCTGAGACTGTAACTGGGATCTGAATAAGTGACAAAATGACTTCCGTGGCGACTGCACTGGGGAGAATCAAACTGCTGGTGTAAGGGCCAGACTAGCATCCGTGTTTGAAGCATATCTAAACTTGTAGTTGATAGTTGAATCTGAATGAGAGATAGAATGGCTGCCGTGTCTGGAGCGTATCTAGTCTGTATCGGATTGCTGAAGTCTGAATTAGTAGTAGAATGACCGTCGTGTCTGGGGTGTATTCGTACTGTATTTTGACTTGAAATTGTGAATGAGTAATGGAATCACCACCGTGTCTGGGGTGTATCCATACTGTATTAGGAAAAT
Source organism: Vicia faba (assembly GCA_948472305.1). Classification (NCBI taxonomy): domain Eukaryota; kingdom Viridiplantae; phylum Streptophyta; class Magnoliopsida; order Fabales; family Fabaceae; genus Vicia; species Vicia faba. Next base: position 1,335,356,012 of record OX451737.1, on the reverse strand, counting down.
TGTTAACGATAGCCTTTTAATCTTATCCTGAAAAGGGTAAAATGTTAGCTAAAACATAAAGTTATGTTGCATGATATGTATGATGCAATGAACTGTGTTTCATCGATGTTTATGATATATGAATGTAATGGATGGGCATGTAAGCTGAGTGGCTGTCTTGCTGAGGAAAATAAATCCTTGATAACTGGAGATAATGAAATCTTTGACTGCTGCCGGGGAAAGTAAATCCTTGACCAACGCTGAGGATTCAAAAAAAACTTTGATTGTTGAAGATGAGAAATCCTTGCTGACTGCTTGGGGATTAAAAGTCTTTGACAACTTCTGTGGGGAATGAGAATCTTTCATGACTTTCCTGGGAAATAAGGAAAACTCTGAAAATCTCTACAGGGGAGTTAAAACCTGAGAGGCTTCTGATTGGAGAAATTAGACCGAGAATCTTCGATCTACTGGGAGATAACTCTGTGGGGAGAATGTTTACTCGGCAAGTGAAATCAGGAGCTTGGGTTGTATGCCAATCTACTGGGGAATCATCCTAGTTGGGGATAAGCCAAAAAGTTAACTGTTATCTGCTTGGTTTTCAGACTTTTAAGATAGCCTGCTGGGGAAATTGAGGGAAGTTGAACAGTTCCCACTGGGGGTTGATAGTTGGAAATTTGACTTCGCTGGGGAAGAAGGTTTAGAATATTCTGGCTCCGTTGGGGATGGGTTTTTCAGGGTTTTCGGGCTCCACTGGGGGTCTTGAAATTTAACTCCGCTGGGGGCACATACTTTGAGACTTTGGCTTTGTTGAGGATCTGAACAATGTATTGCAGGGGATTTCTTCTGGAATGGCACAAAGATATCTTCCTACACCTTCAACCTATCAGTAATTATCCTTTCTCAATTTCGTTTTATTTGTAAGCAATGATTATATTCAAATGCATATGCCTATTTAACAAAACTTTGGACGTTTTCAAATAAAACATGTGTAAAAAAAGAAAGAAAGGCAAGAAAATTTCTGCACTTTGAAGTATCTTTGTATTAACTTTTGTAAGTATCTTTGTACAAAGGAGACAGACATCCTAGTAAGCGAATGTTGTCGTAAAAATTGAGAAATTTTATACAAAATAAAGATGGATATGTGTAACAATTCCATGGGATTCCCATTCTTCTATAGCCATCACAACTTTGAGTATCTTGTCCATTCGCTGCTTCGTCCGCCGATGATTGGACTGATCATAAGCTTGGAGCTTGTTGGTGAAGAGATTGTTCTTAAAGTGATTAGACGAGACATAGTCATACGCTTTAATTCCCTAACTTTTGCCTGGACCGCCCTTTCGGGTTTTTGATCCACCGGGACACCCTTTTTTGCCCAAGTCGCCCTTTCGGGTTTTCAACTTGCCGGGTGTACATATTTTTTGTTTATCCCTAATTTTTGCCTGAACCGCCCTTTCGGGTTTTCGATTCACCGGGATGCCCATTTTTTGTCCAAGTCGCCCTTTCGGGTTTTCAACTTGTCGGGTCGTTTTATGCGTAGTATCTTTTGACTATGTCTGTGTTTGCAGGGTGCGGCAAGTTGTCACCGTCCATAGTGGTCAGAATCATTACCCCACCAGAAAAGATGCTCTTGATCACAAATGGTCCTTCGTAAGTAGGAGTCCATTTTCCCCTGGGATCACTTTGCGGCAAGATGATCCACTTGATTACAAGATCTCTGACTTGATATACCTGACGCCTGACTTTCTTGTTGAAAGCCTTGATCATCTGTTTTTGATACGTCTGACCATGACAAACAGCAGTAACTTGTTTCTCGTCGATCAAATTAAGTTGATCAAGCCGGGTCTGAATTCAATCGTCTTCACTCAAAACGGTATCCTTCATAATCCTCAAGGAAGGAATCTGAACTTCCATGGGTAGAACAGCTTCCATGCCATATACCAAAGAAAATGGGGTTGCCCCTGTTGAAGTACGTGCCGTGGTACGATATCCATGCAGGGCAAACGGTAACATCTCATGCCAGTCCTTGTAGGTGACTGTCATCTTTTGAATGATCTTCTTGATATGTTTGTTCGCGGCCTCAACAACACCGTTCATCTTCGGTCGATAGGGAGATGAATTGTGATGATAAATCTTGAACTGTTCGCATAGAGCAATGATCATAGTGTTGTTCAAATTTGTACCGTTATCCGTGATAATCCTGTCGGGGATACCATACCGGCATATGAGGTTCTGCTTGATGAAGCGGGAAACCACATTCTTTGTAACTGAGGCATAGGAAGCTGCTTCGACCCACTTGGTGAAGTAGTCAATAGCCACCAGGATGAAGCGATGCCCATTGGATGTCGTAGGCTTGATCTCTCTAATCATGTCAATGCCCCACATTACGAATGGCCAAGGAGTTGTCAGAACATTGAGAGGAACAGGAGGAATATGTACCTTTTCGGCATAGACTTGGCATTTGTGGCAGGTGCGGGAATTTTGATGACAACCAGCTTCCATGGTAGACCAGTAGTAGTCTGCCCTTAGAATCTTCTTAGCCATTGTATATCCGCTCAAGTGGGTGCCAAATGTGCCACTATGTATTTCGGTCATGATCAACTCTGCTTTAACCTTGTCCACACAACGAAGTAGAACACAATCATGGCTGCACTTATAAAGGATGTCGTTGCTTAGGAAGAACTTGGCAGCAAATCTCCTTAAGAACTTTTTATCATTGACTGAAGCTCCTTCAGGATATTCTCTAGTCTGGAGATACCTTTTGATTTCATGAAACCATGGTTGTTCCACTACTTCTTCGGTGTTAATCTCATGACAGTGCGCAGGTTCGTCCTTTCGTTCAATGGTGATTTGGGTAGCCTCGTTATCCCAGTTGAATTTAAACATGGAAGACATTGTAGCCAGAGCATCGGCTAACTGATTTTCTTCTCGCGGGAAATGCTCGAAGGTAATCTGCTCGAAATGAGGCAACAATGTCAAGACATGTTCTTTGTATGGGATAAGATTATGATGTTTGGTTTCCCACTCTCCTTTGACTTGACTGATAACCAAAGCCGAGTCCCCAAATACGACCAAAGATTTGATTCCCAAGTCTATAGCAGCCTTGAGACCAAAGATGCAAGCTTCATATTCAACCATGTTGTTGGTACAGTTGAAGCAAAGTCGGGCAGTGAAGGGTGTATGGCAACCTTCCGGAGAAATGAGTACCGCACCGATACCGTTTCCAAGTGCATTTGAAGCACCATCAAAGTACAGGGTCCATCGGGATCCTTGTTCAGGTCCGTCATACGGTCCGTTACCTTCAATGTTGTCCAATGTCATGATGTCCTCGTCAGGGAAGTCGAATCTCATAGATTCGTAATCTTTGACGGCTTGATGAGCTAGATGGTCAGCTAGTACACTCCCATTTATAGCTTTTCGGGTAGTATACTGGATATCATACTCATTCAGGATCATTTTCCATCTAGCGATTCTTCCAGATAAAGCAGGCTTCTCGAAGATATACTTGATCAGATCCATTTTGGAAATCAGCAGAGTGGTATGAGTCAACATATACTGCCTTAGCCGACGAGCAGCCCATACCAAAGCGCAGCAAGTTTTCTCGAGCAGTGAGTAGCGAGTCTCACAGTCGGTAAACTTTTTGCTAAGGTAATAAATGACATGCTCTTTTTGGCCAGACTCGTCATGTTGGCCCAGTACGCACCCCATTGAGTTATTCAAAACAGTCAGATACATGATTAACGACCTTCCTTCGACGGGTGGCATCAAAATAGGAGGTTCCAGTAAATACTCCTTGATCTTATCAAAATCAACTTGATAATCATTGTTCCATTCAACTACCTGATCTTTCTTCAACAGTTTGAAAATTGGCTCACAGGTAGATGTCAGGTGAGAGATGAACCTCGCAATATAGTTTAAGCGTCCCAAGAATCCTCTAACCTCCTTTTCAGTGCGGGGGGCAGGCATTTCTTGTATAGCCTTTACTTTAGCTAGATCAACTTCAATGCCTTTGTTGCTGACAATAAATCCCAAAAGTTTAGCAGACCTAACTCCAAAAGTGCACTTTCTTGGGTTCAGTCTGAGTTTATACTCCTTCAACCTGGAAAACATCTTTTGTAAATGATCAAGGTGTTCTTCTTCTGTCTGTGATCGAGCTATCATGTCGTCTACGTAAACTTCGATCTCATAATGTATCATATCATGAAACAAATCTACCATGGCACGTTGATAGGTTGCTCCCACATTCTTCAGTCCGAATGGCATCACTTTGTAGCAGAAGGTACCCCATTGCGTGACAAAAGTAGTTTTCTCCATGTCCTCGGGGGCCATTTTGATCTGGTTGTATCCCGAGAATCCATCCATGAAGGAAAATACCTTGTGTTGAGCTATGTTGTCAACCAAGATGTCGATATGTGGCAGTGAAAAATCATCCTTGGGGCTAGCCCTGTTTAAATCCCGATAGTCCACACACATTCTGACTTTTCCGTCCTTCTTAGGCACGGGCACAATGTTAGCAACCCATTGTGGATAGGAAGTAACAGCCAGAAAACCAGCGTTGAATTGCTTCATTACCTCAGCTTTGATCTTCTCAGACATGTCGGGCCTCATTCGGCGGACCTTTTGCTTGATCGGTGGACAGTCTTCTCTTGTAGGGAGACGGTGAACCACGATATCTGTATCTAGTCTCGGCATGTCTTCATAGGACCAGGCAAAGATCTCAACATATTTGTTCAACAACCGCACTAAGCGCTCTTTGACACTTGGTTCCAGGTTGGCACCCACTTTTACCTCTTTTATGTCTTCCTCTATTCCCAAGTTGATGGTTTCTAGCAACTCTTCATGAGGCAGAATAGCCCTCTCTTCTTGTTGCAAAAGTCTGGCTAACTCTCCCGACACTTCACAGTCTTCGTCAACTTCGTACTCAGCATGATTGACCAAATCTTCAGAGTTACCGAAGGCTAAAGCAGAATAGTCACCCATGGAATCCGGAGTGGATGGGTACCTGCATTTGTGAGTGTGGGTGTGTGTAAGGGATAACCATCCTTAAACAAAACAAAATGAAAAAGGAAAGAAAATGAACACAACAGTTTATAGATGAAGATGTCCAATGATTCATTAAAACATGGCATATGATAATGAAGAAAATCAAACCCTTACAAATGGACCTATATGCCTCGGGCAAGGCATAAGGTGAGAATAGTGTACGAATTGTTTAGTTATTACATACCAAAATAAGAAATTGTTCAAAGATAAATTTACTGGTTGATGAAGGTGATGGGAATAAAATCCTTTGCTTCCCAGTTGCTTAAACCCCCTTTGATGGTTGGAAAGATCCAATCTTCAAAGTTGTTCTCTTCATCCTCATCTTCTACAACATTAATTCCATGGTGGGTGATTTTGACGGGTGGTCCTCCATTCTTGGAGCGACGCATAGCCTTTTGTCCTGCCGCAGTAAACCCTAATCCAAACTTGTCCGTCTTATGGGGAAAATCAGGAAGTTTCCCCCACACTGTGCTCTTTCCTTCTTTTGTTACCGCCTATGCGTCCTTGAGAGATGCCATCCTAGATACATGCTTGGGAATGATAGGAACCTCAACCATTGTCTTTGCAACTGCGACCTCAGGAGAAACTTCATCAAAATGTTGGAAAGGCGTTTCGATGAATTCGCCATCCAACTCCACATAACGGAAGGAGTTGAGGTGACTTATCATGTACTCTTCCTCCCCGTGCACCGTTATAATCTTACCCTTAACAGGATATTTCAGCATTTGGTGTAAAGAGGAGGTAACTGCCCCAGCATAATGGATCCACGGTCTTCCCAATAAAAACGAATATGAAGGACGAATGTCCATCACATAAAAGGTGGAGTTGAAAACTTCTGTGCCCACTTTGATAGGAATGTCAACCTCTCCGTGAACCATTCTTTTGGACCCATCAAAGGCCCTAACAACGATGTTACTGGGTTTGAGGGTCAATCTTTCGCAGTCCAAACGGTCCAACGCTTTCTTCGGCAACACATTCAAGGAAGAACCAGTATCAACTAAGACATGGGCGAGGGTGGTTCCCCTGCATTCAACTGAGACATGTAGCGCGTCGTTGTGTTTCCTTCCCTTGGGAGTCAAATCAGCATCGGAAAAGCCAAGGCCATTATCAGCAGTAAGGCTGGCCACACACTCCTGAAACTGGTCAGCCGAAGTTTCTTGGGGCACGTGTGCCGTCTTTAAAAATTTGATTAAGGCCTTAGCATGGGCCTCAGAGCAGAGTAGAAGAGCCAACATGGATATTTTAGAAGGGGTCTGCCCTAGCTGTTCCACGGCGTCGAAATCGCTCCTTTTGATTATTTTCAAGATTTCCTCCATTTCTTTCTGGGTGGTTTCGGGGATAACCACAGTATGAGCCTTCGTCCTGACAGGCGCTTCTAGTATCCCCTTACCCTTATCGGTAGTATCAACAGATGGTCTTACTTCAGGAGTATCTAATTCTTCAATTATCGGGTCTTGCACAGATGGCTTAACAGGCACAGAAGCTTTTGAGGGTCTGAAGATTGCTCGAGGGGGAGCAATCTTCGGAGAAAAAATCCGGCCGCTGCGAGTTATCTTGCTTGTTCCCGCAATGTTCCCTATATCAGGGGTTTCCTCTTCAGAATTCTCTTGGACTGATTCAATTTGTTTGATGCCATGATATAAGATTTCTCCTCTGTAGTTCCATGGTATCGTTTTGTTAGATTGATACGGGACAGGCCCCGGCATGGTGATTTTTAATGGTACAAATTCAGGATCAGGTGTAATCTTGACAGGCCTTTTGCAAGCCTTGGGAAGATTGTCAGAAATGGTTATTATTGCAATATCATTGGTTGAAGTAGCAAAAGTAGCAAGAGTAACAGGAGTGAAGGTATCAACAGGAGTCTTTTGGAAGAGTATCTCTTGGGTATCCATCAGGCGTTGGATACCTGATTTCAACATTGGGCAGTCAGCTCGTATGTTTAAACAAAAGTAGCAGTCTTTTCCACAGCCTGGGAATATCCCGGCTCTCATCAAATTCTCTTTAATCACTAGTAACAGAGTCAAAAGGTCAGCAACATCGGTAACATGAAGGTCTTCCATAACAGCATGAACATTATGATCGTGCTTGGGCATTAGGGCAGAAATCACATTTGGCTTTTCGGGCGCATCGAATTCTACTTCCTTGGCGTCAATCAGGTCTTGGATTTTGTTCTTAAGAGCCCAACAGTTGTTGGTATCATGCCCTGCACTGTCAGAGTGGTAAGCACACTTGGCATTGGAGTGGTAGTATGGAGAGGAGGTATTAGGGTTCTTTGGCGCTTCCTTCAAATTGGTAAGATTCAGCTTTAACAAATGAGGGAGTACTTGAGCTGGCGTCATGTGGATTCGGGTGAACTGCCGTTGTGGCCTCTCTACCCATTGTTGATTAGGTCTTGGCTGATTGCCGCGAGGTTGATCATTTGAAGAGTTTTAAATCATCACAGCCCCTACAGTTGGCCGGCGCTCGGTTCTTCCTTGACTTTTCTGAGAATAAACAGCAGAGGCTTCCTTTTTAGCTGGGAAGGCCTTCTTAATAGCAGTGGACGCGGAGGTATCTTTCTGAATCTTACCACTTTTAATATCGGCCTCGACCCTTTCTCCGGTCAGAATTAATTCGGTAAATCCCGCGGAGGAACTCCCAATTAAATGATTGAAGAAAGGGCCAGACAGGGTCCCTAGAAACATGTCAACCAGCTCTCTATCCGACAATGGTGGCTGCACCCTTCCAGCCAGATCACGCCACTTCTGGGCATACTCTTTAAATCCTTCACTAGAAGACATCCCCATACTTTGTAGCTGAGTACGAGTGGGTGCCAAATCAGCATTATATTGGTATTGACGGTAAAAAGCAGCAGCTAAGTCTTCCCAGTTATGAAACTCATACCTCTCAAGTTGATAGAACCAGTCCAATTGTGTGCCTGACAAACTGTCTTGGAAAAAGTATACCCAGAGGTCTTTATCAGATGAGTGGGGTTGGATCTTTCTGACATAGAATCTCAGATGCATCTTTGGGCAGGACAGACCATCATACTTAGCAAATGTTGGTACTTTGAACTTCGGAGGAATGAGGATCCCAGCGACCAACCCTAGTTCTTCTAAATCTAAACCAGGTACCCTTTGCAATTCCATGGCTGTCAATCTATCCTCAAGATTCTTATATTTATCATCCACCGGGGGATATTGCTGTTCGGAGTAGTCTTCGTCTTCTTCCACTTCTTCCTCTTCAACTTCAGATTCAGAAGGTACCCCAACCCCTTTTCCTTTACCAGCCCCTTCATCAGACGTTGAGGGGAACTCGAGAACTTTTCTAGCATTTCTTTCAAACCTTCTTCCAAAAGTGGCTACCCCGGGTCTTTTCTTCTTTTTCTCTTTATTTTTCTCCAACAGTGTTTTAAGGTCCTCTTAACCCTTTGTTAAGGTCATGAGGAGTTGCTGGAATTGAGAATTTTGTGCTTGCAGATCCTTAACCGTCTGCTCCAAATCCATCTTGCTGAAATAAATAGCAGAATGATAAGGAAACCTAGTGTGAAGACCTGTTTATGCATATGATGAATGGTATGTTATTCATGTAATGCATTCAAGGATTCAGAAATTCAAATTTGTTGCAAACAAAAAGGAACACACGTCATATTGAGAAGAAATTATTAGTACATAAGTGACCCATGGGAAAAATATTACAAAATTCTTAATGTAAAAAGACATTGTGCATCCTCTTTGGTGCGATGTAAGTGTTGAGAGCTTACTCCGCATGAAGTCGGCGGGTATGCTCCAAAACCTTCTTCTCACTGGAATAAAAGCTGGATTCAAAAGTATTTTGTTCTTCTTTGAGTTGGATCCAACTCTTTTGCAATTCTTCACATGATGTTGGCATGTCAGGATGTAGGAGGGTGTATGGAACCTCTCCTTCCATAACAGGCTCTTTGATCAAGGGGAGAATGTGAGGGTATGGCATCATAAGATTCTGGGCGCGGGTTCGTACCCACTTGAGATAAGGCTCAAGGGGGATGGAATTCTTGTGCCCCAATGTCTTACTATCCACTTTGTTGGGCATCCTCCAAGCTCTGATGAACCCTTGTCGAAGTCCTTGCGCATCGTTGTCGGTCAAAAACTAGGTCAGGAATCAGCATGTCATGAGGGCCATCCCTCCGAGCATATCCAAACTGTCTTAGAGCTAAACAAGGGTTGTAGGTAATGCCTCCCCTAATGCCAAGTAGTGGGACATTAGGGAATTCCCCAAAACGATCAATGATGATGACATTTTCTCTGGACCGAGAACACCAATGTACATCAAAATGTGTGAGGGTCATCAACCGTTGTGACCACCTTAAACCCTGCTCATTCTTCAAAACTGATTGTGGAAGGTGAGAAATAAACCACCTTGCCAGGAGAGGAGTACAGCACATGAGAAAACCTCTTTTCCTCATTGTTCGTGTGTAAAATGAGTGTAGGATGTCCCCAAGCAATGTAGGCACATGATTCCGGGATATGAAAATCTTGACAACATTCACATCTATAAGCTGATCCGGGTTTGGGAACAATACCAACCCATAGATGAGGAGTGCCACAATCTCTTCAAAAGCTTGTAGATCTAAAGAGTTCCAGCAGTCTTGTGCCTTCTCAAACAGAAACTTTGCCAAGAAACCCTTGACACCACTCCTGGTTTCCCAATGACCCTTGATATCAGATGGTTGCAAGTGTAATGCTTGAGCAACATCTTCAGGCTTTGGTTCTTTTTCCGTACCGTTGTAGGGTAGTTGATGAAGAATAGGAATTCTCAGGAGTTAAGAAAATTCCTCCAAAGTAGGTACTAGTTGGTAATCAGGAAATGTGAAACAGTGGTGTAGGGGGTCAAAGAACTGGAAGAGAACTTTCACCATGTCTTCTTTAATGTTGGAGTTGACCAAGTTGAGAAGCCTACCATGTATTTCACTGAAGAGAGAATTCTCTGGAATCCTGGAAGTGAGCTCCTTGAGTTGAGGAGGTATTCTCACAAGGTTGACTTGAATTGTTTTCCTGCGAAGAGATTCCATGACCCACAAAACAAGAACAAAGATGAAGATCCAAACCCTTGAAATGGTTAGTGGATGCATATGATGCTTTATAATGTTCATGATGTATGCACAAGCACATGTACAAGCAAGTCACACAAAACCCTAGTTTCAGGCTTGCATGAGGTCTCATAGGTAAGTACCCTCTTGAGTTTAGTTGGCTCAAACCTGTCCTATAAATAGTAACCGGGTTCTAAGGAGCTCAATATCACTGGATTGTTTTCTATGTTCATTGTTTTGGTTTAGCCACTTAACTAGCGACCAAAATATTCCAAGAAAACAACCCTCAATGAGTGTAGTATCGAGTATCTACCAACTTTGGACTATACCAAAGCCGGTCATCTCACTACCCCTAAAAAAATCCAAGATGGTCAAGTAAGGTTCTAAAAGTTCATTAGTGCTTCATGACATCACTCAGCGGCCCCGTATTCTCTTTGGTTGACTCAAAGGTTATCGGTATTCACAAATATGTCGCACTAACATAGCTATTGCTTCAACCATGTCGGTATACCCCACACAGTTTCCACAACGTATTGCTATTTACCTATGAATGTTTCCCAAATCCGGGTGGAGGATTTCAAGCCCAAACAAGAGAACCAAATGTAAAGCAATCAAAGCAAACAATATAATCATGCAAAGGGTGGTCTAAGCCCTAAGGTTACTCCACTTTTAAAGTATTCCCCAGCAGAGTCGCCAGTTCTGTGATACGGTGGGAGAACTGACTTGGGATTTTGCATTTGTGTTCGCAAATGTTTTGGTTTAGCAAGAGCCGCCACCGACTTTTTATTTTATCCTAAGGAAAGGTCAAAAAGCACAAGAAAGACCTTTGAGATGTTTTCTTGGGTTCGGGGAGTAGATTATAGAAAGGGAAGGTATTAGCACCCTTTCTATCCATGGTTATCCATGGGCTCTTAGTTACTTGTTTAGATCACTTGCTTTGTTTTTCAATTGTTTGAAATGGTGCTCTTCAATTGTTTTAAATGGTGCTTTGTGTGTGGTTTTGAAAGATGTTTTGAAAAGAGGCCATCGTTGTGGCAACATTTGTAATGATTCTTGTTTGAATGTATACAAAGGTGTTTTTTTCTTTTGAAAAGTTTCCAATGTTTGAAAGTAGGGTTTTGAATTTGTGTAGTGAAGTGTGTTTTGAAAATAACAAGGATGTTTTTGCAAGCTTTTGATCAAGTAACTAAGAGTTATCTACCCTATTTTACTCAAAGATCTTTCTTATGTTTTAACCCTTTTAATAGTGTTGCTTCACCATTGTATTTGGTGAACAACCTTGTGTTAGGATGTTAAACGGGACAGGCGTGGGTCATCGTATAGACCATGATAGCAATTGTGTCAAGAATTTTTGGCAATTTTCTTGAGGTACTTGATCATTTTGTTTAGGAAACCTAGATAGCGTCATCGAGGGACTATGATCTTTTGTTTTGTTTTTGTTTTGCCAAAGTACTTGACATGCATACCATGGCCCATTTTTGAAGGAAACAAGTAGATTGGAACCCTAGGGGTGGAAGTGTGCATTGTGTTTGATTTTCATGCATTTTTGTCTTTGATTAGGTCAAACTATTTGTTGGTTTTGATTTTGCATACAAACCCTAATTCTCTAATCATGGCATAATTGAAAGCTTAAAGGTGCGAGAATTTAAATTCTAAACTATTACAACATGATATAGGGAGGGGGTACAAATTTGAATAGGGGATTATTTTGCAAGAAATTAAATCCTAAATTATTACAACCAAATTGAATTTGCAAGGCATAATACTTAAATGTACAATATTAAAATAAATACAATAAATAAATATCAAATAAAAAATATTATGCAAAAAAGGTTTTTTAGGTATGTAAAGTATTTTCAATGGAAAGAAATGTAAAGAAATAAAAAAAAAGTTAAGTCTAATTATTTTTTAGGGTAAACCCTAATTCCTTAAAGAAATTGTATTATTTAATATTTATATACAAAAATGTATCAATATGTATAAAAATAAAAGTATATTGAAAAAAAGTATTATTTAGTATAAAATATTAATAAAAATAAAAATGTATTATTTTTGTGTTTTTTATTCTATACTTTTAATAAAATAAAGTATATATATATATATATATATATATATATATATATATATATATATATATATATATATATATATATATATATATATATATATATATATATATATATATATATATATATATATATATATATATATATATATATATATATATATATATATATATATATATATATATATATATATATATATATATATTAAATATATTAAGTGTGTAAAAAAAATAAAAAAAATATTTACAAAAATACAATATATTCAAGAAAATATTTTTGGTGTAAATAAAAAAAAGAAATGAAAATAAGAGTATTATTTGCATTATTTTTAAGTTTAAACAAAATAATATATGTATTTAAATTATTGTTTATATTAGGAAAAATTAAAATAAAATATCTAATAAATGAAAAAAATTGTGAAAATATTTTTAGAATATTTTTTATATTTGAAAATAAAATATCAAAGTCAGAAAAGAAATTAAAATGCAAAAATAATGAAAATACAAAGAAATGGGCCAGGGGGTGCTGAAAGTAAGCTGGGAGGTATTGGAAACAAAGAAATCCAGGCCCAGCCCAGACTTTATCTTCAACCTCCAGAAATTTGAAAAACGCGCGCATGCCTGTACAAACTTGTATCTCCTGTATTTGTGATCTTTTGACAAAACTCAAAACATGAAACTTGTAGAGCATCAAATCACGAATCTAACCATATAAAAAACTTAAGCTAACTCTCAAAGACCAGAGAGAATTTATCTGGCCCTAATTTGTAACCTAGTTTTTTCAGAAAGTTCATGGATGAAATTCTCCTAGCACGATTAATATAAATGAAAACAGAGCATATGTATGATTTCAGGGCAATGAGTACAACATCTTTCATTCACAAACCTAAGGCTAAATGTTCCTAAATAGAGAAATAGAAGTTCATGAAATACTTGTTTCAGTTGAGTTCGAGTTGGCCAATACAGCAACTTTCAATGGGGCCTGAGGTTCTTTTGAGCTTGCTTGATGTCCCCTGAACCTTTCCCAATGCTTAGTTTGTTTTGAAGTGGCCTGAATGGTGCTACAGAACTCAACCTGCAAAGCTTCCAAACAAAAATGGTGATGTGTGTAAATGGAGTTATAGTAGCTTGTGAATGATCTGGACAGCTTAGGTGTATTGTTTAGAATGTGTTTGAAGTGATTTTGGACAAAACGCACGAGGGGACTTGATTGTGGCTTGTGATTTGTAGAACTGGCCCTGTTTTGGGCAGAAATGGAGATTTTGTGCACAAGGGGTTAGAGAGGTCAAAGACTCGTGTTTCTGGCTTACAAGGATATGAGAAACTTGTTTGAAAACTTTGTTTTGTTCAATATATCAGATGTGTGAGTTATGAGCTTTTGGCCATTTGACTTATTTTGAAAGCAAAGATGTGAAGTGACCAAGCTATGGTCTGTACAGGCTAGTTACAAGCATGCTCAAGTTGGTGTACTATGCCTGAGATTAGGGAACTTGTTTGCTGCAAGGAAAAAAGTCCAAGGCTCAAGAAAATGCAATTTGACATAAAGTGGCCTTTATGAAAATGGAAGTATGACCTTTATGCTCAAAATGGAAATGTTCATTGTACAATGCTCTCTTGATCAGAACAATGCCAATGTCCAATGTATTTGCATTCAATTTTTGAGTGTAAATTGGTTTAGAGGCATGTAATTATGTACTAAGCTAGTTTGGTCAGATTTGGCAAGTGGTATGAACATGTATTGGCCATGGTTACAAAATGAGTTTTTGCCAACTTCAAGCATTCGATTCTCCCTAACCACAAAGGTGTTTGAGGAGTTCTTAGACAATTTGGAAAGCTTGCAACATGTACTATAATACATCTTTGAAATGAAACTTGAAAATACAAGTGGAACCATGTGAAAAATGTCCAAGAAGATGGGTTAAAATCCTGCCTAAACTAGGGCAAAATTTCTCTAAGTTAAAGGTTTTAGGTACCCTTGTTCCAAAAATCATAACTTGAGATACAAGCTTCTTTTGAGAAAACTTTGTGAATAAAAGTTGTAGAATTTATGATGTACTACAACTTTCATGTTGTAAGTTTTGTTTGAATCTATTTGCATCTTGGTGAAAATATGAGGCAAAGTTAGGAAAAATTAAGAAAATTTCATAAGTTAGAAAATTTCTAAGTTATGAAATTTTTCCAATTTAAATCCTAATTTGCAATTTTGGGTTTCTTGATGAAAAAGTTTCATAATTTGACATATCTTGATGAAAAATTACCCTTGGCACTTGATTTTGACCAAAAAGTCAAAGTTTGACTTTTCAGTGTACAGTCAAATTTTGATCAGTTAACTGAAAAGTTCATCTGTCCATCCTATGCATTTGAGATCTTTTGAACTTGTTGAATGGTTCAAGACAATGTCATTTAGTCCTTTAGTCCATGGTTGAGCTTGATTTGCCATTGGTTAGGTCAAACAGTCAAAAATTGCCTTTGTGCCGTCAAAACCCTAGAAATGACCATTTTGCCCTTTTGGTGATCTGATCAAAATTCTTGTGGAATTGTGATCCAAAATTAATCAAATGGTTCATATGAGTTCATAATGTTGACGTGGGTCAAAATTCATGAGGTTTGACTGTCAATTGGCCACAGTTGACTTTTTTCCCCAATACAGCTGATTTCTAGGTCAACTGTCCAATTGACTGGGCAAAAATTTGATTCAAGGCTTGAAACTTGGTATGGAAAACTTGTGGGTCCAACATGAAGTATGAAAGTCACTTTGGGCTTTGTAGGTCAAAACATCCCTGTGCAAACTCAAACCCTAATTTAGGTCAACAGTGCAAGGAGGTGTCTTGGGCAGAGCAAACCCTAGTTTGGTCTTGAGTTCCAAGAGTCTTGTGATGAGAAATGTTGATGAAATGAGAGGGAAAATTTTGGGGTACAAAACATTTTAATATGATTAATGTTCACAAATACTTGCATAAAAAATAAAAAGACAGTTGCTAATGACTTTAAGAAACGGGGAAAAGTCTAAAAAATCCATTTGTAGTCCCGACAGTTACTATTTCTAGCAGGAACATGGGCATCCTCTTGTCACATCCATAACATACATGTAAGTGACATATATGTCCCCCACAGAGTAGAAACAACCAAATGTTTTGATCTCTCCTTCCCCGAGCAGGAATTATTTCCTCCAGTCAAGAGCTGAAATCTGTATTCCCCAACTGAGTTTTATAATTTTGAACAATTTATAAAACCTCCTCCCGGGTAGAGTTTATTTCTCTAACTGCGAAAGTTTATTCCACAAAAGAGTTTTTTTCTACACATAGACAAAACCTTCCAACAAAGCATTATCTCTCTCCACAGAGTTATTCTCAGGAAAGAGTTAAGAATCCCCAGTAGAATATCCTCAAACAGAAAGATGAAATCCCTGGAAAATCATCTCCATTCATCATCCCCAGCGGAAATGAAGGATTCAGCTTCCCAACACTCTTCAGTAGCAGTCTGGGATTTACTTTCTCAGACTAAGAAATATCGCAATAGCATCCCATATTCATTCATCATAGCATCCGCATACACATCACATACATCATAATCTCATTTATTTTTTAGAACATCGTCACAATGCATTTCATACATCATGACATTGCATACAATTAACTCTTTACCATTTTCAGGAAAGATCAAATCAACAAACACCGTTGACTACTTACGTGACCTGGTATTCTTCTCAAAAGCTACGTCTGATGAAGGGCTATTTCAGCATTTTCCTTAGAAAGATGTTCTAAAAGACCTTCTATGGTTCAGTTAGATCGATACTAAGATCTCTCTGATTGCTATTCGAGTTGAAGATATTCCAAGACTTTTTTCTGGTTCAGTTAAATTGACACTAAGATTTTCCTGATTTCTATTCCAGTCAAATTTAATTCAAGACCTTCTCTGGTTCAGTTAGATCGATACTAAGATCTCTCTAATTTCTATTCCAGTTGAAGATATTCGAATACATTTTCTGGTTCAGTTGAATCGATACTAAGATTCTTCTAATTTCCATTCTAGTAAAAGTTAATTAAAGACCTTTCTCCGGTTCAGTTAAATCGTCACTAAGATTTTTCTGATTTCTATTCCAGTTAAAGAAACTGTAAAGCGTGGAGCCCGAACAGAGAGTAGTTAATTTCTCCAATCACTGTGAAGCTTGGAATCCGACCAGATAATAGTATAAGGTGTTGTGAAGCCTGGAATCCGACCAGATATCAATTTACTCTGTCAATTACTATGAAGCATGGACTCGACCAAATAGTAGTATACCTCAAATTCAAGTTGAAGCCTGGATCCGACCAGATAACAACTTAATCTATTCAAATCACTGAATCCTGGACACGACCAGATAACAGTTCAAGTCACTGAAGCCTGGATTCCGACCAGATAATAGTTGGAGTTACTTTGAAGCCTGGAGTACGACCAGATAGCAGTTAATTTCTCATTTCCCCAGTAAATCACTGTGAAGCCTGGAATACGACTAGATAGTAGTCAGTCTTATTATCCTTAGCAAGTCACTATGAAGCCTGGATACTAACCAGATAGCAATTCACTTATGTCTCTTCAATCATGAGATGACTCCCCAGTAGAGTAATGGACAACTGAAGCTCCTAAACTCTATTTCCCGAACAAAGACCGATATTGCTCAGCGGAGTCCTCCCCAACAACAGGCATATGAAGTCTCACAAAGGAATATCTCATGAAATAAACATTATCTAGATGGCATCTTTAAGCCCATCTCCGACGACTCTCCGGATGGCATCTTTAAGCCCATCTCCCACGAGCTTCCGTCATCTTCTCCAAATGGAATCTATAAGCCCATTCCCAATAATTCCTACACAATCGAGTATCACTTCAGACGAGTGCAAATTTCTGGGCACTCTAGTGTTCAATCATCTTCCACCTTCAGATCATGAAAGGAAAACCAGCCAATCTAGATCCCCAGGTTTAAGAAGATTGAATAGGGGCAGTTGTTGTACCCCAAAATTTGCTCTCTCATTTTACTTCACGCATGCCCATTGAGGTCCCCAACTTGCCCTAGGATGACTTAGAATTGACCAGGCAAATTCTCCCCCTAAAGGCAATGAACCTCAACTACGATTTCAATTTTAAGCAAGATGTGTGAGTCCCAAGGACCCCAAATGTTCTCCATTGTCCTAACATGTCCTCAAGATCATCCATTCCAAATTTCATGCCTTGAACAA
The DNA here is from genome assembly GCA_948472305.1 of Vicia faba. Lineage (NCBI taxonomy): Eukaryota > Viridiplantae > Streptophyta > Magnoliopsida > Fabales > Fabaceae > Vicia > Vicia faba. The sequence continues at coordinate 1,335,338,665 of OX451737.1, read as the reverse complement.
CAAGTTTGCTCAGTCAATTGCTTGAATGCCTGTAAATCAATTGTACTAGGTCAAAAGTCAATCGTAGCCCAAATATAGTCAAACTTCAAGATTTTTGGTCAACATATACATTATGAAGTGAGATCCATCATTTGATCAAGGTTTGATCATGATTCCTCAAAAAATGCTCTTAACTCATCAAAAGTCAAAAATGGCAAATTAGGGTTTCTATCGGAAAAGTCAACCAAACTTTGACCAGGGATAACTTTCTCATACTTTATCTGAAACTTTTCTACCAAGGCTCATTTTGAAGAGAATCCAATTCCCTACAACTTCTCTTCAGTACTCAAGTTCAAGAAATGCCCCAATCAAAAGATACAAGCTCATACATTATAGATCCTTTCAAAAAGTCAACAAAAACACCTTTTGGGTCAAAGCTCCTTACATGAACATGGAAGATCCAATTGAGATGAAACCAAAAAGGTTGTTTAGAGGACATCCTAATATCTATAAGAAGTCCAAGAACACCCTCATAGGGTTAAAAATGAGATAGGTATGTATTTCTAAAGTTGACAAATTTTTGGAAAAGTGCATGAAGCCAATATTGACCAAACTTGAATTTTTTCCAAATGGGCCCATGTTTTCATGCTTGAAACTTGTTCTTAACATGGACAACGACCTCTAAGCTCACTCATACATTATATCATTATTTTTGTTATTTATTTTGATTTTTTATTCATTAAAATTCAAATGGAAATAAATAAATAATGAATGATATGACGTGAGAATCTTTTTCTCATCAAATGAAAGGTAAAATATGCTGGCAAATCAAAGGGAAATCATGGAGGGAAGAAAGATTGGATTTGTTCCAAAACAAGCCAAAAATCAAATATTTTGAAAGAAGATATTTCTCATTAAAGCATTGGATTTTTTCTACAATTGTTGACCTAATGAGATTTACTACATATACACAACAAGTCCAGACCTAAGAGACACGTGAAAGCTGCCTCCACAAGTCCAAAAATTATTTCCAAAATTTCAAAAAAAAAGTGAACATTGTACCAACAGATCAAAGCCTTCTCCATCCAAACCAAGTATCCTAGGTTCCCCCTGAAGGTCCCAGGAGTCATCCTCATTCGTTAGCCAAGCCAAACCGTGCCCATGATCCCTCCTTCAAGCATCACCAATATGGTACAATTTCTTGTATTCAAATCCTCCTATTACATAATATAAATGAGTTATGCGTGCATATATGTGTTCATATTGATCATTGTAAATGTTTTAACGTGCTTCATGTGAGTTTTAGTGCCAAAATCAAAGCTTGCCATTGGTAGGGTTTGAAAATGTATGAGCTCCGGTTTTAGAGATGGAGACATATTTAGACCAAACTAAGGCCATAGTTGAACTTACAACCTAGGTTTTAGGGGGTGTAGGCAAAATTTCAGGCTTCAAATCTCCCTATTTTGCAGGTTATGTTTTTGGCTGGCCGAAGATGATGATCGGAGCCACCGTTTGAGGTGGTTTGACCAGTCGGTGACCCTGCATGGCATAATGGCTTCTTCTGGTTGGATCGTTCAAATATCATGGACCCCACAAGCGCGCGTGTGTCTTGCTGACTCAACCATTGCCTTGTTTTTATATTATATTGTTTTTTTATTATTATATACATGAATGATCCAGTTGCGCAGATGGAAAAAGCATAAGGGTGCAAAGGGAGAGACCTGGGTTCGATTCCCAGGTCTTGAAGTTTATTTTTTCTAATGAGTTTCTTGCAGATCCAATGTTCCAGGAGCAAGCGCGCATACCATGTGTCATCAGGTCATCACCATTAGATCGATCATCCACCAGATCCAGCGCCTCTAGCACGCTGGCATACCATAGACCTCCATAACACAACAACACCAGATCTAGCGCAGGCTTTGGGCTTGCACAAGATCTGGGCTTTGGAGTTTAACAGCATACCCCCAAGTTTGCTTTCTCACCCCAGGCCCATTTTTTAATTTCTTTATTCTTCTTTATTTAGTTTATATTTTTTGTTTATTCATTTTTAAAAAAAATCAGAAAATCATCAAAATAGAGGATTTAGAGTTTTTTTAAGAAAAAATAATTTTTGCAAATTAATTTAACTAAATTTTAAATTTTTTTTCTTTAATTTAAAATCAGTTAGAAATTAGGTTAAATTTCTAATTTTCTTTTCATAAAATCCAAAAAAATATTTTTAATAGACAATTAGATTTTAGAGTTTCAAACATAGGCCAATCTTAATTTTTGCGTGCTATTATTTTTCATACGATTATTTTATTATGTAACTGTGCCCGGTTTATAATAGTTTAATTAGGGTTTTCAAGTTCCGCATTTTACTTTTCAGTCATTATTGATGTAACTACACTAAAGCCTTGTAATAGTTGTAGGAACTTTATTTCTCCCCTTTATATTTCTTATATGCTTTTATATGAACTGTTAGTAAATTAGGCATGCATGCCAAGAATTAATCAATTAATCATTAGGTCACTAATTTCAAGATAAATATAACTGAATGGGACACATTTCCCACACTTGCACCCCTAGGGTATTTCCCCACTTTGGTTGCCCTCGAAAATGGTCATGTCCCTCGAACATAGGGATATCTTAGCAAAGACCCTCAGTCTAAAAGTCATCATAAAGATCATGGTCCCTTAATGTCCCTCGAGTTGCCTACGAGAAATGATCTTATCCCTCGATATTGCTTATATGATGAAAGTTCCTTCAAAATGCTAAGGTATCCTTACATGTTTCCTTCAATGACCATAAACGTCCCTTTCGATAGTCCCTCAACATCCAACGATAGAGCTACCTACTCACTAATAGTAGGATAACACTATCTAAAGGAAAGGAGGAAAAGAACACCTTTTTCGAGTAGGTAGACAGTTCTTAAGTACTTGCTCAAAATTAATTCATTTTTACACTTACACACTTTCAAAATTCTTTTCAAACACTTTATTACACTCTTGAGGACTGATACAAGAGTTATCATAAAGCAACCAATAATCTTTCAAAACACACAAACACGAAAATAATTTTCAAAAATGAGCAAGTACCTAAGATCCCGTGGAAAACCACGGATGAAAAGGGTGCTAACACCTCCCCTTTCCATAATCTACCCCTTACTCAGAAAATCTCGAAAAAGGTCTTTTTCTGTTCTTTTCACCCTTTCCTTTGTTGGATAAAAGAAAAGTCGGTGGAGACTCTTGCTTACCGCGATATTAGCGAACAAAAAACGTAAACAAGTATAACAGTCGGTTCTGCCACCATATCACAATATATATATATATATATATATATATATATATATATATATATATATATATATATATTAAGAGTTGTCAAGAGAAGGTTTTATTTGGAATGAAAATCTAGGAAAGAATAGTTAGAATCTGACTACATGGCATTTTGGTGAATATTGCTTAGTTAGAGAGAAAATTGGTCTTGTTCCCATTTAATGAGTGACATAAGGTCTTGTTTGGTAGAGACAACATATTAGTTTCATTCCAAAATCAAATTTTGTAGAACGAGAAAGAGGAGGAAGAGATGAATTCCATTATATGTTCCAAGCTTCATCATCTCTTGCATGTTCAAGAATTCAACTAAACCCTTTGATTCATCACCATCCTTCTCTATTCTACAACTCCTTCACCCTTCTATGAAGGTGAGTCTCTAGATAGAAACTTGGGGTTTATGTCGGGACAAGGGTTTTTGAATGAATTTACATCAATAATCTTTGATCAATGCATGATTATGACCCTATCTTTGTAATTCCATGTATGTGCATCGTTACCTTGACCTGTATGTCACTGATTTCGAATTTTATTTTGAAAAATTGAGTTTTTGGAACCCCAATTCGTCTTTTGCATTTTCTGTATTTTTTGAACACAGTGAAGTTCTCTTAGGAAACTATAGTTTGCTTAACAACGGTTTGAAGCTGGCAAAAGGCTTTATGAAGCAAACTTCTCCTAGCAAACTCTATGTTTGAGTAGCGAAGTATGGGACTGAAAAGAGAATTATTTGCTGCCAGTTCACCTAGCGAGTCAAGATATCACTGCGAGTTCACTTAATGAACATCGTTTTCCAGAACAAGGTGAAGCTATTGACTTCGTTCGCTGGGGCTTCGCTTAGCAAATCGGGTCTTCGGGCCTTCGCTTCCAATTTGCTTAGAGAACATGCTTGGAAAGAAACATATGTTTTTCCCCCGAGTGCAGTTCCGTTCCGTGTCGGGAACTGGAAGCCTCATTATTGTGTGGCTAATGTTATGAATTGTGTATGCTATGATCACTTGTATTCTAAATCATGGAAATATATGATAGTTATATGTAAAGTGTTGAAAAGTGCATTATATTGAAATGAAATTATGTGATCATTACTTGTTCTTGTTTGTTCTGGTTGAACATTCGGATGTGTTACCTATGTGGCTTGAAGTGATTGTGATTTTGATGTGTGATTTAAGACAGAGTATTGACAGGGTAAACTTGGACATGGCGTCCAGTCTAGGCAAATCCTGTAGGATTTAAGACGGAGTACTGACAGGGCAAACTTGAACATGGCATCCAGTCTAGGCAAATCCTGTGTGCTTTAAGACGGAGTACTAACAGGGCAAACCTGGACTTGGCGTTCAGTCTAGAAAAATCATGTGTACTTTAAGACGAAGCACTGATAGGGAAAACCTAAACATGGCGTCCAGTCTAGGAAAATCATGTGTGCTTTAAGACGGAGTACTGATAGGGTAAACCTGAACTTGACGTCCAGTCTAGACAAATCTTGTGTGCTTTGTGTATGTGATTGTATGATGTATGCTTGAATCGAAGTAGACCTAGTCTACTAGGTGGTAAATATCTTATGATAGTTATTACCGTTGTGATGGCTGAGAGTGTCTGAAAACGGATGTTTACTCCAGTGGACAAACATCGACATTTTCGGTAAGTCATACACACTTGAGCTACCATTGCGATGTGCGAGCGGGTCTGAAAGGATGTTTCCGCGGCGGATAAATATCGGCGTGTTTTATATGATGAGGGTGTGATGCCATGTAGGCTACATCATGTCCGAAAACTCCCCTCTAGTGATGCCAAATAGGCATGGTCACTAGGCTTTCACCCGATGGGCTTGAGTAGTCATTACGATGTATTTGCACTTGCATTAACGCTTCTGTGTATGGATGATTGATGGGATTGTGATGCCAGTTAGGAAATATTGTAATGGATAAACTCATCATAAATGAAATTCTATGTAGGAATGATCTAATTCATCTAGCGGTCTGCATGTGGAAGTCTTTTGATGCATAGGCACAAGGGAAACTCATCGAGGGTGTGATTTGGCGTAACCTATGTAGATAGGTAGAACTTTGTTTTGGATTCCTCATACACGGGTACGACTATGCATATCTGTTGTGTTTGGCTATGTGCTTGTTGTTACCCCATTGGATAGTTATGGGACTTCCAATGGTGTGTACCTTGTTGTGCACTTGCACCCTGCCGTGAGAAAACCCCGAATTTGTGATGAATTTGTTTTGATTGTATGCACCTTGTAGAATCGAGTGAACCCTTAAGATAGGGACACTCACTTAGATTTAGTAATCTCACCACATTTCAATTATTATTTTTCAGAAACAGGTCATATGTTGAAGAACTGTTAAATGATCAGTATTGAAGACTGCTTGGGCAAGCATATGGCATGAAGACCTCATCAGATCTTATCTCTCTGTTGTGTATTATTGTAGACAAGCTAATTCTATACATTTGAATATTGAAGTGGTGTTGTATACGATTTTAGATTCTTGTCTTTTTCCAACTTATATATGTTTCTATGTAACATTTATAATATCACTGTATATTATTCCTGATATATATGTACAGAGTGTTATAAATTGTATAAAATAATATATTGCAAATTAATGTTTCATATAAATATATTCTTATAGTGTGTATAACACAAAATTAGAAAATGATAATTTTATTTTATAATTTTAAAATCAATTAAATAACTCTTTATTTATCTAAAATAATATATATATATATATATAGTTTTTTTTCTTTTGCTTCAAGAATATTTTATATTATAATATATGGATATTAAATTTTATACCTTTTACTTTTGATAATATATTTAAATACATTAAATATGTTGTTAGTTAGAGTAATTAAAAAATTTCAACACTAAACATTTTTAAAACGTAATTTGAAAGAGGAATTTAAATAATTAAATTAGTAATAACGAGAATTTAATAAACAAAATGGACAATTCATAAATATTTAGTGTAAAAATATGTAAGGGGTGTCAAATATGTAAATAAGCTTACTTTATTTTATAAAGCAACCCCAATATAGGATTTAATATATTTGAATATCTTTTTAGAATATTTTAAAACAAAACTAGAAATATTATACATTTTTTTGTATAATTAAAAATAATACATTGCAAATTTAGTTTCATATAAATTTATTTTTATAGCATACAGCATAAAATTGTATATGGATAAGGAATAATTTTTTAAAATAATTTTCAAATCAATTTGTTATCTATTTATTTCTGTAAAAATAATATATATATATATATATATTGTTTTTTACTTTTTTTAGAACTTTTTATTTCGAGTAATTAAAATTTTTCAAAAATTAACCTATCTAAAAAGTAATTGCAGAAGGAATATGAATATAATTAAATCAGTAATGAGGAATGTTTTACAATTGTATAATTATTATGCTGCTATGGATTAAAATAGTACTTGATAAAAAATTTATTAAGATAAATTACTAATTTCAAAAATAAATATTTTTAAAATGATTTAAGGAAGGTGAATATTAATATTAATTAAAGTTCTAATAATAAATATTTTTTATTGTTTTCATGAATTCTTGAACTTAGTACTTTGAAGTTAATATTACACTTTTTGTATAAACCGAATATTCACTACGAGTAATTACAAAGACTAATTCCTCAAATAAAGGAGAAATGTCAGAGATGACAAAACATCCCTTAATATAACTAATTAATATTTAATATTGAAACTTGTTTAATATTTTTATGATAAAAGCATATATATTATACAATGTTATGAATTGAAATAGATTATTTAATACAAGTTTTAATTTAAAAAGTAATATTTTTATTCATTTCTAAAATTGTGTCTTAAATATTATTTATATATATTCAAAAATTAAATTTTTTTATTTATAAATTTCATTAAAAAAATAATGTTCCATTTAAATAAGGGTGTAATAAAAACCTTTTTGTTGAGTGAGTGTTAAGTGAAATTAATGATTGTGTTATGATGATTTTGATGATAATGTTAGTTATGATACAATTTGAATGTATCACTCAATCTCAAGAATTTAAGATAAACAAGATTAATGAGCCTTAGTGTAAAATAAAGTGTGATTGGAATGCATGTGTGGTAGATTGTAGAAAAACAAAATGCTAACAATAACATTGATATGATTCTTGCATGACTAAGGTTATTTATTTATTTTATTTCTTTTAAAACTTATTCTATTTTTTTAATAAAATAAAATATTAAAGTTGTTTTTATTTTGTAGGTGCTCGAGTATGTGAAACATATGTACAATGCTTCGACCTGGAAAGTTGCAACGATAATAAATGTTGGAAATCCATCAATTCCTATGATTAATTTCTATCAATCTTGATGAACACAATTGTTATCACCACACAATTGTTAAATTGTAATTCATATGTGTCAAAAGAAGATTTGATTTGTTTAGATTTAAATAGATTTGAATTTAAATCTAGATTAGATTTGATTTAGTAAAGAGATATTTTGGGCTTGGGTTTAGCTTAGGGAGCAAGCTAACCTAAATCTATAAATAGAGGGAGTAACCCTTATTTTGTAATTAAGTCATTCACAGTATTTTGCAGTTGCAAAGTGAATTAATAAAGATTCCACAGTTTGTGGGCAGAATAGAAATTCTGCAGAAATATCCCCATTGTTCTTTTATTTGTTTGTCATAACTAATCATCAGTGGTGGTCGAAATTCATCATAGTATTTGATGGATTTCCAACATCTGGTATCAAAGCTTGTGTTACGATTCAAGGGAAGTATCAATCAAGAACGATTGAAGAATTCACGATGACAAGTTATGGGAATGCAAACTATCCAGCAACGCTGCCAATTCTGAAAGTTGACAACTATGAGAATTAGTGCAAACAGATGAAAGTCCTATTAAGGTGTCAAGGCCTTTGGGACCTTGTAAAAGATGGAGTCGAAGCGCTTGGCAAAAACGCTTCAGAAGAAGAAAAGAAGAAATACACAGAATCTGAGAAACAAAGTTATAAAGCATTGTTTATAATTCATCAATGTGTCAGCCCAGACAACTTCGAAAAGATTAGTGATTCAGAATCTGCAAAAGAAGCTTGGGAGATCCTGGAGAAATCTTTTGGAGGCGCTGAGAAGGTGAAAGAAGTGAGGTTACAAACTCACAAAAGGACCTATGAACTGCTTCAGATGGAAGACAGTGAAAACATATCTGATTTCTTCACTAGAGTTACAAAACTAGTGAATCAAATCAAGACATGTGGAGAAACATTAACAACAAGAGTTGTTGTTTCGAAGATCCTGAGATCCTTAGCTCCTAAGTTCGACCACATAGTGGTGGCGATCGAAGAAGGGAAAGACTTGTCGAAATTGACAAAAGAAGAGCTTCCAGGGACGCTCGAATCTCATGAACAAAGAATGAACGAAAGAGCTGCAGGAAAATCGAAGAGTGATGTAGCCTTGCAGGCACATTCAGCAAAAGAAACCAAAGGCAAAGGAAAGTATTTCGACAGAAGTAGAGGTGGCTATAACAAATCGAATGGTAGAGGAAACCAAATCGAAGGAGACGTGTCGAATCAAAGAAGACCACACCAAGGCAACCAAAGAGGTGGTGCTTCAAACAGAGAAAGAGGTGGTGGTCGAAAACCTGATAAGAGTCACATTCAATGTTACAATTGTCAGAAGTATGGTCACTATTTGAGTGATTGTCCAGAAAGACGAAAGAATCAAGAAAATGATGCAAAGCTTGCAAAACATGAAGAAGAAGAAGAAGAGATGATGCTGATTGTCATAACAAGAGATGAAGACAGATTCAAGGACCAATGGTACTTGGATTCAGGATGTTCATCACATATGTCTGGAAGGAAAGACTGGTTCGTCAATATAAAACCCTCAATGAAGAATATGGTAAAATTTGCAAATGACAACACACTAGCAGCTGAAGGTATTGGTGATGTTATGATCATGAGGAAAGATGGCAAGAAGTCAGTAATTTCAAATGTATTGTACATACCAGGCATGAAGAGCAATTTGCTCAGTATAGGGCAGTTGGTCGAAAAAAATTATAAAGTGTCAATCGAAGATAAGTTGATGAGAGTCGTTGATGCAAATGGGAGATTAATCTTGAAGGCTCATATGTCTCAGAATCGAACCTTCAAGATTGAACTAAATGTGATGGAGCACAAGTGCCTTTCGACTGCAGCTAGCAGAGATGAATAGATATGGCATTATAGACTAGGTCATCTCAACTTCAGAGACATCAGAGATTTGAAGAGAAGAAATATGGTTTCAAGATTGCCTGAAATTGATATTCCAAATGAAGTATGTGAAGAATGTGTGCAGACGAAGCAACACAAGAATAGCTTCAGCAAGGATGCAGGAAGCAGATCGAAGGCTAGTCTCGAAATCATATACTCTGATGTATGTGGACCAATTCAGGTGGATTCGATGGGAGGTAACAAATACTTTGTTACATTCATAGATGATTTCAGTCGAAAGCTATGGACTTACCTGATCAAGAAGAAAAGTGAAGTGTTCGAAGTATTCACCAGGTTTAAGTCTATGGTCGAAAGACAAAGTGGACGAAAACTCAAAGTTTTGAGAACTGATGGTGGAGGAGAATATGTGTCGAAAGACTTCGACAAATTATGTGAAAAAGAAGGGATTGTCCATGAGGTGGTGCCACCCTATACTCCACAGCAAAATGGAATTGCAGAAAGAAAAAATTGAACCATCATGAACATGGTGAGAAGTATGTTGAAAGGCAAGAATTTACCCAAAGAGTTCTGGGGAGAAGCTGTTTCGACTGCAACATACATTTTGAACAGAAGTCCTACAAAGAAGCTAGAAGGAATTACTCCAGAAGAATGTTGGTCTGGTGTGAAGCCTAGCTTAAGTCATCTGAAAGTATTTGGATCTATTGCACATAGACATGTGCCAGATCAGTTGAGAAAGAAACTTGATGACAAGTCAAGTCAAATGATCCTAGTTGGATATCATTCGACAGGAGGCTACAAGTTGTTCGATCCAGAGAACAAGAAGATTGTGATCAGCGGGGACGTGATCATAGATGAGTTCAAAGAATGGGATTGTACTGCAAATGTCAAGAAAGATTCAGTGGGAATCTTATTCGAAGAGCCAGAAACTCAAGTCGAAAGAGAAGTTCGACAAGAGGAGCCAGCAGATATACCCAGTACAAGCAGACCTCAAAGAACAAGACACATGCCTGCAAGATTGCAAGATTGTGTGATTACATCAGATGATGTAATAGATGATGAAGGTTAGCTGGTACATTATGCTTTCTATGCAGATGTCGAACCTGTTAATGCAGCTGAAGCATTAAAAGATTCGAAGTGGGTGAAAGCAATGAACGAAGAAGTAAAGTCTATCGAAGACAACAACACTTGGTCACTTGTCGTATTGCCCCAAGGCAAGAAGGCAATTGATGTCAAGTGGGTATACAAAGTGAAGACTAATTCGAAAGGTGAAGTAACTCGACACAAAGCAAGACTTGTGGCGAAAGGATTTATACAGAAAGAAGAAATAGACTTCGACGAAGTCTTTGCACCTGTTTCTAGGATCGAAACAATCAGGCTGGTTGTTGGTCTAGCAGAAATCAACAGTTGGCACATATGTCAGATGGACGTAAAGTGTTCATTCCTAAATGGACCCTTAGATGAAGAAGTCTATGTTAAACAACCAGTTGGGTTTGTGAAACATGACGAAGAAAGAAAGGTGTACAGGAGACATCATGACAAAGGGAGTGCAAGTCGAAGTATTCAGAAAGCTAAGGGCCATGATGAACATAGACAGTTTAGACACAATGAATTAGGTGGTGTGTTAAATTGTAATTCATATGTGTCAAAAGAAGATTTGATTTGTTTAGATTTAAATAGATTTGAATTCAAATCTAGATTAGATTTGATTTAGTGAAGAGATATTTTGGGCTTGGGTTTAGCTTAGGGAGCAAGCTAACCTAAATCTATAAATAGAGGGAGTAACCCTTATTTTGTAATTAAGTCATTCACAGTATTTTGCAGTTGCAAAGTGAATTAATAAAGATTCCACAGTTTGTGGGCAGAATAGAAATTCTGCAGAAATATCCCCATTGTTCTTTTATTTGTTTGTCATAAATAATCATCAGTGGTGGTCGAAATTCATCATAGTATTTGGTGGATTTCCAACAACAATAACGATGAAAAATATGAATGAAAGAAAGAAAGACAATGATTTTCTGCAGAATTTCTCTCTGCCCATAAACTGTGGAAAACTTCTTATTCACTTGTAACTGTAACTTTTGTAAATACAACTTGATTACAATAAAAGGGTTACTCCCACTATTTATAGATTTAGGTTAGCTTTCTCTCTAAGCCAAAGCCCAAAATTCTAAAAGTCCAAAATATCTATTTTAGAACTAAATCAAATTTATCTATTTTAAACATAAATCAAATCTATCTATTTTAGATCTAAATCAAACTTGAGTGTAACGAACTGCTTCGACACTTTGTTGTTTTCTATCGAGTAAACTATTTCAACACAAGGAGTTATGCTTTTAACACAACACCTAATTTATTGTGTCTAAGATATCTATATTCATCATAGCTCTTAGTCTTCTAAACACTTTGACATGCACACTCTTCATCATGATGTCTGCAATCTGGTTCTCAGCTCTGCAGTGTTCCATCTTTATCTTCCCTTTTGCTACTTGCTCTCGAAGATAGTGGGACCTCATTTTGATGTGCTTGCTTCAACCATGTGCTATCGGATTCTTCGCCAGGTTGATAGCTGACATGCTGTTGATCTTCAAGGTAATTTCTCCATGATCTTTCCCTGTGATTTATTAGACCAAGTTCACCATCTATGTTGCTTGACATGCACAAAGAGAAGAAACTAAGTATTCTACTTTGCATTATGATAATTCCACTACTAGTTCCTTTCTCGAACTCCAAGCAAGTGGTGCACCACCTAACATGAACGCATATCGTGTTGTAGATTTTCGATCCTCAGCATCACTACACAAGTTCGAATCAGAGTATCCCACTAACTTACACTCTTTTCCTTTATCAACTGCAGGAAATAAAATTACATAATCAAGAGTTCCTTTGAGATACTTCAGTATCCTCTTCGTCCCTTCTAGGTGTGATACCTTTGACTTCTACATGAATCTACTTACCATACCTACACTGTATGCTAATAAGGCTTCATGTGACAAAGGTATCTTAATGACCCAATAAATCTTCTGTATTGGATAAGGTCAACATCATCTTCTTCTGAGTCTTTTGACAGTTGCATCCTTAGTTCAGCATATGTCGAAGACGAGTTGCATTCTTCCATCTCAAATCTCTTGATAATTTCTCTTGCATATCTTCTTTGATGCATCATCAAACCTCTACTACTCTTGTAGAATTTGATGCCAAGGAAATATGAAATATCCCCCAGATCTGACATTTCGAATTCCTTGCTGAGATCACCTTTGAAGTCTTCGATCTCGTTCTTGCAACTACCTGTTATTAACAAGTCATCAAAATAGAGACATAGTATAAGTAATTCCCTATTGCTTCTTATTACATATACTCCATGGTTAGTTATGCACTTCAGAAATTCCTTCTCCCTTAGAAAGCTATATATCTTCTTATTTCAAGCTCTTGGAGCTTTGTTCAACACATACAAGGCTTTATGCAGCATGTACACCTTTCTCTCTTCGCCATGCTTCACAAACCCAACTGGTTGTGCAACATAGAATTCTTCTTCTAAGGGTCCATTCAGGAATGCACACTTCACGTCCATCTGACATATGTGCCAACTTCTCATTTCTGCTAGACCAACAAACAACCTGATTGTTTCAATCCTAGTCAAAGGTGCAAAAACTTCATCGAAGTCAGTTCCTTCTTTCTTGAGTAATCCTTTTGCCATGATTCTTTCATTGTGTCGAGTTATTTCCCCATTGGGTTTCATCTTCACTTTGTATACCCTCTTAAAATCAATTTCCTTCATTCCTTGAGGCAATTCGATAAGTGACCAAGTGTTGTTGTCTTCCATTGGCTTCACTTCTTCGTTCATTGCTTTCACATACTTCGAGCCTTTCAATGCTTCAATTGCATTAACAGGTTCAACATCTTCATAGAAAGCATAATGTACCAGCTCACATTCATCATAGACTACATCATCTGATGTAATCACACAGTTTTGTAACCTTTCAGGCATGTATCTTGTTTTCTCAAGTCTGCTTGTACTTGGTTGATCTATAACTTCTTCTTGTCAAACTTCTCTTTCAACTGAATTTTCTGGTTCTTCAAGTAAGATTATCACTGAATCTTACTTGACATTTTCAGTCCAATCCAATTCCCTAAGCTCATCTATGATCACATCCCTATTGATCACAATCTGCTTGTTCATTGGGTCGAACAACTTGTAACCTCATGTCGAATGATATCCAACTAGGATCATTTGACTTGAATTGTCATCAAGTTTTCTTCTCAACTGATCTGACACATGTCTATGTGCAATAGATCCAAATACCTTCATATGACTCAAGCTAGGCTTCACATCAAACCAATAGTCTTCTGGAGTAATTCCTTCTAGCTTCTTTGTTGGACATCTGTTCAATATGTATGTTGCAGTCGACACAACTTCACCCTAAAACTCTTTAGGTAAATGCTTAGCTTTCAACATACTTCTCACCATATTCATAATGGTTCGATTCTTCCTTTCTATAGTTCCATTCTGCTGTGGAGTGTAGATTTGCACCCCTCATGCGCAATTCCTTCTTTTTCACATAATTTGTCGAAGTCCTTCAACACATACTTTGCACCACCATCAATTCTCAAAACATTGAGATTTCGACCACTTTGCCTTTCGACCATATACTTAAACTTGGCAAATACCTTGATCGCTCTACTTTTCTTCTTGATTAGGTAAGTCCATGATTTTCAACTGGAATCATCTATGAATGTAAAAAAGTATTTTTACCTTTCATCAAATCCACCTGAATTGGTCCACACATATTCCTCACACACTTCATTTGGAATATCGATTTCTAGCAGTCCTGAAACTATATTTCTTCTTTTCAAATTGCTGATGTCTTTGAATTTGAGATGGCCTAGTCGATAGTGCCATAATCATTCAGCTCTGCTAGATGTAGTCGAAAGGCACTTGTGCTCCATCACATTAATTTCAATCTTGTAGGTTATATTTTGAGACGTGGAAGCTTTCAAGATTAACCTTCCATTTGCGTCGATGATTCTCATCCTCTTGTCTTTGATCGACACTTTGTAGTTCTTTTTCACCAACTTCCCTATATTAAGAAAATTTCTCTTCATGCCTGGTATGTAGAACACATTTGAAATTACTAACCTTTTTCCATCTTTCCTCATAATCATAACATAATCATAACATCACCAATACCTTCAGCTGCTAGGGTATTGTCATTTGCGAATTTCACCGTCTTCTTCATCGAGGGTTTTATGTTGACAAACCTATCTTTCCTTCAATACATATGTGATAAGCATCCTGTATCCAAGTACCATTGGTCCTTGAATTTTTCTTTATCCCTTTTTTTAAACATCATCAACATCTCTTCTTCTTCATATTTTACAAACATCACATCACTTTCTTGATTCTTTCGCTTTTCTGAACAATCACTAGAATAGTGACCATACTTCCGACAGTTGTAACATTAAATGTGACTCTTGTCAGGTTTTTGACCACCACCTCTTCCTCTATTTGCAACACAACCTCTTTGGTTGCCTTGGTATGGTCTTCTCTGATTTGACACGTTTTCTTCGTGTTGGTTTCCTCTACCAGTCAAATTGTTGTGTCCACCTCTACCTTTATTGTCGAACCACTTTCCTTTTCCTTTCTTATCCTTTTGTTGATTGGGCTTGTAGAGCCACATCACTCTTCTACTTACCTGCAACTCTTTCAACCATTCTTTATTTATGAGATTCAAGCATCCCTTAAACTCTTCTTTAGAAAAAGTTAACATGTCCTTCGACTCTTCTATGGAAACTACCACATGATAGAACTTCGGAGCCAAAGATCTTAAGATCTTTGAAACAACTTATCTTGTTGTTAACATTTCTCCACAAGTCTTGACTTGATTCACTATTTTCGTAACCCTAATGTAGAAATCAAATATGCATTCGTTATCTTCCATATGAAGAAATTTATGCATTCTTTTGTGAGTTTGTAACCTCACCTCTTTCACCTTTTCTGCACCTCCAAAAGATTTCTTAAGAATCTCCCAGGCTTTTTTTGCATTTTCTACATCACTAACCTTTTTGAAATTGTCTGGGCTGACACATTGATGAATTATAAAGAGAGCTTTATAATTCTTATTCTTCAATTCTTTGTATTCCACGTCTTCCTTTTCCTGAAGCGTCTTCATCAAGTGGTTCTTATCCATATTTTATAAGTTCCCAAAGACCTTGAAAACAGAATATAACCTTCATTTGTTTGCACCAATTCTCATAGTTATCACCTTTTTGATGGAAAATTTCCACTTGCATAATTCATCACCATAGATTTTCTTCTTCTTCCCTTGATCACTCAATCGAAGCACCTGATACTAGATATTGGAAATCCACCAATTCTTATGATGACTTTTTTATCAATCTTAATGAACAAAATTGTTATCATCACACAATAACAATGAAAATATGAATGAATGAAAGAAAGAAAGACAATGATTTTATGCAGAGTTTCTCTCTGCCCACAAATTGTGGAAAACTTCTTATTCACTTGTAATTGCAAATTCTATGAATACAACTTGATTACAAAAAAAGAGGTTACTCCCACCACTTATATATTTAGGTTAGCTTGCTCTGTAAGCCAAAGCCCAAAACTATAAAAGCCTAAAATATCGATTTTGGAACTAAACCAAATCTATCTATTTTAGACATAAATCAAATCTATCTATTTTAGATCTAAATCAAACTTAAGTGTAATAAACTGCTTCCACACTTCGACACTTCAACACTTCGACACTTCCTTGTTTTCTTTCGAGTAAGGTGCTTCGATACAAGGAGTTATTCTTTCAACATACCACCTAATTTATTATTTCTAAGCTATATATATTCATCATAGCTCTTAGTCTTCTGAACACTTCAACATGCACATCCTTCATCACGATGTATGCAATTTGCTTCTTAGCTCTGCAGTGTTCCATCTTCATCTTCCCTTCTACTACCTGCTCTCGAAGATAAGGGGACCTCATTTTGATGTGCTTGCTTCGACCATGTGTTATCAGATTCTTCACCAGGTTGATAGCTGACATGCTGTCAATCTTCATGGTAATTGCTCCATGATCTTTGAAGATGTGAAAAACACAAGAAGGGGGGTTGAATTGTAAAACTTAAATCAAAAGTTTAAACAACACTGTATTTTTATCCTGGTTCGTTTGATCTCAAACTACTCCAGTCCACCCGTCAAGGTGATTTCGCCTCTCTCCAACGAGGTCTTAATCCACTATATTCAAAGGAATACAACAACTACTTTAACAACTGTTAAAGCCTTCTTGAGTATAACCACAAACCAGTTTATCTCAAGGAAATCTCTTTACAAATAATTGAACAATAATGTGTTTGATGTTTTCTAATAAAACAGTATACCACAACTGTGATAATACACAAATTTAAGCTTAGACTGAAACTGGATTTGCTAGAGCGTTTGAGTGAGCGTGGTTGGAAAGCTTAGCAAATTGTATGAGTGCGTGCGTGTAGATTATTAGCCTTTTCTTTTCTCACACAGACTTGTTTATATAGCCAAGGCAAAGATACGTTGTTGTCCATAAATCACTTTCAATGATAATAACGTTCTTTCCTTTTTGAGAAGATCTTGTCTTGAAGAGAGCCGTTAGCAATTAATCTATCTTGAATACTTAGTAACGCTTCAGAGTGTTCTTTATGATAATCAGAGTGTTCTTTATGATAATCAGAATGTTCTTTGCTTTAGCTTATGCTGATGCTTCTGAGTGATGATGACTTGGTAAGGATCTTGATCAGAGTCAGAGTGTATATGTTTATGCGCAGATTCTGGTCATCAAGCTTCAGCGTATGATCTGGTAACTTCAGCGTGTAGCACATGTTATTGATCTTCTGATGCTGATATGATCTTCTGATGCTGATTCCATCAGAACTTCTGTAAACACAAACCATAATTTTAAGTAGCATATATGTCTTATATATAAATCTTACAATTTATTTATTCTTGTATTTTGTTATCATCAAAACTCTAATCAAGGGTTGTAGAATCAAACTCTGTTCTAACAATCTCCCCCTTTTTGATGATGACAAAAACCAGATTTTTTTTCAATTAAAATTAAGGAATAAAAGGTATCAGAGATTAAAAATAAGAAATAAAAGGTATCAGAGCTAAGAAGAGAAAACTCCCCCTGAGTTGATTACTTCCCTTTAATTCCATGAGTCTTTGAGCGTCAGAACTTTACTGTATCTTTCGTCAGAATTTTGTACCTGTTCAAGCTTTTCAGAAGAAAGAAATTCAAATAGATCAGAATGTCAGAATGTTTGAGACTTATGTCTCAGTAATCCGTTATTGAAAAATATCATTCTTTCTCCCCCTTTTTGCCAGTTATCGAAAAGCACAAATAATCAGAGTCAAAAATGCATTTATATTGAAAACAGAAGCAATGATAAGTTCAGAACATTTGTAAAAATATTATAGATAAACAAGTTATAAAAACAAGGAAATTCTAAGATGGAGGAGGAAGACGTGTGAACAGAGCTTCCAACATGCTCTTGATTTGTGTGTTGGTTTCCTGTTGCTGGGTTAACATGCTTGCTATTGCATCAATTTTGTTGTCCTGCTTATCCATTCTTTCATTCATCAGCATATCAGATCTTTTCAAGTCTTCAAGAGCCTGCCTGTCAATGGATGAAGCTTGAGGATCTTCAAAAACAGGATGCTTCTCAGAGCTTTCAGCAATATCTTCTTCCCCATGATGTAAGACGTAACTTGATGATTTGAAGAAGAAGCGTGAATCCAAAATTCCTTTACCAGAATAGGAAATGTTGGACCCACCAGTCTGTCAAAATACTTTTCCCAGCCTTGAGCTTTGACCTCTTCAGATAGATCAAACCCATTCTCTTGAAGGCTGTTGAAATCCACGATTAATTCTGACAGAACTTCTAGGTTTTTGATTGGTGTTAGAAGCATTATGTAAGGTTCTTCATATTGTTCAGATGAAACAGTTTTCTGGGAACCTGAAGTAGGAATGCTGGAAGAAGCCATGTTCACACGAAGGTTTTTGTGAAAAATATTGAAAGGGTTTTATGAGAAAGTAAGAACGCTGAAATCAGTAAGTTTGAGAGAAAATGAAGGTGAGGGTAAAAGAGTGTAAATGGTGTGAAGTGTGTTTAAATAGATTTCTAAACAATTTTGAAAACATAAACGTCAAGAGAGAGAAATTAATAATTATTATTAGCATTTAATGATAGCTGATTTTAGGGGATTTAGAAAGATATTTGGAACGGTTACCCATGACATGTGTCTCAATGCATCCAATCAGCGCTTTTTCCTTTTCAGAAACGTGAACGCGTGTTCAGCCTCAGAAAATAGCTGATGACTGAATGACACTTATTTGCTTGACTGAACAACATATTTCTATCCTTGAAATGAAGCACTCAGATCTTCATGGATAGATTCTGATACAATCTGCACTTCTAAAGTTCTGAAAGAAGATTGATCAGTAGTTCACAGAAAAATAAACAAAGTTCTGAAGGTTAAGATATGGAATCAAAACAATTTTATTCTGGGCAGAGCTTCATGCTGAGATGTTTCAGAATGAAGTTGAACCTATCTTCAGAAAGAGGTTTTGTAAAAATATCAGCCCATTGATGGTCTGTGTTAATAAATTTTAAATTTAAAATCCCTTTCTGAATATAGTCCCTAATAAAATGATGTTTTATTTTTATATGCTTATCCCTAGAATGCATAATAGGATTTTTGCTGAGACAAATAGCAGAAGTATTGTCACAAAGGATAGGAATGTTACTCTCAAATATCTGGAAGTCCTCAAGTTGACTTTTCATCCAGAGCATTTGTGTGCTGCATCCAGCTGCTGCTATGTATTCAGCTTCTGCTGTTGATAGAGCAATTGTGGATTGTCTTTTGCTGGACCAAGAGATCAGATTTTCTCCCAGAAACTGGAAGCTTCCAGAAGTGCTTTTACGTTCTACTCTGTCTCCAGCGAAATCAGCATCGTAGTATCCTACTAAGCTGTAATCACTTGATTTTCTATAAAACAAACCCAGATTAGTAGTACCTTTCAGATACTTGAAAATTCACTTAACTGCTGTTAAGTGAGATTCTCTAGGATCTGATTGGAATCTAGCACAAATGCAAAAACTGAATAAAATGTCAGGCCTTGAAGCCGTCAGATATAGAAGAGAATCAATCATACCTCTGTAGACCTTCTATTCTACCTTTTTACTTACCTCTTCTCTTTCCAGAATGCACGTGGGATGCATTGGAATCTTTGATGGCTTACATTCTAATAGATCAAATTTCTTCAGAAGTTCTCTAACATATTTGCTCTGATGAATGTAAGTTCCTTCTGGGGTTTGATTAATCTGAATGCCCAGAAAGAATTTTAGTTCCCCCATTAGGCTCATCTCAAATTCTGCCTGCATACACTTAGAAAACTTTCTTCCCAGAGAAGGTTTAGTAGATCCAAATATGATGTCATCAACATAAATCTGACATACTAAAATGTCATTCTTAACTGTCTTACAGAATAAGGTTGTGTCCACTTTCCCTCTGGTGAATTCCTTTTCTAACAGGAAGTTACTTAGTCTTTCATACCAAGCTCTGGGAGCTTGTTTCAGACCATACAATGACTTCTTTAGTTTGAAAACATATTCTGGATTTTTGGAACTTTTAAAACCAGGGGGTTGGTGCACATATACCTCTTCTTCTATATAGCCATTTAAGAATGCACTTTTAACATCCATCTGATACAGAGTGATGCCTTTATTAACAGCAAATAAGATTAAGAGTCTGATAGATTCTAACCTGGAGACTGGAGCAAAGGTTTCTGTATAGTTTATCCCCTCTTGATGACTATAACCTTGTGCTACCAATTGTGCTTTGTTTCTGATGACTTCACCTTGTACATTCAGTTTGTTTTTGAACACCCATTTTGTTCCAATGACGTTGAATCCTTTTGGTTTAGGAACTAGATCCCATACGTCATTTCTTGTGAATTAATTTAGCTCCTCTTGCATTGCTAGAATCCAGTCATTGTCCATAAGTGCTTCATCAATTGATGTTAGTTCAATTATAGAAACCAGTCCCATGAGGGATTCTTCAGAGTTTCTGAAGCTAGCTCTTGTTCTGATTGGATCTTCCTTTCTTCCTAAGATTATTTCTTCTGGGTTATCCATGCTGCTTCTGGATGGTCTTTTCTGGAGTTGATCAACAGAAGGTGATGGATTGCTTGCAGTTACTCTTTTTGATGTTGAGGGAGTGTCTTTGTTAAGAGCTTCTGATGACTTGTCTTCAGTACCTGTGAATTCAACTTCCATACCTGCAAGGAATTCATTCTGCTTTGACTTTTGAGAGTCAAGCTTATCATCAAAACGAACACTGATTGATTCTTCCATAATCTGTGTTTCTGTATTGTATACTCTGTACCCTCTTGAGCGTTCAGAGTATCCTAACATAATACACTTTTGTGCTTTAGAGTCAAACTTGTTCAGATAATTTTTTGTATTCAAAATAAAACATGTACATCCAAATGGGTGAAAATAGGAAATGTTGGGCTTTCTGTTCTTCCACAATTCATATGGAGTCTTTTCCAGAATAGGCCTTATGGAGATTCTATTCTGAATGTAACACGCTGTGTTTATTGCCTCTGCCCAGAAGATCTTAGCAACGTTAGTCTCATTGATCATGGTTCTGGCCATTTCTTGCAATGTTCTATTCTTTCGTTCTACAACTCCATTTTGCTGGGGAGTTATAGGACAAGAGAAATCATGCAGAATGCCTTTGTCATTAAAGAATGACTCAAAATCTTTGTTTTCAAACTCTCCACCATGATCACTTCTGACTTTGACGATTCTAAGATCCTTTTCATTCTGAACTTGGTTGCAGAAGGTGACAAACACAGAGTGTGACTCGTCCTTGTGTCTTAAGAACTTTACCCATGTCCATCTGCTATAGTCATCTACGATTACTAACCCATACTTCTTGCCACTTACTGAAGCAGTTTTAACTGGTCCAAATAAGTCAATGTGCAGAAGTTCTAATGGCTTAGAGGTGGAAACAACGTTTTTGGATTTGAAAGCTGGTTTTGCAAACTTGCCTTTCTGACATGCTTCACACAGAGCATCTGAATTGAACTTCAGGTTAGGAAGTCCCCTGACCAGATTGAGTTTGTTAATCTGAGATATTCTTCTCATACTAACATGTCCCAATCTTCTGTGCCAGATCCATTACTCGTTGTTAACAGACAGAAGACACTTTACATTCTGACTTTTTAGTTCAGAAAGTTTTATTTTATAAATGTTGTTTCTTCTCTTTCCATTAAATAGGATAATCCCATCTTTCTGACTAACATCTTTACATGAATTTTGATTAAAGATTATATCATAACCGTTATGACTTAATTGACTTATGGATAACAGGTTATGCATTAATCCATCTACTAATAAAACATTACTTATAGAGGGAAGATTTCCATTACCTACAGTTCTAGAGCCAATGATCTTTCCCCTCTGATTGCCTCCAAAACCTACGTGGCCTCCAGGCTTAAGTTCCAGGCTTTGGAACATATGCCTTCTTCCCGTCATGTGTTGTGAGCAGCCAGAGT
The DNA here is from genome assembly GCA_948472305.1 of Vicia faba. Classification (NCBI taxonomy): domain Eukaryota; kingdom Viridiplantae; phylum Streptophyta; class Magnoliopsida; order Fabales; family Fabaceae; genus Vicia; species Vicia faba. The sequence continues at coordinate 1,335,316,561 of OX451737.1, read as the reverse complement.
CCAGGTACCATGACTGGTGTTTTTGCTTTGCTGCTAAAGATATCTGCCACATGTATTATTTTATCCTTAGGTACCCATATTTTCTTGGGTCCTGATTTGTTAGTTTTACCAAAACTCTGATTGAATTTTGGTTTGACAGAGTAATCACTACTAGTATATTTTATGTCATGTGTGTGCCCATATACAAAGTGTGAATCAAGTGAAGTGCGTTTTATAACTAAATCCATGGCATTCTTTGGTGTAGGTACCTTACCTTGATATCCTATCCCTTTTCTGCCATTTCTGCTAACTCCATAGATCATTGAAGCCATTTTTCTTCTATCTATGTTTTTAGCTAGAAACTTCTGAAAGCTATGATCATACTCCTTAATGATCTCATCAGCACTGCTGGGAGTTTCAGGGATTGTTTCCTTCTGAGAGTTTTGCAATAGATTTTCTAATTTTGAAATTTTATCTTTTAACTCAGAATTCTCCAATTTTAGACTCTCAGTCTTATCAGAGTCAGAAGCAAGATTCCTTTTCAGGTTTCTGAATTTGACTCTGATCTGCTGATATCTTTCCAGAATTTCATTAAGGCTTTCAGCTAGTTCAGCCTTAGTAAAGTTTATAGCAAAGTCAGGGAATACCTCTTCTATATCTGATTCAGAGTCTGACTCAGAAGCTTCACTGTCTTCTGTTATGTTTGCCATGAGAGCTATGTTTGCTCTTTCATCATCTGATTCTGAGTCAGCTTTAGATGTGTCAGAATCATCCCATGTAGCCATGAGACTTTTCTTCTTTTCCTTGCCAAACTTCTTTTTGGGCTTTTCCTTCTGAAGCTTTGGGCAATCACTTTTGTAGTGCCCTTGCTCGTTACATTCATAGCAGATGATGTCTTTGTTGTTTGGCTTTCTGTTTCCTGAAGAACCTTCAGATCTTCTGTGTCCAGAGGAGGATTCTGACCTTCTGTATCTGTAGAAAGATTCATTATGATTTTCTGATCTTCTGGGATTCCTGAATTTCCTTTGCCTCTGCTTCCATAATTGGTTCACCCTTCTGGAGAGGAGAGATAGTTCATCTTCTTCTGATGAAGACCCATCAGAGGTTTCTTCTACAGCCTGCAAAACTTTGGAGTCAGATTTTCTGTTAGACTTTAAAGCTAATGGCTTACCTTGCTTTTGAGGTTCATCTGCTTCTAGCTCTATCTCGTGACTTCCGAGGGAGCTGACAAGTTCCTCCAGAGAGATTTTATTGAGATCCTTGGCTAGCTTAAGCGCTGTGACCATTGGCCTCCATTGTTTTGGCAAGCTTCTGATGATCTTCTTAACGTGATCAGCAGTAGAATACCCTTTGTCAAGAACTTTGAGACCAACAACAAGAATTTGAAATCTTGAAAACATAGTTTCTATTGATTCACTCTCTTCCATCTTGAATGCCTCATACTTCTGAATGAGCGCAAGAGCTTTGGTTTCTTTGACTTGAATGTTGCCTTCATGCGTCATTCTCAGAGAGTCAAACATATTCTTTGCAGTGTCTCTGTTTGATATCTTTTATATTCTGAATAAGAGATGGTGCTGAGAAGAATTGTTCTGGCCTTGTGATGATTTTTGAAATCACGCTTTTGCTGATCAGACATTGTTTTCCTTTCAATCTTCTGACCACTTCCATCCACTGGGTGTGTGTATCCATCAGTCACCATGTCCCACAAATCAGCATCATGGGCCAGAAAGAAACTCTCAATTCTGTCTTTCCAGTAGTCAAAGTTCTCTCCATCAAATACTGGAGGTTTGCCACTGAATCTATCTCTTTCTTCATTGTTGCCATTGTTGATGTTTTGATTTGGTCCTGCCATTGTGTTTTTCTGGTGCTGGATCTTGTACTGACACGGTTAAGTGTTATAAGCTCAGAACCAGGCGCTCTGATACCAATTGAAGATGTGAAAAACACAAGAAGGGGGGTTGAATTGTAAAACTTAAATCAAAAGCTTAAACAACACTGTATTTTTATCCTGGTTCGTTTAATCTCAAACTACTCCAGTCCACCCGTCAAGGTGATTTCGCCTCTCTCCAACGAGGTCTTAATCCACTATATTCAAAGGAATACAACAACTACTTTAACAACTGTTAAAGCCTTCTTGAGTATAACCACAAACCGATTTATCTCAAGGAAATCTCTTTACAAATAATTGAACAATAATGTGTTTGATGTTTTCTAATAAAACAGTATACCACAACTATGATAATACACAAATTTAAGCTTAGACTGAAACTGGATTTGCTAGAGCGTTTGAGTAAGCGTGGTTGGAAAGCTTAGCAAATTGTATGAGTGTGTGCGTGTAGATTATTAGCCTTTTCTTTTCTCACACAGACTTGTTTATATAGCCAAGGCAAAGATACGTTGTTGTCCATAAATCACTTTCAATGATAATAACGTTCTTTCCTTTTTGAGAAGATCTTGTCTTGAAGAGAGCCGTTAGCAATTAATCTGTCTTGAATACTTAGTAACGCTTCAGAGTGTTCTTTATGATAATCAGAGTGTTCTTTATGATAATCAGAGTGTTCTTTGCTTTAGCTTATGCTGACGCTTCTGAGTGCTGATGACTTGGTAAGGATCTTGATCAGAGTCAGAGTGTATATGTTTATGCGCAGATTCTGGTCATCAAGCTTCAGCGTATGATCTGGTAACTTCAGCGTGTAGCACATGTTATTGATCTTCTGATGCTGATATGATCTTCTGATGCTGATTCCATCAGAACTTCTGTAAACACAAACCATAATTTTAAGTAGCATATATGTCTTATATATAAATCTTACAATTTATTTATTCTTGTATTTTGTTATCATCAAAACTCTAATCAAGGGTTGTAGAATCAAACTCTGTTCTAACAATCTTTCCCTGTGATTTCTTTGACCAAGTTCACCATCCATGTTGCTTGACATGCACAAAGAGAAGTAGTATGTATTATGCTTCGCATGATAATAATGCAAAGATTGTCCATAATGTTTTGTTTATTTAAATTGTTTGATGATAATTATTTCTGTTACGCTGTTATTGAGTCGTTTAATATGCTAGGCTAAATTTATTTATCGGTATGTAAGGCCATATAGCCAAAGGGGTTTCAGCAACGCCAATTGATCAGTTCCTTTTAAAGAAAGAATAATTTTATGGTTTCAATTACTAGTTTTAAATATTAACTGTTTTGTTAAGAGAGTAAAATACAGATAGACGTTAGGATCAATAAAACGAGAGTTTGAGATAATAACTGGACATTAGTAATTGTGCATCAACTTAAAATACAGCGAGATTGCTTTTAAGTTGATTAGGTTTTGTTTGTTTCTAAAAATTATTTTTAAACCCTAATTAAAATAGCGAGAGCACTCACTTAGGTTTGATCGTATGATCTGAATCAATAAACACGAGAGTATGAGAAGAGGGTTTTCAAACAAATGCTTCCTACCAAAAACTGTTTTGTTAATCCTAGCTAGGTCAATGAGTTGCTAAATCCCCAAATTCAACCATTACATATCGATATTCTCCCTTGAATCTAAACTAGATTAAAATCAGTTAGGTTCCCTAAACCCCCTATTAATTACACTATTAGCCTTAGATTTACGTAGTAACCTAAGATAACGGTAGTTCAACATTTAGACCCTTGGGATTTGATAATCTTTAAAGCTACACGCGATATGACTCTATACTTGCCGTCTAGATTCTTTAAGACTCACAAAGTCATAATCATCACCATACCTACATTGTATGCTAAGTCAGGCCTCGTGTGACAAAGGTATCTTAATGACCCAATAAGTCTTCTGTATTGGGTAGGGTAAACATCATCTTCTTCTGAGTCTTTCAACAATTTCATCCTTAGTTCTGCAAGTGTCGAAATCGAGTTACATTCTTCAATCTCAAATATCTTGAGAATTTCTCCTGTATATCTTCTTTGATGCATCATCAAACCTCTATTACTCTGGTAGAATTCGATGCCAAGGAAATATGAAATGTCCCCAAGATCCGACATTTTGAATTCCTTGCTGAGATCACCTTTGAAGTCTTCGATCTCCATCTTGTAGCTACCTGTTATTAATAAGTCATCGACATAGAGACATAGTATAAACAATTCCATATTGCTTCTTCTTACATATACTTCATGTTCAGTTGTGCACTTCACAAATTCCTTCTCCCTTATAAAGCTACATATCTTCTTAATCCAAGCTCTTGGAGCTTTGTTCAACCCATAAAGGGATTTATGCAGCCTGTACACCTTTCTCTCTTCGCCATGCTTCAAAAACCCAACTGGCTGTGAAACATAGACTTCTTCGTCTAAGGCTCCATTCAGGAATTCACACTTCACGTCCATCTGACATATGTGCCAACTTCTCATTTATGCTAGAGCAACAAACAACCTGATTGTTTCGATCCTAACCACAAGTGCAAAAGCTTCATCAAGGTCAGTTCCTTATTTCTTAAGAAATCCTTTTTCCACGAGTCTTTCTTTGTGTTAATTTATTTCCCCTTTGGGGTTCATCTTCACTTTGTATACCCACTTAACATCAATTGTCTTCTTGCCTTGAGGAAATTCGACAAGTGACCAAGTGTTGTTGTATTCGATTTACATCACTTATTTGTTCATTGCTTTCACCCACTTCGAGTCTTTCAATGTTTCATTGCATTGACAGGTTCGACCTCTGCATAGAAATCATACTGTACCAACTCACCTTCATCATCAACTACATCACCTTATGTAATCACACAGTCTTGCAACCTTTCAGGCATGCATCTTATTTTCTCAGGTCTTCTTGTACTTGGTTGATCTATAACTTCCTCTTGTCTAACTTTTCTTTTAACTTGATTTTCTGTTCTTCAAGTAAGATTCTCATTGATCACATCCATGATGATCACAATCTACTTGTCAATTGTGTCGAACAAATTGTTACCTCATGTTGAATCATATTCAACTAGGATCATTTTACTCGACTTGTCATCAAGTTTTCTTCTCAACTGATCTGACACATGTCTATATGCAATAGATCCAAATACCTTCAGATGACTCAATCTAGGATTCACACCAAACCAACATTCTTCTGGAGTAATTCCTTCTAGCTTCTTTGTCAGACATCTATTCAATATGTATGTTGCAGTCGACACATCTTCACCCTAAAAATCTTTAGGTAAATGCTTGCCTTTCAACATACTTCTCACCATATTCATGATGGTTCCATTCTTCCTTTCTCTAGTTCCATTCTGCTATGGAGTGTAGGTTTGCACCACCTCACGTACAGTCCCTTCTTTTTCACATAATTTGGCGAAGTCCTTCAACACATACTCTCCACCACCATCAATTCTCAAAACATTAAGCTTTCAACCACTTTGCATTTCAAACATAGACTTAAACTTGGCAAATACCTTGATCACTACACTTTTCTTCTTGATTAGTAAGTCCATAATTTTCGAATGAAATCATGTATGAATGTAACAAAGCATTTTTTCCCTCCCATCAAATCCACCTGAATTGGTCCACATATATTCCTCACACACTTCGTTTGGAATGTCGATTTCTAGCAGTCCTGAAACCATATTTCTTCTTTTCAAATCTCTGATGTCTTTGAAGTTGAGATGGCCTTGTCGATAGTGCCATAACCCTTCAGCTCTGCTAGATGCATTCGAAAGGCACTTATGCTCCATCACATTAAGTTCAATCTTGAAGGTTCTATTTTGAGACATGGAAGCCTTCAAGATTAACCCTCCATTTGCATCGATGTCTCTCATCATCTTGTCTTCGATCGACACTTTGTAGTTCTTTTTGACCGATTGCCCTATATTGAGAAAATTGTTCTTCATGCCTGGTATGTACAACACATTTGAAATTACTGACCTTTGGCCATCTTTCTTCATAATCATAACATCACTTATACCTTCAGCTGCTAGGGTATTATCATTTGCGAATTTCATTGTGTTCTTCATCGAGGGTTTTATGTTGACAAACCAATCATTCCTTCCAGACATATGTGATGAGCATCTTGAATCCAAGTACCATTGTTCCTTGAATTTTACTTCATCCCTTGTTGTAACCATCATCAACATCTCTTCTTTTTCATATTTTACGAACTTCACATCACTTTCTTGATTCTTTCGCTTTACTGAACAATCATTAGAATAGTGACCATACTTCTGACAATTGTAAAATTGAATATGACTCTTGTCTTGTTTTTTACCACTGCCTCTTCCTCTATTTGAAACATCACCTATTAGGTTTCCTTGGTATGGTCTTCTCTGATTCGACACGTTTTCTTCGTGTTGGTTTCTTCTACCAGTCAAATTGTTGTATCCACCTTTAACTTTGTTGTCAAACCACTTTCCTTTTCCTTTCTTAACCTTTTGCTGATTGAGCCTATAGAGCCACATCACTCTTCGACTTACCTGCAACTCTTTCAACCATTCTTTGTTCATGAGATTCAAGCATCCCTTAAAGCTCCTCTTTAGAAAAAGTTAACATGTCCTTCGACTCTTATATGGAAACTACCACATGATCAAACTTCGGAGCCAAAGATCTTAAGATCTTTGAAAAAACTTCTCTTGTTGTTAACATTTCTCCACAAGTCTTGATTTGATTCACTATTTTCATAACCCTAGTGAAGAAATCAAATATGCCTTTTCTATCTTCCATCTGAAGCAATTCATGCGTTTTTTCGTGAGTTTGTAACCTCACTTCTTTCACCTTTTCTGCACCTCCTAATAATTTCTTAAGAATCTCCCAGGCTTCTTTAGCAGATTTTACACCACTAACCTTTTCAAAATTGTCTGGGCTGACACATTGATGAATTATAAAGAGAGCTTTATAATTCTTCTTCTTCAATTCTTTGTATTCCGCCTTTTCCTTTTCTGAAGCGTCTTCATCAAGTGGTTCTAATCCATATTTTAAAATTTTACAAAGACCTTGAAAACAGAATATAACCTTAATTTGTTTGCACCAATTCTCATAGTTATCACATTTAGGAATCAGAAGATTTGATGGAAAATTTCAACTTGCATAATCCATCGCCATTGATTTTCTTCTTCTTCCCTTGATGCTCAATCGAAGCTCTTGATACCAGATGTTGGAAATCCACCAATTCCTATGATGAATTTCTATCAATCTTGATGAACAAGATTGTTATCATCACACAATAACAATGAAAAACATGAAAGAAAGAAAGAAAGAAAGACAATGATTTTCTGCAGAGTTTCTCTCTGCCCACAAATTATGGAAAACTTTTTATTCACTTGCAACTCCAAATTCTATGAATACAACTTGATTACAAAAAAGAGGTTACTCCCACTACTTATATATTTAGGTTAGCTTGATCTCTAACCCAAAGCCCAAAATATCTATTTTAGAACTAAATCAAATCTATCTATTTTAGACATAAATCAAATCTATCTATTTTATATCTAAATCAAACTTGAGTGTAACAAACTGCTTCCACACTTCGACACTTCGACACTTCGTTGTTTTCTATCGAGTAAATTTCTTCTACACAAGGAGTTATGATTTCAACACACCACCTAATTTATTGTGTCTAAGCTATCTACATTCATCATAGCTCTTAGTCTTCTGAACACTTCGACGTGCACACCCTTCGTCATGATGTCTGCAATCTAGTTCTCAGTTCTGCAGTGTTCCATCTTCATCTTCCCTTCTGCTACCTGCTCTCGTAGATAGTGGGACCTTATTTCTATGTGCTTCCTTCGACCATGTGCTATCGGAATCTTCGCAAGGTTGATAGCTGACATGCTGTCGATTTTCATGGTAATTGCTCCATGATCTTTCCGTGTGGTTTCTTTGACCAAGTTCACCATTCATGTTGCTTGACATGCATAAAGATTAGCAACTATGTATTCTTCTTAGCATGATGATAATGCCACTATTGGTTCCTTTCTCGAACTCCAAGCAACTGGTGCACCATCTAACATAAACATATATCCTGTTGTGGATTTTCGATCATTTGCATCACTACACAAGCTCGAATCATCGTATCTCACTAACTTACACTATTTTCCTTTTTCAATTGCAAGAAATAAAATTCCATAATCAAGAGTTCCTTTCAGATACCTCAGTATCCTATTCATCGCTACTAGGTGTAATTCCTTTGACTTCTACATGAATCTACTTACCATACCTACATTGTATGCTAAGTCAGGCCTTGTGTAACAAAGGTATCTTAATGACCTAATAAGTCTTTGTATTGCATAGGGTCAACATCATCTTCTTATGATTCTTTCGACAATTTCACCCTTAGTTCTATACGTGTCGAAGTCGAGTTGCATTCTTCCATCTTAAATCTCTTGACAATTTCTCCTGCATATCTTCTTTGATGCATCACCAAACCTCTATTACTCTTGTAGAATTCAATGCCAAGGAAATATGAAATGTTCCCCAGATCTGAAATTTAGAATTCCTTGCTAAGATCACCTTTGAAGTCTTCGATTTCCTTCTTGCAGCTACCTGTTAATAACAAGTCATCGACATAGATACATAGTATAAGCATTTCCATATTGCTTCTTCCTACATATACTCCACGTTCAGTTGTGCACTTCACAAATTCCTTATCCCTTAGAAAGCTATATATCTTCTTATTCCAAGATCTTGGAGCTTTGTTCAACCCATAAAGGGCTTTATGCAGCCTGTACACCTTTCTCTCTTCGCAATGCTTCACAAACCCAACTGGTTGTGAAACATAGACTTCTTCGTCTAAGGCTCCATTCAGGAATGCACACTTCACGTCCATCTGACATATGTGGCAACTTCTCATTTCTGCTAGACCAACAAACAACCTGATTGTTTTGATCCTAGCCACAGGTGCAAAAACTTCATCAAGGTCAGTTCCTTATTTCTTAAGAAATCCTTTTGCCACGAGTCTTTCTTTGTATTAAGTTATTTCCCCTTTGGGATTCATCTTCACTTTGTATACCCACTTAAAATCAATTACCTTCTTGCCTTGAGGCAATTCGATAAGTGACCAAGTGTTATTGTCTTCGATTGACTCACTTCTTCGTTCATTGCTTTCACCCACTTCGAGTCTTTCAATGCTTCCGTTGCATTGATAGGTTTGACATCTGCATAAAAAGCATAATGTACCAGCTCACCTTCATCATCAACTACATCATCTGATATAATCACACAATCTTGCAACGTTGCAAGCATGCATCTTATTTTCTCATGTCTGCTTGTACTTGGTTGATCTATAACTTCCTCTTGTCGAACTTCTCTTTCAACTTGAGTTTCTGGTTCTTCAAGTAAGATTCTCACTGAATCTTTCTTGACATTTTCAGTTTAATACCATTCTTTAATCTCATCTATGATCATATCTCTTCTGATTACAATCTCCTTGTTCATTGGGTCGAACAACTTGTAACCTCATCTCGAATGATATCCAACTAGGATCATTAGACTCGACTTGTCATCAAATTTTCTTCTCAACTGATTTGGCACATGTCTATGTGAAATAGATCCTAATACCTTTAGATGACTCAAGCTAGGCTTCACATCAAACCAAAATTCTTCTGGAGTAATTCCTTCTAGCTTCTTCATCAGACATTAATTCAATATGTATGTTCCAATCAACACAACTTCACCCCAAAACTCTTTAGATGAATGCTTTCCTTTCAACATACTTCTCACCATATTCATGATGGTTCAATTCTTCCTTTTGTTAACTCCATTCGCCTATGGAGTGTAGGTTTGCACCACCTCATGCATAATCCCTTCTTTTTAACATAATTTTTTGAAGTCCTTCAACACATACTCTCCACCATCATCAATTCTCAAAACAATGAGCTTTCGACCATTTTGCCTTTCGACCATAGACTTAAATTTGACAAATACCTCGATCACTTCACTTTTCTTCTTGATCAGGTAAGTACATAATTTTCTACTAAAACCATTTATGAATGTAACAAAGTATTTGTTACCTCCCATCAAATCCACCTGAATTGGTCCACACATATTCCTCACATACTTCATTTGGAATGTCGATTTTTGGAACTCCTTAAACCATATTTCTTATTTTCAAATCTCTGATGTCTCTGAAATTGAGATGGCCTAGTCGATAGTGCCATAACCATTCAGTTATGCTATATGCAATCGAAAGGCACTTGTGCTCCATCACATTAAGTTCAATCTTGAAGGTTCTATTTTGATACATGGGAGCCTTCAAGATTAACCTTCCATTTACGTCGATGACTCTCATCATCTTGTCTTTGATAGACATTGTTGTACCCCAAAATTTTCCATCTCATTTTACTCCGCACATGCCCATTGAGGTTCTCAACCTGCTCAAGAACGCCCAAGAGTTGACCAGACAAACTCGCTCCTAAGGCAATGTACCTCAAACTAGGGTTTCCATTTTGATCAAGGTGTGGGAACTCCAAAGGTCCCAAATGACTTACATGGTCCTAATATGTTCTCAAGATCATATGTGTCAAGTTTCATGCCTTGCACAAGAAGTTTGCTCAGTCAACTGCTCAAATGCCTGAAAATTAACTACACTAGGTAAAAAGTCAACTGTGGCCCACATACAGTCAAACTTCAATATTTTTGGTCAACATCAACATTTTGAAGTGATATCCATCATTTTATAAAGGGTTGATCATGATTACTCAAGGAATGCCCCAAATTCATCAAAACCCAAAAGTTGCTAAATTAGGGTTTCACAAGAAAAGTCAACCAAACTTTGACCAAGCATAACTTCTTCATACTTTATTATAAATTTTCCATTCAAGGCTAATTTTGAATAGGATGAAATTCCCTACAACTCATCTTCATTCCGCAAGTTCAAAATATGCACTCATCAAAAGATATAAATTTCTACATTATAGGTCCTTTTGAAAAGTCAACAAAAACACCTTTTGGGTCAAAGCTTCTTACATGAACATGGAAGACCCAATTGAGATGAAACCAAAAGGGTTGTTTAGGGGACATTCTAAGCTTTCTAAAAAGTTTAAGAACACCCTCTCAGGGTTAAAAGTGAGGGAGATATGTATTGTCAAAATTGACAATTTTTGGAAATGTGCAGGAAGTCAATATTGATCAAAATGACTTTTTTTCTTCCAAATGGGACCATGTTTTCTTGTTTGAAACTTGTTCTTAAGATGGCCTACGACCCCTGAGCTTATCCACCTATTATTTTATTATTTTTATTATTTATTTTGATTTTTTATCCATTTAAATCAAAATAAATCAATTTAAATAGTAGAATAATCAAATAAAATCAAAGATTTGATTTTATGAGCATATTATGAGCCCATGAACAGCTAACAAATCAAAAAAATTCGTGCAAGAGCTAATTGATTGGAAAAGATCTTAATTTGGTCTATTTTAGAAACAAATCATACAAGGCAAAGAATGATATAAAATCTCCATAATTTGCAAAGATATGATCAGTTTTTGTTGACCTAAATCATTCTATGATATATACACAACATTTTCAAAGCATAAGGGAGGTTTTTGGGTCGTGAAAACAAGGAGGTCAACTTCAATTTTTTGTCAAAAAAATGCTGATCACATATTCCTCCATGGACTGATTCCAGTAATTCCAAGGCCAGCAATCCGTTCTTGGACATTTCTTGAAGCTATTCCAATCGTCCTCTAGCCTTAAAACCTTCAAAAATCATGCCTCACAGTGCCACGGTTTGCATCTTTTTTCAAGATTCGTTTTCAATAATTTATCCATCATAAACATATTTTGATCATATATCCATGCTTGCTATCATATTTGCAATGTTTTTGATTAGTTTGATTGAAGTTTAAGTGCAGGAATGGCACAATGCCATTGTTAGGGTTTTAAGGTCCCAAATTGGGAATTCCATATAGAGGCAAAATTGGACAAAATTAGGGGTACTATCATGCTTAAAAGATGATTTACAATTGATCCATGTCTTTGGTTTGAATTTATTTTGCTTGTGCTGCGTTTTTGAATTTTAAAGGTTTATGGCTACGAACAAAATCCGTCACTATAACTTTTAGTGACGGAAACGACTGTAGGTAAAAGTGGCAAAAAACAACAGTTATGGGGAAAAAGACAATTAGGTGGCCGAATCCCATTGGGTGCTTTGAATCACACGCGCATTTGGGAAAGACCAATTTATTTCCTTTATATTTTATTTATGTTATTATATTTACAACTAACCATCCCGGCACAGATGGCATAGACGCAGGCGGTGAAGCAAAGGGTTCTAGGTTCGATCCCAGAATCTCACGTTTTCATATTTTCTAATTTCTTTGTTCCAGGTCCCTGCGCACTCCTCATGCACTTCCATCACCATACCACAAGATCTCATCATATCCAGATCTAACACTCAACACATGCAGACCATGGTGAACCCTCAAACATGGCCAACACTAGATCCAAACGCCCGATTGAGCCAAAGGATTTCGGCTCAATGAAATTCAGCTTCACACCCCCAATCTGCTTTCACCACAGGCCCAATTACTTTCTTTCTTTATTTTCTTTTGATTTATTTGATTAATTTCTTTTTTACAAAACAACAAAAAAAATCATTTTTTATTTAATCATAAAATCAAGAAAACCACAAAAATGTAGAATTAGGTTTTTTATTCAAATTAGTTTTTTTTTTGGAAAATAATTAATTTAATAATATTAACTTGATTGTTTTCATAATTAAAATTAATTAGACAAATTAGGTTTAATTCACAAATATTTATTTTTCTCAATAAAATATCAAAAAATATTTTTTTAATTAATTAGATTTAGGTTAAGATTTCAAATATTTTTCTCAATAATAAAATACCAATAAATATTTTCTCTTAAATTGATTAGATTTTTAGAATTTAAACTTTGATTCCCGTACTTAATTCTCGCGCGCAATATTTTGTTTTCCAATTATTGTATTTGCTTCGGGTTTGTAATAGTTTTTAATTAGGGTTTACCGCATATTTTTTACTGTTTAATCCCCGGTTTTTGGTCATGTAACCCCCTTCCTAAAGCCTTGTAATAGCTAGAACTTTTAACTTTCTCGCTTTAATTTCCGCAAACTATAAATTGCTTATATGAATGTTAATAGGATTGTATGGAAAGACAAACTGAAAATTAATACGGTAGAAAACCCTAAATGTGCCAAGATAAATTAACTGAAAATTACACTCGCACATGCTCACTTCTAGGGTTTACTCTACTCCGGTTGCCTTCAGTAAACGATCATGAAGTATAGGGTTTGTTAGTGGTTGTCCTTTAGCCCCGAAAGATCTAAAATGACCCATTTAGATGTTGCTTCGGAAAAAGATCTTAAAGGCTTTAGGATGATTACTAACATTTCCTAACATTGCTTTTGTGATCGTACATGTCCCTTCGAATGTCCCTAAAAACTCCAACGACGGTGCTACCTATTCCTTAATAATAGGATAGCGCTGTCTAAAGGAAAACGAACACACTTTTTTGTGATTAGGTAGATTAGTTCCTAGGTAATTGCTCAAACAAATTTTTTTACACAAACACTTTCAAAATAGTTTTCAAAAACCATTTTGTCACGCTCTTGAGGACAGGCACAAGAGTTATCACAAAGTTAACCAACACTTTTTGTAAAGCACACACAAGAAATTTTCAAAATGAGCAAGCACCTAAGAGCCCATGGAAAACTATGGATAGAAAGGGTGCTAGCACCTTCCCTTCCTATAACCTACCCCCCGTACTCAGAAACATCTTGAAAAAAGATTTTTCTATTCTTTTTCCTTTTCATGATTGGATAAAATAAAAGTCGGTGGCGACTCTTTCTTACCGTGACATTTTACAAACAAAAAATGCAAACCAGTAAATACAGTCAGTTCTTCCACCGTATCACAAAACTGGCGACTCTGCTGGGGAAAGAATATAAAGTGGGGTAAACCATAGGATCTAGGTCATATTTAATTTCTTTCTCTTGATTGTTTTGCTTGCTTTATATTTATGGGAACTGTTTGGGTTATTTGATCCTACACCCGGATCGGGAAACACCTTTTAGGTAAGTAGCAATAAACTGTGAGGGACCTATGCTGGGGTATACCGACACGGTTGAAGCAGTAGCTATCTTGATGTGGTACTTTGGTTGCTACCCGTAACCCTTGAGTCAATCATGGAGATGTACAGGGCTGCCGTGTGGTGTCATAAAGCATCAACTGACCTTAGAACCTTTAATTGCACAACTTGTCCAGTAGGACATAGTGAGATGGCCGACTTTGGTGTATGCCCAAGGTCGACAGATACTCAATGCTACACTCATTGAGGTTTGAATCTTGAGTTTTGTTTGGTTGCGAGTCAATCGCCTATTGAACGAAGCTGTGGGAAAGATCAATGATATTGAGATCCCTTAGAACCCGGTTACTATTTATAGGATAGGTTGAACTAATCCAGCTTCAAGAGGGTATGACCTTAAAACCCATGCAAGCCTAAACCTATGGTTGTTTCTGTGACTTGTGTGCTTTCAACTTGAACTACTTGTAGAGTTTTATTACCTGACAACATGAGTTCCTTGCAGGTTTTGTTTACAGTTATTATCCAATAACTTGGATTTCTTGCAGGGTTTACTTGCTTACATCACTTCGCACCTTTGCTTAAAAGCATAGCTTAAACATCATAACATCATGCCTTAAAATTTCCTTAACCATTTCAAGGATCTCTAGGGCCTGTGATGCAGATTATGATAAATCAAACGTCTAGCAAGGGGCAAGGGGATTTATTTTCCTCTAGCCAATGTCGTCAGAAGATCAAAACTCAACAACTTGAGTCAGGGGCTATGACCACTTGATATGGTGAGCTTGACTCTCGTAGAATTCAACTTTTGACATTTTATTGTTTACCCCGCGAGATCCTTGAAAACATTGCATACATATCATACATATCATTGCATAACATGTTTCATAACAGGTTTCTCATCTCCTCCGCTGTTTATTTCAGCAATGGCTCTTGAACAAACTGTGAAAGATATTCAGACTCAGAACACGCAGTTCTAGCAAATGATTGTGGCTCTGGCCAAAGGATAGGAAGAGCTGAAGGCTCTGATTGTTAAGAAGAACACTAAGAAGACAAGAGGACAGCCGATGTGGCACATATGAGCAGAAGGTTCAGAGGGCCGCCAAGACGGGTTGTTGATTTAGCTTCTTCATCTAAAGCGGGAGAGAATCAAGAGGGTGAAGCCAGAGAAAAGGACCCTAGTCCTAAAGAGTTTGACAATGAAACTGATTATAATGAGGAGCAGTACCCTCCGGCTGATGAAAAATATAAGCAGTTAGAAGAGCGTCTGAGTTCTATGGAAATCCAGAAGGTTCTTGGGCTGGATTTTGAAGAGTTGGTTCTGGTCTCCGGGGTTGTCATCCCCCCAAAATTCAAGGCATCGGTATTTGATAAGTATGATGGGGTCTCTTGTTCTAAAATGCATCTCTGTTCCTATGTGAGGAAGATACAGCCTCATACTGCTGACAAAAGACTTGTGGGTTCACTTCTTCCAATAAAGTTTATTTGGAACACAACTGGATTGGTTCTATCAGCTAGAAAGAGCCAATGTTCGTAACTGGGAAGACCTTGCTGCTGCATTTTATAAGCAATATCAGTATAATGCAGACCTCGCTCCCACCCGTACACAACCCCAAAATCTGTCTATGGGTTCGAACGAGGGTTTCAAGGATTATGCTCAGAAGTGGAGAGATTTGGCTGGAAGAGTTCAACCTCTCTTGGCTGACAGGAAGCTCGTGGATATGTTTCTGGGAACATTGACTGGGCCATTCTTCAACCATCTGATTGGAAGTTGTGATATGGTGGGAGAACTGACTTAAAGGTTTCGCGTTTGATTGCAAATGTTGCGGTTATCAAGAGTCGCCACCGACTTTTATTTTATCTAAAAGGAAAGGTGAAAAAGCACAGAAAAGACCTTTGAGACTGCTTCTTGAGTTCGGGGGTAGATTATAAAAAGGGAAGTTATTAACACCCTTTTCATCCATGGTTTTCCATGGGCTCTTAGTTACTTGCTAGATCACTTGCTTTTGTTTGAAATTATCCTTTGTGTGGTTTTTGAAAGTATTTTGTAAAGAGGCCATTGTTTAGGCAATCTTTGTAATGATTCTCTTTAGTAAGAATGTATACAAAGATGTTGATCTTTTGAAAATGTTTTCAATTTTGTAAGATGTTTGAAAGTGTATGTGATTGTTTTGAGAATAGCAAGGATGTTTGTTTTGAAATGGAGCAAGTAATTAGGAGCATTCTACCTACTCAAATGTATTTCTTGTTCATTTTCTTTTCCTTTGACATTATTGTCTTACCATTCATTTGGTAAGCAACCCTATCTTTGGATGTAAACGGGACATGCGTGAGTCATCGTATATCATGATTAGCAATGTTGCAAGGAACCTTAGCATTCTCTTTTAGGGACTAAGATCATTTGTAAGGCAACTTATATAGTGTCATCGAGGGACTATGATCTTGTGTTCGTTTGTTTTTGCTAAGATACCTCACATGCGTAATATGGCCATTTTGTAAGGCAACCAAGTGGATTTTACCCTAGGGGTGCTTGTGTGCAAGTGTGTTGTTTTCATGCTTGATTTTGTCTTGAATTAGGGTTTTCTATTTGATTGATTTTGTTCTTTTTATACAAACCCTAGTTTACTAACATGTATATATGAAAGCGATAAATTGCAGAATTTTAAAGTTACTACGCTATTACAACATTTGGGAGGGGAGTGTACAAATTATAAATGGGGATTGCAAAAATATAAACCTAGTTAGTTTATTACAACCATATTGAAGAGGTATTGATGTGCAAAGATTTAAATGTACAAGATGAAATAAATATACAAGAAATGTAATTGTTAAGAAAATGGGCATTATGGATTTTTATGACAAAAAGGGGAAATCATTTAAACCTAATTAAAGAAAATAATTAATTAAAATTGAATTTATTTAAGAAAAAGATTTTAAATAAAACCCTAGTTCTATTGATTAATGAAAATAAGTTTAGAAAAAAGTATTTTTGGTATTTCTGTCTTGAAAATATTTATGACATCATGAAATATTTGTAGTCTTTTTTATATCAAAAATAATATATTTTAAAAGGTGTAAAAGAAAAATAAATATTAACCTAGTTTTAATTAAATTTACAAGGTGATTTGTAAAAAATAAATAAAGTATAGTTAATAAAAATATTTTTTGGTGAGAAAAATAAAATAAACTAAATTAAAATGAAGATAATTTTTTTTAAATATTTTTTATGATTTTTAATATTAGTGAAAAATAATTAAGAAAAAAAAACAAATAAAATTAAAAAAATAAAACAAATTGGGCCAGGGGTGCATAAGTAGGTAGGGAGGTCAGCTAATAAAAAAAACAATACCAGGCACAAAGGGCCCAGCGCCTGCAAAAAAAAGTTAGAAAGTCAAAAATATGAAAAATGGGAAAAAGGGTACCACTGGGGCTCGAACCCAGGTCCCATAGGTTAACAGGGGCGGGCTTTACCACTGGGGTGACTATACATCTGTTTATATAAACAAAAAAATAAATATGTAAGGAAAATCAAGTCCTGATGACTTCATCTTCAACCTCCAGCCGGTGTACCTGTAACTTCTTCATTTCTCAACAAAAATGGAAGATGACAAAATGAAAGTTGTTGCATTCTTCCTCGCGAATCTAACCATGTAAATAATTAAAGCTAAAAGTCAAAGATAAATGAGAATTTCTCTGGCCCTAATTTGAACCCTAAAAGTTTCAGAAACTTCAACTCTAAAATTCTCTAAGCTCAAGTCATGTAAATGCAAACTATGGATATGTACATCTTCGTTGCAATGAGGGCTATATTTTATCTTCACAAATGCAAGCCTAACATTACCTAAGTAATGAGATAGAAGTTCAAGAAAAATACCTCAAAACTGGAAATCGTGAAATGCAAATGAGCTTGATTCAAAGTGTTGCATGGATCAGGTTAGCTTCCTTGAGGTCCCAGGAAGCTAATGCAATGATTAGCTTGAACTGAATGTGGCTGAGGAGCTCTGGAGAAGTCAAGTTATAGACCCCTGTTTTTGAAAATGGAACTTGATGATGGAGGTTTTACAGTTGAGAAAATGGACTTTGGGTGGTTTGTATTTGATGTTTAGAAGCTTTTGGAAGTGAAAGGCCAAAGAACGCACGAGGGGATTTGGAGTTTGGCATGTAAAGTCAGAACTTGCACAACAATGGTGTTTTGAGACAATTTCTGAATAGAGGGAATTTTAGTGAGTTTTAGGGTCTTCAAGCTCGTATCCTATCTCACAAATAGTTCTTTTTATTTATAAGCAACAAGTTTGGAGACTTGTTGTTAATTAGAATTTGAAATTACATGTTTATGCATAACATGTAATTTTTGAGAAAACAAGTTTCAATGCATTGTGTACTTGCTAAGATAGAGTGGTTATGCTTTAAACACACTTGCTTCTGACTTGGAGATGAAGTTTTATTAGAGGGAACAAGTTAGAGGCTCAAGAGTGGACTTTATGCATAAAGCTTGCTTTTCAAGAATGATATTGTTAACTTTCATCCCAAAATGGCAATGTGAATTGGATAAAGCTTAAATCACTTGGATTATAGCTCAAAGGTTTGTGTAATCCATTAATCATGGAGTGAAAAACAAGTTTGAGGCCTGAAAAGCAAAGATTATGCAGCCTAACATTGATTTGCATTTGTGTTCATCATGAAAATGACCTATAATTCAAGTGACAAAACACCAACTTCATCTCTTCGATTCTCCCTACTCAAGAATCATATCAAGGAATTAATTTTACATTTCGGAAATCTTGAAATGTGCTCTTCAACTCATTTTTGAATTGATTTTGAAGATTCCCCTTGGAACTATGTGAAAAATTGCCATGAAGTTAGGTCAAAAATCAGCCTAACTAGGGCAAAATTTCACCAAGTCTTTTTTAGTTCATGAGCATGTATTCATAAAATTATAACTTGAGATCCAAGCAGTTTTAGGAGAAGTTGTGTGAAGAAAAGTTGTAGATTTCATGGAGATCTACAACTTTCATGTTGGAAGTTTCCTTTGAATCATCTTGCATCATAATGAAATAATTTCTCAAAGTTATGAAAAAATAAGAAATTTTTTACACTTAGAAAAATTTCTAAGTTTAGAAATTTTGACTTTCCAAAATGAAATCTTGATTTCTTGATTTCTTAATTTCTTAATTTCTTGATGAATAAGTTTCCTATTTTGACATGTTTTGATGAATTGTGATCTTTGGTACATGAATTTGACCAAAAAGTCAAAGTTTGACTTTTCAGTATACAATTGACTTTTGATCAGTTGACTGCAAAATTCATTTGTCCATCTAATGGATTTGAAATGTTTTGAACCATGTCATTAGGTCAAAGTGATGCAATTGGACTCTTGAGATCATGCCTTAAACCAATTGACCATTTTCTAGGTAAATGTGATACGGTGGCAGAACCGACTATTTGATGCTAATTTGCGTTTTGCGTTTTTTGTTCGCAGAATTATCGCGGTAAGCAAGAGTCGCTGCCGACTTTTATTTCATCCAATTTGGAAAGGAAAAAAGTATAGAAAAAATCCTTTTTTGAGATATTCTGAGTGCGGGGGTAAATTATAGAAAGGGAAGGTGTTAACACCCTTTCTATCCATGGTTTTCCATGGGCTCTTAGGTACTTGCTCATCTTTTAAAATTGCTTGTGTATGTGCTTTGTTTTTTTGAAAATGTTTGACTTCGTGATAACCCTTGTATCAGTCCTCAAAGGTGTGACAAAGTTGTTTTAAAAATTTGTTTGAAAAGTGTAAGTGTGAAAAGTTTTGATTTGAGCAAGTACCTATTAGCATCTACCTACTCGAAAAAAGATCGTTTATATTCTCGTTTCCTTTAGACCGTGTTATCCTACTATTAGTGAGTAGGTAACCCTAGTCGTTGGAATTGTAAGGGTCAATTCGAAAGGGACGTACAATCACTAAAGTAATGTTAGGATACATTAGTAATAACCCTAAAGTCTTAAGATCATATTCGAGACAACATTTTTGAGGCAACATTTTCGAGGCAATATTTTCGAGGCAACATTCGAATGGGACATTTGATCTTTGTTACACAGGAAGGCAACCACTAAAACACCCTATACTTAATGATTGTTTACTGAAGGCAATATAAGTGAGAGTATACCCTAAGAGTGATATGTGCGAGTGATTAGTTTCAGTTATTTATCTTTTCACATTAGGGTTTTCTAACTGGATTAATTTGTCATGCATTCTTGTCATACAGTCCTATTAGCATACATCTAAACAGTCAAATATTTTCCAGAATTAAAATGCAAGGAAGTAAATCTATGCTATTACAAGGCTTCGAGGAGGGGGATTAATTACATAGCCAAAAATCCGAGAAAAAGCGATAAATAAAAGCCCTAGATTAAACTATTACAAACCATGAACATTTACAAAAATATTGGTAAAAATAATAATACGCGCACGATGAATCGAATGCAGAGCAACTAGGGTTTTGACCCTTGCCTAAACCTAATTGCGATTAGTTAAAGAAAATGTTTTTGTTTTGTTTTGTTATTTTAAGAAACTAAAGAAATTATTACATTTAAAAAGAAAATCCTAATCCTAATCAATTTTAAATTAAAAAAAATAAATTAATTTTCTAAGACCTATTTTTTTTGTATTTTATTATTTGAGAAAAAGAGAAAAATAAAATTAAAAGTTAACCTAATTTCTATTTTGATTTTATTTATGAAAACAAATTACAATTTTCCTAAGTTAAACCTAAATTAAATTAATTTTGATAAAAAAACTAATATTAATTTTTGTGAATTATTGATTTTATGTTTTTTGGGAAAAAATAAATTAATTTTTAAATTAAAGAAAATAAAATAAATATTAAATAGAATAATAAAAAAAGAAAGAAATAAGAAAAAAGTGATGGGCCTGTACTAGCAATTATGGGGGGTGCGTTGTGGAATTCTGAGCCCAAATAAGCCAGGCCCGTTTGACTTTGCTGGATTTGATGCACTTGTTAACTTAGGGTGCATGATGGACCTTAAGTAGAAGGCGCTAGATCCTGGCTAGCTGATGGATCTGACGATTGGATCTTGATATCTCATGATTGACTCCAAAGGGCGTGACGCACTGGAACCTATAGATAAAATCAGAAAAAATGTAAAAGTACCACGCCTGGGGTCGAACCCAGGACGTGTACCTTATAGACTCTCCCTCTTGACAATTGCGCTGGAATGTTAGTCATGATATTAACGAAATAAATAAAACATGAATGAAAACAAGGTGCTAGATCCAGATCAGCAAATAATTTCACGCGTCAGCAAGCATGGACCAATCAGATGGGGTGAGAAAAAGTCATCATTTGTTTCAACCAATGGAATTATGAGAAACGGCCACGCAGGCTGGTTGACCAGAGACCGGTCAGTCCAACCACCGGAGTCAGTGGTTTCCACCGTCTTCTCCGGTGGGCCACCTGCAAATATTAGTTAAACTGAAAAACAAATGATGCCAACTGCCTTAAAAAGATCCCCTGATCACGATTTTTCCCTTTAAATAAACTAATTCCCTATGCATCACTGGATTCGAACTTGAAAACCTAACCACAATCAACAATGGCATAACATGATCCTGGGAATTAGCTTCGCATGTGATACGCTCAAACACACATAAACATCAGTAGAAACACATGTGTATGATCAATATGAATTTATATCAAGTATTGCGCGAGTTTGAGGTCAAAGAAGTTTTACCAACAGTGAGACACTGATATGCTGTTTTGAGGATGCTACAGGCTTTGCAAATGGTATGGTTTCAACCCTGGGAATTTCAGCAAGATAATGGGGGCGATTGGAATCGAGGGAAAGAGGCTAACCAAGGTGTTTGAAGATTGCACACTTCTTTCAATTTTTTGTAATCTTCTTTCTCCTTCCTTGGCGGGCTGCGTGTGTTCTCTCCCCGATTTTAGGATTTGAAACCTTTATTTATATGTGAGGCCAACAATAGGTTAACATTCTTGGAGAAAATCCAAAGAGATATGGAATTTTCAATTTTGCTTCAAATCTATTTATTATCCAAATATTTCTTTCCCTTTCATAGCATGGCATGATTTTTTGTCTATTTTTAGCATATTTGATCCATCATTCAATGTAAAAATCAAATCAAATCAAATCCATATTATTTATCTAACTTAATTTGATTTTTCCAATGATTGAAACCAAGATAAATCAAATTAATAAGACAACAATGCATGGATGGTTTTATGGGTCGTGGACCACATTGTAATTGAGGTGCAAGCATAAAAAGTTGGGCCCATTTAGCAAAAAATGCAAATTTGAGCATTTTTTACTTTTGGCAATTTTGCAAAAAAGGCAACTTGGCCAATGCATAACTTTCTCAATTTTGACCCTAGAGATGTGTTCTTGGACTCTTTAGAAAGCTTAGGATATCCTCTAAGCAACCCTTTTGGTCTAATCTCAAATGAGTCTTCCATGTTCATGTATGAAGCTTTGACCCAAAAGGTGTTTTTGTTGACTTTCCAAAATGACCTATAATGTCAAAATTCACATCTTTTTGTGAGTGCATATTTTGAACTTGCGAGATGAATATGAATTGTAGGGAATTTAATCTTCTTCAAAATGAGCTTTGGATGGATCATTTATGATAATGTATGAGAAAGTTATGCTTGGTCAAAGTTGAGTTGACTTTTCCTACAAAACCCTAATTTAGCAACTTTTGGGTTTTGATGAATTTTAATCAATCCTTGGTGAATAATGATCAACCCTTGATCAAATGATGAATGATACTTCAAAATGAGGATGTTGACCAAAAATCTTGAAGTTTGACTGTATGTGAGCCACAGTTAACTTTTGACCTAACATAGTCAATTTTTAAGCCTTTGAGCAATTGACTGAGCAAACTTCCTCTGTAAGGCTTGAAACTTGACATGGGTTATCTTGAGAACATATTAGGACAATGGTGAGCATTTGGGATCCTTTGGACTCAAGCATCTTGATGCAAAATGAAACCCTAATTTTAGGTAGACTGCATTAGGAGAGAGTTTGTCTGGTCAACTTTTGGACTTCCTTGAGCAATTTGAGGACCTCACTTGACATGTATTGAGAAATATGGGAGGGAAAATTTTGGGGTACAAGAGATGCCCATGTTCAATCTTCTTAAACCTGAGGATGTAGATTGGCTCTTCTGCCTTTCGTGATCTGAAGGTGGAAGATGATTGAACACTAGAGTGCCCAGAAATTTGCACTCGCATGAAGTGATGCTTGATTTGTGATATCGGAAATGGGCTTATAGATTCCATTTAGAAGTTGCTAGAGAGTTGTCGGAGACGGGCTTAAATATGCCATTCGAGGAAGCGTCGATCACATAAGAGATTCCTTTACGAGAACCCGTATACCTTTTGTCTGAGGAGGACTCCGCTGGGGAATGATGGTCTCTGTCTTGAGGGAAATAGAGTTTTAGGAGCTTCAGTTGTGCTTTACCCTACTGGGGAAATAACTCCTACTTTAGGAAGCGAAAGTGAACTGTGTGTTTGGTCGGGGTATATGTTGCACTGCGACTTATTGGGGAAGTGTGAAATCAATTGTGTTTGATCGGGTCCCGGTCTTACAGTGTTATGGACTGTTGTCTGGGGATAAGAGAGGAAGAACCCAGATAGTGAGGTTATGAGAAGGAACCTAGGTAGTAGGGTTGCCTTGATATGAAAGCCTGGATAGTAGGGCTGTGAGAAGGAACCTGGATAGTAGGGCTGTGAGAAGGAACCTGGATAGTAGGGTTACTTCGAGATGAAATCCTGGATAGTAGGGCTGTGAGAAGGAACCTGGATATTAGTGTTACTTCGAGACGAAAGCCTGGATAGTAGGGTTGTGAGAAGGAACCTGGATAGTAGGGTTACTTCGAGATGAAAGCCTGGACAATAGGGCTATGAGAAGTAACCTGGATGAGGTTGCATTTGTTGTTGATGATTACTCTGCTTTAGCTTTGAGTGTTGATCATGTACCTGCTGGAAATTGTTGATAATAATTGTCTTTTCTTGAAATAAATACAGGGTTAGTTATGTGCGATGCATGAGATGAATTGTATGCTGACATTCTCACAATAAATGAGACTATGTTATATGTGATGATGAATGAACATGAAATGATGACGTGATAATCTGAATCTGGGAAAATAAATCCCTAATTGTTGTTTGGAGAGTATGAGAAATGGTATTCTTGACCGCTGTAAAAAACCATAGCTTTTCCACTTCTTTTGTGGATGGTGAACAAAGATGATTATGCTGAGGATTTGCCCCTTGTTTACGAATATTATGTCGAGGAGAGACTCTGTCTGAGGATAACTCTGCGGGGAATAACTCTGTTGGAGAGGATATACTCTACTGATAGCTCTGCTGGCTTGAGGAAATAACTCAGCTGGGGATGCATTTTCCGTTGCTGGTGATAGGGAATTCTGTCGGAGATTTGAATTTCTGCTGATGAGAGAAATAAACTCTGCTTGGGAAAACAATTACCGATTCACTCGCGATTGCGAACCTTAGCTGGGGAGAGTTATGTCTTATTTGGGAAAGCTGATGTCGCCGTCTTTGGATACTTTTAACTATGTGGGGAGTGTATGTACCACTTCTCATGTTCTCAAGCTGGCTTTATCCCTGTACCTAACGGGCAGAGTAACTGTAAGGTTTTGGACACTTCTTATTTTTCCTGTTCCTGAAATTACGAGTAATTTGTCTTTTGTTTTTTATGTAAATATTTGTAAGCAGTAATTATTTTCAAATGCATATATAAAAAATGAATCATTGGACGTTCTTGCAAAACAAAACAGAAAAAGAAAAAACAATTTGAAATTTCTTGTGAAAATGAGTTGTATTGATTTTCGAAGTTAACCTATAATAGGCGTTTGTACAAAGAGGCTGACGTCCCAGTAAGAGAATGTCGCCGAAAGATAGAAATTACAATTTCTGTAAAAGAAAGAAAAAAATAGCTATGTAAAACAATCCCATTGGGTTTCAACTCTGCTTATTGCCTTTATATCTTCAAGCGTCTCATCACTTTGCTGCTTGGTCGAAGGTTGATCAGATTGATTGGCGTCGTCTGAGCTTGATAGTCGATACCGAAGTCTGGCTGCGAGGTGATCCAATGAGACATAGTGTTACACTTTGATCCCTAATTTTTTCCTGGACCTCCCTTTCGTGTTTTCAGTCAACCGGGATACCCCTTTTTGCCCAAGCCGCCTTTTCAGGTTTTCTACTTGCCGGGTTTACAAATTTTTTTATTTTCATCCCTTTCTTTTTCCCGAACACTTCTGGTTCGCCGGGAATCCCTTATTTTTGCCTAGGCCAGTCAACCTAGCGGGTCTTTTGATTATGCGTAGTATCTGTTCACTATGTCTGCATTGACGGGGTGAGGAAGGTCGTCACCATCCATGGTGGTTAGAATCATGGCTCCCCCCAAGAAAATGTTCTTAACCACATATGGCCCTTCGTATGTGGGGGTCCATTTGCCCCTGGGATCACCTTGCGGTAGTATGATGCGTTTGATCACTAGATCCTCGACCTGATATTCTTGACGTCTGACTTTCTTGTTAAAAGCCTTTATCATTCACTTTTGATATGTCTGACCGTGACAGATAGCAGTAAGTCTCTTTTTGTCGATTAGGTTCAGCTGATCAAGTCGTGTTTGGATCCAATCGTATTCGTTCAAACCTGCATCCTCATAATTATGAGAGAGGGTATCTGGACTTCGATGGGTAGTACTGCCTCCATGCCATACACCAAGGAGTAGGGTGTTTTCCCTGTCGACGTTCGTGCTAAGGTACGGTACCCATGAAGAGCGAATGGTAGCATCTCGTGCCAGTCTTTATATGTCACCGTCATCTTCTGCACAATCTTCTTGATATTCTTGTTAGCCGCTTCAACAACCCCATTCATCTTCGGCCGGTAAGGAGAAGAGTTATGATGCTGAATCTTGAATTGTTTGCAAAGTTCGGTGATCATCATGTTATTGAGATTTGTACCATTGTCAGTAATGATCCTCTCTGGTACACCATATCGACAGATCAGATTGTGTCGGATAAACCGTGCCACGACGTTCTTGGTTACTGTAGCAAAGGAAGGTGCCTCAACCCACTTTGTGAAATAATCAATTGCTACCAAAATGAAGCGATGCCCGTTAGACGCATTAGGTATGATCTCGCCGATCATGTCGATACCCCACATTGCAAAAGGTCAAGGAGCTGTCAAAACATTCAGAGGAACCGGAGGTACATGCACCTTATCAACATAGACTTGTCACTTATGATAGGTTCAAGAATGATGATAGCAATCGGCTTCCATAGTAGACCAGTAATATCCTGCCCATAGGATTTTCTTCGCCATAGTATGTCCACTGGAATGAGTTTCGAAGGTACCTTCATGTAACTCTGCCATGATTCTCTCTGCCTCGCTTTTGTATACACACCATAGTAGTGTGGAGTCATGGTTACGCTTATAGAGGATTCCATTACTGATGAAGAACTTCGCAGCAAACCTTCTCAGAAACTTCTTATCATTAAGAGATGCCCCCGCGGGGTATTCCTGAACTTCGAGATACCTTTTTACCTCGTGAAACTAGGGTTTATCTGCTACCTCTTCAGTCTCAATGTCATAGCAATGTGCGGGTTCATCCAACCTCTCAATGGTAATCTGGGGAGCTTCATTGTCCCACCTGACTTTGAACATAGAAGACATGGTAGCTAGCGCGTCCGCTAACTAATTCTCCTCTCTTGGGAAATGTTCAAAGGTTACATCCTCAAAGTGTGGGAGCAATGTCAATACATATTCTTTGTAAGGAATAAGATTCGGGTTCTTCATATCCCACTCGCCTTTGATCTGACTTATCACTAGAGCGGAATATCCTAATACAATCAAGAACTTAATCCTCAGGTCAATAGCAGCTCGAAGACCTAAGATACACGCTTCATACTCTGCCATATTGTTGGTGCAGTTGAAACATAATCGGGCAGTGAATGGAGTATGACAACCCTCAGGAGATATAATTACAGTGCCAATGCCATTACCCAATGCGTTCGAGGCTCCATCAAAATACATAGACCATCGGGATCCTTCCTCGGGTCCTTCATCTGATCCAGGTTCTTCGCAGTCGGTTACCAACATGATATTCTCATCCGGGAACTCGAAATTTATGGACTGGTAGTCATCCACGGCCTGATGCGCCAAATGATCCACAAATACACTCCCCTTGATTGCTTTTTGGGTTGTGTATTGGATGTCGTACTCGGTTAAGATCATATGCCATCTTGCTATTCTTCTGGACAAGGAAGGCTTCTCAAAAATATACTTGATTGGATCCATTTTTGATATCAACAAAGTGGTGTGAGTCAGCATATACTGTCTCAGCCGGCGAGCAGCCCATGCCAAAGCACAACAAGTTTTCTCGAGCAATGAGTATCGGGTCTCATAGTCGGTAAACTTTTTGCTAAGGTAATAAATGGCGTGCTCTTTTCGGCCAGACTCGTCATGCTTCCCCAGCACACGCCCCATCGAATTGTCCAGCACTGTCAAGTATAGTATCAAAGGTCTTCCTTCAACTGGAGGCGTCAAAATTGGCGGTTCTTGAAGGTAGTCCTTGATTCTTTCGAACGCGGTCTGGCATTCATCATTCCACTTTACCACTTGATCTTTCTTCAGAAGCTTGAAGATTGGCTCACAAGTAGTAGTCAGATATGAAATGAATCTGGCAATGTAATTAAGGCGTCCCAAGAAACCTCTAACCTCCTTTTTTGTGCGGGGAACCGACATCTCCTGTATGGATTTTACATTTGCAGGGTCCACCTGAGTACCTTTGTCACTGACAACAAAACCCAGAAGCTTACCAGACCTTACCCCGAAGGTACACTTGTTCGGATTTAACCTCAGCTTGTACGTCTTCAACCTATCAAACAGTTTCTGGAGATGATCAAGGTGCTCTTCCTCAGTCTGGGACCTGGCTATCATGTCATCAACGTAAACCTCGATCTCATGGTGAATCATGTCATGGAACAAGGCGACCATGGCGCGTTGATAAGTTGCCCCATCATTCTTCAACCCAAAAGGCATTACCTTGTAACATAAGGTGCCCCACTGTGTAACGAAGATTGTCTTCTCCATGTCCTCAGGAGCCATCTTAATATGGTTGTAGCCAGAAAAACCATACATGAAGGAGAAGACCTTGTGTTGCACGGTGTTGTCGACCAAAACATCAATGTGAGGAAGTGGGAAATCATCCTTGGGGCTTGCCCTGTTCAAATCTCTATAGTCCACACACATTCGTACCTTACCGTCGTTCTTAGGTACTGGAACAACGTTGGCAACCAACTTTGGATAAGAAGTGACAGCTAAGAACCCTGCATCGAAATGTTTCATGACCTCTGCCTTGATTTTCTCTGACATTTCGGGGCACATATGGTGAACCTTCTGCTTTACCGGAGGGCAGTCTTCTTTAGTCGGCAAGCAATGAACCACAATATCAGTGTCCAAACCAGACATATCTTCATAGGACCAGGCGAAGATCTCAACATAGTCGCGTAGCATATGTATCAACCGTTGTTTGACACTAGGCTCCATATTAACACCTATCTTAACCTCTTACCTGTCTTCCTCTGTACCAAAATTCACTGATTTAACTGGCTCTTCATGAGCCTATATGGCCCTTTCTCCCTGCTGTAATAGTCTAGCAAGTTCTCCAGGCACCTTACAATCATCCTCACTTTCATCCTCGGCTTGGTTGATCGGATTTTTGAAGTCATAACTGGAAGTATCAGAGTCGTTATCAATGGGATCCAGAGTGGATATGGATATGCATTATGATACGTGAGTGTGTGTAAGATAATAGCTGTTTTGATAAAACGAGAGACAGAAAAGAAAAACAAGGAGCGCAAAATTTGTTATGCAAAAAACGTCCAATGCTTTATTAATGATATATGAAATGACAAATAATAAGCCCTTACAAGCAAAGCCAAGGTGCCTCGGGTAAGGCACCGGGCCATAAAGTTTTAAACTTTTTATTACAAATCTTAAAACAAAAGTCAATTATTGCGGAATAAAAGAAACAGGTATGAAGTCCTTCGCCATCCAGTTGTTCAGTCCACCATTGGTTGTTGGGTAGATCCAGCTGTCAATGTCTGAATCTTCTTCACTGTCCTCAATTGCGTTAACTCCCTGATTGCTTATGTGGAGAGGAGGTCTTCCAATCTATGCGCGCCTAACAACCCTCTGAGCCCCTGTAGTAAAGCCCAAACCAAATTTGTCAGTTTTGTGAGTGAAATCAGGGAGCTGACCCCAATTGGTACACCCACCTTCTTCAACTACATCCCTGGCATCCTTGAGAGAAGCCATCTTCAGTGGAGGTTTGCCGGTAGTAACTTCAGTTGACGCTAAAATCTGAGGGACCTCTTCGAAATTCTGACAAGGAGTTTCTGTGAATTCTCCGTCCATTTCTACATAGCGGAAGGAATTGAGATGACTCACCATATACTCTTCCTCACCTCTCACAATGACAATCTTCCCTTTTACCAGATATTTCAGCATTTGATGGACCGTGGAAGTAACTGCCCCAGCCCTATGGATCCAAGGACGACCCAGCAAGCAAGAATATAATGGTCTGATATCCATCACGTAGAAGGTGGACCCAAAAGTCTGAGAACCCACTTTGACAGGGATGTCCACCACCCCGTGCACCATTCTTTTTGATCCATCAAAAGCCCTTACCGCAATGTTACTCGACTTTAGAATCAAACCTTCACAATCGAGACGGTCTAACGCTTTCTTTGGCAGAACATTCAATTAGGATCCGGTATCTACCAGTACA
Source organism: Vicia faba (assembly GCA_948472305.1). Taxonomy (NCBI): domain Eukaryota; kingdom Viridiplantae; phylum Streptophyta; class Magnoliopsida; order Fabales; family Fabaceae; genus Vicia; species Vicia faba. The sequence goes on along the minus strand of OX451737.1, from coordinate 1,335,286,742 downwards.
TGGGCCATAGTGGTGCCCCTGCACTTGATTGAAACAAGCAGAGCATTATTATGATTTCTCCCGTTAGGGGTCAGGTCCGCATCTGAAAAATCTAGTCCATTGTCAGCAGTCAGGCTGGCCACACAATCTTTGAACTGATCGGCTGAAGTTTCTTGCAGCACATGCGTAGTCTTGAGAAATGCAATTAAATCCTTCAAATGGGCTTTAGAACAAAAAAACAGGGACAACATGGAGATATTTGACCGGGTCTGCCCCAGCTGCTCGACTACGTTGTAGTCGCTCTTCTTGATAATTTTCAAAATTTCCTCTATTTCTTGTTTAGAGGTTTCTACAATGATTTTCTTAGGTGCCTTCGTCCGGGCAGGCTCACCTATAACTTCTTTGCCCCGAGTCCCAGATGGCTTCGCAACAGGGGTGACAACTAGAGTAGGAATTGGGACAGTAGTTGATGTACTAGTAGATGGAATGACAACAGGTTTATGGACAGTCGAAGGGGAAATCTCGGGAGAAAAGAGTCTTCCACTTTGGGTAACCTTACTGGTCCCAACAATATTACTGATATCAGTATCAGCTTCTTCAGTCCTCAGATCTTGCTTAACACCATGGTAATATACATCAACACCGTAATGCCATGGGATAGCCTTATCTGAGGTATATGGATGGGACCAGGAACAGTGATTATTAATGGAGCAATTCTTGGAACAGGTGTAACCCTAACAGGTTTTCTCGAGGAAACCTTGGAAGGATTCGCAGAAATGGTGATAATGGCAACATCTTCATTTGGAACAAACAGAGTCGTAGTATTCTCAAACAAAATCTCTTTACTATCCATCAGGCGCTGAAAACTTGATTTCAATAAACAACAACTGGAAGGCAGAATCAAAAACATGTGGCAACCTTCACCACAACCCGGAAATAAACCGGCCAACAACAAATTCTTCTTAACAGTTATAAGGGGAGTATAAATTTCTTCAACAGAAGTCACAAACAAATTGGTGTCAACAGCATTAACCCCACGACCATGTTTGGGCATAGGAGCAGTTATAAAATTCGGCTTTTCCGGAGCATCAAACTCTATCTCCTTGGCTTCGAGCAAATCTTTCACATTGTTTCTCAGGGCCCATAAATCATTTGTATCATGGCCCGGACTCTCAGAATGGTAAGCGCACTGCACGTTAGGATTGTATTTAGGAGAAGCACTGTTTGGATTCTTGGGAGCCTCTTTCAAGGTTGCCAAGTTGGATTTCAGCAGGTGAGGTAACACTTCGGCCAATGTCATGTTGATGCGGGTAAATTGCCGTTGCGGTCTTTCTACTCTTTGTTGATTGTTACGTTATGGAGAAACTGTGGATCTTGGTATCACTACAGCATTCACCATTTGACGGTGTTCAGATCTGTTTTGGCCCCTCAGGCTATAGACTACACTAGCTTCCTTCTTACCAGTGAAAGGCTTCTTTGCTGCACTTGACGAAGCATCCTTCTGAATTTTACCACTTCGAATGCCAGCCTCCACTCTTTCTCCAGTCAAAATCAACTCAGTGAACCCAGAAGATGAGCTGCCGATCAAGTGATTGAAAAATGGCCCAGATAGCGTCCCTAGAAACATGTCAACCAACTCCCTATAAGACAAATGGGGTTGGACTCTTCCAACCAAGTCTCTCCACTTTTGAGCATAGTCCTTAAAACCTTAACTTGCACCCATGGACATACCCTGGAGCTGAGTACGAGTCAGATCAAGGTCGACGTTATACTGATACTGCTTGTAGAAGGCAGCAACAAGATCCTCCCAGTTTCGGACACTGGCTCCTTCCAACTGATAGAACCATTCAAGCTGAGTCCCTGATAGACTATCTTGAAAGAAATGCACCCACAGATTTCTATCAGCAGTGTGTGGTTGGATTTTCCTGACATACGAGCGAAGATGGAGTTTTGGACAGGATACTCCATCGTACTTGGAAAAAACCGGAGCTTTGAACTTATGAGGGATCACCACTCTCGATACCAGTCCCAATTCTCCAAAATCCAAACCAGGTATTCTATGAATCTCCATAGAGCTCAGACGGTCTTCTAACTGCTTGTACCTATCCTCAGTAGGAGGATATTGCTCATCATCGTAATCAGTATCGTTGTCAGAAACTGTGGGACTAGGGTCCTTTGCTCTTTCTTGGTTCTCCCCTTCTTTGGATGAAGAGGTCAGATCAGCTGGTGGCCTCAACCTTTCTCCGAATTTTCTACCCATATTCAGAATACCGACCTTCTTCTTCTTCTTATTCTCTTTCAAAATAAGGGTCTTCAGATCCTCTTTCCCTTTAGCCAGACTTAGGAACATCTGTTGGAATTGGGTGTTCTGTGCCTGAAGATCTTTGATGGCATGATCGGAAGACATTTCTGCTGAAATAAATAGCGAAGAAGATGAGAAACCTGTAACGGTACCTGTAATGGTGTGTATGATAATGGGATATGCATGTATTGATTTCAAAGACTTTGGGAGATTTAAATTTGTAAACAAAAATGGACAAAAATTTATTAGCTTAACTTTGAAAGGTTCAACAATTCCTTTAAGGTGTTACAAATAAATAAATGAAACAAAACCTAAAACTAGGAAAAGAAAAGTCAAAATTCCCATGGTCGCTTCCTCTTTGTGCTGATGTAGTCATTAATCACTCTTTCTTCCTCGAGCTGCCTGATGATCTTCAGAATCTTCCTTTCCTGCTCATGGTACTGCTCCTGGTAAGTATCCCTCTCATTCTTCAACTGAATCCAAGACCTCTGCAGCTCCCCAGAATCAGTAGGCATGTAAGGATAGAGAACTGTGTAAGGAACGCCTTCTTCATTAGTGGGCTCCACAATTACTGGTAATATGGCCTCATAAGGCATCCCAAGCTTCTGGGCACGAGCTCGGACCCACTGGAGATAAGGATGCATAGGAAGGGAAGTCTTTGGTCCCAACTCTTGGGGGTCAGATCTGTTCACCATGCCCCAAGCTCGTATAAACCTCTGGAGGTGCTCCTTAACTTCCTCCTTGTAGTCAAATGCAATGTCCTTAAGAAGTAGTTCATGGGGACCATCTCTCAGAGCACGACCAAATTCTCGTAAAGCTAGACAAGGATTGTAAGTTATACCCCCTCTGATTCCAAGCAACAGGACATTAGGGTATCCCCCACAACGGTCAATAATAGTGGTTTCTTCCATAGCCCAGGAACACCAAAGAATATCTGTGTGAGCAAGTGACATTATTCTATAGGACCAACCCAAACCTTCTTCGTTCTTCAGCACAGATTTACGGAGGTACGAAATAAACCACCTCGACAGCAATGACATGCAACACATAAGAGTACCTCTCCTCCTCACAGTACGGGTGTGGAGAGCATGCAAGATATCTCCCAGCAAGGTAGGCGCAGGATTGCGAGAAAGGAAAATCTTGACAGCGTTCACATCTACAAAGGAATTCGGATTCGGGAAGAGAACCAAACCATAGATAGGGAAAGCCAAGATATCTTCAAAAGCCTAAAAATCCAAATTATCCCAGAATAGTTGAGCCTGGTCTATCAGAAATTTGGTTAGAAAACCTTCGACCCCGCTTCGTGTTTCCCAATTGGATACTACATCAACCCGTTTCAAATGCAGAGCTGAGGCAATGTCTTCTGGTCTAGGAACTTCTTCCATACATGTGAAGGGTACTTGTTCAAGGATGGATATGCCCAATAGGTGAGAGAACTATTACAAGGTGGGTACCAGCTGGTAATTTGGAAAGGTAAAGCAATGATGCACACGATCGAAGAACTGAAATAGTACGCTCATCATCTGCTCATCAAGATTTGGAGTAACCAGGCTGAGAAGTTGAACGTGTCTCTTAATGAACATAGAAGTCTCGGAAACTCTTGAGGCTAGCTCTTTAAGTCGGGCAGGTATTAGCACAAAGTTGACTCGGATGGTATTTCTGCGCACGAAAGCCATAATCTGCAAAACAGAACAAAGATAAATTCCCTTGGTCTTTAAAATGGTTAGTGTAATGAAGCATGAATGCCATGTTATGATGCATGATGTCATGATAAACCACAGGTATAGAAAATAACAAGTATTGCAAACACACTCAAATCACACAAAGCCCTGAGGTTTAAGGCTTGCATGAGGTTAAAGGTAGTACCCTCTTAAAGTTAAGTTGGTTTCAACCTGTCCTAGAAAAGTAATCGGGTTCTAGAGGATCTCAATATCACTTACCATCCTCCATCAGTCATGGTTTCATCTCACACAATCTTTTCTTGCGGCCGGAACTATCTCGAGAGTATGGTCTCAATGAGTGTAGCATCGAGTATCAACTAGTTCTCAGCTTTATACCGAGGCCGGCTATCTCACTACTTTCTAATGGCCAAGTTTGTCGATAAAAGGTTCTAAGGCCAGTTGATGCTTAATGACACCATGCAGCGGCCCTGTATTCTCCTCGTTTCCTTTAGACCGTGTTATCCTACTATTAGTGAGTAGGTAACCCTAATCGTTGAAATTGTAAGGGTCAATTCGAAAGGGACGTACAATCACTAAATTAATGTTAGGATACATTAGTAATAACCCTAAAGTCTTAAGATCATATTCGAGACAACATTTCTGAGGCAACATTTTCGAGGCAACATTTTCGAGGCAACATTTTCGAGGCAACATTCGAATGGCACATTTGATCTTTGTTAGACAAGAAGGAAACCACTAAGACACCCTATACTTAATGATGATTTACCGAAGGCAACCGAAGTGAGAGTATATCCTAAGAGTGATATGTGCGAGTGATTAGTTTCAGTTATTTATCTTTGCACATTAGGGTTTTCTAACTGGATTAATTTGTCATGCATTCTTGTCATACAATCCTATTAGCATACATCTAAACACTCAAAATATTTACGAGAATTAAAATGCGAGGAAGTAAATCTACTCTATTACAAGGCTTCGGGGAGGGGGATTAATTACATATCCAAAAACCCGGGAAAAAGCGATAAATAAAAGCCCTAGATTAAACTATTACAAACCATGAACAGTTACAAAAATATTGTTAAAAATAATAATACGCGCGCGATGAATCGAATGCGGAACAACTAGGGTTTTGACCCTTGCCTAAACCTAATTGTGATTAGTTAAAGAAAATGTTTTTGTTTTGTTTTGTTATTTTAAGAAACTAAAGAAATTATTACATTTAAAAAGAAAATCCTAATCCTAATCAATTTTAAATTAAGAAAAATAAATTAATTTTATAAGACCTATTTTTTTGTATTTTATTATTTGAGAAAAAGAGCAAAATAAAATTAAAAGTTAACCTAATTTCTATTTTGATTTTATTTATGAAAACAAATTACAATTTTCCTAAGTTAAACCTAAATTAAATTAATTTTGATAAAAAAAACTAATCTTAATTTTTTTGAATTTCTGATTTTATGTTTTTTGGGAAAAAATAAATTAATTTGTAAATTAAAGAAAATTAAATAAATATTAAATAGAATAATAAAAAAAGAAATAAATAAGAAAAAAGTGATGGGCCTGTACTACCAATTATGGGGGTTGCGTTGTGGAATTCTGAGCCCAAATAAGCCTGGCCCGTTTGACTTTGCTGGATTTGATGCACATGTTGACTTAGGGTGCATGATGGACCTTCATTGGAAGGCGTTAGATCCTGGCTAGCTGATGGATCTGACGATTGGATCTTGATGTCTCATGATTGACTCCAAAGGGCGTGACGTACTGTAACCTATAGAGAAAATCAGAAAAAATGTAAAAGTACCACGCCTGGGGTCGAACCTAGGACGTGTACCTTATAGACTCTCCCTCTTGCCAACTGCGCTGGAATGTTAGTCATGATATTAACGAAATAAATAAAACATGAATGAAAACAAGGTGCTAGATCCAAATCAACAAATAATTTCACGCGTCAGCAAGCATGGGCAAATCAGATGGGGTGAGAGAAAGTCATCGTTTGATTCAGCCAATGGAATTGTGAGAAACAGCCACACAGGCTGGTTGACCAGAGACCGGTCAGTCCAACCACCGGAGCCAGTGGTTTCCACCGTCTTCTCCGGTGGGCCACTTGAAAATATTAGTTAAACTGAAAAAGGAATGATGCCAACTGCCTTAAAAAGATCCCCTGATCACGATTTTGGCCTTTAAATCAACTAATTCCCTACGCATCACTGGATTTGAACTTGAAAACCTAACCACGGTCGACAATGGCATAACATGATCCCGGGAATTAGTTTCGCATGTGATACGTTCAAACACACATAAACATCAGTATAAACACATTTGTAATATCAATATGAATTCATATCAAGTATTGCGCGAGTTTGAGGTCAAAGATTACCAATGGTGAGACACGAATATGCTATTTTGAGGATGCTATAGGCTTTGCAAATGGTCTGGTTTCAACCCTGGGAATCTCAGCAAGATGATGGGGCGATTGGAATCGAGGGAAAGAGGATAACCAAGGTGTTTGAAGATTGCACACTTCTTTCAAATTTTTGGAATCTTCTTTCTCCTTTCTTGGCCGGCTGCGTGTGTTCTCTCCCTGATTTTAGGGTTTGAAACCTTTATTTATATGTGAGGCCAACAATAGGTTAACATTCTTGGAGGAAATCCAAAGAGATATGGAATTTTCAATTTTGCTTCAAATCTCTTTATTATCCAAATATTTCTTTCCCTTTCATAGCATGGCACGATTTTTTGTCTATTTACAGCATATTTGATCTATCATTCAATGCAAAAATCAAATCAAATCAAATCCATATTATTTATCTAACTTAATTTGATTTTTCCAATGATTGAAACCAAGATAAATCAAATTAATAAGGCAACAATGCATGGATGGTTTTATGGTTCGTGGACCATATTGTAATTGAGGTGCAAGCATAAAAAGTTGGGCCCATTTAGCAAAAAATGCAAATTTGAGCATATTTGACTTTTGGCAATTTTGCAAAAAAGGTCAACTTGGCCAATGCATAACTTTCTCAATTTTGACCCTAGAGATGTGTTCTTGGACTCTTTAGAAATCTTAGGATATCCTCTAAGCAAATCGTTTGTTCTTATCTCAATTGAGTCTTCCATGTTCATGTATGAAGCTTTGACACAAAAGGTGTTTTTGTTGACCTTCCAAAATGACCTATAATGTAAAAATTCATATCTTTTTGTGAGTGCATATTTTGAACTTTGGAGCTTAAGATGAATTGTAGGGAATTGCATCCTCTTCAAAATGAGCTTTGGATGGGTCATTTCTGATAAAGTATGAGAAAGTTATGCTTGGTCAAAGTTGAGTTGGCTTTTCCTGCAAAACCCTAATTTAGCAACTTTTGGGTTTTGATGAATTGTGAGCAATCCTTGGTGAATCATGATCAAACCCTGATCAAATGATGAATGATACTTCAAAATGAGGATGTTGACCAAAAATCTTGAAGTTTGACTGTATGTGAGCCACAATTAACTTTTGACCTAGCATAGTCGATTTTTAGGTCTTTGAGCAATTGACTGAGCAAACTTCCTCTACAAGGCTTGAAACTTGACATGGGTGATCTTGAGAACATGTTAGGACAATGGTGAGCATTTGGGATCCTTTGGACTCAATCATCTTGATGCAAAATGAAACCCTAATTTGAGGTAGACTGTCTTAGGAGTGAGTTTGTCTGGTCAACTCTTGGACTTCCTTGAGCAATTTGAGGACCTCACTTGACATGTATTGAGAAATATGGGAGGACAAATTTTGGGTACAACAGTAAAAAACCAGAAATTGCCCTTTCTTAGTCAAAACCCTAATTTTGACCATTTTTCCCCTTTGGAGATTTAATCAAATTTCTTTAGGAGTTGTGGTCCAAACTTGATCAAATGATACATATGGGTTTAACATGTTGATGTGGATAAAAAATTATTAATTTTGACTATAAATTGGCCATAGTTGACTTTTTCCCCAATACAACTGGTTTTTAGGTCAATTGTTCAATTGACTGAGCAAAAATGTGATCCAAGGCTTGAAACTTGACATGAGTAATCTTAGGGGTTCATAATGGTCCATGAAAGTCATATGACGCATTGATAGTTCAAAACTCCTTGTGCAAACTCAAACCCTAATTTTGGTCATCAGTGCATAAGGAGGTGTTCTTGAGCTGATCAAACCCTAGTGCAGTCTTAAGCCCAAGGAGATCTTTTGAGCAAATTCTTGATAAGTGAGAGGGAAAATTTTGGGGTACAACAACTGCCCCTGTTCAATCTTCTTAAGCCTGAAGAGTTAGATTGGTATGTTTTTCCAGTCGTGACTCGAAGGTGGAAGATGATTGGAGACTAGAGTGCCCAGAAATTTGCACTCGGTGATGCGGTGGTTGAGGGAATGGGCTTAAAGATGCCATTTGGAGAGGTGATAAAAAGCTTTAGGAGATGGGCTTAAAGATTCCATCCAAAAGTGATTGTTTGTATTGTAATTTGTAAGCTGAAAGAATGAGCATCAGAATGGCATCCGTGTCTGAAGTGTATCTGAACTGTATCTTGGAGCTGATTTTGAATGATTATTAGAATGGCATCCGTTTCTGGAGTGTATCTGAACTGGATCTGAAGGTTGAATCTGGATGAGTATCAAAATGGAATTCATGTCTGGAGCGTATCTGAACTGTATTTGAAGGTTGAATCTGAAAGAGCATTAGAATGGCGTCCGTGTCTGGAGCGTATCTGAACTGTATCTAAAAGCTGAATCCGAATGAGTATCAGAATGGCATCCGTGTCTGGAGCGTATCTGAACTGTATCTGAAGACTGAATCTGAATGAGTATCAGAATGGCATCCGTGTCTGGAGCGTATCTGAACTGTATCTAAAGACTGAATCTGAATGAGTATCAGAATGGCATCCGTGTCTGGGGCGTATCTGCACTGTATCTGAAAACTTTGAATATTGTTAATGGTAGATGTTTGATTAATCTTATCCTAGAAAAGGTAAAATGTTAGCTAATATGCAATGTTTATGTTGTATGAAATGCATAGTATAATGCATTCGCGTTATCAATGTTTATGATATATGGATGCGATGTATGCGTATGTGAGCTAGTTTTCTGCACTGTTGTTGGATTGGGGAAAATAAATCCCTGACTACTGCTGAGGATATTGAGTATAAGTCTTCATGTTGTGAAGTCTAAGTGTTGATGAATTTCTGTTTAGAGAAATAAACTCTGTTGTAAAGGAAATGCCATGTACTGCTTGTAAAATCCTATTGGGGAATCCTGAGAATTTTGACGACTTCTACTGGGGATTGATAATTGGAAGCTTTGTTCCGCTAGGGATTAAACTGTACATTGTGGGGGATTTATGGAAATAGCTTAGAGAGATTTCCCTTCCTCTTAAAACCATTAGTAATTGTCTTTTGTTTATTTGTAAACAATAATTATGTTCAAATGCATATGTTCAACAATGAATCATTGGACGTTTTTGTAAACAAAACACAAGCGTAAAGAAGAACAAATAGTTTTTGTACTTTCCAAGGGATATCTTTGTATTGACTTTGAGTAAATATTTTTGTACAATGAGACAAACATTGTAGTAGGAGAACGCCGTCGTAAGAAAAATGAAAATTTAAATACAAATAAAGATAGCTATTGTGTATTTATCCCATGGGGTTCCCATTCTGCTATAACGTCATGATGTCTTCATCTGGAAATTCGAACTTCATGGAATGGTAGTCTTCTACAGCTTGGTGAGCAAGGTGATCAGCTAGTACACTGCCCTTTATAGATTTTTGGGTAGTATATTGTATGTTATATTCTGTCAGGATCATCAGCCATCTCGCTATTCTCCCAGAGAGAGCAGGCTTCTCGAAGATGTATTTTATCGGATCCATTTTAGATATCAACAAAGTAGTATGAGTCAGCATATATTTTCTTAGCCAGAGAGCAGCCCATGCCAGAGCACAACAAGTTTTCTCGAGCAGTGAATATCTTGTTTCACAGTCGGTAAACTTTTTGCTCAGGTAATAAATAGCATGCTCTTTTCGGCCAGACTCGTCATGCTGCCCCAATACACACCCTATTGAGTTTTCTAAAACAGTCAGATACATGATCAATGGTCTTCTCTCGACTGGTGGCATCAACACAGGAGGCTCTTGTAAGTATTCTTTGATTTTCTCAAAAGCAACTTAGCACTCGTCATTCCATTGGACTACTTGATCTTTCTTCAACAATTTAAAGATTGGTTCACAAGTAGCTGTCAGGTGAGAGATGAATCTGGAAATGTAGTTCAAACGCCCCAAGAACCCCCTGACTTCCTTCTCAGTACGAGGAGCAGGCATCTCTTGTATCGCTTTTACTTTGGCAGGATCAACCTCGATACCTTTGTTGCTGACGATAAAGCCTAGGAGTTTACCATACCGCACCCCAAATGTGCATTTGTTTGGATTCAACCTCAGCTTGTACTTCTTCAGTCTCTCAAACAGTTTTTGTAAGTGATCAAGATTCTATTCTTCTGTTTGAGATCTGGATATCATATCATCCATATAGACCTCTATTTCGTGATGTATCATGTCATGAAATAAAGCTACCATGGCACGCTGATAGGTTGCCCCATCATTCTTTAGTCTGAATGGCATCACCTTATAGAAGAAAGTGCCCCACTGCGTGACAAACGTTGTTTTCTCCATGTCCTCAGGCGCCATTTTGATTTAATTGTAACCTGAGAACCCGTCCATGAAGGAAAACACTTTGTGATATGTCGTATTGTCAACTAGAATATCAATGTGGGGGAGTGGAAAATCATCCTTAGGGCTTGCCCTATTCAAATCTCTGTAGTCCACACACATTCTCACTTTGCCGTTCTTTTCTGGAACGGGAACAACATTGGCAACCCATTGGGGATAAGAGGTGACAGCTAAGAATCCAGCGTTGAATTGCTTCATGGATTCTGCTTTAATCTTTTCTAACATGACATACCTCATGCGACGAACCTTTTGCTTTACTGGCGGAAAATCCTCTCTTGTAGGCAGACGATGTACCACAATGTCTGCATCAAATCCCGACATGTCTTCATACGACCAGGAAAAGACTTCAACATAATCGTGTAACAACTAAGTCAGATGCTCCTTGATACTGGGTTCCAAATTGGTGCCTACCTTGACCTCTTTTTGTCTTCTTCGGTACCTAGGTTGATTGTATCCACGGGTTCCTCGTGAGGCTGAATGGTTCTCTCTTCTTGTTGTAGTAGTCTGGCAAGTTCCCCTGGAACTTCACAATCTTCCTCACCTTCGTCTTCGGCTTAGTAGATTAGATTCTCAGAGTCACAAAAGGCCATAGTAGTATCGTTACCCATGGGATCCCGAATGGATGTATACCTGCATTGTGAGTGTGAGTGTGTGTAAGGGTATAACTATCCTTGAAAGAAATGAAAATGTAAAAAAGAAAAACAATGAGCACAAAAGTTTGTATGCGAAAACGTCCATGATTCATTGATGTCATATGAAAACGAGATAATAACCCTTACAAATGGACCATTGTGCCTCGGGTAAGACACAAGGTTTTAAGAGTGCAAATTGTTTTAATATTACAGATCCAACAAAATGTAAAGACAAATTACTGTGAGATAAAAGTGATCGAAACAAAATCTCTAGCCTCCAAGTTGTTGAGCCCTCATTGACAGTTGGGAATATCCAGTCCTCCAAGTCACAGCTATCTTCATCATCTTCTACGGCGTTGACCTCGCGGTTGCTGATATTTAGGGGTGGTCCTCCGGCATGAGCGCGGCGTACAACCTTCTGAGCACTTGAAGAGAAACACAGGCTAAATTTTCCAGACTTATATGGGATATCTGGGAGTTGTCCCCAGATAGTGCACCCACCTTCTTCTACCACTGCTTTGGCATCCTTCAGAGATGACATCCGGAGTGGAGGCCTTGTGATCTTGGGAACAGCCTTGGTTACTGCCACATCTTGCGGGACCTTTTCAAAGTGTTGGAATGGAGTTTCAATAAATTCACTATCTAATTCCACATATTTGAAGGAATTGAGATGGATGATCATATACTCTTCTTCTCCATGAACGGTGATAATCTTCCCATGAATCGGATATTTCAGCATTTGGTGCAACGTAGAAGTGACAACGCCAACATTGTGAATCCATGGTCGGCCTAGAAAGCAGGAATATAAGGGACGAATATCCATTACATAAAAGGTTGAATCAAATGTTTGGGTACCAAATTTTATGGGGATATCCACCTCCCCATGTACCATCCTTTTTGAGCCATCAAAAGCCCTTACTACTATGTTAATTGGCTTCAATGTCAACCCCTCACAGTCAAGCCTATCAAGAGCTTTTTTAGGAAATACATTCAGAGATGAGCTAGTGTCCACCAAAACATGATCCAGGGTTGTTCCCCCACATTCTACTGAGACATGCAATGCCTCATTATGCTTCCTTCCTCTTGGCGTTAAATCAACATCCGAAAAACCTAGACCATTATCTACAGTCAAGCTGGCTACGCAGTCTTGAAACTGATCAGCAGATGTCTCTTGGGGTACATGGGCAGTTTTCAGGAATTTTACCAAGTCTTTTGCATGCGCCTCGAAACATAGTAGTAATGCCAGCATGGAAATTTTAGAGGGAGTTTGCCCCAGTTGTTCAACTACATCGTAGTCGCTTCTCTTTATGATCTTTAGAATTTCCTCCATCTCTTTCCGGGAGGTCTCAGGGATAGCCAATGAATGAGCCTTCGTCCGGACAGGCTTGATCAGAATACTTTTACCTCGAGTCTCGGTTAACTCGGCAGCAGGAGTGTTGGTAGGAATGATAACAAGGATTGTAACATCTTTGTTAGTTGGAGTATTAATGGGGATGATGGTAGGCTTGGGAACAACTTTTGGAGGGGTAACAACATGAATGATTACGGGTCCAGAAACTGCTTTTGGTGGAGAAATTTCTGGAGAGAATATCCTTCCGCTTCAGGTAATCTTGCTAGTTCCGGCAATATTACTGATGTCGGAGTTGACTTTCTCGGAACTCGAATCTTTGGCGGCTGGCTAATCTTGCTTGATATTGTGGTAGTAGACATCCCCTCCATAATTCCATGGTATGGTTTTGTCTGACGAATATGGGACTGATCCAGGCATTGTAATTATTAAAGGAGTTGCTTTCAGAACTGATGTAATTCTAACGGGTCTTTTGGTGGAGACCCTGGAAGAATTGGAGGAAATGGTAATGATAGAAACATATTCAAAAGGAATAGGTGGAACAGAAGTCTTTTCAAACAAAATTTCTTTGTTATCTATTAGGCACTGAATGCCTGCTTTCAACAAAGGACAACTGGTTGGTGAGGACAAACAGAAGTGACAACCTTCATCACATCCCGGGAACACATTGACATTCAACAAGTTCACTTTAATAGTAAGGAGTGGGGTCATAAGTTCATCAACTAAAGTAACAAACATTTCTTCTTCAATGGCATTGGTATTATGGCCATGTTTGGGCATAGGGGAAAAATGACATTTGGCTTTTCAGGCGCATCGAATTCAATCTCTTTTGCTTCAATGAGGTCTTGTATTTTGTTCTTTAGAGCCCAACAGTTATTAGTGTCATGGTCGGGACTTTCAGAGTGATATGCGCAATGGGCACTGGGATGATAGTGAGCAGAGGTCGTATTGGTGTTTTTTGGAGCTTCTTTCAAGGTCACCAAATTGGATCTTAGTAGATGCGGTAATACCTGAGATAGGGTCATGTTAATTCTGGTGAATTGTCTGACTGGCCTTTCCATCCTCGGTTGATTATTTCTTTGCTGATCAGGCGCCGATTTAGGAATCATAACAGCCCCCACCATTGGTCGGCGTTTGGCCCTATCTTGATTTCTCTGAGGATAAACAACAACCACTTCTTTCTTTCCGATAAATGGCTTCCTTATGGAAGCAGAGGAGGATGTATCTTTTTGGATCTTTCCATTCTTTATACCGGCTTCTACCCTTTCTCCGGTCAATATTAGTTCAGTAAAACCTGCAGATAAACTTCCAATTAAATGATTGAAGAAGGGACCAGACAAGGTGCCCAAGAACATGTCTACCAATTCCCTCTCAAATAGAGGGGGTTGAACTCTCCCGGCTAAACCTCTCCATTTTTGGGCATAGTCCTTGAAACCTTCATTGGAAACCATGGCCATACTCTGGAGTTGAGTACGGGTAGGCGCAAGATCAACATTGTATTGGTATTGTTTGTAAAAGGCTGCATCAAGTTCTTCCCATTTATGAATGTTGGCTCTTTCTAACTGGTAAAACCAATCAAGTTGAGTTCCAGATAGGCTGTCTTGGAAAAAGTGTACCCATAAGTCTTTGTCAGCGGTATGGGGATGGATTTTCCTCACATAGGACCAAAGATGCATTTTTAGACATGAGACTCCGTCATACATGGTGAACACAGGTGCTTTGAATTTCGGAGGAATGACAATCCCCGACACCAAACCCAATTCCTCAAAGCCCAAGCCAGGAAATTTTTGGATTTCCATCGCACTCAACCGCTCTTCGAGATGTTTATACTTGTCATCAGCTGGAGGGTATTGTTCTTCAGAATAGTCTTCTTCTTCCTCTTCCTTCTCTGATTCTGACGGGATAACTGTTTCCTTGCCTTTCCCATCTTGATTGTCTCTTTCACCGGATGTCATTGCAAAGTTTAAGGTCCTTCTTGTCTTCTCATGAAATCTTCTTCCCATGTTTAGAACTCCGGTTACCTTCTTTGTCTTCTTTTTCTTCTCCTCGGCCAACAAATTCTTCAACTCTTCTTGTCCTTTGGCTAGGTTCAAGAGCAACTGTTGAAACTGTGTATTCTGAGCTTGGAGGTCCTTCACTGTTTGCTCGAGATCCATCTTACTGAAATAAACAGTAGAGAGATGAGGAGACTTGTTGCAAAAGACTTGCTTATGTTATGATGAATGGTATATGCATATGTAATGATTTCAAGGATTTCAAAGATTCAAATTTGTTTTAGACAAAAAGGAAACACACATTATATTAATAAGTTAAAGCTTGAGTACATCAATGCCTCTTGGGCTTATAAGGAAATACAAAATCTCTAAAATAAAAAGATAGTGCGCATCCTCTTTGGCGCGATGTAGGCATTGAGAGTCTTCTCCTAATGAAGTAGCCTAGTGAGTTACAAAACCTTCTTCCCGCTTGCGTAGAATTGGGCTTCGAAAGTATCTCGCTCTCCCTTGAGTTGTATCCAATCCATTTGTAGGTCTTCAAGAGAGGTAGGCATGTCAGGATGTAGGATAGTATATGGAACATCTCCCTCCATGACAGGCTCAATGATTACCGGGAGAATGGAGGGGTAAGGCATCATAAGACTCTGAGCACGAGTTCGTACCCATTTGAGGTAAGGCTCAAGAGGGATGGAATTCTTGTGCCCAAAAGTCTTTCTATCCACCTTATTCAATATCCTCCAAGCTCGGATAAATCTCTGGAGAAGACCTTGATCGTCATTTTCATAATCAAATACCAAACCTTGAATCAACATCTCGTGCGAGCCATCCCTTTGGGCGTAACCAAACTGTCTTAAGGCTAAACATGGGTTGTAGGTGATACCCCCTAATGCCAAGTAAATGGACATTAGGGAATTCTCCACAACGGTCGACAATGATAACATTCTCTTTGGATCGGGAGCACCAATGAATGTTCGAATGTTTGAGCGTCATCAACCTTTGTGACAACCTTGAACCTTACTAATTCTTTAATACAGATTGGGGAAGATGCGAAATAAACCATCTTGCCAAGAGAGGAGTGCAACACATAAGGACACCTCTTTTCCTCATTGTGCGGGTGTGAAAAGAGTGTAGGATATCCCCTAGTAATGTAGGCATCGGGTTGTGGGATATGAAGATTTTGACGGCATTGACATCTATGAGTTGGTCAAGATTTGGAAACAAAACTATCCCATAGATGAGGAGAGCCACAATTTCCTCAAAGGCTTGTAAGTCCAAGGAGTTCCAACAGCTTTGGGCTTTCTCGAACAAGAACTTTGCTAAGACACCTTTGACACCACTCCTTGTTTCCCAATGAGTTGTGATATCAGATGAGTGCAAGTGTAGAGTTTGATCAATCTCTTCTGGCTTTGGGTCTCTTTCTGTACCGCTGAAAGGTAGTTGATTGAGAATGGTAATCCTCAAGAGTTAGGAGAATTCTTCAAAAGTAGGCACAAGTTGATAGTCGGGAAATATGAAGCAATGGTGTAAAGGATCAAAGGACTGAAAAAGCACCTTCATCGTGTCCTCGTCTGTGTTGGAGGTGAACAAGTTGAGTAGGCGACCATGTCTCTCGGTAAATGGAGAGTTTTCAGGAATCATTGAAGCTAGCTCCTTGAGTTGTGGAGGGATCCTTACAAGATTATCTTGAATAGTTTTCCTGCGAAGTGAATCCACATCCTACAAAACAACAACAAAGATGAATCCCAAAACCCTTGAAATGGTTAGTGGATGTATATGATGTTCATGATGTTCATCATGTTAGTACAAGTATGCATATACAAACAAAGCAAATGAATCCTTAGGTTTAGGCTTGCATGGGGTTTTATAGGTAAGTACCATCTTGATGTTTAGTTGGCTTAAACTTGTCCTAGTAATAGTAACCAAGTTCTAAGGAGCTCAATATCATTGGTTTGTTTCCTTGGTCATTGTTTCAGTACAAGCCTCTTTAATGGTGACCGAAATATCCCAAGAAACCAAACCTCAATGAGTGTAGTATCGAGTATCTACCAACTTCGGACTGCACCAAATCCGGTCATCTCACTACATCCTAAAGGACAAGTTGGTTAAGTTAAGGTTCTAAGAGTTCATTAGTGCTTCATGACATCACTCAGCGGCCCCGTATTCTCTTTGATTAACTTAAATTCTACGGGTACCCACAAATATGTCGCACTAACGTAGCTATTGCTTAGACCATATCGGTATACCCTGCACAATTTCCATAACGTATTGCTACTTACCTATAATGTATGCCAAATCCGGGTAGAGGATTCAAACCCAAACAAAGAACCATAATGTAAAGCATACAAGTCAAACAATGGAAGCAAATAAATGTGATCTATCCCTAAGGTAACCCCACTTTTAGAATATTCCCCAGCAGAGTCGCCAGTTCTGTGATACGGTGGGAGAACTGACTTGAAGGTTTTGCGTTTGATCGCAAATGTTGCGGTTAGCAAGAGTCGCCACCGACTTTTCTTTTATCCAAAAGGAAAGGTGAAAAAGCACAGGAAAGACCTTTGAGATTGTTTCTTGAGTTCGGGGGGTACATTATAAAAAGGGAAGGTATTAGTACCCTTTTCATCCATGGTTTTCCATGGGCTCTTAGTTACTTTCTAGATCACTTGCTTTTGTTTGAAATTGTGCTTTGTGGGGTTTTTGAAAGTATTTTGTAAAGAGGCCATTGTTTAGGCAATCTTTGTAATGTTTCTCGTTAGTAAGAATGTATACAAAGATGTTGATCTTTTGAAAATGTTTTCAATTTTGTAAGATGTTTGAAAGTGAATGTGATTGTTTTGAGAATAGCAAGGATGTTTGTTTTGAAATGGATCAAGTAATTAGGAGCATTCTACCTACTAAAATTTCTTTCTTGTTCATTTTATTTTCCTTTAACATTGTTGTCTTACCATTGATTTGGTAAGCAACCCTATCTTTGGATATAAACGGGACGGGCGCGGGTCATCGTATAATAATGATTAGCAATGTTGAAAGGCACCTTAGCATTCTATTTTAGGGGCTAAGATCATTTGTAAGGCAACTTATATAGCGTCATCGAGGGAATATGATCTTGTGTTCGTTTGTTTTTGCTAAGATACCTCACATGCATAATATGGCCATTTTGTAAGGCAACCAAGTGAATTTTACCCTAGGGGTGCTTGTGTTCAAGCGTGTTTTTTTCATGCTTGATTTTGCCTTGAATTAGGGTTTTCTATTTGATTGATTTTTTTCTTTCTATACAAACCCTAGTTTACTAACATGTATATATAAAACTGATAAATTGCGGAATTTTAAACTTACTACGCTATTACAACATTTGGGAGGGGGGTGTACAAATTATAAATGGGGATTGCAAAAATATAAACCTAGTTAGTTTATTACAACCATATTGAAGAGGTATTGATGTGCAAAGATTTAAATGTACAAGATGAAATAAATATACAAGAAATGTAATTGTTAAGAAAATGAGTATTTTGGATTTTTATGAGAAAAGGGGAAATCATTTTAACCTAATTAAAGAAAATAATTAATTAAAACTGAATTTATTTAAGAAAAAGATTTTAAATAAAACCCTAGTTCTATTGATTAATGAAAATAAGTTTAGAAAAAAGTATTTTTGGTATTTTTGTCTTGAAAATATTTATGGCATCATGAAATATTTTTAGTCTTTTTTATATCAAAAATAATATATTTTAAAAGGTGTAAAAGAAAAATAAATGTTAACCTAGTTTTAATTAAATTTACAAGGTGATTTCTAAAAAATAAATAAAGTATAGTTAATAAAAATATTTTTTGGTGAGAAAAATAAAATAAACTAAATTAAAATGAAGATAATTTTTTTTTATATATTTTTTATGATTTTTAATATTAGTGAAAAATAATTAAGAAAAAAAACAAATAAAATTAAAAAAATAAAACAAATTGGGCCAGGGGTGCATAAGCAGGCCGGGTGGTCAACTAATAAAAAAAATAATACCAGGCCCAAAGGGCCCAGTGCCTGTAAAAAATGTTAGAAAGTCAAAAATATGAAAAATGGGCAAAAGGGTACCACTAGGGCTCGAACCCAAGTCCAATAGGTTAACATGCGCGCGCTTTACCACTGGGGTGGCTATACATCCATTTATATAAACAAAACAATAAATATGTAAGGAAAATCAAGTCCTGATGACTTCATCTTCAACCTCCAGCCGGTGTACCTGTAACTTCTTCATTTCTCAACAAAAATGGAAGATGACAAAATGAAAGTTGTTGCATTCTTCCTCACGAATCTAACCATGTAAATAACTAAAGTTAAAAGTCAAAGATAAATGAGAATTTCTCTGGCCCTAATTTAAACCCTAAAAATTTCAGAAACTTTAACTCTAAAATTCTCTAAACTCAGGCCATGTAAATGCAAACTATGGATATGTACAGCTTCTTGGCAATGAGGGCTACATTTTATCTTCACAAATGCAAGCCTAACAATGCCTAAGTAATGAGATAGAAGTTCAAGAAAAATACCTCAAAATTGGAAATCGTGAAATGCAAATGAGCTTGATTCAAAGTGCTGCAAGGATCAGGTTAGCTTCCTTGAGGTCCCAGGAAGCTAATGCAATGATTAGCTTGAACTGAAAGTGGTTGAGGAGCTCTGGAGAAGTTAAGTTTCAGACCCATATTTTTGAAAATAGAACTTGATGATGGAGGTGTTACAGTTGAGAAAATGGACTTTGGATGGTTTGTATTTGATGTTTAGAAGCTTTTGGAAGTGAAAGTCCAAATAACGCACGAGGCAATTTGGAGTTTGGTATGTAAAGTCAGAACTTGCACAACAATGGTGTTTTGATACAATTTCTGGATAGAGGGAATTTTAGTGAGTTTTAGGGCCTTCAAGCTCGTGTCCTAACTCACGAATAGTGCTTCTATTTATAAGCAACAAGTATGGAGACTTGTTGTTAATCAGAATTTGGAATTACATGTTTATGCATAACATGTGATTTTTGAGAAAACAAGTTTCAATGCCTTGTGTACTTGCTAAGATAGAGTGGTTATGCTTTTAACACACTTTCTTCTAACTTTGTAGATGAAGTGTGATCATAGGGAACAAGTTAGAGGCTCAAGAGTGGACTTTATGCATAAAGCTTGCTTTTCAAGAATGGTATTGTTAACTTTCTTCCCAAAATGGCAATGTGAATTGGATAAAGCTTAAATCACTTGGATTATAGATCAAAAGTTTGTGTAATCCATTAATTATGGAGTGACAAACAAGTTTGAGGCCTGCAAAGAAAATATTATGCAGCCTAACTGTTGTACCCCAAAATTTGCCCTCCTCTTTTTCACAAGAAATCACAGCTTCGGGGTTTTCCCTGATTTTTCAGATTGGCTCAAGAATCGGTCAAATAGATTTTTCTTTATCTGTCGAACAAAATTAGGGTTTCCATTGATTTTGAATCAGTCAAACAGATTATTAGGGTTTCTATTGATTTGGTTGAGTTTGGCTCAGGGTTTGATCAAGCAAACGTTTCTTTGACAGTAAATCTAAAATTAGGGTTTGCACGCGCATTCTCAGAAGGAATTGAATCCACAGTATTTCAATTGACTGTCACATTGTTTTGACGTTTGTTCAAGATTGTTGTTTGTTTCTCAAAACCTAAACATCTAGGCTAAGAGCCGAGGCTTTTGATTTGAAAGGTTGGAGCGTTGGTTTGATCAGTGAAGTGAAAGGCGTATGGACGTTTGTTTATTTAACTGTGCAATGCATATGGTTAACTGGAATGCCAGACGTATGGTGGTTAATGCAAGGTTGCGAGACTACAACGTTTGTTGATTATTTATTTTATCTGAGTTACAATTATTGGGATGTATTTCCAATTATTTTAATTCAAGAAATTTAAATAATTAAATAGACAATGCAAAAGAGATGAGAGATATATGACAAAAGATTTTTATTTATTTTAATTGTTGTTACAAATGTTATTTGGATACTGTAAATTTATTTACAATATTTACAAATGATATTTATTACAAATAATTGAAAATAAATCTATATTCTAAGTCTCTTGAAGTCTTCATCTTCTACTGCTGCTTCCCTTACCACAACTGGTATTTACCTACAAAGACAGAAGAAAGAAGTCAGTACAGTTAAATTGAAAAGCAGTTTTGAACAGATAAATAAAAAACTCATCATTAAAGATTGTTGGCCGGAATCAGATCGTTTTGGTTTCATCGTATTTTGCTCATCCTCTTTGCAAATCACAAGAAGATTTCTCTTCTTGGTTCACAAAGAGGAAAAGTAAAATTATCCTTTGCAAGCATACAATCAAACACAAAGAAGGCACAAGGCTGCATAAAAGTACACCAAGCTGTACAATGGCAAACTGAAATGCCAAACCAGATTGCAATGTCAAACTGAGCAAACCAAATTGCAATGTCAAATAAAGCAAACCAAGTTGCATAAAAGCAAACCAAGCTGTCAAGAAACTGTGACACAAGCTGTCAACAAGCTATCAAAACTGTCAAATGCAGAAAATATGGAAGTACAGAATGCAGAGGAAAACCAAGATGCAAGCAAACAAGCTTGTCAAAAACTCTTCATCATTTCCTGGCCAAACAACCTTTTCAGAAAAAAGTACTTTAAGCAATTAAATATGCTTTTTTGATGGAGAGAAAGAAAGAGAGAGTGAAGCAGGTTTGCAGTTTGGCAGGCTTAAAGAATAGATAAATATAACAAGAAAAAGGTTAAAGGGGGGAGAGCAGTTCAGAAGAAGAAAAAAAACACAGAAAGAACCACAAACTATAAACACAAGCCTGCATAACAGCAAGCCTTCCTGTACCAGAAGCAAGGCTCAAGCTTGCATAAAACATCCAAACAAATCCAGAACTGCATCCACCTGCCTAAATCCAGTAAAAAACCTGTAACCTGCTAAGAAACCTTTAGCAAGCAAACACCAAGCTTGCCTAAAGCAAACAGCAAGTTATCAAAACCTGCCTCAAGCCTTTAAAAACTGCATAACAGCAAACCATAAACTGTAAGCAGCAAGTCTGAAACCTGCATCAAAACCAACAAAAAAACTCAGACCTGCCTGTATCAAACCAAAGTCTCAAACCTGTTAAAACCTTCAACAAGCCTGTAACCAAAAAGCCTGCCTTACCAACAGCAAGTCTCCAGCCTGCCTAAAGCCAAACAAACTTGCACAACAAAAGCAACTTCAAACTAACAAACACAAACAAGACAAACAAGCTTCAAGCCTACAGAAACTTCAAACTTACAAAACCTGCATAAAACCTCCAAACACAACAAAATACCAACAAGCCTGCTTTCTTTACCAAAAACCAGAAGCAAGCCTGCCTGCACAACAAGCCTTAAAGCTTGTTCAATCCAAAACCTGCATAAAACCTCAAAACACAACAAAATACCAACAAGCCTACCTTCCTAAAACTTCAAGTAAACTTGCCTTCAAAATATCAAATCAACAATAACAACAACAAGCGCCTCAGAACAGGGTTCATCATAGGAAAAACCATCAGCCAACAAAGCCCAAGAGAGGAAGAAAGTCATAAGCAAACAAGAATCTCAGAACAAGAGTTCATCACATAATCATCATAAGCTAAATCAACACCAACAACAACAAGCATCTCAGAATGAAATTCATCATAGAATAAGCAAGATATTCAAAAAGAAGAACATATCAAAGACAACCTTCAGAATTAAAGTTCATCATCATTGGAAATCAACAAAGCCCAAAAGAGGAGAAGATTCAGAAACTAACGAAATAGGGTTTTCAGAACGAAGCTCATCACAAAACAATTCAAAGCTAAAGATACAAAGTACCAGAAGGCAAGCTAGAATCACCGTCACGCTCCCTCCTCCGGCCACCTGAGAGCGCCGCCAACCCCACATTCCTCCCCATCCATCATCTTACAGAACGAAGTCACCAAGATATAATTTTCCCTCTTTCTTTTTTTTCTGCATTTCATATCATAAACACCAAAACACCAAAACACCAAAGATCAAAGCTTTGCAAACAATAAAACATACAAGATTAACCATGCAAACTGTAAAGAACGCATCCAGAATAAGATAAGAAAAGGGTACCTTTCGAACCGTCATTCCGTGCTGTCGTGGAAGAGAAGATGGGTGGTGGCGCTCTGGCAATTGGAGGGCTGAAGGACATTCAGAAGCTCTGATTGAGAATGATGAAGAGGCGAAGAAGATGAGAGGAGAGCGGCGCAGTTCATAACACTGTAAATCTAGGTTCTGAGCCAAACAAACAAAAACCCTAACAAAAACTTTGTCAAGTATCGTTTGGGCCTGCCCCATAAAATAAACCCTTAAGCCCAATTGCAAACTGGTGCTACACCCCCCTCTTGTTCTATTTCAATTTTATTTTGCGCCAAGGGCATTCCTCAATGCCCACTTTATTTCTTCTTATTTTGTTTTACACATCAATACTTTTTTATCAGTATCACTTTATTTCCCTTTTTTAACTTAAACTAATTCTTTTGTTAAATAAAAATAATATATTAACTTTTTTGTATAAAATATTCTTAATAGGTTTTTTTAATATTCATTACATTTAAAGGTATATAAATAATAGAATTAATTAAATTAAATAATTCTTTCTCTAAAACCATTGTTTATATAAAACTAACAAAAATACAAAAATAATAATACTTAATTTGCATTAGGATCATTTGTAAATAACCATATGCATTGCACAATACTTTTGATTCTCTTTATTTTCTTATATCTTGTTATATTTTTACATTGAGAATGCGACGATTCGATTTGGTTGTAAACATAATATTTGGACATTACTATTCTGATAAGACTCATCCCCATTTGTAAACATTTGTACCCCCATCCCCGGATACTTATTTGTAATAGCTTAGACTTTAAATTCCCGCAATTTATCGCCTTTCATATACTGTATAGTAATTAGGGTTTGTATGCGAAGATTCAAAATCAACCGCTAGATAACCTAATACAAGACAAATGCATGAAAATCAAATACACAATTCACACTTGCACCTCTAGGGTTACCTCGCTTGTTGCCTCGGATAATGCAATCATGTCCCTCGAGTATGAGACACTCTAGCAAATGTCCCTTCGATAAACAAAGATCATAGTCCCTCGATGACCCTCGATGTTGCCTTTGATAGAACGATCTCGTCCCTTACAAAATTGCTAGAGCGTCTCACAAGTTTCCTTCAATGATTGTATATGATGACCCGCGCCCGTCCCGTTCAACATCCTAACACAAGGTTGTTCACCAAATACAATGGTGAAACAACACTGTTAAAAGGGTTAAAAAACATGAGAAAGATCTTTGAGTAAAATAGGGTAGACAACTCTTAGTTACTTGATCAAAAATCTTGCAAAACATCCTTTCCATTTTTCAAACACACATCTCCACACAATTTCCAAACAACTTTCAAAACATCGAATTATCTTTTCAAAAAGACACACACCTTTGTATATATTCAAACAAGAATCATTACAAAGGTTTCCTAGACAAGGCATCTTTTTCAAAGCATTTTCAAAACCACACACATAAAGCACCATTTCAAACAAATGAAAAGCAAAGGCAAGTGATCTAAAATAAGTAACTAAGAGCCCATGGATAACCATGGATGGAAAGGGTGATAGCACCTTCTCTTTTCATAATCTACCCCCCGAACCCACGAAAACATCTGAAAGGTCTTTCCTGTGCTTTTTGACCTTTCCTTAGGATAAAATAAAAAGTCAGTGGCGACTCTTGCTAAACTGAAACATTTGCGAACACATACACAAAACCCAAGTCAGTTCTCCCACCGTATCACAAAACCGGCGACTCTGATGGGGACATTTCTAAAAGTGGGGTTACCTTAGGGTTTTAGATCACCTTTACATGCTTAGTTTGATTGCTTTGATTGCTTTACTTTTTGCGTTCCTTGTTTGGGTTTGTTGTAAATCCTACACCCGGATTTGGGGGCACCTTTTTAGGTAAATAACAATAAACTATGAGGGAACTGTGTGGGGTATACCGACATGGTTGAAACAGTAGATACGTTGATGTGGCACTTTGGTTGGTACCAGTAACCCTTGAGTTGAATCAAGGAGAGTACGGGGCCGCCGCGTGGTGTCATGAAGCATCAATGGACTTTAGAACCTTACTTGACCATCTTGGCCTTTTTAGGGGTAGTGAGGTGACCGACTTTGGTGCAGTTCGAAGTTGGTAGACACTCGATACTACACTCATTGAGGATTGTTTTCTTAGAATATTTTGGTCGCTAGTTAAGTGGCTAAACCAAAACAATGAACATAGAAAACAATCCAATGATATTGAGCTCCTTAGAACCTGATTTCTATTTTAGGACAGCTTTGAGCCAACTAATTTCAAGAGGGTACTTACCTACAAACCCCATGCCAGCCTAAACCTAAGGACTTGTCTGCTTTTCGTGAATATGATTACCTGTATATACACTTTCTTACTTTTTCATACATAAACATCATAACATCATACCATAGCATTTTCAATAACCATTTCAAGGATCTCGAGGGTCTTTTGATACAGGGTCATGTTGAACCAGACGTCTACCAAAGGGCAAGAGGTTTCATTTTCCTCTAAACAAACGCTGTCAAAGATCAAGTGCAACAACTTGAATCAGGGGTTATGACCCACTTGACATGGTGAGCTTGATTCTCGTGGAAAGACATCCACCGGTACAAAGTTCTCCAATCAAAGATGTTGATCAAAGTTCAACCTCTAACATTTTTCTTGTGTTTACCCCGAGAGATCCTTGAAAAAACATGCATCCATATATCATGCATTGTATTATAACAGGTTTTCCTTTTCAGGTTTCCTTATTATCCTACTGTTTATTTCAGTAGGGATGGCTCTAGAGAAGACTGTCAAAGATATCCAGGATCAAAATGCTCAACTTCAAGAAATGTTCTTGAACCTGTCCCAGGGGCAAGAAGAAGTGAAAGCTCTCCTCACAAGGGGCATGGTCCTAGGGAATTCAAGCAGTATCAGGAATGATCAGTTGGAGGAACTACAGTTTGAGCTGGCAACAATGAAGATCCAGATGATGGGACAACTGGTGGGCCAGATGGCTCTCATTCAAGACTTGGCTCAAAGACAAGAGGAGCTCAGGGTTCTCGTCAACAAACTGCTTCGAGACAACCAAGTGGGGAAAACATATAAGGTTGAAGATCAAGTCATCATTCAACCTCCTTTGAGACAAGAAGACAAGGGAAAAGCTCCTTAACTTGCTTCAGGGTCACAAGCCCAGCAACAACCTCGTCTGCGTCAACAGGGTAATCGGCGTAAGAAAAATACGTCTGGAAGACATTTCTCTGAGACTGACATACCATCATCTCTAATACTGAAACTCTTGTTGGAGGTCAATCTACTGGCTTTAAGGGATCCTATTCGGAAGCCCAATACCTCTACTCCTAGCTATCACCCCGACGCGTTTTGTGTATACCACTCCCATAGTCCTGGACATGACACCGATGACTGTTGGGCTTTGAAAAACAAGATCCAAGACTTGATCGACGAAGGAGTGCTGGAATTCATGCCGGATGGCGAGATGAAAATATTCCGCTAAGGGTTCTCCATTTGAAATGACAAAGCTCGAACTGAGAGACTCTTGTTCCATTTGAATTTTCAAGTTGTAATTTCTTTTGTTATTCAAACAATTATCTGTTGATGTCAAGCTCTGTTTCATTAATGCATTGCATATGTTTGTCTTGAATTCATCCATTCATTTTCACTATTCTTATGCTTTCTTTATGATATTTAACTCTCGATAAAAAGCTACAAGCCTTTAGATGGAGGATGATGAAATAATACCGTAATCTCATACAGTATGCTTTTGAACAGACCTTGCTGACGATGTACATGCGTTTCTTTCAAATCCTAAACACTGGAGTTATAAGGAAGATAATCCCTAGTCAACCCCTTCGAGCCAAAGAAGTAGGAGTTTTCTGTTTTAAAACAAAATGAAACCTTTGATTTAAACCTGGGGCAGGGTAGTCTCTCAGTTAATTCAAAAAAAAAGAGATGCGCATTAAAGTCGCAAACTCTCAGTTCGTAATACAAACGAATAACATCAAAAACATTCCTCTGGAATCAAAAGACAGTGGTGGTTCCTTATCTCATAGGCAGTCAATCTCTCAAAAGAGAAAGCCCACAGAGCCAAAACCTGTAAAGGAGGCTTAAGAAAGCTGGGGCATCTCGCTGACTGTAATCTCGAAAATAGGAACAGTCAGGCAAAAGTTAGGGATAACGAATCAAAAGAAAGAGGTCATTATAAATCCTCAATAAAAATGAAAAATGTTGCAAAAAATGATGACTGCCTTCCATAAAATTCAACTGGTGTGAACCACCACCAAAATGTCGTTCCAAACTCGAATAGAGTTCGACGCACAATTAACTGAGTTTCGGACTGAAGGACATCACGAAGAGCGGGTGGGAACAAATATACTTTGAGCCTTTATCCTTTGTTTCTTAAACCGTGAACCAAGCCACGTTACAACCCTTCAAAAGTCCTAATTGAAGCATGGGTTAGTTCGAAAGCATACTGTTACAAAAGGTATCCTGACTCCTGTAAGGCTTTGCCCTAAAATCTTGTGTTGAATTTGTCTTATAAGAATTTTTCTGCTAAAAAACGCATTTTTCAAAACTTCGAGACAAGCGTAAACTTTGCATTATTTGAATATCGTTGTTTGCACATGGTTTACTTGTTTAAACAACGAAGAAATTCATACAGTGAATGTTCGGAGGAACGAAAACTCTCTCAATGAGTAAAATCACTTCAAGTGGGATGATACTCCCGTTGCAAAAATCTCCCGTCAACAAAAAGAGACTTGGTTTGGTATTGTCCAGTAAACCTGGGGCAGTCCAGTCAAGATTTCAACAAATCTTTCAAAGCTCATTAAACCTGGGGCAGTCTAGTCAAGATTTTAAGAAATCTCTCAACTTTAGATACAGTCCAGATACGCTCCAGACACGGTTGCCATTTTATCACTCATTCAAATCCAAGTTACAGTTTCAGATACATTCCAGATACGGAAGTCATTCTGCTACTCATACAAATCTCAACTCCAAGATATAATCCAGATATGCTCCAGACACAGTTGCCATTCTGTCACTCATTCAGATCCCAGTTAAAGTTTCAGATATACTCCAAACACGGAAGTCATTCTACTACTCATACAGATCTCAACTCCAAGATACAGTCCAGATATGCTCCAGACACGGTTGCCATTCTGTCACTCATTCAGATCCCAGTTACAGTTTCAGATACACTCTAGACACGGAAGTCATTCTGCTACTCATACAGATCTCAACTCCAAGATACAGTCCAAATATGCTCCAGACACGGTTACCATTCTGTCACTCATTCAGATCCCAGTTACAGTTTCAGATACACTCCAGACACGAAAGTCATTCTGCTACTCATACAGATCTCAACTTCAGATACACTCCAGACACGGAAGTTATTCTGCTACTCATACAGATCTCAACTCCAGATACAGTCCAGATACGCTCCAGACACGGTTGCGATTCAGTTACTCATTCAGATCCTAGTTACAGTTTCAGATACACTCCAGACACGGAAGTCATTCTGCTACTCATACAGATCTCAACTTCAGATACACTCCAGACACGGAAGTCATTCTGCTTCTCATACATATCTCAACTCCAAGATACAGTCCAGATACGCTCCAGACACGGTTGCCATTTTGTCACTCATTCAAATCCAAGTTACAGTTTCAGATACACTCCAGACACGGAAGTCATTCTGCTACTCATACAAATCTCAACTTCAGATATAGTCCAGATACGCTCCAGACACGGTTGCTATTCTGTCACTCATTCAAAATTTATCCTCAGCCCAGGGATGCTCCAAATGCAGATACCTTCCTGCTTCTCAACATACAATTCAAATTCCTGATATCCCCAACAGAGTAAAGAGTCTTATTCTTAAAGCAGCATACAACCTAAACCTGAACTTCTTCCAGACAGGAATAAGCTTTTCCTAGAGTCCTGAGTTTTTACTCTCCAACAGGATAGCCACTCCGCAACAGTATGGCTATTCCCCATAAAATGCTTATTCCCCGAGCAGAACGGAGACTCTCATTCTCAGTTCCTCACAGGGTATTCAGATATTCCCCAGTGAAGATCTCCTCAAAACAGGAATCCCCAGTAGATTGGCATACAACCCAAACTCTTGATTCCCCAACAGCGGTCCCAGGACTTCTCATTTTCAACGATCAAAGGATTTTCCATCCCCTGCAGCAATCAAGGATTCACTTTCCCTGGAAGCAGCCAAAGAATCCATTATCTCCAGCTATCCGGATTTTATCTTCCTCAACAAGACGACTACTCAGCTTGCATGTATAACCATTTCATTCAGATATCATAAACATTGATGAAACACAATTCATTGCATCATACATACCATTGCAGCATAACTTGTTATTTTAGCTAACATTTTACCCTTTTCAGGACAAGATTAAAAGGCTTTTGTTAACCATTGATCAGATACAGTACAGATACACCCCAGACATGGCGGTCATTCTGCTATTCATTCAGACTTCAGCAATCTGATACAGACTAGATACGCCCCAGACACGGTGGCCAGTCTATCCTTCATTTAGATTCAACTATCAACCTCAAAGTTCAGATATGCGCCAGACACGGATGTCATTCTGTCCTTTACACTAACAGCTTGATTCTCCCCAGTGCAATCGCCACGAAAGTCATTCTGCTGCTCATACAGACTCCAACTTCTGAAAACAGTTTACGGATTCTCCAAACACATATGTTAATCTATTGCTTGTTCAAGATTCAACTGTTGAAAACAGTTTATGGATTCTTCAAACACGGATGTTAATCTATCGCTTATTCAACTTCAACTTCTGAAAACAGTTTACAGATACACTCCAAACATGGATGTCAATCTATTGCTTATTCATCCCACCCAATTCAGAGATGTTCCAAACATGGATACCTTTCTGATACTCGTCCACTCACCAATGACATAACAGTTCAACAAACATTCTTGGATGGCATCTTTTAAGCCCATCTCCAGTAAGACTTCTCTCACACCTCCAGATGGCATCTTTAAGCCCATCTCCGACAAGATTCTGTCACATCTCCAAATGGCATCTTTAAGCCCATTCCCTCAACTACGCTTTAACGAGTGCAAATTTTTTGGGCACTCTAGTGTCCAATCTCCTTTTACCTTCGAGTCGCGAACGGCAAAACTTCCAGTCTAACTCTTCAGGTTCAAGAAGATTGAACAGGGGCAACTGTTGTACCCAAAAATTTGCCCTCCTCTTTTTCACAAGAAATCACAGCTTCGGGGTTTTCCCTGATTTTTCAGATTGGCTCAAGAATCGGTCAAACAGATTTTTCTTTATCTTTCGAACAAAATTAGGGTTTCCATTGATTTTGAATCAGTCAAACAGATTATTAGGGTTTCTATTGATTTGGTTGAGTTTGGCTCAGGGTTTGATCGAGCAGACGTTTCTTTGACAGTAAATCCAAAATTAGGGTTTGCACGCGCATTCTCAGAAGGAATTGAATCCATAGTATTTCAATTGACTGTCACATTGTTTTGACGTTTGTTCAAGATTGTTGTTTGTTTCTCAAAACCTAAACATCTGGGCTAAGAGCTGAGGCTTTTGATTTGAAAGGTTGGAGCGTTGGTTTGATCAGTGAAGTGAAAGGCGTATGGACGTTTGTTTGTTTAACTGTGCAATGCATATGGTTAACTGGAATGCCGGGCGTATGGTGGTTAATGCAAGGTTGCGAGAATACAACGTTTGTTGATTATTTATTTTATCTGAGTTACAATTATTTGGATGCATTTCCAAGTATTTTAATTCAAGAAATTTAAATAATTAAATAGACAGTGCAAAAGAGATGAGCGATATCTGACAAAAGATTTTTATTTATTTTAATTGTTGTTACAAATGTTATTTGGATACTGTAAATTTATTTACAATATTTACAAATGATATTTATTACAAATAATGGAAAATAAATCTATATTCTAAGTCTCTTGAAGTCTTCATCTTCTACTGCTGCTTCCCTTACCCCAACTGGTATTTACCTACAAAGACAGAAGAAAGAAGTCAGTACAGTTAAATTGAAAAGCAGTTTTGAACAGATAAATAAAAAACTCATCATTAAAGATTGTTGGCCGGAATCAGATCGTTTTGGTTTCATCGTATTTTGCTCATCCTCTTTGCAAATCACAAGAAGATTTCTCTTCTTGGTTCACAAAGAGGAAAAGTAAAATTATCCTTTGCAAGCATACAATCAAACACAAAGAAGGCACAAGGCGGCATAAAAGTACACCAAGTTGTACAATGGCAAACTGAAATGCCAAACCAGATTGCAATGTCAAACTGAGAAAACCAAATTGCAATGTCAAATAAAGCAAACCAAGTTGCATAAAAGCAAACCAAGCTGTCAAGAAACTGTCACACAAGTTGTCAACAAGCTATCAAAACTGTCAAATGCAGAAAATATGGAAGTACAGAATGCAGAGGAAAACCAAGATGCAAGCAAACAAGCTTGTCAAAAACTCTTCATCATTTCCTGGCCAAACAACCTTTTCAGAAAAAAGTACTTTAAGCAATTAAATATGCTTTTTTGATGGAGAGAGAGAAAGAGAGAGTGAAGCAGGTTTGCAGTTTGGCAGGCTTAAAGAATAGATAAATATAACAAGCAAAAGGTTAAAGGGGGGAGAGCAGTTCATAAGAAAAAAAACACAGAAAGAACCACAAACTGTAAACACAAGCCTGCATAACAGCAAGCCTTCCTGTACCAGAAGCAAGGCTCAAGCTTGCATAAAACATCCAAACAAATCCAGAACTGCATCCACCTGCCTAAATCCAGTAAAAAACCTGTAACCTGCTAAGAAACCTTTAGCAAGCAAACACCAAGCTTGCCTAAAGCAAACAACAAGTTATCAAAACCTGCCTCAAGCCTTTACAAACTGCATAACAGCAAACCACAAACTGTAAGCAGCAAGTCTGAAACCTGCATCCAAACCAACAAAAAAACTCAGACCTGCCTGTATCAAACCAAAGTCTCAAACCTGTTAAAACCTTCAACAAGCCTATAACCAAAAAGCCTGCCTTACCAACAGCAAGTCTCCAGCCTGCCTAAAGCCAAACAAACTTGCACAACAAAAGCAAGTTCAAACTAACAAACTCAAACAAGACAAACAAGCTTCAAGCCTACAGAAACTTCAAACTTACAAAACCTACATAAAACCTCCAAACACAACAAAATACCAACAAGCCTACTTTCCTTACCAAAAACCAGAAGCAAGCCTGCCTGCACAACAAGCCTTAAAGCTTGTTCAATCATAAACCTGCATAAAACCTCAAAACACAACAAAATACCAACAAGCCTGCCTTCCTAAAACTCCATGTAAACTTGCCTTCAAAATATCAAATCAACAATAAAAACAACAAGCGCCTCAGAACAGGGTTCATCATAGGCAAAATCATCAGCCAACAAAGCCCAAGAGAGGAAGAAAGTCAGAAGCAAACAAGAATCTCAGAACAAGAGTTCATCATAGAATCATCATAAGCTAAATCAACAACAACAACAACAAGCATCTCAGAATGAAATTCATCATAGAATAAGCAAGATATTCAAAAAGAAGAACATATCGAAGACAACCTTCAGAATCAAAGTTCATCATCATTGGAAATCAACAAAGCCCAAAAGAGGAGAAGATTCAGAAACTAACGAAATAGGGTTTTCAGAACGAAGCTCATCACAAAACAATTCAAAGCTAAAGATACAAAGTACCAGAAGGCAAGCTAGAATCACCGTCACGCTCCCTCCTCCGGCCACCTGAGAGCGCCGCCAACCCCACATTCCTCCCCATCCATCATCTTATAGAACGAAGTCACCAAGATATAATTTTCCCTCTTTCTTTTTTTTCTGCATTTCATATCATAAACACCAAAACACCAAAACACCAAAGATCAAAGCTTTGCAAATAATAAAACATACAAGATTAACCATGCAAACTGTAAAGAACGCATCCAGAATAAGATAAGAAAAGGGTACCTTTCGAACCGTCATTCTGTGCTGTCGTGGAAGAGAAGATGGGTGGTGGCGCTCTGGAAACTAGAGGGCTGAAGGACATTCAGAAGCTCTGATTGAGAATGATGAAGAGGCGAAGAAGATGAGAGGAGAGCGGCGCAGTTCATAACACCGTAAACCTAGGTTTTGAGCCAAACAAACAAAAACCCTAACAAAAACTTTGCCAAGTATCGTTTGGGCCTGCCCCATAAAATAAACCCTTAAGCCCAATTGCAAACTGGTGCTACACCCCCCTCTTGTTCTCTTTCAATTTTATTTTGGGCCAAGGGCATTCCTCAATGCCCACTTTATTTCTTCTTTTTTTGTTTTACACATCAATATTTTTTTATCATTATCACTTTATTTCCCTTTTTTAACTTAAACTAATTCTTTTGTTAAATAAAAATAATATATTAACTTTTTGTATAAAATATTCTTAATAGCTTTTTTTAATATTCATTACATTTAAAGGTATATAAATAATAGAATTAATTAAATTAAATAATTCTTTCTCTAAAACCCTTGTTTATATAAAACTAACAAAAATACAAAAATAATAATACTTAATTTGCATTAGGATCATTTGTAAATAAGCATATGCATTGCACAATACTTTTGATTCTCTTTATTTTCTTATATCTTGTTATATTTTTACATTGAGAATGCGACGATTCGATTTGGTTGTAAACATAATATTTGGACATTACTATTCTGATAAGACTCATCCCCATTTGTAAACATTTGTACCCCCATCCCCGGATACTTATTTGTAATAGCTTAGACTTTAAATTCCCGCAATTTATCGCCTTTCATATACTGTATAGTAATTAGGGTTTGTATGCGAAGATTCAAAATTAACGGCTAGATAACCTAATACAAGACAAATGCATGAAAATCAAATACACAATTCACACTTGCACCTCTATGGTAACCTCGCTTGTTGCCTCGGAAAATGCAATCATGTCCCTCGAGTATGAGACACTCTAGCAAATGTCCCTTCGATAAACAAAGATCGTAGTCCCTCGATGACCCTCGATGTTGCCTTTGATAGAACGATCTCGTCCCTTACAAAATTGCTAGAGCGTCTCACAAGTTGCCTTCAATGATTGTATACGATGACCCGCGCCCGTCCCGTTCAACATCCTAACACAAGGTTATTCACCAAATACAATGGTGAAACAACACTGTTAAAAGGGTTAAAAAACATGAGAAAGATCTTTGAGTAAAATAGGGTAGACAACTCTTAGTTACTTGATCAAAAATATTGCAAAACATCCTTGCCATTTTTCAAACACACATCTCCACACAATTTCCAAACAACTTTCAAAACATCGAATTATCTTTTCAAAAAGACACACACCTTTGTATATATTCAAACAAGAATCATTACAAAGGTTGCCTAGACAAGGCATTTTTTCAAAGCATTTTCAAAACCACACACACAAAGCACCATTTCAAACAAATGAAAAGCAAAGGCAAGTGATCTAAAACAAGTAACTAAGAGCCCATGGATAACCATGGATGGAAAGGATGCTAGCACCTTCCCTTTTCATAATCTACCCCCTGAACCCACGAAAACATCTCAAAGGTCTTTCCTGTGCTTTTTGACCTTTCCTTAGGATAAAATAAAAAGTCGGTGGCGACTCTTGCTAAACCGAAACATTTGCGAACACAAACGCAAAACCCAAGTCAGTTCTCCCACCGTATCACACTAACATTGATTTTCATTTGTGTTCATCATGAAAATGACCTATAATTCAAGTGACAAAGCACCAACGTCATCTCTTTGATTCTCCCTACTCAAGATTGATCTCAAAGAGTTCTGGGACATTTTGGACAGCTTGCAATGTGCTCTTTAACTCATATTTCAATTGCTTTTGAAGATTCCCCTTGGAACTATGTGAAAAATTGCCATGAAGTTAGGTCAAAAATCTGCCTAACTAGGGCAAAATTTCATTAAGTCTTTTTTAGTTCATGAGCATGTGTCATAAAATTATAACTTGAGATCCAAGCACTTTTATGAGAAGTTTTATGAAGAAAAGTTGTATATTTAATGGAGATATACAACTCTCATGTTGGAAGTTTCCTTTGAATCATCTTGCATCATAATGAAAAAATTGCTCAAAATTATGAAAAAATAAGAAAATTTTGACACTTAGAAAAATTTCTAAGTTTAGAAATTTTGACTTTTGAAAATGAAATCTTGATTTCTAGATTTCTTGATGAATTAGTTTCCTATTTTGACATGTTTTGATGAATTGTGATCTTTGGTACTTGAATTTGACCAAAAAGTCAAAGTTTGACTTTTCAGTATACAGTTGACTTTTGATCAGTTGACTGCAAAATTCATTTGTCCATCTAATGGATTTGCAATGTTTTGAACCATGTCATTAGGTAAAAATTATGAAATTGGAATCTTGAGATCATGCCTTAAACCAATTAACCATTTTCTAGGTCAAAAATCAGAAATTGCCCTTTCCTAGTCAAAACCCTAATTTTGACCATTTTGCCCTTTTGGAGATTTGATCAAATTTCTTGAGGAATTGTGGTCCAAACTTGATCAAATGATGAATATGGGTTTAAAATGTTTATGTGGATCCAAAGTTATGAATTTTGACTATAAATTGGCCATAGTTGACTTTTTCCCTAATACAGCTGATTTTTAGGTCAACTGTTCAATTGACTGAGAAAAAATGTGATCCAAGGCTTGAAACTTGACATGAGTAATCTTGGGGTTTCATAATGGTCCATAAAATTCATATGAATCATTGATAGTTCAAAAATCCTTGTGCAAACTCAAACCCTAATTTTGGTCATCAGTGCATAAGGAGGTGTTCCTGAGCTGATCAAACCCTAGTGCAGTCTTGAGCCCAAGGAGATCTTATGAGCAAATTCTTGATAAGTGAGAGGGAAAATTTTGGGTACAACAGAAGTTCATCGGAGGGTTTTACTAAACTAATCTTAATGGGAGAAAGAGTGGAAGCTGGAATCTGAAGTGGAAAAATTCAGAAGGATGCCTCTTCTAGTATTGTAAGGAAGCCATTTACAGGTAAAAAGGAAGTCAGTGCCGTCTATAACCAAAAGAGTCAGAATCGAACCGAGCGCCGTCTGGCGGTAGGGACTGTTATGATTCCCAAACCTGCACCTGCTTAACAAAGAAACAATCAGCCAAGAGCAGAAAGACCAGCTAGACAGTTCACTCAGATCAACATGACGTTGTCCCAGGCTTTACCTAATTTGCTGAAGTCTAATCTAGTTACTCTGAAGGAAGATCCGAAGAATCCGAACACCACCTCTCCCTACTATAAACCAAATGCTCGTTGTGCTTACCATTCGGAAAGTCCAGGCCATGATACCAATGACTGCTGAACTTTGAAGAACAAAGTACAGGATCTGATTGATGCTAAGGAAATTGAATTCGACCCTCTTGAGGCCCCCAATGTGCTCACTGCTCCCTTTCCAAAACATGTCTAGGATTGAAAGAATTTTTGTTCATTTAATTCTCAAGTTGTATTTTCTTTGCTTATCCGAACAATTATTGTCATATCAAACTTTGTTATTTCATTAATGCATTACACATGTTTGTCTTGAATTAATCTGTTTGCACTATGCTTAAGCTTCTCTATACTTCCTTTTCGGGATATTCAACTCTCGATCAAAAACTCTAAGCCTTAGAGGGAGGATGACGAAAATGATACCATAATCTCTACGGTAGGCTTTTGAACAGACCCCGCTGACGATGTACATGCGTTGTTTCAAATCCTAAACAGTGGAGTTATAAGGAAGATAATCCCTAGTCAACCCCTTCGAGCCAAAGAAGTAGGAGTTTTTCTTTTCACACAAATTAAAACCCTTAATCATAACCTGGGGCAGGGTAGTTTTCTCAGTTAATTCAGAGGCGCATTCAGTCACAATCTGCTGCTTCGTACATAATGAATGGCATCGAAGACGTCCTTCCAAAACAAAAGACGGTGATGGTTCTGTATAATCGTCAAGACATGAAGTCATTATCTCTCTAAATAAAAGCCCATTAAGTCAAAACCTAGAAGGAGACTTAAGAGAAAAATTGGGGCATCCCTCCTGATTGTAATCACAAAAGAAATAGTTCAGGCAACAGAAGGGATAACAAAAAAGAAAGAGGTTAATACAAATCCTCGACAAAAAGAAGATTACAAAAATGACTGCCTTTTCAAAACAAATGTCTAATTTCCGAATCATCACCAAGTATCAGAGCAAAGTTTCCATACTCAACCGGGATCTAAACGCGTAATTAACTGAGCATAGGATTGAATAACATCACGAAGAGCGGGTTGGGTATAAACAAAATTTGAGCCTCTATCCTTTGTTTCTTAAACCGTGAACCAGGCCATGTTATAACCCTTAAAACTCCTAGATGAAGTATGGGTTAGTTTGAGAGCATATTGTTACAAAGGTATCCGGACTCCTGTAGGCTTTGTTACGAATCCTGAGTTGATATCACATTTTTACAAATTTTGTTTTACTACACAAAACACATTTTCAAAAAAATTTCAAGACAAACATGAGTTTTGCATTCTTTAAATGACATTGTTTGCATATGATTAATTGTTTGACAGCAGAGAGATCCGCACAATGGATATTCAATGAACAAATATCCTCTCAATGGACAGAATCACCTTAGCGGGAAAGACACTTCCAATAACATGTCTTCCATGAGCAAGGGGCATGATATGATGTCTAAACACACATGGGGAAGTCTCTCCAAAAGTGCCAAATAACCAGGGGCAGATCTCCATCTGAATCGCTTGAGGAATTACGCACGCATTCCAGCAACGAATCATGTGCCATCAAGAAAACATTTTTGACAGTACTACAACGCAAAACTATGGACAATGAAAACTCTCTACATCCTGAAAGCGTGGACATAGTTGGAAAATACTAAGCATGAAAAAAAAAAGACCCGCTAGGTTGACACACCTAGGCAAAAATAAGGGAATCCCGGCGAACCAAAAGGGTTCATGCAAAAGTTAGGGATATACATAAAAAAAATTTGTACACCCGACAAGTCGAAAACCTGAAAAGGCGGCTTGGGCAAAAAAAAGGGTATCCCGGTGGACTGAAAACCCGAAAGGGCGGTCCAAGCAAAAGTTAGGGATTTAAAATGTACGACTATATCCCGTCACTTCTTTATTAGTGGAAGATTTATACCTTGATCAGCATTCATCAAGAGCACCAGAATCGAGATACAGTTCAAATATGCTCCAAGTACGGATGCCATTCAGATACTCATTCAGATTCATCTTTCAGATACAGTTCAGATACACTCTAGATACGGATGCCATTCTGATACTCATTCAGATTCAACTTTCAGATACAGTTCAGATACGATCCAGACACAGATGTCATTCTGGCACTTATTCAACACATGTTTCAAGTATAATTCAGATACAATCCAGAGACGGATGTCATCTTGACACTCATTAAATACATGTTCGAGTACAATCACGACATAAATCCATCCACAAAATCTCTGCATGTACTTTTTCAAGCATGGAACAAGGGGAAGAGACTGTTGGAAGCTGTTGTACCCCAAAATTTTCCCTCCCATATTTCTCAATACATTTCAAGTGAGGTCCTCAAATTGCTCAAGGAAGTCCAAGGGTTGACGAGACAAACTCTCTCCTAAGGCAGTCTACCCCAAATTAGGGTTTCATTTTTCACCAAGGTACTTGAGTCCAAAGGATCCCAAATTCTCACCATTGTCCTAATATGTTCACAAGATCATTCATGTCAAGTTTCAAGCCTTGCAGAGGAAGTTTTCTCAGTCAATTGCTCAAAGGTTTGAAAATCGACTGTGCTAGGGCAAAAGTCAATTGTGGTCCACATACAGTAAAACTTCAATATTTTTGGTCAACATCCTCATTTTGAAGTATTATTCATCATTTTATCAAGGGTTGATCATGATTCCTCAAGGATTGCTCACAATTCATCAAAACCCAAAAGTTACTAAATTGGGGTTTTGTAGGAAAAGTAAACTCATCTTTGACCAAGCATAACTTTCTCATACTTTATCCAAAACGGCCCATCCAAATCTCATTTTGAAGAGGATGCGATTCCCTACAATTCATCTTCAGATCCCAATTTCAAAATATGCACTCGCAAGAATATATGAATTTGGACATTATAGGTCATTTTGGAAAGTCAACAAAAACACCTTTTGGGTCAAAGCTTCATACATGAACATGGAAGACCCAATTGAGATGAGACAAAAATGGTTGCTTATAGGACATCATAAGCTTTCTAAAAAGTCAAAGAACACATGTCTAGGGTCAAAAATGAAGGAGTTATGCATTGGTAAATTTGACCCTTTTTGCAAAATTGCCAAAAGTCAAATGTGTTAAAAATTGCATTTATCGTCAAATGGGCCCAACTTTTTATGCTTGCACTGAGTTTGTAACATGACCTACGACCCATGATCCCTTCCATTTGTCATTCTTTTATTTTTGTCATTTATTTTGATTTTATTTCAATTAAATAAAATAAAATCAAAATAAAATCATGAAAATATCAAAAACTAATCAAAGCTTGAGATTTTGTGCATGTTTAGGTCTATTATACAGCTGGAGATGGAATCAAATCGTGCAAGGTTCATTTGGACACAAAAGGATTGCATTTGACTTGATTTGGAAAGATTTGCACAAGGATCAAATCATGAATCAATGATCATAATTGGAGAAGATATGAAACAAGTTTGCAACCCTAATTCATTCTAGGGTACATAAAGAACATTTGCATATCAAAAAGAGAGAGGCTGCAGGCGTGCAAAACAGAAAACAAAATTGCAAAAGTTCAAGAAATGTTGTAAATCGATTTCCAGGTTCAGGCCACTTCAAGGCATTATAACCATCCCAATCGCTTGCTGTACGTTCCTAGACCGTGTTGCAACCATTGGCAAGCCTCCTTACACTCAGAATCGCGCTGTAAGTACCACACAGTTTCCATACTTTCTTGAATTCAAATATCATAATTCTGGCATATTCAACATGATTTATTAGCATATTATTAATCCTTGAGGCATTTGCAAGCTAATGGTAACATTTAATTTCGTTTTTGTTGACTG
Organism: Vicia faba; assembly: GCA_948472305.1. Classification (NCBI taxonomy): domain Eukaryota; kingdom Viridiplantae; phylum Streptophyta; class Magnoliopsida; order Fabales; family Fabaceae; genus Vicia; species Vicia faba. Next base: position 1,335,246,861 of record OX451737.1, on the reverse strand, counting down.
AACATCAAGATGCCATAGTTAGGGTTCTTGCTTCGTTTTTAGGGTTTTTCTGTACAGGGACAATTGGCCATGGATAGTGGTACCATGATGCTCGTGAGGTTGCAATGAGTTGATTGGTACCACTGGTTATGACTTATCATGCAGGGACAAGGTTTTGGTGTGGACAAGGGTTGTACCTACGCCCAGTGTCCGTAGGTAAAGGTTTTGTCTAAAACGATAGAGCCAAGGAAGAAGAAGGATAACATGGCATTCCCTGACTCACTCATTCAAATTTCGCGCGTTCCAGAATTTGCTTTTTGTGTTTATCATATTATATTTCTTTGTTATTATTCATACAACTAACAAAGCTGGCTCAACTGATAAGCACACAGGGTAAAAATGCCAAAGGGCCTGGGTTCGATCCCCAGGTCCCAACTTTGTTCCATATTATTTTGCTTTACATAATCAGGTGCCTATGTATCCAACAAGTCCACCATACATCCTCAGTGCCCAACCACCAGACCATTAACAAGTCAAATCTAAGGCCTTCCCAATGAAGGTCCACCATGGGCATAAGTCAAGCGTGGACATTGGATTGAAAAAGTCAAAAGGGCGAAGGAGTTTGTTGGGCTCAGATTTTCCAGTCATACCCCCCCTTCTTGCTATCAACAACCAGGCCCATTCCTATTCTTTTTCTATTTTCCTTTTATTTATTTAATTTGTTTAATTTATTTTCTAACAAAATTAATTTCCTTTTTCACAAAAAAAATCATAAAATAAATTTTCACAAATTTAGAATTAGGTTTATTTTATTTTACCAAATTTAATTTGATATTAGTCTAATTTAATTTAGGATTAATTCTAACTTTTTCATATATTTAAAATCAATTAGAAAAAATTAGGGTTTGCTTTTGACTTAATTTTTATTTCTTTCTCAAAATACAAATAATACAAAAATAGGCCGATTTAATTATTTTTCTTAAATTTAAATTAATTAGAAATTAGGTTTCTTATTTATTCAATTAAAATCGTTCTTTCTCAAAATAATCAAAAACAACAAAAAATTATTTTTCTTTTTAAGTTTTAATTAGGTTTAGATGGGATCAAAACCCTAATTCCTTTTCATTTAATTCATCGCACGCGTTTTATTATTTTCGCTATATTAATGTAACTTATTACAGTATGTAATAGTTTAACTAGGATTTCCTTTTTATTTATCGTTTTACGGGTTTTTTTGCTATGTAATTAATCCTTACCCCGAAGCCTTGTAATAGCGTAGGTTTTGTTTCTCGCATTTTAATTCTCGCAAGTATTAACTGTTAGATGTATGATAATAGGATTGTATGATAAGACTGCATGTTAATTTAAAATGTCTAGCAAACCCTAATGTGCAAAGATAATAACTTGAAATCAAATAACTCGCACATGCGCACTCTTAGGGTATAATCTCACTTCAGTTGCCTTCGGTAAACGATCATTAAGTATAGGGTGTTTTAGTGGTGGCCCTCTTGTCTAAACAAGGATCAAATGTCCCGTTCGAAAATGTTGCCTCGGAAAAGGTTACCTCAGAAATGTTGCCTCGAATATGATCTTAAGACTTTAGGGTTATTACTAAGACGTCCTAACATTTCTTTAGTGATCGTACGTCCCTTACAAATTGACCCTTACAACTCCAACGACGGTGCTACCTATTTCTCAATAGTAGGATAGCGCTGTCTAAAAAGAAACAAGAACAGAAACAATTCTTTTTCGAGTAGGTAGGTGCTAGTAGGTACTTGCTCAAGACAAACTTTTTTCGCACCAAACACTTTTTTAAACAATGTTTTCAAAAAAACTTCGTAACACTCTTGAGGACTGATACAAGGGTTAAAACAAAGTAAAACAAAACTTTTTCAAAACAAACACATACAAGCAATTTAAAAAGATGAGGAAGTACCTAAGAGCCCATGGAAAACCATGGATAGAAAGGGTGCTAACACCTTCCCTTTCTATAATCTACCCCCCGTACTCAAAATCTCGAAAAAGGAATTTTTCTGTGCTTTTTTCCTTTCCAGTTGGATAAAATAAAATTCGGTGGAGACTCTTGCTTACCGCGAAATTTTGCAAACACAAACGCAAAATGCAAACCAGCATTTTCCAAAACAATTGGTTCTACCACCGTATCACAGAACTGGCGACTCTGCTGGGGATTGAATAAGTGGGGTATACCTTAGGAATAGTTCATCATGTTTGCTTCTCTTGTTTGTTTTGGTTGCTTTACTTTTAAGGGTTTTGCATTGGGAGTTACTATAGATCCTAACCCGGATTTGGGGACACCTTTTAGGTAAATAGCAATAAACTATGAGGGAACTGTACGGCTTAGACCGATACGGTTGAAGTAGTAGCTACATTGATGTGGCACATTGGTTGGTACTGGTATCCCTTGTGGAGAAACGAGGAGAATATGGGGCCGCTATGTGTGTCGTTAAGCATCAACTGACCTTAGAACCCTTAATAGACCAACTTGGACATTAGGAAGTAGTGAGATAGCCGGCCTCGGTGTAAAGCTGAGAACTGGTTGATACTCGATGCTACACTCATTGAGACCATACTCTCGAGATAGTTCCGGCTGCAAGAAAAGATTGCGTGAGCTGAAACCATGACCGATGGAGGATGGTCAGTGATATTGAGAACCTCTAGAACTCGGTTACTTTCGCTAGGACAGGTTGAAACCAATTGATCTTCAAGAGGGTAATACCTTTGACCACATGCAAGCCTTAAACTTAAGGGCTTTTGTGTGACTTGTTTGCCTTTGCCATGCCTGTTATCTGTTATACCTGTTGTTTGTTTTCATCATGACATCATGCATCATAACATAGCATGCATACTTCATTATACTAACAATTTCAAAGACCGAGGGGATTTATCTTTGTTCTGTTTTGCAAATTATGGCTTCCGTATGCAGAAACACCATCCGAGTTAACTTTGTGCAAATACATGCTCAACTCAAAGAGTTAGCCTCAAGAGTGTCTGAGACTTCTATGTTTATTAAGAGGCATGGTCAGCTTCTTAGCCTGGTCACCTCAAATCTTGATGGGAAGATGATGAGTTTTCTTTTCTAGTTCTTCAATCCTGTGCATCATTGTTTCACTTTTCTAGATTACCAGTTGGTTCCCACTTTGGAAGAGTTCTCTCACTTATTGGGTATATCCATATTAGAGCAGGTACCTTTCACATTGCCTCAGCTCTGCATCTGAAACGGGATGATGTAGTATCCAATTGGGAAAAACGAAGTGGGGTCGAAGGTTTCTTAGCCAAATTTCTGATGGATCAGGCTCAGCTGTTCTGGGACAATTTGGATTTTCTGGCTTTCGAAGACATCTTGGCTCTCCTTATCTACGGTTTGTTTTCTTCCCGAATCCATATTCCTTCGTGGATGTGAATGCGGTTAAGATATTCCTTTCTCGCAATCCAGTTCCTACTTTATTAGGTGATATCTTGCATGCCCTCTACACTCGTACTGTGCGAAAAAGAGGGACTCTCATGTGTTGCATGCCACTGCTGTCGAGGTGGTTGATTTCGCACCTCCCCAAGTCTGTGTTGAAGAATTAAGAAGGTTTGGGATGGTCTTACAAAATAATGTCACTTGCCCATACAGACATTCTTTAGAGCTCCAGAATTATGGAAGACACTGCTGTCATTGATCGTTGTGGGGGATACCCTAATGTCCTGTTGCTTGGAAACAGAGGGGGTATAACCTACAATCCATGTCTATCTTTGCGACAATTTGGCCGTGCTCGGAGAGACGGTCCTCATGAACTACTTCTTACGGATATTGCATTTGACTACAAGGAAGACGTTGACGAGCACCGCTGGAGGTTTATACGAGCTTGGGGCATGGTGAATAGATCTGACCCCCAAGAGCTAGGACCAAGGACATCCCTCCCTATGCAACCTTATCTCCAGTGGGTCAGAGTTCGAGCCTAGAAACTTGGGATGCCCTATGAAGCTGTGTTGCTAGTGAATGTGGAGCCCACTAATGAAGAGGGCATTCCTTACACGGTCCTTTATCCTTACATGCCCATGAATCTTGGGGCATTGCAGAGATCCTGGATTCAGCTGAAAGAGGAGAGGGATACTTACCGGGAAAAGTATCATAAGCAAGAAAGGAAGATCTTGAAGCTCACCAGGTAACTCGAGGAAGAAAGAACGATCAATGATTATGTTAGCACAAAGAGGAAGCGTCCATGGGATTTCTGATTTTGCTTTTTTTTTCTAGTTTAGATTTGTTTTCCATTTATTTCTTTGTAACGCCTCAAAGGCATTGTTGATCCTTTTTATCGGTTAATATAATAAAGTTTTGTTTTATTTTTTGGTTTACAAATTTAAATCTCCCAAAGTCTTTGAAATCATTACATACATCCCATTATCATGCACACCATTACAGGTACCATTACAGGTTTCTCATCTTCTTCGTTGTTTATTTCAGCATAAATGTCTTCTGATCAAGCTATCAAAGATCTTCAGGCACAAAACTCCCAATTCCAACAAATGTTCTTAAGCCTGGCTAAAGGGCAAGAGGATTTGAAGACTCTCATTCAGAAGGAGAAGAAGAAGAATAAGAAGAAGAAGAAGAAGTTCGTTCTTCTGAACATGGGCAGAAGGTATGGGGAAAGGTTGAGACAATTAGCTGATCTGACCTCCTCATCCAAGGACGGGGAGAACCAAGAAAGGACAAAGGACCCTAGTCCGGCAGTTTCTGATAATGATATGGATTACGATGAAGAGAAATATCCTCCTGCTGAGGATAGGTACAAACAACTAGAAGACCTTCTGAGTGCTATGGAGATTCAGAAGATCCCTGGTTTGGATTTTGGAGAGTTGGGACTGGTGTCGGGAGTGGTGATCCCCCATAAATCCAAAGCTCTAGTTTTTGCCAAGTACGATGGAGTGTACTGTCCAAAACTTCATCTTCGCTCGTATGTCAGGAAAATCCAACCCCACATTGCTGATAAAAGTTTGTGGGTACATTTCTTTCAAGATAGTATGTCAGGGACTCAACTTGAACGGTTTTATCAATTGGAAGGAGCCAATGTCCAAAACTGGGAGGACCTTGCTGCTGCTTTTTACAGGCAGTATCAGTATAACGCCGACCTTGCTCCCACTCGTACTCAGCTTCAGGGTATTTCAATGGGTGCAAGTGAAGGTTTTAAGGACTATGCTCAAAAGTGGAGAAATTTGGCTGGAAGAGTCCAACCCCCTTTTTCTGACAGGGAGTTGGTTGACATGTTTCTGGGGACGCTATCTGGTCCGTTTTTCAATCATCTGATCGGCAGTTTGTCATCTGGGTTTACTGAGTTGATCTAGACTGGGGAGAGAGTAGAAGATGGTATCTGAAGCGGTGAAATACAGAAAGATACTTCATCAAGTGCAGTAAAGAAACCTTTCACCGGTAAGAAAGAAGCTAGTGCAGTCTATGGCTCGAGGATCCAAAGAAGACCTGAACACCGTCAAACGGTGAATGCAATAGTGATATCAAGACCCTCTGTTGCTCCACAATGCAACAATCAACAAAGGGTGGAAAGACCACAGAGGCAGTACACTCGGATCAATATGACCTTGTCTCAAATTCTACCACAACTATTAAAGACCAACCTGGTAACTCTGAGGGAAGCCCCGAAGAACCCCAACACCACTTCTCCTCACTATAACCTGAATGCCCGCTGCGCCTATCATTCTGAAGGTCCAGGTCATGATACAAACAACTGTTGGGCCTTGAAGAACAAGGTGCAAGACCTGATCGAAGCCAAAGAAATTGAGTTTGACGCTCCGGAGAAGCCCAACGTCATAACTGCTCCCATGCCCAAACATGGTCATGGAGTAAATGCTGTGGACAATAATTTATTTGTGACTTCCGTGGAAGAAATTTCTAATCCTTTGATGACAGTTTAGAAGAATTTGTTGTTAGCTGGTTTATTTCCAGGCTGTGGTGAAGGTTGCCACATGTGTTCAATTCTGCCTGCTGGTTGCTACTTATTGAAATCAGGTGTTCAGCGCCTGATGGATAATAAAGAAATCATGTTCGAAAAGACTTTGATTCGTTGGTTCCAATTCAAGATGTTGCCATCATAACCATTTCCTCCAACCCTTCTAAGGTTTCCTCGAGAAAACCTGTTAGGATTACACCCGTCCCAAGAATTGCTCCATTAATAATTACTGTCCCTGGTCCTATCCCATACACTTCGGATAAGGTTGTCCCTTGGCACTATGGCGCTGATGTGTATTACCATGGAGTTAAATAAGACATAAATAATGAGGAAGATAATGTTGATGTCAGCAATATTGTCGGGGCTAGCAAGGTCACCAGAAGCGGAAGACTCTTTTCTCCCGAGATTTCATCTCCGACTGTTCACAAGCCTGTTGTCATTCCATATGCTAGTACATCAACTACTGTCCCAATTCGTATTATGGTCATCACCCCTGTCACCGAGCCATCTGGGACTCGGGGAAAATAAATCATAGGTGAGCCTTCCCGGACGGAGGCACCTAAGAAGATCAGTGTGGAAACCTCGAAACAAGAGATAGAAGAAATTTTGAAGATTATCAAGAAGAGCGACTACAATGTAGTCGAGCAGCTGGGGCAGACCCCGTCAAAAATCTCCATGTTGTCCTTGTTATTATGTTCTGAAGCCCATGCAAAGGCTTTAATTGCATTCCTCAAGACTGCGCATGTGCCTCAGGAAACTTCGGCTGATCAATTCAAAGATTGTGTAGCTAGCTTGATTGCCGACAATGGCATGGGTTTCTCAGACACAGATATGACTTCTTAAGGAAGAAATCATAATGATTCTCTGCACGTCTCGATCGAGTGCAGGGGCACTACTATGGCCCATGTACTGGTGGATACCGGGTCCTCATTGAATGTTTTGCCCAAGAAAGCATAGACCGTCTAGACTGTGAATGTTTGATTCTAAAGCCGAGAAATATTATGGTCAGGGCTTTCGACGGGTCAAAAAGGATGGTGCACGGGGAAGTGGACGTCCCTGTTAAAGTTGGCTCTCAGACTTTTGCATCCACCTTTTATGTGACGGATATCAGACCATCATATTCTTGCTTGTTGGGTCGCCCTTGGATTTATAAGGCTGGGGCAGTGACTTCCTTGCTCCATCAGATGTTGAAATATCTGGTAAAGGGGAAGATCGTCACGGTACGGGGTGAAGATGAGTACATGGTGAGTCATCTCAACTCCTTTCGCTACATGGAGATGGATGGGGAGTTCATCGAAACCCCTTATCAGAACTTTGAAGAGGTCCCTCAGACTTTGGCATCAACTGAAGTTGCTACAGACAAACCTCCGATGAAGATGGCTTCTCTCAAGGATGCCAGGGCTGTAATTAAAGAAGGTGGGTGTGCAAATTGGGGTAAGCTCCCTGATTTCATGCACAAAACTAACAAATTTGGTTTGGGCTTTACTACAGGGGCTCAAAGGGCTGTTAGGCGCGCGCGGATTGGAAGACCTCCTCTACATATCGGTAATCAAGGAGTTAATGCAATTGAATATGGTGAAGAAGATTCAGACATCGACAGCTGGATCTACCCTACAACCAATGGTGGATTGAGCAACTGGACGGCGAAGGACTTCATACCTGTTTCTTTTATTTCATAGTAATTGAATTTTGTTTTGAAGTTTGTAATAAACTGTTTAAAATTTTATGGCCCGGTGCCTTGCCCGGGGCACCTTGCTTTGCTTGTGAGGGCTTATTATCTGTCATTTCATATATCATCAATAAAACATTGGATGTTTCTTGCATTACAAATTTTGCGCTCCTTGTTTTTCTTTTCTCTATCTTTCTCTTTATCAAAAAATAGCTATTCTCTTACACACACTCACATATCATAATGCAGATCCTTATCCACTCTGGATCCCATTGATAACGACTCTGCTACTACCAGTTATGACTTTGAAAATCCGATCAACCAAGCCAAGGACGAAGATGAGGATGAGTGTGAGGTGCCCGGAGAACTTGCTAGACTGTTACAGCAGGAAGAGAGGGCCATACAGCCTCATGAGGAGCCAGTTGAATCAGTGAATTTGGGTACATAGGAAGACAGGAAAGAGGTCAAGATAGGTGCGAATCTGGAGCCTAATGTTAAACAACGGTTGATACAGATGCTACGCGACTATGTTGAGATATTCGCCTGGTCCTATGAAGATATGCTTGGTTTGGACACTGATATTATGGTTCATCGACTGTCGACTAAAGAAGAGTGTCCTCCGGTAAAGCAGAAGGTTCGTCGCATGCGCCCTGAGATTTCAGAGAAAATCAAAGCTAAGGTCATGAAACAATTTGACACCGGATTCTTAGTTGTCACTTCTTATCCACAATGGGTTTCCAACGTTGTTCCGGTGCCTAAAAAAGATGGTAAGGTACGAATGTGTGTGGACTATAGAGATCTGAATAGGGCAAGCCCCGAGGATGACTTCCCACTTCCTCACATCGATGTTCTGGTTGAAAACACCGCGCACCATAAGATCTTCTCCTTCATGGATGGGTTTTCTAGTTACAATCAGATCAATATGGCACCCAAAGACATGGAGAAGACAACCTTCGTTACACAGTGGGGCACCTTTTGCTATAAGGTCATGTCGTTCGGATTGAAGAATGTTGGGGCTACTTATCAGCGCGACATGGTCGCTTTGTTCCACGACATGATTCACCATAAGATCAAGGTTTACGTTGATGACATGATTGCAAGATCCCAAACTGAGGAAGAGCATCTAGACCATCTCCAGAAACTGTTCGACAGGTTGAAAACGTACAAGCTAAGGTTGAACCAGAACAAGTGCACCTTCGGGGTGAGGTCTGGTAAGCTGCTAGGTTTCGTCGTCAGTGATAAGGGTATTCAGGTGGACCCTGCAAAGGTAAAAGCTATACAGGAGATGCCAGCTCCCCACATAGAAAAGGAAGTCAGAGGCTTTTTGGGACGTCTGAATTACATTGCCAGATTCATTTCACATATGACAGCTACTTGTGAACCAATCTTCAAGCTGCTAAAGAAAGATCAAGTGGTAAAGTGGAATGATGAATGTCAAAATGCTTTCGAAAGGATCAAGGAATACCTCCAAGAGCCACCTGATATGATGCCTCCAGTTGAAGGAAGTCCTTTGATCTTATACTTGACAGTACTGGATAATTCAATAGGGTGTGTGCTGGGGCAGCATGACGAGTCTGGCCGAAAAGAGCATGCTATTTACTACCTTAGCAAAAAGTTTACCGACTGTGAGACCCGATACTCACTGCTCGAGAAAAATTGTTGCGCTTTGGCATGGGCTGATCGCCGGCTGAGACAATATATGCTGACTCACACCACCTTGTTAATATCAAAGATGGACCCAATCAAGTATATCTTCGAGAAGCCCGCCTTATCCAGAAGAATAGCAAGATGGCAGATGATCTTAACTGAGTATGAAATCCAATACACAACCCAAAAAGAAATCAAGGGAAGTGTGTTAGCGGATCATTTGGCGCATCAGACCGTGGATGACTACCAATCCATGAATTTTGAGTTCCCAGATGAGAACATCATGTTGGTGACCGAATGTGAGAAACCTGGATCGGATGAAGGACCTGAGGAAGGATCCCGATGGTCTATGTACTTTGATGGAGCCTCTAACGCGTTGGGAAATGGCATCGGTGCTGTGATCATATCTCCTGAAGGTTGTCATACTCCGTTCACTGCCCGATTATGTTTTAACTGCACCAACAATATGGCAGAGTATAAGGCATGTATCCTAGGTCTTCGAGCTACTATTGACCCGAGGATTAAGTTCTTGAGTGTATTCGGAGATTCTGCTCTAGTGATTAGTCAGATCAAAGGCGAATGGGATACGAAGCACCCAAATCTTATTCCTTACAAAGAGTATGTACTGACATTGCTCCCACACTTTGAGGAGATAACCTTTGAACACTTCCCGAGAGAGGAGAATCAGTTAGCGGACGCGCTAGCTACCATGTCTTCTATGTTCAAAGTCAGGTGGGACAATGAAGCTCCCTAGATTACCATTGAGAGGTTGGACGAACCCGCACATTGCTGTGACATCGAGACTGAAGAGGTTGCAGATAAACCCTGGTTTCACGAAGTAAAGAGGTATCTTGAGACTCAAGAGTACCCCGAGGGTGCGTCTGTTAATGATAAGAAGTTTTTGAGAAGGTTCGCTGTGAAGTTCTTCATCAACAATGGTATCCTTTATAAACGTAACCATGATTCAACCTTACTGCAATGTGTGGACAAAAGCGAGGCATAGAGGATTATGGAAGAGTTACATGAAGGTACATTCAGAACTCATTCCAATGGACATACCATGGCGAAGAAAATCCTACGGGCAGGATATTATTGGTCCAATATGGAAGCCGATTGTTATCAGCACTCTCGGACCTGCCATTAGTGCCAGGTCTATGCTGATAAGGTGCACATACCTCCAGTTCCTCTGAATGTTTTGACAACTCCTTGGCCTTTCGCAATGTGGGGCATCAACATGATCCGCGAGATCAGACCTACTGCGTCCAACAGACATCATTTCATTCTGGTAGCTATTGATTATTTTACAAAGTGGGTTGAGGAAGCTTCCTTTGCTACAGTAACCAAGAACGTTGTGGCGCGGTTCATCCGACACAACTTGATCTGTAGATATGGTGTACCAGAGAGGATTATTACTGACAATGGTACAAATCTCAACAATACAATGATCACTGAGCTCTACAAACGGTTCAAGATACAACATCACAACTCTTCTCCCTATCGGTCGAAGATGAATGGGGCTGTTGAAGCGGCTAATAAGAATATCAAGAAGATTGTACAAAAGATGGCGGTGACTTACAAAGACTGGCATGAGATGTTGCCATTCTCTCTTCATGGGTACCGTACCTCAGGGTGAACATCGACAAGGGCAACTCCCTACTCTCTGGTGTAGGGCATGGAGGCAGTCTTACCCATCAAAGTCCAGATACCCTTTCTCTGGATTATGAAAAATGTAGGTTTGAGCGAGGACGATTGGATCCAGACCCGACTTGATTAGCTGAACTTAATTGACGAGAAGAGGCTTACTGCTATTTGTCATGGTTAGATGTATCAAAAACGAATGATCAAGGCTTTTAATAAGAAAGTCATACGTCAAGAATATCAAGTCGGGGATCTAGTGATCAAACGTATCATACTGCCGCAAGGTGATCCCAGGGGCAAATGTACTCCCACATATGAAGGGCCATTTATGGTTAAGAACATTTTCTCGGGAGTAGCTATGATTCTAACCACCATGGATGGTGACGACCTTCCTGACCTCGTCAATGCAGACATAGTGAAAAAAATACTACGCATAATCAAAGACCCGCTAGGTCGACTGGCCTAGGAAAAAATAAGGGCTTCCCGGCAGACCAAAAGGGTTCGGGCAAAAGTAAGGGATGAAAATAATAAAAAAAACTGTACACCCGGCAAGTCGAACACCTGAAAAGGTGGCTTGGGAAAAAAAGGGCATCCCGGTGAACTGAAAACCCGAAAGGGCGGTTCAGGCAAAAAAATTAGGGATCAAAGCGTAACACTATGTCTCATTGGATCATCTTGCAACCAGACTTCAGTATCGACTATCAAGCTCGGATGGCGCCAATCAATCTGACTCACCTTCGACCAAGTAGCAAAGTGATGAGACGCTTGAAGATATAAAGGCAATAGCAGAGTTGGAACCCAGTGGGATTGTTTCACATAGCTGTTTTTCTTTCTTTTAGATAAATTGTATAATTTCTATCTTTTGGCCTCGTTCTCTTACTAGGACGTCAGCCTCTTTGTACGAAACGCCTATTACAGGCCAACTTCAAAATCAATACAATTCATTTTCACAAAAAATTTCAGCTTGTTTTTCTTTTTTCTGTTTTGTTTTGCAAGAACGTACAATGATTCATTTTTGATATATGCATTGGAAAATAATTGCAGCTCATAAATATTTACATGTGAAATGAAAGACAATTACTCGTAATTTCAGGAACAGGGGAAAACAAGAAGTGTCTGAACCTTACAGTTGCTCTACCCATCAGGTACAGGGATAGAGCCAGCTTGAGAATATAACTAAAGGTACATACACTCGCTACAGAGTAGGAAGTATCCAAAGACGGGGGGGACAACTTTCCCCAGCCGAGGTTCATAATCACGAATAAGTCAGCAAAATTCTCCCCAAGCAGAGTTTACCGATCATCAGCAACAATAATTCATTCCCAGCTGAGTTTATTTCTCCATATCGGTAAATCTTCTAGCAGAGTATCTCTCTTCCCCACAGAGTCATTATCTCGCCAATTCATTCTCCAGCAGAGTCTCTCCCGGCGGTTTGTTCTCAAGAAGAACAAACGCAAGTCTCCAGCTAATCATCTTCAGTCACTATCTCCAGCAAGAACGAATAACTCAATTCCTTGTACTCTCCAACAGCAGTCCAGGATTTATTCTCTCTAGCCGGAGAATATCACAAGAAAATTGCATATCTATACATCATGGCATACACATATGCATCATACAGCGCAATCTCATTTATTTTGAGAATATCATTACTTAATACATTTCATACATCATGACATTACATACGACTAACTATTTACCTTTTAGGGAAAGATACAATCAAGTTCTCATAAGTTTTCTCTGGTTCAGTCAAATCGATACTAAGATTTCTATTCCAGTTCAAGCTATGAAGCCCGGAAATCAACCGAATAATATCTTGATCTCTCCAAAATACCACAAAGCCTGGAATCGACCAGATAGTGGTATATCTTAAATTCAAGCTATGAAGCCCGGAAATCAACCGGATAGTATCTTGATCTCTCCAAAATACTACGAAGCCTGGAATCGACCAGATAGTGGTATATCTTAAATTTAAGCTATGAAGCCCAAAAATCGACCGGAAAACAGCTTAACCCTCAGCAAGTTATTGTGAAGCCTGGAGATCGACCAGATAGCAATACAAGATACCGTGAAGCCTAGAATCGACTAGATAATGGTATAAGATGCTGTGAAACCTGGATCACGACCAGATAGCAGCAAAGGATACTGAAGCCTGGGACACAATCAGCTAACAGTATAAGGTACTGCGAAGCTTGGAATTCGAACAAATAGCAGTTTACTCGGCCAATTACTATGAAGCTTGGAAATCAACCGTATATTAGTAAGCCTTAAATTCAAGTTGAAGCCTGGATGCGACCGGATAACCACTTGATTCCTTCTAAAGCCTGGAGCACGACCAGATAAGAATTGAGAAATTGCAAAGCCTGGAGAACAACCAAATAGCAAGCCTAATCTCATCTCCCCAGTAAGTCGCTGTAAAACCTGGAGCACGACCAGATAGCAGTCGGTCTTATTTTCCTCAACAAATCACTGTAAAGCCTGGAACACGACCAGATAGAAGTTCATTTTCACCTCCTCAACTAAGAGATGATTCCCCAGTAGAGTAACAGACAACTGAAGTTCCTAAAACTCTATTTCTCTCAAGACAGATACCATAATTCCCCAGCATAGTCCTCCTCAACAACATGTGTACAGGCTCTCGAAGAGGAATCCCTTATGCGATCGACGTTTCTTCGGATGGAATCTTTAAGCCCATCTTCCGCCATTGACTTCCAAATGGAATCTATAAGACCATTCCCAATATCGCAAGACAAGTACCACTCCATGCGAGTGCAAATTTCTGGGCACTCTAGTGTTCAATCATCTTCCACCTTCGGATCACGAAAGACAGACAAGCCAATCTACATCCTCAGGTATAAGAATATTGAACAGGGGAAGCTGTTGTACCCCAAAATTTTCCCTCCCATATTTCTCAATACATTTCAGGTGAGGTCCTCAAATTGCTCAAGGAAGTCCAAGGGTTGACGAGACAAACTCTCTCATAAGGCAGTCTACCCCAAATTAGGGTTTTATTTTGCACCAAGGTACTTGAGTCCAAAGGATCCCAAATTCTCACCATTGTCCTAATATGTTCACAAGGTCATTCATGTCAAGTTTCAAGCCTTGCAGAGGAAGTTTGCTCAGTTAATTGCTCAAAGGTCTGAAAATCGACTATGTAGGGCAAAAGTCAACTATGGCCCACATATAGTCAAACTTCAAGATTTTTGGTCAACATACTCATTTTTAAGTATTATTAATGATTTGATAAAGGGTTGATCATGATTCCGCAAGGATTGCTCACAATTCATCAAAACCCAAAAGTTGCTAAATTAGGGTTTTGCAGGAAAAGTCAACTCAACTTTGACCAAGCATAACTTTCTCATACGTTATCCAAAATTGCCCATCCAAAGCTCATTTTAAAGAGGATGCAATTCCCTACAATTCATCTTCAGCTCTAAAGTTCAAAATATGCACTCACAAGAAGATATGAATTTGGACATTATAGGTCATTTTGGAAAGTCAACAAAAACACCTTTTGGGTCAAAGCTTCATACGTGAACATGGAAGACTCAATTGAGATGAGACCAAAAGGGTTGCTTAGATGACAACTTAAGCTTTCTAAAAAGTCCAAGAACACATGTCTAGGGTCAAAATCGAAGGAATTATGCATTGGTAAAGTTGACCCTTTTTGCAAAATTGCCAAAAGTAAAATGTGTCCAAAATTGCATTTTTTGTCAAATGGGCCCAACTTTGTATGCTTGCACTGAGTTTGTAACATGACCCACGACCCATGATCCCTTCCATTTGTCATTCTTTTATTTTTGTCATTTATTTTGATTTTATTTCAATTAAATCAAATAAAATCAAATAAAATCAAAATAAAATCATGAAAATATCAAAAACTAATCAAAGCTTGAGATTTTGTGCATGTTTAGGTCTATTATACAGCTGGAGATGGAATCAAATCGTGCAAGGTTCATTTGGACACAAAAGGATTGCATTTGGCTTGATTTGGAAAGATTTGAACAAGGATCAAATCATGAATCAATGATCATAATTGGAGAAGATTTGAAACAAGTTTGCAACCCTAATTCATTCTAGGGTACATAAAGAACATTTGCAGATAAAAAAGAGAGAGGTTGTAGGCGTGCAAAATAGAAAACAAAATTGAAAAAGTTCAAGAAAAGTTGTAAATCAATTTCCAAGTTCCAGGCCACTTCAAGGCATTATAACCATCTCAATCGCTTGCTGGACGTTCCTAGACCGTGTTGCAACCATTGGCAAGCCTCCTTACACTCAGAATGATGCTGTAAGTACCACACTGTTTCCATACTTTCTTGAATTCGAATATCATAATTCTGGCATATTCAACATGATTTATTAGCATATTCTTAACCCTTGAGTCATTTGCAAGCTAATGGTTACATTTAATTTCGTTTTTGCTGACTGAACACCAAGATTCCATAGTTAGGGTTCTTGCTTCGTTTTTAGGGTTTTTCTGTACAGGGACAATTGGCCATGGATAGTGGTACCATGATGCTCGTGAGGTTGCAACGAGTTGATTGGTACCATTGGTTATGATTTATCATGCAGGGACAAGGTTTTGGAGTGGACAAGGGTTGTACCTACGCCCAGTGTCTGTAGGCAAAGGGTTTTGTATAAAATGACAGAGCCAAGGAAGAAGAAGGCTAACGTGGAATTCCCTGACTCGCTCATTCAAATTTCACGCGTTTCAGAATTTGCTTTTTGTGTTTATCATATTATATTTCTTTGTTATTATTTATACAACTAACAAAGTTGGCTCAGCTAGTAAGCACGCAGGGTAAAAATGCCAAAGGGCCTGGGTTCGATCCCCAGGTCCCAACTTTGTTCCATATTATTTTGCTTTACATAATCTGGTGCCCATGTATCCAACAAGTCCACCATACATCCTCATCGCCCAACCACCAGATCATCAACAAGTCAGATCTAAGGCCTTCCCAATGAAGGTCCACCATGGGCATAAGTCAAGCGTGGACATGGGATTGAAAAAGTCAAAAGGGCCAAGGAGTTTGTTGGGCTCAGATTTGCCAGTCATACCCCCCCCCCCTTCTTGTTTAATTTATTTTCTAACAAAATTAATTTCCTTTTTCACAAAAAAATCATAAAATCAATTTTCACAAATTTAGAATTAGGTTTAATTTATTTTACCAAATTTAATTTGATATTAGTCTAATTTAATTTAGGATTAATTCTAACTTTTTCATATATTTAAAGTCAATTAGAAAAAATTAGGGTTTGCTTTTGACTTAATTTTTATTTCTTTCTCAAAATACAAAAATAGGTCGATTTAATTATTTTTCTTAAATTTAAATTAATTAGAAATTAGGTTTTTTATTTATTCAATTAAAATATTTCTTTCTCAAAATAATCAAAAACAACAAAAAATGATTTTTCTTTTTAAGTTTTAATTACGTTTAGATGGGGTCAAAACCCTAATTCCTTTTCATTTAATTCATCGCGCGCATTTTATTATTTTCACAATATTAATGTAACTATTTACAGTATGTAATAGTTTAACTAGGATTTCCTTTTTATTTATCGTTTTACGGGTTTTTTGGCTATGTAATTAATCCTTACCCCGAAGCCTTGTAATAGCGTAGGTTTTGTTTCTCGCATTTTAATTCTCGCAAGTATTAACTGTTATATGTATGTGTGATGCGGTGGGAGAACTGACTTGAGGTTTTGCGTTTGTGTTCGCAAATGTCGCGGTTTAGCAAGAGTTTCCACCGACTTTTATTTTATCCAAAAGGTAAGGTAAAAAAGCACAGGAAAGACATTTGAGATGTTTTCTTGTGTTTGGGGGGTAGATTATGAAAAGGGAAGGTGCCAGCACCCTTTTCATCCATGGTTTTCCATGGGCTCTTAGTTACTTGTTTAGATCACTTGCTTTGCTTTTGAAATTGTTTGAAATAGTGCTTTGTGTTTGTTGTGATTTTGAAAGTATTTTGAAAAGAGGCCATCATTTTGGTAATCTTTGTAATGATTCTCGTTCGTAAGAATGTATACAAAGATGTTTGTCTTTTGAAAGAATGTTTCAATGTTTTGAAAGATGTTTGGAAAATGTTTTGAAATGTGTGTTTGTTTGTTTTTGAAAATAGCAAGAATTGTTTGGAAGAGAGCAAGTAACTAGGAACTATCTACCCTACTCAAATGTCTTTCCTATGCATTTTTATTCCTTTGACATTGTTGTTTTACCATTGATTTGGTAAACAACCCTATCTTTGGATGTTAAACGGGATGGGTGTGGATCATCGTATGACCATGATAACAATGTTGCCAAGTATCTTAGCATGTTTGAGGGACCAATATCATTTTGTTTTAGGAAACCTTTTGATAGCGTCATCGAGGGACTATGATCTTTTGTTTGTTTTGCTTTGCCAAGATACTTTGCATGCATACCATGGCCATTTTTGTTTATGCAACCAAGTGGGTGAAACCCTAAGGGTGCTTGTGTGCAATGTGTTTAATTTTACATGCTTTTTGATTGTCTTGGATTAGGTCATTCTATTTGTTTGTTTTTGGTCTTATCATGCAAAACCCTAGTTTACTACACAAGTATATAAAGCGATAAATTGCATAAAAGTAAACTAAACTATTACAACAATTATTATGGGAGGGGGATACAAGTTTTTGAATGGGGATATTGCACAAAAATAAAACCCTAAAATACTATTACAACCCAATTGAATTATTGTGCATAAATAAATAAATATACAAATAATAAAAATGCAATAAAATGTAATTATGCAAAAATATTTTGTATTTGTTTTATGTATGAGAAAATAAAATTATTTAAGTCCTAAAAAATAAGAAAAAATAATAGTATTATTTTTGAAAGGGAAAACCCTAACTTTTTGATTAAAAGGGAAAATATGTTTCCTAATATTTATTTTTGTCCATTTTTGTACAAGAAATAATAAATAATATTATTAACAAATATTAAAAATTAAAATATGTATGAAAATAAGTATTTTATATACATAAATACTATAATAAAAATGGTAAGTATTTTTTATTATTTACAAATTATTTAAGAAAAATAGAATCTATTTGTTCTAATAAACTATTTTTATGCAAAAAATAAATAAAAAATAAAATAAAAGTGTAAAAATAAATAAATTATTTTTGGGTATTTTTATTATTAGAAAAAAATAAATGCAAGCAATAAAATAAAAATATGCAAGAAAAATGCAAAAAATATAAGAAATAAATCAGGGGGGGTGCAAAAGCAATACAGAGTGTGTGAAAAATAAAACCAAAAAGGCCAGAAGCGCCAAAAAATCCCATGACAACTCAGCTTCGTCCCTGTCCTTGGTTTCTTCTTCCTTACGCGCATTTTTGCTTCAAACCTGTAACTCTCTATTGCTTGCATAAAAACAAAAACTTGTAACATGAAACATGTAGCATTTCATCTCACGATTCCAATGATATAATATTTGTAACCTAACTCTCAAAGATCAGAGAGAATTTAATCACCCCTAATTTCTGACCTAATTATTTCAGCATGTTCAACATTCAAATTCTCTTAGCTCAGTTAATATAAATGACAACTATGCATATGTACAGCTTCACCATGCTAGAGACTACATTTTTGCTTCACAAATCATGGCTTGAGGATGCCTAAATAAAGAGATAGAGATTTGAAAAATACCTTGTTCAACTGGATTTGGATATGGCAATGTGAGGACTTTGAATGAGGCCTGAGGATCGTGTGAGCTTCCTTGAAGTTCCCTCAAGCTATTCGAATGCTTATGGGGCTTTGTGGATGGCCAGAACTTCCTGCACGAGTCAATCTGAAACCTCCAAGTTTGAAAATAGTGATGTCTGAAATAGAGCTCACAGTTGCAATATGAATGCTTGGATAGCTTTGGTAGGATGTATGGAAGGTGTTTGAAGTGTTACAAAGAAAAACGCACGAGCAAATATTGAGCTTGCTATGATTTTGCAGAAACTGCAATGTTGGGCAGAAATTTGGTGTTTTGGAGATTTGGAATGTTTCAGGTGTCAAGCATTCGTGTCTAGCCTTGTGATCAGTTTGTGAAGATGTATAGAATGATTCCAAGTCCACCCTTTATCAGATGTACAAGTTCTTTGGACTTTTGCAACTTTTCTTGCTTTTAAAGAAAAGTGAAGTGACTTGAGCCAACATTCTTGTACTGGCTAGTTCTAGGGCTGCCAAGGGTTGGTAAACATTGCTTGATATCTGTGGACATTGCTTGTAACAAAAGAACAGGTCCAAGGCTCAAGGTTTATAAAGTTGCAAAAAGCTTGCTTTATGAAAATGGCAATGTGCCCTTTATGCCATTTATGGATTAATCTCTTGTATAATGCTCCAAAGATGAATACAAAGCTTTTAACCATTGAGTTAGAATTAAATTATGGAGTGTAGAAGGAGTTTAGGACCTGTAATGCAAGGTATAAACATGCTTGATCAGATTTGCAACATGATGCATTGTGAAAATGGCTTGATCAAAAGTGACAAAATGCCATTTTCTCTTCTTCGATTCTCCCTTACCACAAATGATATTGGAGAGTTCTTTGACATTTTGGAAATCTTGTAACATGCTCTACAATCCATATTTGAAATGCATTTTGAGAAACCTCTTGGAACTAGGTGAAAAATGTCCATGAAGTTGGGTCAAAAACCTGCCAAAATTAGGGCAAATTTTCACTAAGTTATTTAGTTCATGGACCTCTATTCACAAATTCATAACTTGAGATCCAAGCATATTTTGGGAAAACTTTGTGAATCAAAATTGTAAATTTCATGGAGGACTACAACTTTCATGTTGGAAGTTTTCTTTGAATCCAATTGCATCATGGTGAAAAAGTGGTGAAAAGTTAGGAAAAAATAAGAAATTTTCCATACTTAGAAAAATTCTAAGTTATGAAAAAATTTCAAATTAAAACCTTAATTTTAAATTTTAGGTTTCTTGGTCAACAAGTTTCATGTTTTGACATATCTTGATGAATTATGACCCTTGGCACTTGATTTTGACCAAAAAGTCAAAGTTTGACTTTTCAATGTACATTGATTTTTGATCAGTTGACTAGAAAATTCATCTGTTAATCCAATGAACTTGAGATCTTTTGAACCATGTAATTAGGTCAATATGATTCCATTGAATCCTTGAAATCATTTTTGAACCCAATTGGTCACTGGCTAGGTTAAAAATCAAAAATTGCCTTTTCTCAGTCAAAACCCTAATTTTGACCATTTTGCCCTTTTGATGATTTGATCAAATTTCTTGAGGAGTTGTGATCCAAACTTGATCAAATGGTACATAGGAGCCTAGAATGTTGTTGTGGATCAAAAATTATGAAGTTTGACTGTAAATTGGCCATGGTTGACTTTTTCCCCAATACAACTGATTTTTAGGTCAACTGTCCAATTGATTGAGCAAAAATGTGATTCAAGGCTTGAAACATAACATGAGCAATCTTAGGGGTCCAAGATGGTATATTAAAGTCACATGAAGCATTGATGGTCCAAAAATCCTTTTGCAAACTCAAACCCTAATTTCAGACTATCAGTGCAAGGTGATGTCTTGAGTTGACCAAACCCTAATCTTGTCTTGAGTCCAAGAAGTCTTGTGAGAAAAATCATGATAAATGAGAGGGAAAATTTTGGGGTACAACAGCTGCCCCTGTTCAATCTTGTTGAACCTGAAGAGTTAGATTGACGAGTTTGTCGTTCGTGACTCGAAGGTAAAAGATGATTGGACACTAGAGTGCCCATAAATTTGCGCTCGACAAAGTGTAGTTGAGGTAATGGGCTTAAAGATGCCATTTGAAGAGGTGATAGAATCTTATTGGAGATGGGCTTGTAGATGCCATCCAAGAATGTTTGTTGAATTGTAAGTTGTAACTCAAAAGAATGAGTATTCAGAATGGTGTCCACGTCTAGAACGTATCTGAACTGTATCTGGAGACTGAATCTGTATGAGCAAAGGAATAGCAGTCGTGTCCGGAGCGTCTCTGAGCTGGGGAAAAACAGAATAAGTGACAAAATGGCAACCGTGTCTGGAGCGTATCTGAACTGAACTATATTCGAAAGAAGAAACTGAATAAGTGACAAAATGGCAACCGTGTCTGGAGCGTATCTAAACTGTATCTGAAGTTGAGATCTGAATGAGTAGCAGAATGACTTCCGTGTCTGGACTGTATCTGAACTGTATCTGAAATCTGAATCTGAATGAGCAACATAATGACTTCCGTGTCTGGAGTGTATCTAAACTGTATCTGAATGTTGAAATCTGAATAAGTATCAGGATGGCAACTGTGTCTGGAGCGTATCTGAACTGTATCTGAAATCTGAATCTGAATGAGCAACAGAATGACTTACGTGTCTGGAGTGTATCTGCACTCTATCATGATTATATACTGTTAATGGTAGCTACTAATCTTATCCTGAAAAGGGTAAAATGTTATTTGAAACACAAAGTTATGTTGCATGAAATGTATGATGCAATATATACGCTTTATCAATGTTTATGATATATGGATGTAATGTATGCGCATGTAAGTTGATTCGATGTATTGCTGAGGAAAACAAATCCTTGACTGCTGTCGGGGAAAATAAATCCTTAACTGCTGAGGATAAGAAATCCTTGGTGACTGTTAGGGATTAAAAATCCTTGACAACTTCTGTGGGGACATAAGGATCCTTCATGGCTTGAAGTTGGAGTATTGACCAAAATTATGTTGCAAGTAATGCCATATACTGCTTGAGTAATCTTCTTGGGGAATCCAGAGAATTTTGATGACTTCCACTGGGGATTACACAAAGGGAATCCTTGATCTGCTAGAGAATAAGGAAGACTCTGATGACTTCTGCGGGGAGTTAAGAATGAGAATCTTCATTCTGTTGGGGAGCAATGAAAACTTGGGCGACTTCACTGGGGAATTAAGAATGAGAATCTTCATTTTGTTGAGGAGTATTGAAAACTCTATGGGGAAGCAGGTTTACTACTGGGGAGTAGGTCGGGAGTTTGGGTTGTCTGCCACTCTATTGGGGAATTATCCTAGGTTGGGGAGAGACAAAAGTTAACTATTATCTGGTTGATTTCCAGGCTTCAAGATAACTTGCTGGGGAAATTGGATTGACTGAAAGGTTTCCACTGGGGATTGATAGTTAGAAGTTTTGGCTCTGTTGTGGATTGGGAGTTCGAGGTTTTAATTCTGATGGGGATTAAAGGTTTCAATTTTTAGCTCCGCTGGGGGTCTAGATGATGTACTGTAGGGATTGCTCCTGGAATAGCCTAAAGACATTTTCCTATCCTTTGAGTCCATCAATAATTGTTCTTTCCCATCCTGTTTATTTGTAAACAACAATTATGTTCAAATGCATATGTTCATTAATGAATCATTGGATGTTTTTGCAAATAAAAACACAAGTGTAAAGAAAAAAGCAAATAGTTTTCTGTACTTTGAAAGAGATATCTTTGTATTTACTTTGAATAAGTATTTTGTACAAAGGAAACAAACATCCTAGTAAGAGGATGATGTCATAAAAGTAAGTAAAATTTATACAAAGAAAGATAGCTATGTGTATAAAAACCCCATGGGGTTCCCATTCTGCTATAGCCTTCGTAACTCTGAATATCTTGTCCATTTGCTGCTTCGTCCGAAGATGATTGGATTGATCAAAAGCTCCAGGTTTGTCAGTGAAGAGATTATCCTTAAAGTGATCCGACGAGACATAGTCATACGCTTTAATTCCCTAACTTTTTCCTGGACCGCCCTTTCGGGTTTTCAGTCCACTAGGAAAACCTTTTTTGCCCAAGTCTCCCTTTCAGGTTTTCAACTTGTCGGGTGTACAGATTTTTATATTATTTTATCGCTAATTTTTGCCCGAACCTTTTTGGTCCGCCGGGATGCCCTTGGTTTTCCTAGGTGTGTCAACCTAGCGGGTCTCTTATGCATAGTATCTTTTGACTATGTCTGCATTCGCAGGGTGCGGCAGGTCGTCACCCTCCATGGTGGTTAAGATCATTGCCCCACCAGAAAAGATGTTCTTGATTACAAATGGTCCTTCGTAGGTAGGAGTCCATTTGCCCCTGGGATCACTTTGTGGCAAGATGATGCGCTTGATCACCAGATCTCCAACTTGATATACCTGGCGTCTGACTTTCTTGTTGAAAGCCTTGATCATCCGTTTTTGATACGTCTGACCATGGCAAACAACAGTAAGCCTCTTTTCGTCTATCAAGTTTAGCTGATCAAGTCGGGTCTGGACCCAATCGTCTTCACTAACCAACATATTTCATGATTCTCAAAGAGGGAATCTGAACCTCGATAGGTAAAACAACTTTCATGCCATATACCAAAGAATAAGGTGTTGCCTCAATTGATGTGAGTGTCATGGTACGGTACCCGTGAAGAGCAAACGGTAGCATTTCATGCCAGTCTTTATAGGTGACTGTCATCTTTTGTATGATCTTTTTGATATTTTTGTTAGCAGCTTCAACTGCACCATTCATCTTTGGCCGATAGGGGGATGAATTGTGATGTTGAATCCTGAACTGCTCGCACAAGGCAGTGATCATAGTATTGTTAAGGTTTGTATCGTTATTAGTGATGATCCTTTCGGGGATACCGTACCGGCAAATAAGATTCTGCTTGATGAAGCGGGCAACAACATTCTTAGTAACGGATGCGAAGGAAGCTGCTTCGACCCACTTGGTGAAATAGTCAATGGCCACCAGAATGAAACGGTGTCCATTAGATGTTGTAGGCTTGATCTCTCCAATCATGTCGATTCCCCACATAGCGAAGGGACAAGGAGTTGTTAAGACATTTAGAGGAACCGGAGGCACGTGCAACTTATCTGCATAGATTTGACACTTATGACAGGTGCGAGAGTGTTGATAGCAGTCAGCTTCCATGGTAGACCAGTAATAGCCTTCTCGTAGAATCTTCTTTGCCATCGTATGCCCACTAGAGTGAGTTCCAAAGGTACCTTCATGCAATTCAACCATGATCTTTTCAGCTTCAATCTTGTCCACACAGCGAAGCAGAATAGAATCATGATTACGCTTGTATAGGATGCCATTACTTAGGAAGAACTTAGCTGAGAATCTCCTTAAGAACTTTTTGTCGTTGACTGAAGCTCCTTCAGGATATTCTTGAGCCTCGAGATACCTTTTGACTTCATGAAACCATGGCTGATCCACTACTTCTTCGATATTAATCTCGTGACAATGTACTGATTCGTTCATCCGTTCAATGGAGATCTGGGGAGCCTCATTGTCCCAATCAAGTTTAAACATAGATGACATTGTAGCTAGAGCATCTGCTAGCAGATTTTCTTCTCGCGGGAAGTGCTCGAAGGTAATCTTATTGAAATGTGGTAACAATGTCAAAACATGTTCTTTGTAAGGGATGAGGTTTGGATGCTTAGTGCCCCACTCACCTTTGATCTGACTGATGACCAAAGATAAGTCCCCAAACACATCTAAGGATTTGATTCCCAAGTCTATGGAAGCCTTGAGTCCAAAGATGCATGCTTCGTACTCTGCCATGTTATTCGTACAGTTGAAGCAAAGACGGGCAGTGAAAGGAGTATGGCATCCTTCCGGGGATATAAGCACAACATCGATACTGTTACCAAGTGCATTGGAGGCCCCATCAAAGTACAGGGTCCATCGGGATCCTTTTTCAGGTCCGTCATATGGTATGATCTCTTCAATGTTGTCCAATGTCATGATGTCTTCGTCAGGGAAGTCGAACTTCATGGATTGGTAATCTTCTACAGCTTGATGGGCTAGATGATCAGCTAACACACTCCCCTTTATAGCTTTTTGGGTTGTGTACTGTATATCGTATTCAGTTAGGATTATCTGCCATCTAGCTATCCTTCCAGAAAGAGCAGGCTTCTCAAAGATGTATTTTATCAGATCCATCTTAGATATCGGCAAAGTGGTATGAGTCAACATATACTGCCTTAGCCGGCAAGCAGCCCATACCAAAGCCAACAAGTTTTCTTGAGCAATGAATATCTGGTTTCACAGTCGGTAAACTTTTTGCTAAGGTAATAAATGGCATGCTCTTTTCGGCCAAACTCGTCATGCTGCCCCAGTACGCACCCCATTGAATTCTCTAAGATGGTCAGATACATGATTAGCGGTCTTCCCTCGACGGGTGGCATCAGGACAGGAGGTTCTAGAAAATACTCCTTGATTTTATCGAAAGCAATCTGACAGTCATCATTCCATCGAACTACCTGATCTTTCCTCAACAGCTTGAAGATTGGTTCACAAGTAGATGTTAGGTGAGAAATGAACCTAGCAATGTAGTTTAGGAGTCCCAAAAAACCTCTGACCTCCTTCTCAGTGCGAGGAGCAGGCCTTTCTTGTATAGCTTTGACTTTGGCAGGATCAACCTCGATGCCTTTGTTGCTGACAATGAAACCTAAGAGTTTACCGGACCGGACTCTGAATGTGCACTTGTTTGGATTCAATCTAAGCTTGTACTCCTTCAATCTGACAAACAGCTTTTGCAAGTGATCAAGGTGTTCTTCTTCAGTTTGTGATCTGGCTATCATGTCATCTACATAGACCTTTATCTCATGATGTATCATATCATGAAACAAAGCTACCATGGCACGTTGATAGGTTTCCCCGGCATTCTTCAGTCCGAATGGCATCACTTTATAGCAGAACGTACCCCACTGTGTGAAAAATGTAGTTTTCTCCATGTCCTCAGGTGCCATTTTGATCTGGTTATAGCCTGAGAATCCTTCCATGAGAGAAAATACTTTATGCTGAGATGTCTTGTCAACCAAGATGTCGATGTGCGGAAGTGGAAAATCATCTTTAGGGCTGGCCCTGTTTAAATCTCTATAATCCACGCACATTCTCACTTTGCCATCCTTTTTAGGTACGGGAACAATGTTAGCAACCCATTGTGGATAGGAAGTAACAGCCAGAAATCCAGCATTGAACTGTTTCATAACTTCTGCTTTGATCTTCTCCGACATGTCAGGCCTCATGCGGCGGACCTTTTGTTTCACTGGTGGACAGTCTTCTTTAGTGGGTAGACGGTGTACCACAATGTCTGTATCAAGTCCCGCATGTCTTCGTATGACCAGGCAAAGATCTCAACATAATTATGTAGTAGCTGAATTAGGCGCTCCTTGACACTCGGCTCTAGATTGGAACCTATCTTGATTTCCTTTTTATCCTCCTCAGTTCCCAATTTGATTGTATCCAACTGCTCCTCATGAGGCTGAATTGCTCTTTCCTCTTACTGTAGTAATCTGGCCAATTACCCTGGCACCTCACAATCTTCCTCACCTTCATATTCGGCTTGGTAGATCAGATCTTCAGAGTCACTGAAGGCTATAGCAGTGTCATTACCCATGGGTTCCGGAATGGAAGGGTACCTGCATTTGTGATTGCGGGTGTGTGTAAGGGATATCCATCTTAAAACAATAAAATGTATAAGAAAGACAATGAGCACAAAAGGTTTGAATATGAAAAGCATTCATGATTCATTAAATGACATATGAAAATGAAATAAGAACCCTTACAAATGGACCTATGTGCCTCGGGTAAGACACAAGGTTGAAAAAGTACGAATTGTTTTGTGAATTATTATCCAACAGAAATGGAAAAGATAAATTACTGAGTTATGAAATTAATCGGAACAGAGTCTTTTGCTTCCCAGTTGCACAGTCCTCCGTCGACAGTAGGAAATATCCAATCTTCCAAGCTGCCCTCTTCTTCACTATCCTCTAGTGCATTAACCCCTTGGTGGCTGATCTTCACAGGTGGCCCTCCGGCACAGGCGCGACGCACAACCTTCTGACCAGTTGAGGTGAACCCTAAGCCGAACTTGTCTGATTTGTAAGAAATGTCTGGAAGCTGACCCCATATTGTGCATCCCTCTTCTTCCACTACTGCTCTTGCATCCTTGAGAGATGACATCCGAGGTGGAGGTCTTGTGATCACAGGAGTTGAAGATACCGCCTTAGTCGCCGCTATTTCTTCAGAGACCTCTTCAAAATGTTAGAAAAGGGTCTCTATGAATTCGCCATCTAACTCCACATAACGGAAGAAATTCAGATGACTAATCATATATTCCTCTTCCCCATGGACAATTATGATTTTCCCTTAGACAGGGTATTTGAGCATTTGATGCAAGGTGGAGGTGACCGCTCCGGCATTGTGAATCCAGGGGCGTCCCAACAGACAAGAGTAGGAAGGATGGATGTCCATCACATAGAAAGTTGAGTTGAACTTCTGAGTTCCCACTTTGATTAGAATGCCCACCTCCCCATGGACCATCCTTTTAGAGCCGTCAAATGCTCTCACAATTATATTGCTGGGTTTCAGGGTTAGGCCTTCACAATCCAACCTATCCAGGGCTTTCTTCGGCAAGACATTTAACGATGATCCAGTATCAACAAGAACATGAGCTAGGGTTTTTCCTCTACACTCCACTGAGACATGTAATGCATCATTGTGTTTTCTCCCTTTGGATGTCGAGTCAGCATCGGAGAAACCCAGGCCATTGTCATCCGTTAAACTGGCCACACACTCTTGGAATTAATCATCCAAAGTCTCTTGCGGCACGTGCGCTGTCTTCAGAAACTTGACCAAAGCTTTAGCATGTGCCTCAGAGCAAAGCAACAATGCTAACATAGAGATTTTGGAGGGGGTCTGCCCCAGTTGTTCCACCACATCATAATCACTTTTCTTAATAATCCTTAGGATTTCTTCCATCTCCTTCTTGGATGTTTCAGGAATAACTAGTGATTGAGCCTTCGTCAGGACAGACTCCTCTTGAACATTCTTTCCTTTATTCTCAACAGCAGAAGTAGGGACATGAATTGTATTGTCTTTATCGGCGGGTACACTTGCAGGTACAGTTACTGGTATATGTGTAATCTTCGGAATGGCCACGGGTCCAAAGACTGCTGTTGGAGGAGCAATCTCTGGAGAGAAGATCCTACCACTGCGGGTGATCTTGCTAGTTTTAACAATATTGCTAATGTCGGGATTGTCCTCTTCGGAGCTTTCTTCTTCAGCAGTCTGTTCAATCTATTTAATACCATGGTAGTAGATTTCTCCACCATATTTCCATGGAACCGTCTTATCTGATTTATATGGGGTTGGATCGGGCATTGTTATCTTCAATGGAGTAGTCACTGGAGCAGATCTAATCCTAATAGGTTTTTTAGGAACCCTGGAAGGATTGACGTATATGGTTATTATTGAAACTTCTGGAACTGGAATAGGTGAAACAGGAGCTTTCTCAAATAAAATTTCCTGGTTATCAATCAATTGTTGGATTCCTTTCTTCAATATGGGACAGTCAAATGGGAAGGATATGCAAGCATGGCAATCTTTTTCACAACCTGGGAAGACGCCAGCTTTTAACAAATTCAACTTGATGGTTAGGAGAGGAGTTAATAGTTCATCCACCGTAGAAACAAAGAGATCTTCTTCCACAACATTGACATTGTGTCCATGCCTAAGCATCGGAGTGGAGATAACGTTTGGCTTTTCATGAGCTTCAAATTCAACTTCCTTTGTGTCAATCAGATCTTGAATCTTGTTCTTCAGAGCCCAACAGTTGTTGCTGTCGTGCCCTGGACTTTCTCAATGGTACGCGCATCTGGCGTTGGGATGGTAATATGGAGATTCAGTATTGGGATTTTTAGGGGCCTCTTTTAGCATGGCCAAATTCAACTTCAAGAGATGTGGTAGGACTTGAGCTGGAGTCATGTTTATCTTGGTGAATTGCCTTACAGGCATTTCCACCCTTTGCTGGTTATTTCTCGGCTGAACATTTCTCGGCTGGTTGTTTCTTGGCTGGTCTGATGCAGACTTTTGAATCATAACGGCCCCCATTGTTGGTCGTCGTTCGGTTCTTCCCTGATTTCTCTGTGCATAGACAACATACACTTCCTTCTTTCCAGTGAAGGGCTTTTTTACAGCAGCAGAGGTAGACGCGTCTTTCTGAATTTTCCCGCTTCTTATACCGGCTTTCACCCTCTCGCCAGTCAAGATCAATTCTGTAAACCCTATAGAGGAGCTTCCATCAGATGATTAATGAAAGGACCTGATAAAGTTCCCAGGAACATGTCCACTAGCTCCCTTTCAGATAATGGTGGTTGCACCCTTCCGGCTAAATCCCTCCACTTTTGGGCGTAGTCTTTGAAGCCTTCATTGGTAGCCATAGCCATACTCTGCAGCTGAGTACGGGTTGGTGCCAAGTCGGAATTGTATTGATACTGTTTATAGAAGGCTGCTGCCAAGTCTTCCCAATTATGGACATCTGCTCTCTCCAACTGGTAGAACGAATCAAGCTGCGTTCCTGATAAACTGTCCTGGAAAAAGTGGACCCACAGGTCTTTGTCAGCAGAATGTGGTTGAATCTTCCTGACATAGGATCTGAGGTGCATTTTGGGACAAGACACCCCATCATACTTAGAAAACATTGGAACTTTAAACTTAGGAGGGATTACAATTCCAGAAACCAGCCCTAACTCCTCAAAGTCTAGCCCATGTACTCTCTGTATCTCCATAATAGCTAGACGCTCTTCCAAGTTTTTGTATTTGTCATCGGCCAGAGGGTACTGTTGTTTGGAGTAGTCCTCTTCCTCTTCTTCTTCTGCTTCAGAATCAGATGGTACTGCCGTCTCTTTACCTTTTCTTTCCCCTTCCTCAGATGTTGATGGGAATTCCAAGGTCCGTCTGGCTTGTCCTTCAAACCTTCTGCCCATGATAACCACACCGGCTCGCTTCTTCTTCTTTTTCTCTTTCTCTTTCTCTAGCATAGTCTTGAGCTCCTCCTGCCCCTTGGCTAAGGTCAAGAGTAGCTGTTGAAATTGTGAATTCTGAGCTTGCAAATCTTTGACCGTTTGTTCAAGATCCATCTTGCTGAAATAAACAGCAGAGAGATGAGGAATCTTGGTGTGAAGACCTGTTTATGCATATGATGAATGATATGTATTCATGCAATATTTTCAAGGATTCAAGAAATTCAAATTTGTTTTAAACAAAATAGAATCACACGTCATATTAATAAGATAGAATTGTTAGTACATCAATGCCCCTTGGGCAAAATAATACAAAATTCTAAGGTAAAAAGACGTTGCGTATCCTCTTTGGTGCAATGTAGGTGTTGAGAGTCTGCTCTTCGTGAAGTAGCCGAGTGAGTTCCAAAACCTTCTTCTCGCTTGCGCAGAATTGGGCTCGAAAGTGTCGCGCTCTCCCTTGAGTTGTATCCAACTCCTTTGTAGGTCTTCAAGTGATGTTGGCATGTCAGGATCTAGGATGGTGTATGGAACCTCTCCTTCCATGACATGCTCTATAATCACTGGGAGAATGGAGGGGTAAGGCATCATAAGACTTTGGGCGCAGGTTCGTACCCACTTAAGGTAAGGCTCAAGAGGGATGGAATTCTTGTGTCCCAGAGTCTTGCTATCTATCTTGTTAGGCATTATCCAAGCTCGGATGAACCTTTGATAAATTCCTTGGTCGTCGTTCTCGAAGTCGAAAACCAAGCCTTGAATCAGCAAGTCATGTGGGCCATCCCTTCGGGCATAACAAAACTGTCTCAGAGCCAAGAAGGGGTTGTAGGTGATACCTCCCATAATGCCAAGTAGAGGGACATTAGGGAATTCCCCAAAACGGTCAACGATGATAACATTCTCTTTGGATCGAGAACACCAATGAATATCTGAATGGTTAAGTGTCATTAACCTTTGTGACCACCTCAAACCTTGCTCATTCTTCAAGACTGATTGGGAATGATGAGAAATAAACCATCTTTCCAGGAGAGGAGTGCAACACATAAGAACACCTCTTTTCCTCATTGTACGAGTGTGAAAAGAGTGGAGGATATCCCCAAGCAATGTAGGCACCGGGTTGCGAGTCATGAAGATTTTGACAGCACTTACATCTATAAGTTGGTCAGGATTAGGGAACAAGACCATCCCATAGATGAGAAGAGCTACAATCTCCTCGAAAGCTTGCAAGTTTATAGAATTCCAACAGCTTTGGGCCTTCTCAAACAGAAACTTTGACAAGAAGCCTTTGACACCACTTCTAGTTTCCCAATGCGTCGTGACATCAGATGAGTGCAAGTGCAGGGCTTGAGAAATCTCTTCTGGCTTTGGGTCTCTTTCTGTACCGTTGAAAGGTAGTTGATTGAGAATAGGAATCCTCAAGAGTTGAGAAGATACCTCCAAAGTGGGCACAAGCTGGTAGTCAGGAAATGTGAAGCAGTGATGCAAAGGGTCAAAGAACTTGAAGAGAACTTTCACCATATCCTCCTCTGTGTTAGAAGTGACCAAGTTGAGTAGACTACCATGTCTCTCGGTGAATGGAGAATTCTTAGGAATCCTTGAAGCTAGCTCCTTGAGTTGTGGAGGAATTCTTACAAGGTTGACTTGGATAGTTTTCCTGCGAAGTGAATCCATAAGCTACAAAACAGGAATAAAGATGAAATTCCAAAATCCTTGAAATGGTTAGTGGATGCATATGATGCTTCATGATGTTCATGATGTTATGCACAAGTATATATGTACAATCAAATCATACAAGTTCCTAGTTTAGGCTTGCATGGGGTTTATAGGTAAGTACCCTCTTGAAATTTAGTTGGCTCAATCTGTCCTAGAAATAGTAACCGGGTTCTAAGGAGCTCAATATCACTGGATTGTTTCCTTGTTCATTGATTCAATTCATCCTCTTTACTAGCGACTGAAATATTCCAAGGAACCAACCCTCAATGAGTGTAGTATCGAGTATCTACCAACTTCGGACTGCACCAAAGTTGGTCATCTCACTACATCCTAAAAGGCCAAGTTGGTCAAGTAAAGGTTGTAGAAGTTCGTTAGTGCTTCATGACATTACTCAGCGGCCCCATATTCTCTTTGATTGACTCAAAAGCTACTGGTACCCATAAATATGTCACACTAACATAGCTATTGCTTATACTGTGTCGGTATACCCCGCACAGTTTCCATAACGTATTGCTATTTACCTATAATGTTTCCCAAATCCAGGTGGAGGATTCAAACCCAAACAATAGAACCAAAGTGTAAAGCAAACAAGTCAAACAAGGTAAGAAAATAAAGGTGATCTAAACCCTAAGGTAACCCCACTTTTATAATAGTCCCCAGCAGAGTCGCCAGTTCTGTGATGCAGTGGGAGAACTGACTTGAGGTTTTGCGTTTGTGTTTGCAAATGTCGCGGTTTAGCAAGAGTCGCCACCGACTTTTATTTTATCCAAAAGGAAAGGTAAAAAAGCACAGGAAAGACCTTTGAGATGTTTTCTTGAGTTCTGGGGGTAGATTATGAAAAGGGAAGGTGCTAGAACCCTTTTCATCCATAGTTTTCCATGGGCTCTTAGTTACTTGTTTAGATCACTTGCTTTGCTTTTGAAATTGTTTGAAATGGTGCTTTGTGTTTGGTGTGATTTTGAAAGTATTTTTAAAAGAGGCCATCGTTTTGGCAATCTTTGTAATGATTCTCGTTCGTAAGAATGTATACAAAGATGTTTGTCTTTTGAAAGAATGTTTCAATGTTTTGAAAGATGTTTGGAAAATGTTTTGAAATGTGTGTTTGTTTGTTTTTGAAAATAGCAAGGATTGTTTGGAAGAGAGCAGGTAACTAGGAACTATCTAGCCTACTCAAATGTCTTTCCTATGCATTTTTATTCCTTTGACATTGTTGTTTTACCATTGATTTGGTAAACAACCCTATCTTTGGATGTTAAACAGGACGGGCGTGGGTCATCTTATGACTATGATAACAATGTTGCCAAGTATCTTAGCATGTTTGAGGGACCAAGATCATTTTGTTTTAGGCAACCTTTTGATAGCGTCATCGAGGGACTATGATCTTTTATTTATTTTGCTTTGCCAAGATACTTTGCATGCATACCATGGCCATTTTTGTTTAGGCAACCAAGTGGGTGAAACCCTAAGGGTGCTTGTGTGCAATGTGTGTCATTTTACATGCTTTTTGATTGTCTTGGATTAGGTCATTCTATTTGTTTGTTTTTGGTCTTATCATACAAAACCCTAGTTTACTACACAAGTATATAAAGCGATAAATTGCGTAAAAGTAAGCTAAACTATTACAACAATTATTATGGGAGGGGGGATACAAGTTTTTGAATGGGGATATTGCACAAAAATAAAACCCTAAAATACTATTACAACCCAATTGAAATATTGTGCATAAATAAATATACAAATAATAAAAATGCAATAAAATGTAATTATGCAAAAATATTTTGTATTTGTTTTATGTATGAGAAAATAAAATTATTTAAGTCCTAAAAAATAAGAAAAAATAATAGTATTATTTTTGAAAGGGAAAACCCTAACTTTTTGATTAAAAGGGAAAATATGTTTCCTAATATTTATTTTTGTCCATTTTTGTACAAGAAATAATAAATAATATTATTAACAAATATTAAAAATTAAAATATGTATGAAAATAAGTATTTTATATACATAAATACTATAATAAAAATGGGAAGTATTTTTTATTATTTACAAATTATTTATGAAAAATAGAATCTATTTGTTCTAATAAACTATTTTGATGCAAAAAATAAATAAAAAAATAAAATAAAAGTGTAAAAATAAATAAATTATTTTTGGGTATTTTAATTATTAGAAAAAAATGAATGCAAGCAATAAAATAAAAATATGCAAGAAAAATGCAAAAAATATATGAAATAAATCAGGGGGGTGCAAAAGCAATACAGGGGGTGTGAAAAATAAAATCAAAAAGGCCAGAAGCGCCAAAAAAGCCCATGACAACTCAGCTTCGTCCCTGTCCTTGGTTTCTTCTTCCTTGCGCGCGTTTTTGCTTCAAACCTGTAACTCTCTATTGCTTGCATAAAAACAAAAACTTGTAACATGAAACATGTAGCATTTCATCTCACGATTCTAATGATATAATATTTGTAACCTAACTCTCAAAGATCAGAGAAAATTTAATCACCCCTAATTTCTGACATAATTATTTCAGCATGTTCAACATTCAAATTCTCTTAGCTCAGTTAATATAAATGACAACTATGCATATGTACAACATCACCATGCTAGAGACTACATTTTTTCTTCACAAATTGTGGCTTGAGGATGCCTAAATAAAGAGATAGAGATTTGAAAAATACCTTGTTCAACTGGATTTGGATATGGCAATGTGAGGACTATGAATGAGGCTTGAGGATCGTGTGAGCTTCCTTGAAGTTCCCTCAAGCTATTCCAATGGTTATGGGGCTTTGTGGATGGCCAGAACTTCCTGCACGAGTCAATCTGCAACCTCCAAGTTTGAAAATGGTGATGTCTGAAACAGAGCTCACAGTTGCAAGATGAATGCTTGGATAGCTTTGGTAGGATGTATGGAAGGTGTTTGAACTGTTACAAAGCAAAACGCACGAGCAAATATTGAGCTTGCTATGATTTTGCAGAAACTGCAATGTTGGGAAGAAATTTGGAGTTTTGGAATGTTTCAGGGGTCAAGCATTCGTGTCTAGCCTTGTGATAAGTTTGTGAAGATGTATAGAATGATGCCAAGTCCACCCTTTATCAGATGTACAAGTTCTTTGGACTTTTGCAACTTTTCTTGCTTTTGAAGAAAAGTGAAGTGACTTGAGACAACATGCTTGTACTGGCTAGTTCTAGGGATGACAAGGGTTGGTAAACATTGCTTGATATCTATGGACATTGCTTGTAACAAAAGAACAGGTCCAAGGCTCAAGGTTTGTAAAGTTGTAAAAAGCTTGCTTTATGAAAATGGCAATGTGCCCTTTATGCCATTTATGGATTAATCTCTTGTATAATGCTCCAAAGATGAAAACAAAGCTTTTAAACAGAGTTAGCATTAAATTATGGAGTGTAGAAGGAGTTTAGGACCTGTAATTCAAGGAACAAGCATGCTTGATCAGATTTGCAACATGATGCATTGTGAAAATGGCTTGATCAAAAGTGACAAAATGCCATTTTCTCTTCTTCGATTCTCCATAACCACAAATGATCTTGGAGAGTTCTTGGACATTTTGGAAAGCTTGTAACATAATCTACAATCCATCTTTCAAATGAATTTTGATATACCTCTTGGAACTAGTTTAAAAATGTCCATGAAGTTGGGTCAAAAACCTGCCTAAATTAGGGCAAATTTTCACTAAGTTATTTAGTTCATGGACCTCTATTCACAAATTCATAACTTGAGATCCAAGCATCTTTTGGGAAAACTTTGTGATTAAAAATTGTATATTTAATGGAGGACTACAACTTTCATGTTTGAAGTTTTCTTTTAATCCAATTGCATCATGGTGAAAAAGTGGTGAAAAGTTAGGAAAAAATAAGAAATTTATCATATTTAGAAAAATTCTAAGTTACGAAAATTTTTCAAATTAAAACCTTAGTTTGCAATTTTAGGTTTCTTAGTCAACAAGTTTCATGTTTTGACATATCTTGATGAATTATGACCCTTGGCACTTGATTTTGACCAAAAAGTCAAAGTTTGACTTTTCAGTGTATAGTTGATTTTTGATCAGTTGACTGGAAAATTCATCTGTCAATCCAATGAACTTGAGATCTTTTGAACCATATAATTAGGTCAAGATGATGCCATTGAATCCTTGAAATCATGTTTGAACCCAATTGGTCATTGGCTAGGTTAAAAATCAGAAATTTCCCTTTCTCAGTCAAAACCCTAATTTTGACCATTTTGCCCTTTTGATGATTTGATCAAATTTCTTGAGGAGTTGTGATCCAAACTTGATCAAATGGTACATAGGAGCCTAGAATGTTGTTGTGGATAAAAAATTATGAAGTTTGACTGTAAATTGGCCATGGTTGACTTTTTCCCTAATATAGCTGATTTTTAGGTCAACTGTCCAATTGACTGAGCAAAAATGTGATTCAAGGCTTGAAACTTAACATGAGCAATCTTAGGGGTCCAAGATGGTATATGAAAGTTACATGAAGCATTGATGGTCCAAAAATCCTTGTGCAAACTCAAACCCTAATTTCAGGCTATCAGTGCAAGGTGATGTCTTGAGCTGACCAAACCCTAATCTTGTCTTGAGTCCAACAAGTCTTGTGAGAAAAATCATGATAAATGAGAGGGAAAATTTTGGGGTACAACAGTATGATACTAGGATTGTATGACAAGACTTCATGTTAATTTAAAATGGCTAGCAAACCCTAATGTGCAAAGATAATAACTTGAAATCAAATCACTCGCACATGCGCCCTCTTAGGGTATACTCTCACTTCGGTTGCCTTCGATAAATGATCATTAAGTATAGGGTGTTTTAGTGTTGGCCCTCCTGTATAAACAAGGATCAAATGTCCCATTCGGAAATGTTGCCTCGGAAAAGGTTGCCTCAGAAATGTTGCCTCGAATATGATCTTAATACTTTAGGGTTATTACTAAGACGTCCTAACATTGCTTTAGTGATCTTACGTCCCTTACGAATTGACCCTTACAACTCCAACAACGGTGCTACCTATTTCCCAATAGTAGGATGGCGTTGTCTAAAAAGAAACAAGAACAAAAACAATTCTTTTTCGAGTAGGTAGATTCTAGTAGGTACTTGCTCAAGACAAACTTTTTTCGCACCAAACACTTTTTCAAACAAAGTTTTCAAAAACACTTCGTAACACTCTTGAGGACTGATACAAGGGTTAAAACAAAGTAAAACAAAACTTTTTCAAAACAAACACATACAAGCAATTTAAAAAGATGAGCAAGTACCTAAGATCCCATGGAAAACCATGGATAGAAAGGGTGCTAACACCTTCCCTTTTTATAATCTACCCCCCGTACTCAAAATCTCAAAAAAGGAATTTTTCTGTGCTTTTTTCCTTTCCAGTTGGATAAAATAAAAGTCGATGGCGACTCTTGCTTACCGCGACATTTTGCAAACACAAATGCAAAATGCAAACCAACATTTTCCAAAACAGTCGGTTTTCTACCAACATTTTCTGAAAGTCACTATCACATACAAGCCAGTGATACCTATACTCCCCACAGAGCCGAGACAACCAAGGTCCGACCTCCGTGTCCCCAAGCAGGAATTCCTTCCCCAGAAGGTTCTTTCAGAAAGCTAATGTCTATATTCCCCAGCCGAGCTTTATAATCATAAACAGTTTTTCTCTTGAGCAGAGTTTATTTCTCTGACGGCGAAAGCTCAATCTCCAATAGAGCTCTTCTCTCCAGCAATGGAAGTTCATCCCCAGTTGAGTTTATTTATCCAAATCAACAGATCTTCCAACAGAGTATCTCCCTTCCCCACAGAGTCATTCCCCCGCAGGATTATTCTCAAACAGAGTCTCCTCCAGCAGAATATTCTGAAGTAGAAGGGATGTAAATCTCCAGCTAATCATCTTTGGCCATTATCCCCAGCGGAAACGAAGAACTCAACTCCTTATACTCTCCAGCAACAGTCCGAGATTTATTTTCCCCAGCTAGAGAATATTACAATAGCATTTCATATCCATACATCATGGCAGGCGCATACATACTATACATCACAATCTCATTTATTTTGAGAACATCATTACTCAATACATTTCATACATCATGACATTACATACGACGAACTCTTTACCTTTCAGGGAAAGATGCAATTAAGTTCTCAGGAGTTCTCTCTAGTTCAGTCAAACCGACACCAAGGTTTTTATTCAAGTTGAAGATATTCCAACACTTTTCAAGATTTTCTCTGGTTCAGTCAAACCTACACTAAGTTTTCTATTCTAGTTGAAGATGTTCTAAGACTTTCGTCTGGGTCAGCCGAATCGCCGCTAAGATTCCCCTGATTTCTATGCCATTCAAAGTTAATCTGAGACCTCTCCTGGGTTCAGTCAAACCGATGCTAAGATTTCTCTCCCAGTTGAAGACAACTAGAGACCTTTCCCTGGTTCAGTCAAATCGATACTAAGATTTCTATTCCAGTTTCAAAAGCTATGAAGCCCATAAATCGACCGGATAATATCTTAACTTCTACAAAATACTACGAAGCCTGGAATCGATCAAATAGTGGTATATCTCAGATTCAAGCTATAAAGCCCGGAAATCAACCAGATAATATCTTAATTTCTACAAAATACTACGAAGCCTGGAATCGACCAAATAGTGGTATATCTCAGATTCAAGCTATGAAGCCCGGAAATCGACCGGATAATATCTTAATTTCTCCGAAATACTACGAAGCCTGGAATCGACCAGATAGTGGTATATCTCAAATTCAAGTTATGAAGCCCGGAAATTGACCTGATAATATCTTAATTACTGAACCCTGGGACACGCCCGAATAATAGTAGAAAATACTACGAAGCCTGGAATCGACCAGATAGCGGTATATCTCAAATTCAAGCTATGAAGCCCGAAAATCGACCAGATAATATCTTAATTTCTCCAAATTACTGAAGCCTGGGACACGACCAGATACTTGTATAAGACACTGCGAAGCCTGGGACACGACCAGATAACAGTATGAGACACTGTGAAGTCTGGAGCGTGACCAGATAATAGCAAGAGACACTATGAAACCTGGAGCACAACCAGATAATAGTATGAGGTACTGTGAAGCTTGGAATTCGACCAGATAGAAATTTACTCGGCCAATTACTATGAAGCCTGGAAACGACTGAATATTAGGATGCCTTAAATTCAAGTTGAAACCCGGATGCAACCGGATAACCACTTAATTCCTTCTAAAACCTAGAGCACAATCAGATAACAGTTTTTGAGATTGCAAAGCCTGGAGCATGACCAGATAGCAAGTTTAATCTCATCTCCCCAATAAGTCGTTGTGAAACCTGGAGCACGACCAGATAGCAGTCAGTCTTATTATCCTCAGCAAATCACTGTAAGGCCTGGAGCACAACCAGATAGCAGTTCATTTTCTTCTCCTCGACTAAGAGATGATTCCCCAGTAGAGTAACGAACAACTAAAGCTCCTAAAATTCTATTTCTCCCAAGACAGAGACCAACATTCCTCAGCAGATTCCTCCTCAACGACAGGAACATGAATTCTCATCAAAGGAATATCTCGGGAAATCAACATCCTCTAGATGGCATCTTTAAGCCCATCTCCGACAATTCTCCGTCATATCCTCTAGATGGCATCTTTAAGCCCATCTCCGACGATTCTCCGTCGTATCTTCCGGATGACATCTTTAAGCCCATCTCTGGTGACCTTCCGTCGTCTCCTCCACATGGCATCTGTAAGCCCATTTCCGATACTACCTACACAATCCAGCACCATCTTAGACGAGTGTAAATTTCTGGACACTCTAGTGTTCAATCATCTTCCACCTTCAGATTACGAAAGGCAGACAACCAATCTACATCCTTATGTTTAAGAAGATTGAACAGGGGCAGATTTTGTACCCCAAAATTTTCCCTCTCATTTTACTCAGCACATGCCCATTGAGGTCCTCAACCTGCTCAAGGATGCTCAAGAGTTGACCAGACAAACTCTCTCCTAAGGCAATGTACCTCAAAATAGGGTTTTCATTTTCGTCAAGGTGTGGGAACTCCAAACGTACCAAATTCCTTCCATGGTCCTAATATGTTCTCAATATCATCCATGTCAAGTTTCATGCCTTGCACAAGAAGTTTGCTCAGTCAACTGCTCAGATGCCTAAAAATCAACTACAATAGGTCAAAAGTCAATTGTGGCTCACATACAGTCAAACTTCAAGATTTTTGGTCAACATCAACATTTTGAAGTGAAATCCATCATTTAGTCAAGGTTTTATCATGATTCTTCATGTAATGCCCTAAATTCATCAAAACCCAAAAGTTGCTAAATTAGGGTTTCTCAAGAAAAGTCAACCAAACTTTGATCAAGCATAACTTCTTCATACTTAATCAGAAATTTTCCATCCAAGGCTCATTTTGAAGAGGATGAAATTCCCTACAACGCATCTTCATCCCCCAAGTTCAAAATATGCACTCATCAAAAGATATGAATTTCTACATTATAGGTCCTTCTGAAAAGTCAACAAAAACACATTTTGGGTTAAAGCTTCTTACATGAACATGGAAGACCCAATTGATATGAAACCAAAAGGGTTGTTTAGGGGACATCCTAATATTTCTAAAAAGTCAAAGAACACCCTCTTAGGGTTAAAATTGAGGGAGATATGTATTGTCAAAATTGACCAATTTTTGGAAATGTGCAGGAAGTCAATATTGATCAAAATGACTTTTTTTTCCAAATGGGCCTATCTTTTCTTGTTTGAAACATGTTCCTAAGATGGCCCATGACCCCCGAGCTTATCCACTTATTATTTAATTATTTTTATTATTTATTTTGATTTTTTATCCATTTAAATCAAAATAAATCAATTTAAATAGTAGAATAATCAAATAAAATCAAAGATTTGATTTTATGAGCATATTATGAGTCCATGAATAGATAGAAAATCAAAAAATTCGTGCAAGAGCTAATTGATTGGAAAAGATCTTAATTTGGTCTATTTTGGAAACAAATTATACAAGGCAAAGAATGAAATCAAATCTCCATAATTTGCAAAGATATGATCAGTTTTTGTTGACCTAAATCATTCTATGATATATACACAATATTTCTAAAGCATAAGGGAGGTTTTTGGGTCGTGAAAACAAGGAGGTCAACTTCAATTTTTTTGTCAAAAAAAGTGCTGATCACATATTCCTCCGTAGACTGATTCCAGTAATTCCAAGGCAATCAATCGGTTCCTGGACATTTCTTGAAGCTATTCCAATCGTCCTCCAGCCTTAAAACCTTCAGAAATCACACCTCACAGTGCCACGGTTTGCATCTTTTTTCAAGATTCATTTTCAATAATTTATCCATCATAAACATATTTTGATCATATATCCATGCTTGCTATCATATTTATAATGTTTTTGATTGGTTTGATTAAAGTTTAAGTGCAGGAATGAAACGATGCCATTGTTAGGGTTTTGAGGTTCCAAATTGGGAATTCCATATAGAGGCAAAATTGGACAAAATCAGGGGTACTATCATGCTTAGAAGATGATTTGAAATTGATCCATGTCTTTGGTTTGAATTTATTCTGCTTGTGCTGCGTTTTTTAATTTTACAGGTTTATGGCTACGAACAAAATCCGTCACTATAGCTTTTAGTGACGAAAATGACTGTAGGTAAAAGTGTGGCCAAAAACAACAGTTATGGGGAAGAAGACAATTAGGTGGCAGAATCCCATTGGGTGATTTGAATCACGCGCGCGTTTGGGAAAAACCACTTTATTTCCTTTATATTTTATTTATGTTATTCTACTTACAACTAACCATCCTAACACAGATGGCAAAGGCGCGGGCGGTGAAGCAAAGGATTCTGGGTTCGATCCCAGAATCTCACGTTTTCATATTTTTCCAATTTCTTTGTTCCAGGTCCCTGCACACTCCTCATGCACTTCCATCACCATACCACAAGATCTCATCATATCCAGATCTAACACTCAATACATGCAGACCATGGTGAACCCTCAAACGTGGCCAGCACTGGATCCAAACGCCTGATTGGCCCAAAGGTTTTGGGCTCAATGAAATTCAGCTTCAAACCCCCAATCTGCTTTCACCATAGGCCCAATTACTTTCTTTATTTATTTTTTTTGTTTTATTTGACTAATTTCTTTTTTTTACAAAACAACAAAAAAAATAATTTTTTTATTTAATCATAAAATCAAGAAAACCACAAAAATGTAGAATTGGCTTTTTTTAATTAAAATTAGTTTTTTTTTGGAAAATAATTAATTTAATGATATTGACTTGATTGTTTTCATGATTAAAATTAATTAGACAAATTAGGTTTAATTCCCAAATATTTAATTTTCTCAATAAAATACCAAAAAATATTTTTTTAATTAATTAGATTTAGGTTAAGATTTCAAATATTTTTCTCAATAATAAAATACAAAAAAATATTTTCTCTTTAATTGATTAGATTTTTAGAATTTAAACTTTGATTCCCGTAGTTAATTCTCACGCGCAATATTTTATTTTCCAATTATTGTATTTGCTTCGGGTTTGTAATAGTTTTTAATTAGGGTTTACCGCATATTATTTACTGTTTAATCCCCGGTTTTTGGTCATGTAACCCCCTCCCCGAAGCCTTGTAATAGCTAGGACTTTTAACTTTCTCGCTTTAATTTCCGTAAACTATAATCTGCTTAGATGAATGTTAATAGGATTGTATGGAAAGAAAAACTGAAAATTAATATGGTAGAAAACCCTAAATGTGCAAAGATAAATTAACTGAAAATTAGACTCGCACATGCTCACTCCTAGGGTTTACTCTACTCCGGTTGCCTTTGGTAAATGGACATGAAGTATAGGGTTTGTTAGTGGTTGTCCTCTAGCCTCGAAAGATCTAAAATGACCCATTCAGATGTTGCCTCAGAAAAAGATCTTTAAGGCTTTAGGATGATTACTAACATTTCCTAACATTGCTTTTGTGATTGT
This sequence comes from Vicia faba, assembly GCA_948472305.1. Lineage (NCBI taxonomy): Eukaryota > Viridiplantae > Streptophyta > Magnoliopsida > Fabales > Fabaceae > Vicia > Vicia faba. Next base: position 1,335,204,481 of record OX451737.1, on the reverse strand, counting down.
ACATGTCCCTAAAAACTCCAACGACGATGCTACCTATTCCTTAATAATAGGATAGTGATGTCTAAAAAAAACGAAAAGGCTTTTTTCGACTAGGTAGATTAGGTCCTAGGTACTTGCTCAAATAAATTTTTTTACACAAACACTTTCAAAATAGTTTTCAAAAACCACTTCGTCACGCTCTTGAGGGCAGATACAAGAGTTATCAAGAAGTTAAACAGAACTTTTTGCAAATCACACACAAGCAATTTTCAAAATGAGCAAGTACCTAAGAGCCCATGGAAAACTATGGATAGAAATGGTGCTAGCACCTTCCCTTTCTATAACCTACCCCCCGTACTCAGAAACATCTCGAAAAAGGTTTTTTCTATTCTTTTTCCTTTTCCTGATTGGATAAAATAAAAGTCGGTGGCGACTCTTGCTTACCGCGACATTTTGTGAACAAAAAATGCAAATCAGTAATAACAGTCGGTTCTGCCACCGTATCACAGACACTTTGTAGTTTTATTTGACCAACTTCCATATATTGAGAAAATTGCTCTTCATGCCTGGTATGCACAACACATTTGAAATTACTGACCTTTTTCCATCTTTCCTCATAATCATAACATCACAAATACCTTCAGTTTCTAGGGTATTGTCATTTGTGAATTTCACCATGTTCTTCATCGAGGGTTTTATGTTGACAAACCAATATTTCCATCCAGACATATGTGATGACCATCCTGAATCCAAGTACCATTTGTCCTTGAATTTTTCTTCATCCCTTGTTGTAACCATCAACAACATCACTTCTTTTTAATATTTTGCAAACTTCACATCACTTTCTTGATTCTTTCGCTTTTCTAAACAATCACTAGAATAGTGACCATACTTCTGACAATTGTAACATTTAAGGTGACTCTTGTCAGGTTTTCGACCACCACCTCTTCCTCTATTTACAACACCAACTCTTTGATTTCCATGGTATGGTCTTCTCTAATTCGACACGTCTTCTTCATGTTGGTTTCTTCTACCAGTCGAATTTTTGTAGCCACCTCTACATTTTTTGTTGAACCACTTTCCTTTTCATTTCTTATCCTTTTGCTGATTGAGCCTAAAGAGCCACATCACTCTTCGACTTACCTGGAACTTTTTCAACCATTCTTTGTTTATGAGATTCAAGCAACCCTTGCAGCTCATCTTTAGAAAAGTTGACATGTCCTTCGACTCTTCTATGGAAACTACCACATGATCGAACTTCGGCGTCAAAGATCTTAAGATCTTTGAAACAACTTCTCTTGTTGTTAACATTTCTACACAAGTCTTGATTTGATTAACTATTTTCATAACCCTAGTTAAGAAATCAGATATGCTTTCTCTATCTTCCATCTGAAGCAATTCATATGTTCTTTTATGAGTTTGTAACCTCACCTCTTTCACCTTTCTACACCTCTAAAAGATTTCTTAAGAATCTCCCAGGCTTCTTTTACAGATTCTACATCACTAACCTTTTCGAAATTGTCTGGGTTGACACATTGATTAATTATAAAGAGAGCTTTATAATTCTTATTCTTCAATTCTTTGTATTCCGCCTCTTCCTTCTCAGATGCTTCTTTATCAATTGGTTAAAATCCATATTTTGCAAGTCACCAAAGACCTTGAAAACAAAATACAACCTTCATTTGTTTGCACCAATTCTCATAGTTATCACCTTTAAGAATCAGAAGATTTGATGGAAAACTTCCACTTACATAATTCATCGCCATTGCTTTTCTTCTTCTTCCCTTGATCGCTCAATCGAAGATCTTAATACCATATGTTAGAAATCCACCAATTCCTATGATCATTTTCTATCAATCTTGATGAACAAGATTTTTATCATCACACAATAACAATGAAAAATATGAATGAAAGAAAGAAAGACAATGATTTTATGTAGAGTTTCTCTCTGTCCACAAATTGTGGAAAACTTATTATTCACTCGCAACTTCAAATTCTATGAATAAAACTTGATTACAAAAAAAAGGGGTTACTCCCACTATTTATATATTTAGGTTAACTTGCCCTCTAAGACAAAGCCCAAAACTATAAATCAAATCTATCTATTTTGGACCTAAATCAAATCTATCTATTTTGGACCTAAATCAAATCTATCTTATTTAGATCTAAATCAAATATGTGTGTAACAAACTCCTTCTGCACTTCAACACTTCCTTGTTTTCTGCCAAGCAAGCTGCTTCGACCCAAGGTATTATGCTTTCAACAATAAATAAGTTTTTCGTATGCTTTGTGAGATCTGATGTAATAATATGTATTCATGAAAATGATATTATGTCAAATTTAAATAATAATTATTACTTACAATGTCTTTTTTTTTATAATTTAATAAAATTTTAAAAGGTTTGTTATAGTTTTTCGTTTGTTTTATATGATGGTTGATTCATAAATTTAGTTGCATCTATAAATTTTGTGCGCTAGACTTTGATGGTCATTATTATGATTAGATACACATTAAGTTATTTAATTATATTATTAATTAAGTCTTAAAACATAGAAAACATTGTCTATGGATGTTGGTTAAAACCAAAACATAGACATAGATTAAGTGGTTTGATGAAACCTTAGGTGGTTTAGGTTCTTGTTTGAAGTTTTTGGTGGCTGGATCCTTGGGATCGCCTTGTTTGTATTGTCTTTTTGGAATTCAATAATATTTTATGATATTACCGGTTGATCAAAATTTGAAGTGGACTAGAGACTTCGACTTCAATGCTGGAATGGAGGAGGATGGGGGTGTACCTGCAAGACACTCTGATGCTAAAGTCAGTAGGAGAAAAAATAGATACAAGAAACAAATTAGGGGTTTTAGAATGAATATTGGATACTTGGCCCTCACAAGTGTTAGGATTTATATAATGCCCCTGAAACTTGGCCACTGGTTCCTATTTTTGGGCATAGATATTAGGTTCCTCAAAAATAGATAACTGGCAGGAATTGGTCATGTTGGGCAGAGATGCTCAGAACTAGCCGTTATGACGAGCAGAGAGGTGCTCACGGGCTAAGATGATTCTGGCCATTCCTGGGTGGCTGTCCTCGTGTGGCTGGAAGGATGAGGTCTATCCTATTTGAGCGGACAGAGGTGGTCTCGTTGATCTTGGGGCTCAACCGACCACGGCTCCTTGACTGAGGGGAAGAGGTGTGGTCACGGGAAAACGTGTTATGGTAGTTCTTGGAATATTGCTCTACGCGTGGTGAGCTGAATGAGAAGTAGCTGCTAACGCGGGAAGAGGTGCAGCTGATGGCAGTGATCATCTTGTTGGTCCTGAGGGACAACCGACCACGTTTCCCTAGATGAGGGGTAGAAGGCAAAAGGTTCCATTTACTTTTCTCAATTGATTGAGCCAACGCTATTGGGCCATCCTGGATGTAGGAGTGGATTGGGCCAGACCAGAATAGGAGCCTCCAAAGTTATGTCTTCTAGGCATAAGAGTGACGACTTAGAGCCATCATGTGCGTCGAGGAGGAAAATGCACCGTTGTCATTTGTTGTTTGTGACAAGGATGTTTTATGATTTTTACGAGAACATGCTCGTACATAATATATTGTCATTTATTATATTTATGCATGTTTGTATGCTCGTTCTCTTGGGACGTCTATTTTTCTTAGGAATTTAGAGGGTTTTGCATGTTAGTATTGAGGTTCTCCAGTGAGAGGAGACTAGTCGAATGGACAGGGTATAATACCTGGCATGGGTCAGAACTCATGTCTCATTTGGGGCCTGAGCTCGGCGGCGTGAACTTTCGATCGCGAACTGGGTGTTCTACCATCGTGGTAAAACACGGTGGTGCTCATTTGCGTTTTCCCCATGGGGCTAAGAATCTACTCGTCAAAATAGTGGAAACTCACCTCTTTGTTTGATTTGAGGTGCTACGCTTGTACCTGAGCACGTACACGTGGTCGAGAATGATGTATTTGTCATTTTGATAGAGTAAGCCGATTGTTTATGGCCTTAACTGTAATATTTTTTCAGCTTTTCAGCATTTCATGGTCAAGTAAGTTATTCCTTGTTTAGGTTTTTGAGATAGTATGCCCCCATTTTCGTTTTTGCTTGGATGCGATTGTATCTCTTAGATGACAGACTTGTTTTACCTTTCTTCTTCATGCTCACGAGCTTAGACAGGATGTCCGCTCGGGTGTTGCGTTCATGGGGAACATATGCCTTATAGGCTGGTGTGTTCGCAGGGAACGCGTCCCTGCTCGACAAGTGTGTTCGCGGGAAATATATGCCTGCTAGGCCGATGTGTTCGCATGGAATGTGTGTCTGCTATACTGGTGTATTCGCAGAGAACGTGTGCCTGCTAGGCTGGTGTGTTTTTGGGGAATGTGTGCCTGCATGACTGGTGTAATCGCGGGGAATGTGTGCTTGTGAGGATGGTGTGTTCGCGAAGATTGTGTGCCTGCTAGGCTGGTGTATTTGTAGGGAACGTGTGCCTTCTTGACTGGTGTGTTCGCGGGGAACGTGTGGTTACTAGGATGTTTTGTTTACGGGAACATGTGCCTGCTAGGCTGGCATGTTTGTGGGGAATGTGTGCCTGCTCGGTGTTTACCGTGAAATTTGGTAAACAACCGCTAGTCTTCCAAATCGAATAAAAGATTGGTGACTTACAGGATCAACCAAATTGATCCTAAGTACTTGTGTTCTTATTCAAACTTCTATTCTTAAAAATAAAGAATACTTTTGATAGGATTCTTAATCTTTTAAATAATACTAATTTTGATTGTTACTTCGAATGTAGCAATATAATGCTTTAAATAAAAAAAAAGGTATGTAAAAGAATTTCGGCTTAAAGTTAAAAGGAATATATAAAACTTCAATTAAAGTTGAATGAAAATAAACGTAAAATTGGTGCATCATACGTACATTCTCATAACTCGTTTCTCTAATGCTGGTGCTTTGAGTAATTTGGAGTAATTTGTACAAAGATGTGAACACCCTGAATCCTAATGCTAAGACCCTAATTTATACTAATTAGACCAAAACGGTCTCTTTATAAGATATTGCCACGTTCGATATCTACATGCGCCTTCGAACCCTATGATTCCACACGTCCCTTTGGATAAGATCAAACTTCCAAATTTTAAAAATCCTTTTGCCTTTGAAGCACCAAATAACAAAAATGTGATGGTCGAAATATCTTTTCTGATGGTACTTCGAATAACTTAAGTTTCAATGGTTCGCAAATGAACCTTTCGCCAACACTTAGCAAAATAAAGCTCTTATTGGCTTTTCACCTATCGAAATATTCATAAAATATCTTTCATGCTACCTTTCAAACTACATTTCTTCAAAAATGTATCATTTTCAGCTTAAAAACTCACGCAGTCGAAATTCGTAGTCAACAAATTGCCCCCAATAAATGTGTGTTTCGACATACATGAAGAAACATAAATTTTTTTGCAAAACAATCATATTTCGACGGACAAACAATCTTCATGATAAACATTAACTACTATGACGTCAAAAACAATCATGATTTTATGTTTCCACAATGTCTAATCAAGACGTGCGCGCAGCAGTTCCATCATTGTTGTCAAAAGTAGATTCCCACTGTGGCTTTTAAACAAGCAACCTTCCTCATTAGCTTATAAAAAACCACCATGTGTCCCACTAACTCAAAGATTTAAAATATAAACTGAATAATTTCCAATTATAAATACTTTCTTCTTCCTCAAACATACTTTTTCCATCTTCTTGACTTCTGGTTTACAAAAATGCATGTTATTTTCCGTTTCTTTTTTTCAAAAATTTCAATCATCCAAAAATTTGAACTTTCAACCATGGCACCAACAAAAAATGGTAGAAAATCCGACAAAAATGCGAAGAACAAGGAGATGAAGAACACCAACAATGCTACATTCCAACCGATTCATCATATCATAAAACCACTTCTTGTTGGAAATCAAGAACTGGTTCCAACACCATATGCTTCTGATGAAAAACAAGTTATTTACGCTTCTCAGGTAATAACCCCTTTCACCCTTGCTGATAAAAACTTAAGGTATATGGGTCCTATGTTATCCTCTAAATGTTTAGAACAGATTAAGGAAATATTTCCAGTTTATCATGACACAAAACCCATTGTTAACAAAGTTGGACCTCCTAAGAAGAAAGATAATAATCCTGATAAACATTTAGCAAAATCTTCCGTAGAAAAAACCCAAAAAGAACCTCTCTCAGTTGCTGTAACTGAAGACAAAACCTTTCAATTCGACTATGTAACTGAGAACTTTAGACCTTTTAGGTCTTGCCCTGTAGCAGATAAGCAATATCTTGCTTGGCTAGCTAAAGTCGAAAAGAAGAAATCCCAAGCCTTGAAAGACTTTGGAATTTTTGACTTAATTCAAATGCTAAAAATAGGTTTTAGCTTTTGCCAACCTATGATGATCTCCTCATTATATTTCTAGGATAGTACGTATAATACATTTCATCTTCCTTATAGAATGATAACTCCAACTCTCTTCGATGTGGTTTTTATCACTGGACTCCCACCCACTAGAGACCTTCGACCCTTATCAATAAGAAGAGAACACCATTAACTTTGTTGTTGAAAATGTTTCCTTCACAAAATACATTAATCTTTACCATGCTCAAGGAGACGAAGTGTCTGAGGTTGAGAATATAACTTTCCTTGCTCACTGGCTATCTAGGTGCATATTTTGTTGTAAATCCTTACAAGTTGAAAAAAGATTCCTTACCTTAGCAACCCAACTTCACTCTGATTGAAAAGTGTGTCTCAGTGAGTTAATTCTTACTGGGTTATATGAAAGCCTTGGATCTGCCACTTCCAAACTGAAAGGATACAAGGCAGGAACAAACTTACTTCTAGCTGGCCCATATTGGCTTCTCTAATTATGGCTTAATGCAACATTCAAACTATCTCAGTACTTCTGGAACAATGGACGATGAAGATCCTGAAAAATTCAAAGTCAAACTGTCGAAGGAACAAGAATGCTTCGACTGACTCTTGATGATAATGCAAAGAACTTTGGGGAGTGCTTCACTAAGTACGCCATGATGTTTTCTAAATGTCATATAATTAGTTCTTTGATGGCTCCTTTTTCCAATAGGATTCATGGCCCCGAATGGTTCACTAAATCTCTCTTTGACATTTCACCTGAAGATACATATATTATTGACATCTAGAGAGATTTTTTACTTCCTAGGCTGATTATTTCGAGGATCGTGCCTATGAAAAGCAACATCTGCATGCTTGTCTATCAACCAAATTTTGTGTCTCGACAATTTGGACTTTGCCAACTGATCCCAGAGCCTATCTTTAGAAGGAAACGTGAACTTTGCACAACAGGAATGAAGTTCTTTTTCTCACATTTGGAAAATATATGGCTTATCACGTCAACTTTGAAGAATTTAATCCCATTCCATTTCAAACATATTTATAATTCTTGAATGGTTTTGATATTTGGTGGAAAGACTTTTATTCAAATAATATGTTCGAAACCATTTTTCTCAGCCAACATCTGACAAAAGCTATTGCATCTATTCAGGATCTAAGCAAGAAAGGTAAACACACACATATCAAGGATGACATCCCTAATGACTCTTCTCCAAAACAGATTAAATTCACTAATGATTTTCTCGATGATGATGGACCTCTTACTGATGATGAAATTTCACAGTTCTTCGTTGAATATGAAGAGGTAGCAGAAGAAGAAGAAGAAGAAACTCAACGAGAAAAAGACAAGGAACCTCATGTCCAAGCTAGCTCCCAAGATAAAATCACTTCTGAAAATCAACTAACTCAAAGCAATGCCTCACCAGAGCTTTCTCAAGAATAACTAGAGGTTCTGAAGAAGAATAAACCCCTTGAATATGTAAGGCTTATGATGGCGAATAGGGTACCAATTGCCCAAAAAACTTTCCCTAGTCCATTTGCAACTTCGAGTGGGAGTTCTAATGCTGGAACTGATAAACAACTTCTCCAAAAAGTCAAAGAGAAAATATTTGAAGTTGACTCGTTCTAAGTCTTTAGGGAAAATGCCACTGCAAGAATTGTACTAAAGAAGTTGATAAACCAAATTGACATCTCACATGTCCTTCTGAGACTGTGAAAATTTTGATGGATGTGACTACTTTGATCAACACAATCAACGTAGATGTCCTTAGGGAACATGATGAAGCTTCAAAACTTCAAGAAAAGAAAACTCTTCAAGAGATTGAGTGGTCGAAAGCTCTTGACTCAACCAACAAAGCTGGGAAACTTGGCAAATATTTTAAAAATTACAAAGAGGAGTTTGATATAAATTCTCACTCTATCTTTTCTGGGAAGAACATATATAGGAGTTGAAAGAAAATATTTCTCAGACGAAAGCATGCTAAAAGGTAATTGAACAAATGGACCATATTGATATGGAGCGTGAAATTGCTCAAAGTGTGCAAAATGTGAATGCAGCCAAAAAACTAGAGGATGAAATAACTGCTCTTCATGCTACTAAATCGTCTATTGACTGTAGGATGAAGCTGGCGAAGACCAAGTATGACAGGATGAAAGCCAACTTTCCTTTTTGAATCTGATGATCCTTAATCATTTTGCTTCATTATTTGTAAACTTTTGGATTATGTACATCAAGACAAAGCCATTTTGGCATTTTATGGTAACACAATGTTGGCTCTTAATTTATTACTTTTACTATTCTGTCATAATCCTCAGTTCTTGAAGGATAGGTTTATACCTTTTTAATTACTTGCCATTTATTTTCAAGATTCTTTGATCCTCTGCCAATTCTTCTATTTCATAGACGTTATTTGTGAATTTTTGAATAGTTCAAAAGGGTCATTCCCAATATGGAGACCATTTTCTTAACAACTTACTCTTTTGATCCATGGGTAATATTACTTTGCACACAAAATCATCATCCGAGAAGTCTTTTCCTATGACTCTTTTATTGTATGCTCTAGCTATTCTTTCTTTTTGTATTCTCAGGACCCCTAAAGCATGTAACCTCTCTTCGTCCAAATCAACTAATTCTTTGATCATCATTTCTCATACGAAAGCACGCCAAAAAGTAATTGAAAAGATGGACCATACTGAGATGGAGCGTGAAATTGCTCAAAGTGTGTAACATATGGATGCAACCAAAATACTAGAGGATGAAATAACTTCTCTTCAAGTTTCTAAGTCGTCTATTGACTGTAGGTTGAAGCTGGCGAAGACCAAGTATGACATGATGAAAGCCAACTTGCCTTTTTCAATCTGTTGATCCTTAGTGTATTTCCATTTTGCTTCATTATTTGCAAAATTTTGGATTACATAACTTCAAGACAAATCCATTTTGGAATTTTATGGTAATACCATGATGGATCTTAATTTAATACCTTTACTTTTCTATCATAATCCTCAGTTCTTGAAGGATATGTTTATACCTTTTTAAGTACTTGCCATTTATTTTCAAGATTCTTCGATCCTCTGCCAATTCTTCTATTTCATAGGCATTATTTGTGAATGTTTGAATAATTCGAAAAGGATCCTTTCCAATATGGAGACCATTTTCCTAAATACTTATTATTTCGATCCATGGGTAATATTACTTTCCACACCAAATCATCATTCGAGAAGACTTTTCCTCCGACTCTTTTATTGTATGCTCTAGCTATTCTTTATTTTTGTCTTCTTATGACCTATAAAGCATGTAACCTCTTTTCATCCAAATCAACTAATCCGTTCATCATCATTTCTCAGACGAAAGCACGCCAAAAAGTAATTGAACAGATGGACCATACTGAGATGGAGCGTGAAATTGCTCAAAGTGTGCCACATGTGGATGTAACAAAAAAACTAGAGGATGAAATATATGCTCTTCATGCTAATAAACTGTCTATTGATTGTAGGCTGAAGCTAGCAAAGACCAAGTATGACAGGACGAAATCCAACTTGCCTTTTTGAATATGCTAATCCTTAGTTTATTTTCATTTTTCTTCATTATTTGAGAATTTTTGGATTATGTACTTCAAGACAAAGCCATTTATGCATTTTATGGTAACACCATGTTAGCTCTTAATTTATTACTTTTACTACTCAGTCATAAGCCTCAGTTCTTGAAGGATAGGTTTATAACTTTTTAAGTACTTTCCATTTATTTTCAAGATTCTTCAATCCTCTGCCAATTCTTCTATTTCATAGGCGTTATTTATGACTGTTTGAATAATTTGAAAGGGTCCTTCCCAATGTGGAGACAATTTTCCTAAAAACTTATATTTTTTCGATCCACAGGTAATATTACTTTCCACACCCAATCATCATTCGATAAAACTTTTCCTCAGACTCTATTATTTGATAACGAGAAATCGTATCATATAATTACTATGCTTTTTACCGATTTTATAATACATTAAGTCGTCTAACTCCCAATTATCCATAGTTTTTGTGTCTTTTTACAGGTACACCATTTGTCAACTCAAACCAATGAAAAAGGACTACATGAAGGAAGCTAAACAATAAACAGAAGAGAAAAGAACCAAATCTGCAAAGTTTGGAGATTTTCAAGCAGTGACGACCGTCACACCCTGTGACGACCGTAACGACCGCCCAACTTGAAACAACGCTCGTCACACATCATTGACGAGCGTAATGCACTATTTAAGTGCATTACGACCGTCACCCACCTGTGACGACCGTCACGCGCATAAAGATGAACGTTGTGAATTGGTGGAGACGTGGGCAACGTGAGGGCAAAAGTGTTCTCCTATATTCCCTCCACTCAGTAACCATGCATCCTATATTTCCTCCACTCAAGCCTTTTCCCAGGATTCTTTCAACTGCTATATTTTCTCCTATATATATGTGTGGTAGTGCAAAGGGAAGGGGGTCGAAGAAATTTTCCCAGAACCAAATTTCTACTTTCTGCAATTATTTCTATTTCCTTGTTTTTGAGCATTTTTCTACGTACTGTAATTTCTACTTCCAGCACTATTTCCAGCATTAGTTTTAGAGTGTTAATTCTTCATTTAAGAATTAACACAATTTATTTATTTCGATTGAGCTGCAAGGAATATTGTAACATCCAAGATTACCATAGCAACCTTATTTCCAGGTTTTTATTGCAATTAATATTTATTCATTCTTGTATTATGCCAATTATTTTTATGGATTATATTCTGAATTGCATAGTTATTAAATATATTATGTCCGGCTAAATTATTCGTACCAGTATGTGACTCTTAAGTACAGAAAGAATTCAGTGATACCTTGGCCAAAAAAAACATTTATAAAACAATTTCTGGTTTCCAATTTCCATGTTTAATTTAACTACCCTTGTCACGAGAGTGAGAGGATAATTAACACGATTTTGCCACGAGAGTGGGAAATTAATTAAGGCAAGAACCTGCATGCGAGAGCTGGGGTTCAACCCAGATAGTGGTAACGAAATATTAATTTTTAAATACATGAGAGTGTTTTAATAAATTAATTAAACTCAAATTGTTTTCAAAAAGTGTTATTAAATTTAAAGTGCATCCACTAGGTTTAGTAGCATGACTTATTTCATGAACACGAGAGTGTATGTCTCATGTTTTTAAACAATTAGTTTTTACCGAAATACCTTATAGGCCAAGCGATTCACCGAATTCCCGAAGTCCGACTATCACATACCGGTATAACTATTACTATTATTTTTAATTAAACTATTTCCCCCCTAAAATAAAATATTCATCGCTTAGTTAAACAAATTGTAGCATTAGATCGTATGCGATTGATCCTCAGTCTCTGTGGGTTCGATAATCATTTAAAACTAGAACGACTAAATTGTATACTTGCAGTTAGTATCCCAATAGACTCATAAAGTCCCGATCAAGTTTTTTGCACCGTTGTCGGGGACTGATTAATCAATTAAGTACGATTCTTCTGTTGCGCGTTTAGACTAGGCAACAGAAACCCTCTTTCGATTTGTATGCCAAATACTCACTCCCGAAGCGAGCCTTTGCATCTAAAAATCTTGTCCCAGTTACTATGTATCACCCAAAATTTTTCTACAACTCCCACTCCGAGTATTTCGAGGAATCACAAGAATCCCATAAATCCGACCTCGAAACACTATTGGAGAATTTCAATGCGTCACAGACTCATTCTCACCCGGATTACCTTTCCAACCACCAATCCCAACGTTTTAAGGAATCGCAAGAATATTATAATTCCAACCAAACTTACCCTCAACCAAATTTCCCCTACAATCACTACACCCAATATTTCGAGGAGACGCAAGAACCCTATAAATCCGACCTCGAAATATTAATGGAAAATTTTAATGAGATATCAATAATGACAAAGCGCTTTGTGGAAACACAAAATGCGACTCTAACTCACTTTGAAGAATCATATGAATCACATGATTTCAACTTCGAAACATCAATGGAGGATTCCAATGCGATGCTAGTTCACTCTAGGTTAGAATCTCTGATAGAGCACTTTGTAGAGACACAAACTGTCCAGAACGAAGAGTTTAGAAAACAAAGTCTTCAAAACAGTGAAAACCTTAGGCAACTGACCACTGTGGTTGAGTTGCTCGCGACTCACAACATAGCCTTAGAGACTCAAGTCTCCCAGATTGAACAAAACCCTCTAGAACCCTTCCCTGAGGAGAAATTGGATGTTGTAACAACCAGTAGTGAAAAACAAGTTGAAAATCCTAAGGAGAGTGATAATGAGGTTGAGAAGAGTGATGATGTGATTGAGGAGAATTCAGACGAGAAAAGAGTAAAGATTGAGAAAAACCCTCCAACACCATCTAAAAGGGAGGTTTTAGAAGAGGGAAAGAAGGAAGAACCTATTGTTGTTCCTCATCCATATACCCCGCTGATTCCTTTCTCGAAAAGTTTTATGGAAGCTCAGATAGACTCCAAATCTAAAACGTATATGGAGGTATTGGAAAACATCCACACCAATGCACCCTTGTTTGAAGTCTTGCATAAAAAGAGAAGATTTGAGGACCATGAAACTAGGGATATTATTGGCGTTAAAAGGGTAAGGTTAACCTTTGAGGTGGTGGATGAAATCACTAAGCCCAAACTTGAAAAGTTGATACTTAGGATAGATCCAGAACCACCACCAAAAGTTCATAAGAATGAACCACCCCACAGAAGAGAGAAAAGAAAAGGAGAGGGATATGTGAGATGGCTTGATAAGTGGCCATGGAAAATGACAACTACTAAAAGTTCAACCGAAGAGTCATCCTCGAGAGAACCACCATGAGTGCTTGCACTTCTGAGCTGTCGATTTATCGACGTTAAACAAAGCTCTGCTTGGGAGGCAACCCACCTATTTGTTTTTTCTATTATTTCCGTTTGTTTTTGTTTTTCTTTTCCGTTTCTACATTTATTTCTTTTAAAGCTTTATTTTCATTACTTCTAAAAAATTTTATACAATTGCTGCTGATTTTCAAACAACTTTATAGGTTTTCTGAAAAGGTCTTTTTCTATCCTACCTTCTCCCCTGATTTGCTTCCCTCCCTTTACTATATACTATGGAAACCACTTTTAGAGGCAGGAACCAAATGAGGAGGTTTGAGGAATTATCACACAGAAATATTGGTATGACCTTATATTATGATGAACCAACAATGGAAACTTTAGGCATTAAGGATAGTGTCCATTATCTGTTTAGCCAGCTGGGGTGGGAAAAATCCCACATTAAATCTAGATTTGTTACATACCGCGAGCTCACCCTTGAGTTTCTGAGCTCCTTAGTTCATATACCCGAGCGCGGTTTCGGAACTAGAAAGGGATTTATAGCCTTCAGGTTATTTGGTATTGAATTTGCTTACACCCATAAAGAATTAGCCGACCTTCTAGGATTCCCTAGCGGACCTTTTGCTTTTTCCACCACCCAGGCAGAGTTAATGGATTTTGAGCTAGACTATTTTTGGGGGACATTAACCGGAAATCACCACCCTGAGCCGGATAGCATGGATAATAATGAAATACACAACCCCGCTATTTGATACTTCCATAAGATTATAGCACATACCATTTTCGGAAAAGAACAGAACCGCACTGCAGTATCTAAAGATGAGATATTTTTGCTGCAGTGCATGACCCAGGGACGACCTGTAAATGCAGTTCCATTCTTGATGCAGACATTCACCCGCATTGCTGAGAACCCTAGCGAGCCAATCATCATAGGAGGCCTTGTTACCATGATTGCTAACACCCTCGGACTTAGATACCAGCTACATAGGTGCATACAATTTGGTTCAATCCGCCCTATGAACATTGATTTTTGTTTCCACCTACGAATAATAGGTAACCTAGGTCCTGCACCCTTCGATTACTTGATAAGGGACGAAGTAGTCACGGTATTTACACTTCCTAACCATGCCAAAACAAGTGCCCACAATCACGACAATTGGATGTATGAGCTTAACCCTCCCGACCACCCTTCGACACCTAAGACACCCCAATCCCACCAAGTTTATGATACCACAATGTCTGATGAGAGTGACCCCGAGACCTCTCCTGGTTACCATGATGGTAACAATGTCGTAGAGGAAGTTGATGCCCCTGGAATAACAAAAGGGGAATATGCTGAAAATTTGAATAAAATCTTTTCTACGCTGGACGTTTACCAGACGGACATCAATGGAATTAAGAACGAGTTGAAGGGTATGCGTATGGACGTGATAGGATTAACTGATATTACTGTGGAGCAGTTTTATCACATACATGCAGCTTTCGAAGACTTGAAGACGCGACTGGGATGAAGCAGCAGAATCAACACTTATTTTTACCTTGTGTTTTATGTTTCTAGGCAGTTTATGATTTCATTTTAAACAAGTCTACTCTTTACAGTTTTTAAAGTTCTGTTAGAAACATATATTCATTTCAATTTCAGTTTATTTTCATTTTATTTCATTTTCAGTTTATTTTCATTTTCATTAAATTTACTGTGTGTTACATCTAATATTATATTCACTTATCATATTATCATTTTGCAAAATTTTGTTATACGATGTATGTTGGAAATACTCTGCATGTATTGAATTATTGTGTTATAATGTTTTGGAATTATATTGTTTCGTCCATTTCATAAATATGATTCTTTGCACCCGTAACAATCATAACGTCCCCATGACGAGCGTAAAACGCGTTGCACCGTGTTACGCCCGTCAGCCCATTGTGATGGTCGTCACGCGCGCCCAGTAGAAGATTCTACTATTACAGAAGTCGTTCCACTTTCCATTCATTCTTCCCTTTTTTCCCAAATCCGTAACAGTACCCATTCAAATTTTCTCTCAAATTCCAACACTCCAACACTTAAACTCCATCAACCCACTACTCAATCCACATTCCAAACCATTTTCACGATTAAATCTTTTGCATGCACTATGGCCAACAACCAGCAAATCCCCAATCTCACTTTCAGAGCCGGCGAGCAAGGTGAAACCCAACGACTCAAATTCCAGAAGTTCCAACGCCGCGGTCTCCAACCTACACGGTATGTTGACCTTGATTGTTTGAGGAATTTGGGACTGCTAGACAGCGTCCGACAACTTTTGCAGAACATGAACTTTTGGAACCTGTGCCGCGAACCGCAACCCATTTACGGAACTCTCACCTTTAAGTTTGAGTTCCTTTGCATACATTACTCCCCCTGGTGCCACGAACCAACTCTCAGGCATGGCCAAATTTAGCATGTTTGGCACTGAGCATCAGCTGCCCCAAACCGACATCGCACGGCTGTTAGGTTTCTGTTCTAACGAAGGTGTCCACCTCCGGGTGCCGGATAATTTTAGCGAGGAAGCTTTTAACTTATGGCACAGTATGACGAACATTCGTGCCGAATCTTACGACCACCTCAACGCCACACATATTCATAATCCGGCTATCCGATACTTTCACCGCATCCTCTGCAACACCATCTTTGCCCGAGACAGCAATCACAAGCTCAACTCCAAGGAGCTCTTCTTTATGCATTGCGCGTTCACAGGGCAAAAGATCAACGCCGCCCCATTCTTACTAGCTCACATCCACTCTATTTGTGCTAGAGGCGGATAACCCTTTTATTTCAGAGGGTTGGTCACTTGCCATAGGTCTGAACTATGGTGCTGCTCTCGCGACTATGCCTTCTATGGCACCGGCTTTGCTAACTTTGGATCACTGCAAGGCCGCACATCTCATTTATGAGAGGGAGGATAGCAGATTCCACCCTGTGATCAGGAACACTGTTTATCAGAACATCATTTTGCCTTGCAGGGACCAAATCGATCCACGAAACTGAGCAAACTGGTTGTTCGATCCTACAGCTCCCGCAGGGCGTGCACCTACTCATGAAGACCAACCTGCATCCCCCGCAGACGAAATGCAAGAAGAGTTGGATAGTGCTCCTCCCGTCAACGACATTCCAGGACCTTCATCTGCACCACCTCCTATTAATCTTGAAGACATTCTCCGCGCCATTCATATGCAAAATCAAATGAGCGCAGCGCTTGAAAGAAGACAACATGAGCAATATGAGTTTTTATGCGCTCAGAACCTTCAGATCTTGACTGGGTAGCGGAACATGAATAAGAGGTTAGATGAGGCCCTGTCAGAGCTCAACGCCTTAAGGCTGGACGTCAGCACCCTTGGTTTCTAAGATACTGACACATAAGCCACTCCTATCAGACGCTCTCGCACCAGGAGTAGAGGACGTGGTCACCAGTAGTTTTTTCTTTATTTTTTATGTAGTTTATTATTTTTTCTGTTTCATTTCCTTTCCGTTTGGTTTTGTAATTGTACTTCCCCGCCTATATACCTCAACATTGAGGACAATGTCGGATTCAGTGTGGGAGAGGTACCTTTCCATCCTTTATAAACTAGTAATTTTTATGATATGTCTCGATTTAAATTCTTCACTTTATTTAGCCATACCAAAAATTTTTATCTTCGCATTAGCTCGACATACCTATTTTAACGAAATCCCAGTTAGGGAAGCCGGAAACAACATAACAAGATCGATACGGTTATGACACCGTAGACTCCCTACTTACACGATCCGTTTCAATAACCATTATACTGACATCTAGAGTTTTTAGTTCTACAGTAACCCCTAGTAGTTTATACTAGCAGTCAGCACCATCTTGACACAAACCACGTGGAGAATCGATGAATATAAGTGTTTGATGCCTTATCATTAAAATATCCTTCCTATCTCGCTGCTAAAAGAAAAGAAATATTGTGCACCAAAATATACGGTCACATATAAGAGTTGAGAAAATAACGAAGGAATCCAGTGTTGGTTAGTTCAGAGGTATCTGGTTCTGAACTCGGTAGGGCGTGCTACGCCCCGATCCCTCACAACCTCCAACTTGGATAACATATGTAGGGTTACCACATTCGTGTACCAGACCCCGTGCTAAAAGGATCAAAGTCACTAACCGGTTACTCCACTATGTGCGTGCTAAGACAAAGGGCTTAATGTGATTGCGCCAGAACGAAACCGGGTGAAATAGATACGAGGAACTCTGGGCAGAATTATAACAGAACTGTTGGAAGCTTGTTTGAAATGGAAGCCTATGACTAAGCTTATTGCTTGTGTCATTAGTGTATCTTTAGTGTTTCACTGAAGTATTGGCCGAACCGATGAGGATTTCCCGAAATTACTTTAAAAATCCAAGGTATGTCATGCATATGCGCTTGACAAAACTTATCCGACTTTTCGAATGATTATTTGCTTGAGGACAAGCAAAGGTTTAAGTATGGGGGAATTTGATAACGAGAAGTCGTATCATATAATTACTACGCTTTTTTACCGATATTATAATACATTAAGTCGTCTAACTCCCGATTATCCAGAGTTTTTGTGTCTTTTCACAGGTACAACATTTGTCAACTCAAACCAATGAAAAAGGACTACATGAAGGAAGCTAAATAATAAACAGAAGAGAAAAGAACCAAATCTGCAAAGTTTGGAGATTTTGAAGCAGTGACGACCGTCACACCCTGTGACGACCGTAACGACCCCCCAACTTGAAACAACGCTCATCACATATCATTGATGAGTGTAATCCGCTATTAAGCGCATTACGACCGTCACCCACCTGTGACGACCGTCACGTGCGTAAAGATGAACGTTGTGAATTGGTGGAGATGTGGGAAACGTGAGGGCAGAAGTGTTCTCCTATATTCCCTCCACTCAGTAACCATGCATCCTATATTTCCTCCACTCAAGCCTTTTCCCAGGATTCTTTCAACTTCTATATTTTCTCCTATATATATGTGTGGTAGTGCAAAGGGAAGGGGGTCGAAGAAATTTTCCCAGAACCAAATTTCTACTTTCTGCAATTATTTCTATTTCCATGTTTTTGAGCATTTTTCTACGTACTGTAATTTCTACTTCCAGCACTATTTCCAGCATTAGTTTTAGAGTGTTAATTCTTCATTTAAGAATTAACACAATTTATTTATTTCGATTGAGCTGCAAGGAATATTGTAACATCCAAGATTATCATAGCAACCTTATTTCCAGGTTTTTATTGCAATTAATGTTTATTCATTCTTGTATTATGCCAATTATTTTTATTGATTATATTCTAAATTGCATAGTTATTAAATATATTATATCCGGATAAATTATTCGTACCGGCATGTGACTCTTAAGTACAGAAAGAATTCAGTGATACCTTGGCCAAAAAATAACATTTATAAAACAATTTCTGGTTTCCAATTTCCATGTTTAATTTAACTACCCTTGTCACGAGAGTGAGAGGATAATTAACACGATTTTGCCACGAGAGTGGGAAATTAATTAAGGCAAGGACGTGCATGCGAGAGTTGGGGTTCAACCCAGATAGTGGTAACGAAACATTAATTTTTAAATACACGAGAGTGTTTTAATAAATTAGTTAAACTCAAATTGTTTTCAAAAAGCGTTATTAAATTTAAAGTGCATCCACTAGGTTTAGTAGCATGACTTATTTCATAAACACGAGAGTGTATGTCTCAGGTTTTTAAACAATTAGTTTTTACAGAAATACATTATAGGCCAAGCGATTCACCGAATTCCCGAAGTCCGACTATCACATACCGGTATAACTATTACTATTATTTTTAATTAAACTATTTCCCCTCTAAAATCAAATATTCATCGCTTAGTTAAACAAATTGTAGCATTAGATTGTATGCGATTGATCCTCAGTCTCTGTGGGTTCGATAATCATTTAAAACTAGAACGACTAAACTGTATACTTGCAGTTAGTATCCCAATAGACTCATAAAGTCCTGATCATTATTGTATGTTCTAGCTATTATTTCTTTTTGTCTTCTTAGGACTTCTAAAGCAAGTAAACTCTCTTTGTCCAAATTAACTAATTCGTTCATCATCATTTCCCAATAATAATAATTAGAGGGAATTTCGTTCTGCCTATGGATTCTTACTAGCTGTAAATATATTTCTACTGGAAAAACTGCATCGTACCCAAAAGTCAAACGAAACTGAGTTGTGTTTGTTGCTTCTTTTGGAGATGTTCGACAAGCCCAAAAATCTTGATCCAATATCTTATGCCAATTCTTCAGTTTTCTCCCTACATGTATTTTTTTCAAGCCACTAATTACCTTATTTGTGGCTTCGACCTGTCCATTTTCCTGAGCATAATAAGGCGTAGAAGTCAATAATTTGAATCCCATTTCTTTAGAAAATCCCTGCATCTTTTGATAAGTGAAGACTGATCTCTGATCAGTTGTAATTGTTCTAGGGTTCCAAATCTATAAATTATTTACTTTTGAATGAATTCAATAATACTCTCTTGATCCACATTTACCAAAGGTATTGCTTCAATCTATTTTGTAAAATAATCAATTCCTACTAGGATATATTTCTTTCCTTTGGATGAAGCTAGTGGAATCTCTCCAACCAAACCTAATTCCCAACCTCTGAAGGGCCATGGTTTAATGATCGAATGCAATTCACTTGCAGGATCATGTTGAATACCTGCATGAATTTGACACTCTTGGCATCCCTTGGAGAATTCTATGCGATCTTTTAGCTTGGAGGGCCAATACATGCCATAACGGAACAAGAGCCACTTAATCTTGTGACCTGCTTGATGTTATCCACATGCCCTACCATGTACATTTGACAGCGCCAAGTATGCTTCACTTTCTCCTAAACATTTCAGCAAGACTCCTTTTGCTGTTTTCTTGAACAATTCGTTACCTACTAAAATATAGTTTAACACGCGATACTTAACTTTTCTTTCTGCATCCGCTGTTAGATTCTTTAAATAGGTTATTATTGGGATTCTCCAATTTGTATCTATTAAGCTATCTATGGCCAATACTTCTAAATGTACTTCATTTTATTATCCTAAACTTGTATTTTTTAAATCTATTGGGTGTAATTTAGTAGCTAGTACTTTTCCATGAACTTCGACTAATTCTTCCAGCTTCTCTTTTGAAACTTTGTATCCTGAAGCAATTTGGGCTAAGTCATTTGCTTCCTGGTTCTTCAGTCTAGGAATATGCTTGATATTGACATACTCAAATCTTCAAAGCAATCTATTTTCTACCACGAAATACATTATCAGATTTGAAGAAGTGAAAAACACAAGAAGGGGGGTTGAATTGTTAAAACTTGAAATCAATTGCAGTCAACACAGTATTTTTATCCTGGTTCGTTTGATCTCAAACTACTCCATTCCACCCGTAAAGGTGATTTCGCCTCTCTCCAACGAGGTCTTAATCCACTATATTCAACTGAATATTACAACTGCTTTAACAACTGCTAAAGCCTTCTTGATGCAAACCACAAAACGGTTTCTCAAGGAATTACTTTCTTACAAAGAATTGAAATCTAGGTGTGTGAATGTTTTCTACAAAAACTGTTTATCACAACTGTGATACTACACAATTTTAGCTTATGAGAACTAGAGTGCTAAAGTAATTGAATAAAGAATTTGAGAGCTTTAGCAAACTGAGAGTGACGAAGACGATGAATAGCTTTAGGCGTGTAGATTGTTGTAGAGCATTAGCCAATTCAATCTTCATTGACTTGTTTATATAGCATTGGAAATAATGTACGTTGGAGTAATAATTATGTTTCAATGCCAATAACATTCTTTCCTTATTAATCAGATCTTGTCTGGAATGATGTCGTTGGTAATAAATCATCTTGAATGCATAGTACCGTTGCCACTTGAGCGTGTTCTGGCTTTGGCTCATTCTGGCGCTGCTTAGGTGCTGATGAACTGTTGTTGTCTTTATCAGAGTTCAGATGGTTAAGCGCAGATCTGTTCATCAAGCTTCAGCATAAGCGCAAGTTGATCTTCTGATTCTGGTATCTGATATAACATCTTCTGATGCTGATGTTGATATCCAATTTTCTGATGCTGATGAGGATGTTCTCATGCTGATACCCATCAGAGTTTCTGTAAAATAGAATGTAATTTTTAGATAGCATATGTGTCTTACATGAATCATACAATTAATGTATCTTAGCATTTTGTTATCATCAAAACTTAAACTTAGGGTAGTAGATTCAAACTTTGTTCTAACAATCTCCCCCTTTTTGATGATGACAAAAACTAGATATTTTTTAATTGAAAATTAGCGTGAAAAGTATCAGAGATAACTAAATAATAAGTTGTATCAGATTTGATTAGGAAGTTATCAAAGATAAGGGATAAAGAGATATCAGAGTTTAGATCGAAGATACTCCCCCTGAGTTTATTACTTCCCTTTTTAATTCCAAGAGTTCTTCAGGATCAGATCTTTTGACTTTCTTTGAACATCAGAATATCAGAGCTTCAGATCAGAATATTAGAGCTTCAGTGTATCAGGGATGATTAACTTCTTGTACATGTAGCCTTATGCAGAAACAGAAAACATTCAAGTATATCAGAGTGTTAGAATGTTTGAGACTTTTTGTCTCAGTAATCCGTTATTGAAAAATATCATTCTTGTTCTCCCCCTTTTTGTCAGCAATCAAAAAGTGTAAGTAATATAAGCTAAAACGATCAGAGCAGAAAAACTTGTTATATAAAATTCAGAGCCAGACAAACAGTACAGATGATATGCAAAGAAAACAGTGAAAATATCATGAATGAAAATCTAAGGTTGGGGAGGAAAGCGTGTGAACAGAGTCTCCAGCATTGTCTTAATCTGATCAGCAGTTTCATTCTGCTTGTGCACCATGCTGACTACTATATCTATCTTGTTGTCTTGAACATCCATCCTTTCCTTCATCTTCTGATCATTTTCATCCATTCTTTGCTGCAGACGAATATCATTCAGCTTCAGCTCTTCCAGAGTCTGCCTGTCCAAGGCAGCTTGAGAAACGTCAGAAGCAAGAAGCTTCTGAGAGCTTTCTACAACATCTTCAGCTTGACTAACCTCTTCAGCTTGAGTTGTCTGATCCTCTTCTGGATGCACTTTTGAAGCTGGACGATTCTCAGACCATGGCTCACTATCCAGAAGGAGCACTTCTTCCTGTGGCAGCTGACTTTCAACTTCCTTCAGCAGCTTGCTGAAGTTCTGTTGTGCCTGCTCATAATTGATGTCTTGCAACTTGAGGGCTTCAGCGCGTACCCACATTCTGAAACGTGTCCAGAGTTGGTCTGAGGTAGCAGGATCAATCATTCCAGGACAAACTTGCTTTAGAGAAGCAATCCACTGCTGCAAGCCTGTTTCAAAATTCACAATGCCAGAGCCAACATCTAGCTGTTTTGGTTTGGGAATGGCTATTTTATTTTTAAGGTCAGCAAGACGATCAAGGATTGTTAAATCAATGAAGGTCTTGTTGTGGTCTTCAGTATTTTGTTTGGGAGATGGAGTGGGAGAATCAGAAATAATAATTGGACTGTTCGGAGTATTTGGAGGGGTAGTTTCTGGTGAGGATGGCAGCTGAGGTATGTTTATGGTTGTACCACATGGCAGCTGAATTGCCAAGGGTTGTGGCTCAGAGGATTGAGGAGAATGAGGTTCAGGTGATGGAGTTTCAGAGTGATGAAACTCAGGTTGTGGAGGTGATGGTTGAGGTGAAAGTGGATGAAGTTCTGGTTGTGGAGAGGGAGGAGGAATTGCTGGTTGTGGAGAAGGAGGTGGGATTTCTGGTTGTTGTGGAATTTGTGGTTCTTCTGGTATGGGTGAGAGAGTATGTTTAGGTTGAGGAGAGTGGGAAATTTATGGTTGAGTGTTTGGATTTTCTGAGAGGTGAGCGGAAACACGTTGATCAATTTCAGAAAGAACTTTGTCAAGTTATGATTCTGTTGATGGTGTGGGTTTTGGATTTTTGGTGCGGGATCTCCTGAGAGTCAGTGACTCAGAAGGGTCATCCTCTAGTTCGGTTTCATCAATAGTTGGTATGGGGATTGGAAGTTCATGTGAAGCTGGGGTTGGGATTGATGTTGGAATAGCAGAAGAATTTAAAACATTAGCAGCAGATAGATTACCTCTCTTCTTAGGGGTCTGCTGGGATGGTCCTTCTGAAGTGGCCTTTCTTTTCTTCGTCTTCTTCACAGTAACTTCTGGATTTTGCTGGTGCAGATCTTTAATGTTCAGTTTGGGATCTGTACCATCAGCCTTGCAAGCGTCCAAGTATCTGAGAACAACAACTGGTTTAGATTCAATCTCAGAAAATAGTGGAAAGTCGTCCAGAGGGACTCTTCTGCTGGTGATGTCAGCAAGAGGAGTAACGCTGGGCTCCATTCTGATATTCTCTATCAGTTTCATTTTCTTTAGATTCTTGGCGTTCAGAGGCTTGCCAACAGTAGGTTCAATAGAACTTAATTCCGGAGCTTATGTAAGGTGTTCTATCAGCCTATTCTCAGTCAGAATATCTGATATTAACCTGCCAAAGGGTATCCAATCCCTTTTTGTCCTTTCTTCTTCCCTTGTCTCCTTGACGCTGGTCCTGAGGTGATTAAACAGAAGATGAGCCAAGTTAATCTTTACCTTCTGATTAATAAAATAGATCAGAAACTGCTGATCTATATTTATATAATCAGGGGAGCTTGTGGGCTTCCTGTGATTAAAGCACCCCAGAATAATCTTCGCCCATATTCTGTGCTGATCCTTTAAGTCTCTGATTTTGCTTCTGGGAACCCCATGGGTGAAAATCTACCTTGCAATGACAGCAACATCAGAGCATCTTTCTGCCATGTCGATACAGCGGATACCACCACCACTGTATCCAATCAATCTTGCAATGTGATCCTCAGTGATCACAATCTTCTTTCCCATTATGTAGGAGGTAACTTGATGTGTTGATGAGTACGCATGAATCCAGAACTCCTTGACCAATACTGGGAACGTTGGTCCCACCAACCTATCAAAATATCTCTCCCATCCTTGTGCCCTAACTTCTTCTGTCAAATCGAATCCATTATCTTTCAGACTGGTGAAATCAACAATTAGTTCAAACAGCACTTCCAAATTCTTCACTGGTGTAAGGAGTGTTCTGAAGGGAACTTGGTATTGTTCAGATGAAGCCTCCTTCTGAGAACCTGCAGAAACATTGCTAGAGGTTGCCATGTTCACACTTAGGGTTTTCTGAGAAAAATTGAAAAATGGGTTTCTTTTGAGAAAGATGATTGCACAAGTAAAAATGCAGAAAATCTTTGGATGATTGTAAGAAACGGTAAAAGATTAATGAAAGATGTTAATATGCTTAAATAGATTTCAAAATGATTTTTGAAAACGTAAACGGTTTTAAGAAAGAGAAACAATTCATGATTACATTTTAAAACATGATTACGTGCATTTAATGCTTGCTGATTTTGGGGGATTTGAGAAAGATACTTGAAACGGTTACCAGACATGTGTCTCAATGCACCCAATCAACGTTTTGCCTTCTCAGAAGCGTGCACGCGTTCTGCTTCATAGATTTGCTGATGATTGGATGACACTTGTTTGATATAGTGAGCAGCACGTCTAACCTTGAGCTGAAACGCTCAGATCTTTAAGAATAGAATCTGATACAATCTGCATGTCTATCTTTCTGAAAGGAGATTGATCAGAAGTTCACAGTAAAACAAATACATTCTGAAGGTTAATATATAAAATTAAAACATTTTCACTCTGGGCAGAGTTTCATGCTGAGATGTTTCAGAATGAAATTGAACCTATCTTCAGAAAGAGGTTTAGTGAAGATATCAGCCCATTGATGGTCTGTATCAATAAATTTTAAGTTCAAAATTCCTTTCTGAATATAGTCCCTAATGAAGTGATGTTTTATTTCTATATGCTTAGCCCTAGAATGCAAAATAGGATTTTTACTTAAGCAAATGGCAGAAATATTGTCACAGAGTATATGGATGTTACTCTCAAAAATCTGGAAGTCTTCAAGCTGACTTTTCATCCAGAGCATTTGTGTGCTACATCCTGCTGCTACTATGTACTCAGCTTCTGTTGTTGATAGCGCAATTGTGGATTGCCTTTTGCTGGACCAAGAGATCAGATTTTCTCCCAGAAACTGGCAGCTTCCAAAAGTACTTTTACGCTCTACTCTGTCTCCAGCAAAGTCAGCATCGCAGTAGCCTACTAAGCTATAATCACTAGATTTTCTATAAAATAAACCCAGATTAGTAGTACCTTTCAGATACTTGAAAATTTGTTTAACAGCTGTTAAGTGAGATTCTCTAGGATCTGATTGGAATCTAGCACAAATACATACGCTGAATAAGATATCAGGCCTTGAAGCTGTCAGATAAAGGAGAGAACCAATCATACCCCTGTAGACCTTCTGTTCTACCTTTTTGCTTACCTCTTCTCTTTCCAGAATGCACGTGGGATGCATTGGAATCTTTGATGGCTTACATTCTGAGAGGTCAAATTTCTTCAGAAGATCCCTGACATATTTGCTCTGATGAATGTAAGTTCCCTCTGGAGTTTGATTGATCTGAATTCCTAGAAAGAATTTCAGTTCTCCCATGAGGCTCATCTCAAATTCTGCCTGCATACACTTAGCAAATTTTCTTCCAAGAGAAGGATTAGTAGATCCAAAAATAATATCATCAACATAAATTTGACAAACTAAGATGTCATTCTTAACTGACTTACAGAATAAGGTAGTGTCCACCTTCCCTCTAGTGAATTCATTTTCTAACAGAAAGTTACTTAGTCTTTCATACCAAGCTCTGGGAGCTTGTTTCAGACCATATAGTGACTTCTTTAGTTTGAAAACATGTTCTGGATGTTTTGTACTTTCAAAACCAGGGGGTTGGTGCACATAAACCTCTTCTTCTATATAACCATTTAAGAATGCACTCTTGACATCTATCTGATACAGAGTGATGCCTCTATTAACAGCAAATGAAATTAAAAGTCTGATAGATTCTAACCTGGCGACTGGAGCAAAGGTTTCTGTATAGTCTATTCCCTCTTGCTGACTATAACCTTGTGCTACCAGTCGTGCTTTGTTTTTGATAACTTCACCTTGTTCATTTAGCTTGTTTCTGAACACCCATCTTGTTCCAATGACGTTGAATCCTTTTGGTCTGGGAACAAGATCCCATACGTCATTTCTGGTGAATTGATTCAGCTCTTCTTGCATTGCTAGAATCTAGTCGTTGTCCAGAAGTGCTTCATCAATAGAAGAAGGTTCAATCAGAGACACAAGTCCCATGAGGGATTCTTTAGAGTTTCTGAAGCTTGCTCTTGTTCTGATTGGGTCTTCCTTTCTTCCTAGGATAGTTTCTTCTGGGTGATCCAAGCTGCTTCTGGGTAGTCTCTTATGAGGTTGATCAACAGCTGTTGTAGGATTGCTAGCAGTGCTCCTTTCAGATGTTGAAGGAGTGTCTTTGTTGAGAGCTTTTGATGACTTGTCTTCAGAACCTGTAAATTCGACTTCCATACCTGCAAAAACTTCATTCTGCTTTGACTTTTTAGAGTCAAGCTTATCATCAAAACGGACACTGATTGATTCTTCCACAATTTGCATTTCTGTATTGTATACTCTGTACCCTCTTGAGCGTTCAGAGTATCCTAACATAATACACTTCTGTGCTTTAGAGTCAAACTTGTTCAAATAATTTTTTGTATTTAACATAAAACAAGTACATCCAAATGGATGAAAATATGAAATGTTGGGCTTTCTGTTCTTCCACAATTCATATGGAGTCTTTTCCAGAATAGGTCTTATTGAGATTCTATTCTGAATGTAGCACGCTGTGTTTATTGCCTCTGCCCAGAAGATCTTAGCAACGTTTGTCTCATTGATCATGGTTCTGGCCATTTCTTGCAATGTTCTGTTCTTTCGTTCTACAACTCCATTTTGTTGGGGAGTTCTAGGACAAGAGAAATCATGCAGAATGCCTCTGTCATTAAAGAATGACTCAAAATCTTTGTTTTCAAACTCTCCACCATGATCACTTCTGACTTTAATGATTCTAAGATCCTTTTCATTCTGAACTTGGTTACAAAAGGTAACAAACACGGAGTGTGACTCGTCCTTGTGTCTTAAGAACTTTACCCATGTCCATCTGCTATAGTCATCTACGATTACTAACCCATACTTCTTGCCACTGACTGAAGCAGTTTTAACTGGTCCAAATAAGTCAATGTGCAGAAGTTCTAATGGCTTAGAGGTAGAAACAACATTTTTAGCTTTGAAAGAAGGTTTTGCAAACTTGCCTTTCTGACATGCTTCATACAGAGCATCTGAATTGAACTTCAGATTAGGAAGTCCTCTGACCAGATTGAGTTTGTTAATCTGAGATATTCTTCTCATACTAACATGCCCCAATCTTCTGTGCCAGATCCATTGCTCGTTGTTAACAGACAGAAGACACTTTACATTCTGACTTTTCAGTTCTGAAAGTTTGATTTTATAAATGTTGTTTTTCCTCTTTCCATTAAATAGGATAGTCCCATCTTTCTGACTAACAGCTTTACATGATTTTTGATTAAAGATTATATCATAACCGTTATCACTTAATTGACTTATGGATAACAGATTATGCATTAATCCATCTACTAGCAGAACATTATTTATAGAGGGAAGATTTCCATTACCTACAGTTCCAGAGCCAATGATCTTTCCCCTCTGATTGCCTCCAAAGCAAACGTGACTTCCAGGCTTAAGTTCCAGGCTTTGGAACATATGCCTTCTTCCCGTCATGTGTCGCGAGAAGCCAGAGTCCAGGTACCATGACTGGTGTTTCTGATTTGCTGCTAAAGATATCTGCAACATGTATTATTTTATCCTTAGGTACCCAGATTTTCTTGGGTCCTGATTTGTTAGATTTACCAAAACTCTGGTTGAATTTTGGTTTCACATAATACTTACTGCTAGTGTATTTAATATTATGTGTGTGACCATACACGAAATGTGAGTTCAGAGGAGTGTGTTTAATGGTTAAATCCATGGCATTCTTTGGTGTAGGAACCTTACCTTGGTTTCCTATTCCCTTCCTGCCGTTTCTGCTAACTCTATAGATCATTGAAGCCATTTTGCTTCTATCTATGCTTTTAGCAAGGAACTTCTAGAAACTGTGATCATACTCCTTGATGATCTCATCAGCGCTGCTGGGAGTTTCAGAAATTGGTTCCTTCTGAGAGTTTTGTAAAACATTTTCTAATTTTGAAATTTTATTTCTCAGCTCAGAATTTTCCAATTTAAGACTCTCAGTCTTATCAAAGTCAGATTCAAGATTCCTTTTCAGGTTTCTGAATTTAACTCTAATCTGCTGGTACCTTTCCAGAATTTTGTTAAGGCTTTCAGCAAGTTCAGCCTTAGTAAAATTAATTGCAAAGTCAGGAAATACCTCTTCAGTATCTGATTCTGAGTCTGATTCAGAAGCTTCACTGTCTTCTGAAATGTTGGCCATGAGAGCTATGTTTGCTCTCTCATCATCTGATTCTGAGTCCGCTTCAGACGAGTCAGAGTCATCCCATGTAGCCATGAGACTTTTATTCTTTTCTCTTCCAAACCTCTTTTTGGGCTTTTCCCTCTGAAGCTTTGGGCAGTCACTCTTGTAGTGTCCTTGCTCATTGCATTCATAGCAGATGATGTCCTTGGTGTTTGGCTTTCTGCTTCCTGAGGAGCCTTCAGATCTTCTGTATCCAGAGGAAGAATCTGACCTTCTGTATCTGGAAGAAGACTCATTCTGATCAGATCTTTTGGGATTCCTGAACTTCCTTTGCCTCTGCTTCCACAGTTGGTTCACTCTTCTGGAGAGGAGAGAAAGTTCGTCTTCTTCTGATGAGGATCCATCAGATGTTTCTTCAACTGCCTGCAAAACTTTAGACTCAGATTTTTTGTTATATTTTAATGCTAAAGGCTTACCTTTCTTCTGAGGTTCATCAGCTTCTAGCTCTATCTCATGACTTCTGAGGGAGCTGATAAGTTCCTCCAGAGAAATTTTGTTGAGATCTTTTGCTAGCTTCATAGCTGTAACCATTGGCCTCCACTGCTTTGGTAAGCTTCTGATGATCTTCTTGACGTGATCAGCAGTAGAGTATCCTTTGTCCAGAACCTTGAGACCAGCCACCAGAATTTGGAATCTTGAGAACATTGTTTCAATGGATTCACTTTCTTCCATTTTGAATGCCTCATACTTCTGAATGAGCGCAAGAGCTTTAGTTTCTTTGACCTGAACGTTGCCTTCATGCGTCATTCTGAGTGAGTCAAACATGTTCTTTGATGTGTCTCTGTTAGAGATCTTTTCATATTCAGCGTAAGAGATGGTGCTGAGAAGAATGGTTATGGCCTTGTGGTGATTTTTGAAGTCACGCTTTTGTTGGTCAAACATTGCTTTCCTGTCAATCTTCTGACCGCTTGCATTCACTGGGTGCGTGTATCGATCTGTCACCATGTCCCACAGATCAGCATCATGTGCCAGAAAGAAACTTTTAATTCTGTCTTTCCAATAATCAAAATTTTCTCCATCAAAGACTGGAGGTTTGCCGCTGAATCTGTCTCTGTCTTCATTGTTGTCATTGCTGGTGTGTTGATAAGTTCCTGCCATTGTGTTTTTCTGACGCTGGATCTTGTACTGACACGGTTAAGTGTTTTAGCTTAGAACCAAGCGCTCTGATGCCAATTGAAGAAGTGAAAAACACAAGAAGGGGGGGTTGAATTGTTAAAACTTGAAATCAGTTGCAGTCAACACAGTATTTTTATCCTGGTTCGTTTGATCTCAAACTACTCCAGTCCACCCGTCAAGGTGATTTCGCCTCTCTCCAACGAGGTCTTAATCCACTATATTCAACTGAATATTACAACTGCTTTAACAACTGCTAAAGCCTTCTTGATGCAAACCACAAACCGGTTTCTCAAGGAATTACTTTCTTACAAAGAATTGAAATCTAGGTGTGTGAATGTTTTCTACAAAAACTGTTTATCACAACTGTGATACTACACAATTTTAGCTTATGAGAACTAGAGTGCTAAAGTAATTGAATAAAGAATTTGAGAGCTTTAGCAAACTGAGAGTGAGGAAGATGATGAATAGCTTTAGGCGTGTAGATTGTTGTAGAGCATTAGCCAATTCAATCTTCATTGACTTGTTTATATAGCATTGGAAATAGTGTACGTTGGAGTAATAATTTTGTTTCAATGCCAATAACATTCTTTCCTTATTAAGCAGATCTTGTCTGGAATGATGCCGTTGGTAATAAATCATCTTGAATGCATAGTACTGTTTCCACTTGAGCGTGTTCTGGTTTTGGCTCATTCTGACGCTGCTTAGGTGCTGATGAACTGTTGTTGTCTTTATCAGAGTTCAGATGGTTAAGCGCAGATCTGTTCATCATGCTTCAGCATAAGCGCAAGTTGATCTTCTGATTCTGGTATCTGATATAACATCTTCTAATGCTGATGTTGATATCCAATTTTCTGATGCTGATGAGGATGTTCTCATGCTGATACCCATTAGAGTTTCTGTAAAACAGAATGTAATTTTTAGATAGCATATGTGTCTTACATGAATCATACAATTAATGTATCTTAGCATTTTGTTATCATCAAAACTTAAACTTAGGGTAGTAGATTCAAACTTTGTTCTAAAAAGATTTTCTCTTTTGCACTTGTAGTCATAGGTTATTTGTTTGATCACCAATTCATAATCGCCTATTATTTCGACTCTAGTTGCCCCCAACTCCAACAAAGCTTCAAGTCCTGCTATCAAAGCTTCATATTCAGCTTCTTTATTCAAACAAGGAGGACCTTCAATATTGTACTTAAACTTGGTTAGAATTTTATCATGAGAAATAATTAGTATTCCAACTCTAGTTCCATCTTTATGATTAGAACCATCGAATAATAATTTCCAAGGTTCTAATTCCACAAGATTTTGAGGAATTTCTACCATTGCATGGTCGACTATAAAGTTAGATTATATTTTCCCTTTCATTTCTTTTAAAGGCGTGAAAGTCAAAGAATATCCAGTCAAAGCATGTTCCCATTTGCTGATTGGATTGTGCAGGATTGGTTTTGAAAGCTTATGTTCAATAACATCAAAATGAAAAGAAGCATATACATTAACTAGCTTTATATAATATTTAAACTTAGTGCACGAAAAGTACAAACAAAGACATAACTTTTCTACAGTACTATATATAGTTTCTGCATCATTTAGTACTCGGCTAAGGTAATAGATGGCTCTTTTGATGCCATTTAAATCCTCTTGTGTAAGCATACTTCCTATAGTTGCATATTATGTAGATATATATACAATCTCATACACTTATTTCTACAAGGAGGTGACAAGATAGAAAGGTGAACAAGGTATTGCTTAATCTTGTCAATCGCCTCTTGATGCTCAAACTTCCAGTCGAAACCACCTTGATTTAGACGCAGAAGGGGAGAAAAGGCTTGAGTACATCCACTTAGTTTGAAATAATACTTCTTTAAAAGTTTATCTTTCCCAGTAGTAATTGTAACTCTTTTTTTGTTGATAGCGTTTTCGCTTCCAAAATAGCCTTCGTCTTGTTTTGATTAATCTCTATTCCCTTCGTATGGACCACAAAACCCAAAAAGTTACCACCCTGCACAAAAAAGGCACACTTAAGAGGATTCATCTTCAAACCATTCTTTCGAATGATTGACGAAGGTAATCCATATGACTTTCATTTGATACAGATTTGACTACTACGTCATCAATATAAACCTGCATGAAAGTCTCAATAAAATCATGAAATATATAATTCATTGCTCTTTGATAAGTTGCTGCAGCATTTTTTAAACCAAAAGGCATGACTACCCATTCATAGGTGCCTAATGCCCCAGGGCATCAAAAAGTTGTCTTAGGTACGTCTTCTTCATCAATGAAAATTTGATTATATCGAGAGTATCCATCAAGCATACTAAGATACTCGAAGTTGTGACTGAATCAATTAGCATTTCTGCCAAAGGCATTGGATATTCATCCTTTAGGGTTGCAGAATTTAAATCTCGAAAATCTATGCAAACCCTGAGAGACTCATTTTTCTTAATAACAGGAACAATATTTGCAATCCATTCGACATACCTTGTGGTCCGGATGAACTTGCATCAGAGGAGTCTTTTGATTTCTTCCTTTATCTCTGGGAGAATCTCTGGTGTGAACCTCCTCCGAGTGTTCTTCATGGGCTTCTCACCATCTTTAATAGGCAGCTTCAGCTCGACCAAATCTCTACTCAAACCAGGCATCTCGTCGTAATCCCAAGCGAAACATCCTTTGACGCTTTTAGCAATTGGATCACTTTAGATTTCATCTTTGGATTAAGTTTTACACTCACATAGGCGGGTCTTTCGATGTATCCCTCACTCAAGTCCACTTCTTCGAGAGGGTCATGCGTCATCATCTTTGCACTTGACGTCGTTGGATCCTTCTCGAATCCCAGAGGCTCTTCGTCGTATATGGAATCTAGCCTCTAGTATTTTTCTTCGAAGGGTGTTTCTTCGTCAGAGGGTTTTGGTTTGAAATCCACCCCAGGTCCCTTCGCCTGTATAGCTTCATCTTTAGCTTCGATAGCCATGTGCTTTACATCGGCCTCTAAGATAATTTTTAATTTATTTTCGGCTAAATAAGCTGAAGTCTCTTCGAAGAATTGGGACCCAGACATTGTCAATGTCTTTGTCAGCACAACCAGTTGGCCGTATTCCTAAGACTCCTTCTACATCTTCTTCTTCTCCCATAATTTCCCTATATAATTAAAATCCATGAGCGGGATGTAGATTAAGGAAGTAAAGAGCATTCTTGTTAGGTAAATATGTGTCATTAGCAGGGTTACATGGACCAATATTGGCCAAATTCCTATCAAAGTTCCTCATATCCACATGGTTAACTTCTTCCATGTAATAGCTCTGATCTGCTTCAATGTTCACGACAATCCCATCCTCCCTCCATATTGATATGCGTTTATACATTGAAGAAGTCACTTCCCCAATACCATGGATCCATTCACGTCCTAGCAACAAGTTAAAAAATTTTTGCTGCAATGACCATGAACATAGTAGGCCTCGTAATTGAACCCACTGTGAGATCCAGTTGCAACACACCTAGAGTGTGGCCTATTTTACCTTAATAGTTTGATAGTACCATGTTGTGGGGCTTGATACTAGTGTCGAACATACTGATTATCTTCAATACGAATTGGGGCATTAGATTCATCGTTACTCCACCATCTACCATAATTTTATTGATTTCCACACTTTCCACCTTTCCCCTTATGAACAAAGGTTTAAGATGATTCTTCATTCCATGATCAGGTTGTTCGAAGAATGCATTTTGCTCTTCAACAACTATATTATTCAGGATATAGTAACACATTGGCTTGTTTTTTTTCCATCTTAATCTTGCCAACTTCCTCTGATTCTTCGACTTCAATTATTTGATCATGCTCATGGGGAAGCACTGAGATCACATTGCAATTAATGTTGAGGAAAGATTCTCCGTCTGATGCAAAGTCATCAGTGAGCATATCTTCGTCATTTGCTGGGTCTTTTTTATCCTTTTCTCCAACTTCTTCTTTCTTTGGGGAAAATAGTCTTCTCCCTACGGGTTGCTTCTCTTCGACCATTATTGTTGAGGTAAGTTGGTTACTACTGGACTCTCCCACTTCTTTGTCTGCCAAATCTCGTTATGCCTTCCTTATCCTTTGGTGTCTTCGCCACTGGGACCTGGAGATGGGGTTTTTTCATTTTTAATTCTCTGATATGTTTGCTTGTTGCTTTCACACTTGGAATTTCTTTTGATACACTATTGACGTCCTTCCTCCATCTTCAAAACTCCTCCATTTTTCTTTTCATGATCCCTTAACTTCATTTGGGTTTTTCGATTCGTCAGTTGGAATATTTGCAGGTGGCTTGAAGGTAACTCATAGATTTCCTTTGGGGTAAGGACTATCAGCCTCCTGGTAATTCCCCTTTTGTCTAATGGAAGTTGCTCTTATGGCCCCTCTGGATATCCCAACAACGAGCATGTGGTATTCCCTCAAAAGTTTTTGATACCTTTTGATCATAAACCGCACTGTATCTTGGGTACATCAGGCATTCTGATTTTGTTTTGTTGTAGTGTATAAGGAGACCCAGCTTTTGGATAGACAATTTCCATCTGATCATATTTCCTCCAATTTCTCCTAGTTCGAGCATATTGTAAATTTTCGTAAGTGTCTGCTTCCTTCCGATCATAGATTATGCTGCATCTGGGACACATTAGCCCCTTAAAATTATTTTTGTGGCAGCAAACCAGACAATCTAGCATAATTTCTCCAGCCTTAGGGTAACCATTCCTCATTTGATCATCATCCATTCGGAGGCGCCTTTTGACTTTCTCCATCTCATGAGCGGGCTGATTCAAGTCCATCATGTTAACTCCAATGTTAGGACCTTCAATAATCTATACCTTTTCAAACTTGAATTAAGGCCCTTATTGGCCTTTGTCATTTCAGTATTTGTGGCATCATCATTAGTAATCTTGCCTTTGATATCCTTGTTAGCTAGACCTTAAGTAGTCTTTTGCAGTTCGATACCTGCAACAAAATCCTCAGTAATTTTGTTCAGACTAGTTGCAAGGCCTTCAGTAGCCTCCTTTGTTTCAATGTTTGCAACAAAAATCTTCAGTTATCTTGTCTTCAGGGTGTTTATTAACATCGAAACCAATAACTTCCAAGATGTGGATATCTACAGGCTCGACATAATTGGTTTCTGCCACATGGAGAGGGTCAGCATCAACCTTCATTTGGTTTTTGTTCTTTTCGCCAAACTTCAATCTCCCTCTTTTGATAACATTCTGAATCAAATCTCTGAAAAGAAAACATTGTTAGGTTTTATGTCCCAAAAAATTATGACATTGTTAGGTTTTCGTCCGTTGGTCTAGCGGAGGAATTTTAGCACCAGGTGGCACTATCATCTAACCATTATTTATCTATAAATCAAATACTTTGTAACATTTTGTTACGTCAAAAGTGTGTGTTCTCTTAGGGAACTTGTCATTCTTTTCTAGTTTTGCGGGATTCTTCCTTTGATACGGTGGCAGAACCGACTGTTTATATTGGTTTTGCATTTGTGTTCACAAATATTGCGGTAAGCAAGAGTCACCACCGACTTTTCTTTTATCCAAATTAAGGAAAGGGTGAAAAGAACAGAAAAAAAGACCTTTTTGAGAGTTTTCTGAGTAAGGGGGGGGGGGGGGGGGGAATTATGGAATGGGAAGGTGTTAACACCCTTTCCATCCGTAGTCATCTACGGGCTCTTAGATGCTTAGCTCATTTTGAAAGTACCTTGTGTTTTGCGTGTTTTGAAAAATGTTTTGAAATACTTTAGTGCGGAGATTTGCTTTGGGTTAACTCTTGTATCAGTCCTCAAGAGTGTTGACAAAGCAAAAATATTTGAAAGTTGTTTTTGAAATGTGTAGGTGTAAAAAAAGTTTGTTTTACTTGAGCAAGCATTTAACAGCTATCTACTTGGACTCGAGAAGGTTTATTCTTTTCCTCATATCCTTTATACAATTCTATCCTACTATTAGTGAGTAGGTAGCCCTATCGTTGGATGTTAGAGGGACATTTGAAGGGACGTTATAGTCACGAAGGAAACTTGGAAAGAAGCTTTAGTAACCATCCTAAAGTTCTGAGATCACTTTTAACCGTGGCAACATCGCGAGGGTCATCATGGGACTAGTGATATTTAAACTGGAGGATAGTCACTAAAACTTCTCACATTTCGATAATTGTGACTGTTTTCTGAAGGCAACTAAAGTGGTATACCCTAGAGGTGCGCATGTGAAATTGTGTTTAGTTTAGCTATTTATCTTACACATTTAGGTTTGCTAACGTTTGCTTTCAGTCTTGTCATGCAATCCTAGTTACTAGCAGTTAATATATACAGTAAATTAAAGTGCAGAAATGTAAAGTGCGGGAATGTAAATCTTACACTATTACATGGCTTTATGAGTGTTACATTATAGAAATTTGAAAATTAAAGTCCTAGTTACTATTACAAACTGGGAAGTAGTTACAATAAGATGAACAAAATGCGAAAGTAAATAAATGCGCAAACGAATAAAAAGGGACGTCTAAATCCTAAGGAAAATAAATCTTTTTGTTCGTTTTGTTTATTTTAAGAAAATACAACCTAAGTCTATTTAATTTAATTTCATGAAAAGGTTGAAATGATTAATTAATTTGTTTACAAATTAATTTGATTAATAAAAACTAATCTAATGTTTTTTGTGATTTTTTTGATTTAAAGTTAATTCAAATGATAAGGTCAATAATCAAATAACGATAACAAAAATAAAAATACAAAGGGGACCCTTCGATCCAGGGATAAAAAATGGGAAGCTTCAATCCAGAAAATGTGTCTTTCGATCCAGGGGAAAAATGGGAGGCTTCAATCTAGATAAGGAATTGTCTCCATAGATCCAGAGAAGGAGTTGTCTTCTTCGATCCAGGAGGGAAATCTACTTTTCAATTCATATCTGCAAGACAAGCATTATAACAATAAAGATGCAGGATCTGGGTGTCAAACCGAGGTCTTTCGATCCTGTGCGCGCTGGTCTGCTCGGGCTTGATCTGCAGTACAAGCATTAGAAAAAGAAACAAATACAAACATGGGTGTCGAACCCAGGTTCTTCTCCTGCACATACACCTGCTAGTTTGATCAAATATTGTATCGAAACAAATCCAAAGACTCTACCCTGCGCATGATCATTTCCTAAACCCAAATCTGGGGTTAAAACTAGCACAAGATCTTTGTACCACCTAGTTTGAAGCCTGGCTACTTCGAAGCCTTAAAATGGCACCCTATACTTCAACACTTATATTTGTATGAATGATCAATGAGAACACAAACATGCATATAAAACCAATTCAAATAGTAATCGAAAGGCTGTGACCCAGAATTTTACCAAGGACTGGTAGGATTGATGTGTGGCTTTTGGCTAGTGCTTAGGAACACTTCCTGTAGACTTTAGGGAGTGAATAAAGTGTTGTTGAAGACTCCTTCGGTTGGGACCCCTTATGAGGATTTGCTAGCTTTGGGGTGGTTTATGGGATAGAGTGTCTCCAATATGTGTGTGTATGTGGTCTCCTCTTTTTTTCTTCCCCTCTTCTAATATTTCTAGTGTAGTCCTTATATAGAGGGGATGGAGGGGACAAGAGAACAAAGGAATAAACAACCATTAAGTTGTTGTTTTAAAGGCCATGAATGTCACTTTGAAACTTTTCCAAAGACATGGTTTCTTATCCCTTTTTGAATTTTCTATGAACCTGGACACCTTTACCTTTCGAATACCTTCAGTCCCTACCCTTAGATTGGACCTCATGTATATCCTTCGAATGGTCCTTTTGAATATTTCTTCGAATGGATCTTTTGTGTACCTTTCGAATGGGCCTTTTGAATGTTTCTTCGAATGGATCTTTTGTGTACAATTCGAATGGGCCTTTTGTTGCCTCCTTCGAATGGACTTTTTGAGTGTCTTTCGAATAGTCCATATGTATGCCTTGTGCCCTCTTCGAATGGGCCACCAATGTGTGTCCTTCGAATGGGCCTTTGGAGTACTCTTTCGAAGGGGTCATATCGTGTGTCATAGTGCAAAAACTGTGTTGTGGGATCTTGGCCTTGTGCATTGAAAGCAAGCACAAAGGAAGTCTTTGCCTTGTGCATTGAAGGCAATTATAAAAGAAGCATTTTCCCTTGTGAATCCAAGACAAGTATGAGGAGGCCTCTGCGTTGTGGATCCAAGGCTGGTTGGGGAAGCCTTTGACTTAGCGAATCCAAGGCAAGCATGAAGAGGCCTTTTCTTAGTGAGTCAAAGGTTGCACGTAGAGGCCAATGTTGGGGAATCGAAAGGGACTTGTAGGGGGTTCTTAACTTATGAATCGAATGCAAGCCTGAACAAGCTAATGCGCAGTCGAAGCCTTGTGAACCAAGCTTGGTCGAAGGAGGCCCAGTGCTCTATCGAAGACATTGTGAAATCAACTTGATCGAAGGGGGGCCAGCGCTCAATCGAAGTTTGTGATTCAAGCTTGTATCGAAGGATTTAGATGCCCAATTGAAGCTTACTAATCAAAGCATGATCTAAGAGTGCCAAATGGCTAATCGAAGTACCTTGTCCCAATGCCAATCAAAGACATCTTATTTATCCCCAAAAAATTTACATTTTCTTTAAGCAATTGTTTGTAACCAACCATGTAGGAGACAATCTTGGAAAACATGAGAGGGAAAATTTTGGGGTACAACAGCTGCCCCTGTTCAATCTTCTTAAACCTGAAGATGTAGATTAGCTTGTCTGCCTTTCGTGATCTAAAGGTGGAAGATGATTGAACACTAGAGTGCCCAGAAATTTGCACTCACATGAAGCAACACTGATTATTGATGATTGCGGGAATGGGCTTACAAATGCCATTTGGATAAGATGACAAAGATTTGTCGGAGATGGGCTTATAAATGCCATCCAAAGTAGATGCTAATTTCATAAGAGGTCTTTTTATGGGGATTCCTGTTCCTCCTGTCTGAGGAGGACTCCGCTGGGGAATGTTGATTTCTGTTTGGGGAATAGAGTCTAGGACCTGTAGTTGTCCATTACTCTATTGGGAGTTATCTCTTGATTGGGGAGATGAAAGTTAGCCATTATCTGGTCGAAATCCAGGCTTTACAGTGACTTGCTGAGGATAATGAAGTTGGCTGTTATCTGGTCGTATTCCAGGCTTCACAGTGACTTACTGGGGTATATGAAATTAACTATTATTTGTTCAGTTTCCAGGCTTTGTAGTAATTTGCTTAAGGTCAAACTGTTATCTGGTCTAAATCCAGGCTTTGCAGTGACTTAGACGAAAGGATGAAGTTGATTTCTATCTGGTCGGATCCTAGGCTTCACAATGACTTACTAAAATTAATCTATCATCTGGTCAGATTCTAGGATTCACAGAAAATGAATTTAAATTGTTATCTGGTTGTATTCCAGGCTTCACAACAACTTAGATAAAGTGAACTACTATTTGGTAGGATTCCAGGCTTCGTAGCAACTTAAACTGTCATCTGGTCAAAATCCAGGCTTCACAGTAATTGAAGAAGTTAATTGTTATATGTTCGTATTCCAGGCTTCGCAGCAACTTAAACTATTACCTGGTCAAAATTTAGGCTTTACATTAATTGAAGAAGTTAACTGTTATCTGGTCGTATTCCAGGCTTCGCAACAACTTAAATTGTTATCTGGTCGAAATCCAGGCTTCACAGTAATTGAAGAAGTGAACTACAATCTGGTCGGATTCCAGGCTTCGCAACAACTTAAACTGTTATCCGGTCAAAATCCAGGCTTCACAGTAATTTAAGTGAACTACTATCTGGTCGAATTCCAGGATTAGTAGCAACTTATACTGTTATCTGGTCTAAATCCA
Source organism: Vicia faba (assembly GCA_948472305.1). Classification (NCBI taxonomy): domain Eukaryota; kingdom Viridiplantae; phylum Streptophyta; class Magnoliopsida; order Fabales; family Fabaceae; genus Vicia; species Vicia faba. The sequence continues at coordinate 1,335,164,703 of OX451737.1, read as the reverse complement.
GGCTTCACAGTAATTGAAGAAGTTAACTGTTATCTGGTCATATTCCAGGATTCGCACCAACTTAAACTGTTATCTGGTCGAAATCCAGGCTTCACAGTAATTTGAGTTGTTATCTCAGATAGATGCCCTGTCTTGTTTCGGGAATTAATCTGGAACCATGCTTTTGTTGGTTGTTGAGATAATTTCCCTGTCTGGTTTAAGGAATGAGTATCTTAACCTGGTCTAGTAGATAGTATCCCCGTGTTGTTTCGGGAATTGATCTACAATCAGTTGTTCACAAATAGTCACCCTATCTGATTTCAGGAATTAATCTGGAACTGTTGAAAATCGTTGATGATATTCGTCTGTGAATCCTTCTTGAAAAGGTAAAGAGTTAGTTGTATGCAATGTCATGATGCATGAAATGAATTGGGTAGTGATGTTCTCAAAATAAATGAGACTGTGCTATATGAATTTGTATGTATATGCTATGACATTTATAAAATGATGTATGAATGTAATACGTGAATGTATTAGTTGTTCTTTGTAGTGTCGTTGAACTAGGGAAATTAAATCCCTGATTGTTGCTGGGGGTGAAGAATGTAGGTCTTCAAATATGTTGAAGTTAAAATGTTGGGAGATGAACTTCCATTGTTAGAGAAATAAACACTGTTGGGGAAGGTAAACTCCGTGAACTGAACTGTTTCTAGAAGATAGTCTGGAATAAGTATTAGGATGACATCCTTCTCTGGATCATACCTGAACCGTTTCTAGAAGATGATCTGAATAAGTATCAGGATGACATCCGTCTCTGGATCGTACCTAAATTGTTTCTAGAAGATAGTCTAGAATAAGTATCAGGATGAAATTCGTCTCTGGATCGTACCCGAACCGTTTCTAGATGAGAATCTGGAATAAGTGTCAGGATGACATCCGTCTTTGGATCGTACCTGAACTGTTGCTAGAAGATAGTCTGGAATAAGTATCAGGATGACATCTATCTCTGGATCGTACCCGAACCGTTTCTAAATGAGAATCTGGAATAATTTTCAAGATGACATCCGTCTCTAGATCGTACCTGAACCGTTTCTAGATGATAGTCCGGAATAGGTGTCAGAATTACATCCATCTCTGGATCGTATCTGCACTGTTTCTAGAGGAGAGTCCACTTTATTTAGAATGTTTCCAATGGGGATTCTTGTTTTGTTGTTTTGAGAAGAAATCTGTAGGGGAATCCTGAGAAGCTTGGCGACTTCACTGGGGAATTCTTAGATGTTGGAGCAATAATTTAGAGATTCTTGCTCCATCGGGGATATGAGAACACCTGACCTCATTAGGCCGTACGCTGAGGATATGGCGGTGACCTTGCAGTAGAATTCCCATGCCTCGATACCTGCTGGAGAAAATATCTGTCGGGATTCTGTGGATGGCCTGACCGTTATCCCAACTCCTGGAGTATCGAGTAGATGTTGATTAGGGTGATAAGTCTTCTACTGATAGACCAATGACGAGATGACGGGATATAGTCGTACGCTTTAATCCCTAACTTTTTCCTATACTGTCCTTTTAGATTTTTAGTCCATTGGGATACCCTTTTTTGCCCAATCCGCCTTTTCAAGTTTTCGACTTGCCGGGTGTATATATTTTTTCATATGTATATCCCTAATTGTTGCCCGAACCCTTTTGCTTCGTCGGGATGCCCTTATTTTTTCCTAGGCCAGTCAACCTAGCAGGTATTTTTCATGTGTAGTATTTTCCAACTATGTCCATGTTCACCGGGTACAGAGAATTGTCATTGTCGATAGTGGTAAGTGTTGCCGCACTGCCAGAAGATGTTTGTTTCAATGTACATGATTCGTTGTTGGAATTCATGTCCAATGCCCCAAGTGATTTAGATGGAGATCTTTCCCTGGCTATTTGGCATTTTTGAGAGATTCCTTGAACCTTGACTTGACTGCCCTAGATCAGCTGGACACCCTGTTATGCCCCTTGATTATGAAAAACCTATCAATGGAATGTCTTTCCATCTGAGGTGGTTCTATCCATTGAGAGGATTTGTGTTCATCGAATATCCGCCGTGCAAATTTCTCTACTGTTGAACAAATATTCTTATGCAAATAATGGTATTTTAAAAATGCAAAGCTTATTTCTATCTTGAAGTTTGAAAATTCATTTTTTAGTAAAACGAACAAATTTTGTAAGAGTGTGATATCAACTCAGGATTTATAGCGAACCCTACAGGAGTCATGATACCTTTTGTAACAGTAAGCTTTCGAACTAACCCATGCTTCAGTTAGGACTTTTGAGGGTTATAACGTGGCCTGGTTCATGGTTTAAGAAACAAAGGATAAAAGCTCAATATTTTTTTGTACCCAACCCATTCTTCGTGGTGTTCTTCAATCCTATGGTCAGCTAATTGTGCATTTAGATCCCAATTGAATCTGGAATCTTTGCTCTGATACTTGGTGATGGTTCAGAAATTGAATGTTTGTTTGAGAATGCATTCATTTTTGTAACCCTTTCTCTTTTTATTTTTTTTTAGGATTTGTAGGATCTCTTTTTTTGATTTTCTTATCCCTACTTTTTCCTGAACTGCTTCTTTGGTGTTTACAGTCAGCGGGATGCCCCAGTTTTTTCTTAAGTCTCCTTCATAGGTTTTTACTTTGCGGGCTTTTCTTTTGAGAGACAATGACTGCCCGCCTTGATGATTATGTGGATCCATCACCATCTTTTGGAGAGAATCTTCTACATTATTTGTCGTGCATGAAGGGGAAAGTTTTCTATTGAATGCACATCTGAATTCACTGAGAAAACTACTCTGCCCCAGGTTATGATTAAGGGTTTCAATTTGTGTGAAAAGAAAAACTCGTACTTCTTAGGCTCAAAGGGGTTGACTAGGGATTATCTTCCTTATAAATCTACTGTTTAGGATTTGAAATAACGCCTGTACATCGTCAACGGTGTCTATACAAAAGCACACTGTATGAGATTGCGGTATCGCTTTCGTCATCCTCCCTCTAAAGGCTTAGAGCTTTTAATCAAGAGTTGAATATCATGAAAGGAAGTAAAAACACAGTTTTAATATAGTGGATACGAATGAAATAATTCAAGACAAACATATGCAATGCATTGATGAAATAAAAAAGTTTGACATAAATGAGTGTTCGAACAATCAAGAGAAAATTACAGATTAAATGAACAAGAAGCCTCTTCGTTTGAACTTGTCACTTCAGATGGTGTGCCTTGGAGGGATGGAAGAAGAATTAAGCTTGACCATCTTGTGTAAACTCCAGCACTCCTTCTTCAATCAGGTCTTGAATCTTATTTGTCAAAGTCCAACAACTATTAGTGTCATGTCTAGGACTGTTTGAGTGGTACGCACACCTTGCATTTGGTTTGTACATTGGGGAAGCAGTGTTGGGATTTTGAGGAGGATCCTTTAACGTAATCAGCTTGGCCTCTAACACGTGTTGCAATGCTTGATCCAATGACATGTTGATTTTGGTAAAGTGTATTTTAGACGTGTTTCTCTTACGGTGATTACCCCGTCGTTGTTGGCAAGGTTGTGATGTAACAACAATTTGGAAAGGTCTACTCTCCACCAAGCCAACTTCTTATCTTATTAGGGGCTGATTAATGACTTGATCCCCAGTCTCGACTGTTTGCTTCATACGGTTGCATCCATCTTGATGAAGTTTGCTGATAAGGGCTCTCGGCTCTTCTTGCATCCATCAGGACTTTTCTTGGCCAAGTTCCCAGCGAGGAGTTCCTTCAACTCTTCTTGCCCCCTGGATAGGTTGAAGAACATTTCCATGAACTGAGCCTCTTGTGTTTGGAGATCTCTGTTTTTCTGTTTGAAATCCATTTCCCTTGTTGAAATAAACAGCAAGAACATGAGAGACTTGTACTGAAAGACCTATTATGTAATGACATGCATGATGTGTAAATATTTTCAAGGATCTCATGGGGTAAACACAAGAAGATGTTAGAGTCCAACTGTAGCTTAGATTGAAGAACTTCATATTGTTAAATGTCCTTCTACGAGAATCAAGCTCACCATATCGAGTGGGTCATATCCCCTGACTCAAGTTGTTGTGTTTTGATTATTTGACGACATTGGCTAGAGGAAAATAAATCCCCTTGCCCCTTGCTAGACGCCTGGTTCATCATAACTTGCATCATAGGCCCTCTAGATCCTTGAAATGGTTAAGTAAGTGCTATGATATGATGTTATGATGTGTATGCTATGCATCAAGCAAAAATGCAGGGTGATGAAGACAAGTATGTCTTGCAAGAAAACCAGTTTATTAGATAATGTATACAAACAAGGTCCTGCAAGGAATACAAACAAAAGCCCTGCAATGAGTTCAATTTGTTAGATAATGAAGGCAAACAAGTCACACAAGCAGCCTTAGGTTCAAGCTTTCATGGGGTTTGTAGGTAAGTACCCTCTTGAAGTTTAGTTGGTTCAACCTATCTTAGAAAAGTAATCGGGTTATAAGGAATATCAATATCACTGATCTTTCTTTATCGAGCTTTATTTCAGCTTAGCAATCTTTTCTTGTGGCTGAAACATCTCGAAAGTCCAATCTCAATGAGTGTAGCATCGAGTATCAACCAATCCCCAGCTTTACACCAAGGCCGGCTATCTCACTACTTTCTAATGGCCAAGTTTGTTCAACTAAGGTTCTAAGGTTCAATAGTGCTTCAAGACACCACACAGTGGCCCCGTATTCTCCTCGATTCAACACAAGGGATATCGGTACCAACCAAAGTGTCATACCAACATAGCTATCGCTTTAACCATATCGGTATACGATGTACAGTCTCCATGATCTATTGCTGTTTACCAAAAAAAGATGCCCCTAGATCCGGGTGTAGGATCTATAGTAACAACCCAAACAACCCTCCAAAGATAAAGCATACAACGCAAGCAATTACAACATTTTTAAAATGAAATAGATCATAAGGTAACCACACTTTTTAAGTATATCTCCAGCAGAGTCGCCAGTTATCTGATATGGTGGTAGAACCGTCTGTTTATACTGGTTTTGCATTTGTGTTCTCAAATGTTGCCGTAAGTAAGAGTCGCCATCAAATTTTCTTTTATCCAAATTAAGGAAAGGGTAAAAAGAACAGAAAAAGACCTTTTCGAGAGTTTTCTGAGTAAGGGGGGTAGATTATGGAAAGGGAAGGTGTTAGCACCTTTCCATCCGTAGTTATCTAGGGGCTCTTAGATGCTTAGCTCATTTTGAAAGTACCTTTTGTTTTGTGTGTTTTGAAAAATGTTTTGAAATGCCTTAGTACGACGATTTGCTTTGCGTTAACTCTTGTATCAGTCCTCAAGAGTGTTGACAAAGCAAAAAATTTTGAAAGTTGTTTTTGAAATGTGTAGGTGTAAAAAAAGTTTATTTTACTTGAGCAAGCATTTAACAGCTATCTACATGAACTCGAAAAGGTTTGTTCTTTTCCTCCTATCCTTTAGACAGCACTATCCTACTATTAGTGAGTAGGTAGCCCTATCGTTGTATGTTTGAGGGACATTCGAAAGGATGTTACAGTTACAAAGGAAACTTGGAAAGAAGCTTTAGTAACCATCCGAAAGTTCCGAGATCACTTTTAACCGAGGCAGTATCGAGAGGGTCATCGAGGGACTAGTGATCTTTAAACTGGAGGATAGTTACTAAAACTTATCACCTTTCAAGAATTGTGACTGTTTTCCGAAGGCAACCGATGTGGGATACCCTAGAGGTGAGCCCGTGCAATTGTGTTTAGTTTAACTATTTATCTTGCACATTTAGGTTTGCTAACGTTTTATTTCAGTCTTGTCGTGCAATCCTAGTTACTAGAAGTTAATATATACATTAATTTAAATTGCAGAAATGTAAAGTGCGGGAATGTAAATCCTACGCTATTACATGGCTTTGTGAGAAGTACATTATAGAAATGCAAAAAGTAAAGTCCTAGTTACTATTACAAACTGGGAAGCAGTTACAATAAGATGAAACAAAATGCGAAAGTAAATAAATGTGCAAACGAATTTAAATGGACGTCTAAATCATAAGGAAAAGAAATATTTTTGTTCGTTTTGTTTATTTTAAGAAAATATAACCTAAGTCTATTTGATTTTAATTTCAATAAAAGGTTAAAATGATTAATTAATTTGTTTACAAATCAATTTGATTAATAAAAACTAATCTAATGTTTTTTGTGATTTTTTTGATTTAAAGTTAATTCAAATGATAAGGTCAATAAAGAAATAACGAAAACAAAAATAAAAATACAAAGGGGATCCTTCGATCTAGGGAGAAAATGGGATGCTTCGATCCAAAAAAGGTGTCTTTCGATTTAGGGGAAAAATGGGAGGCTTCGGTCCAGAGAAGCAAATGTCTCCTTCGATCCAGAGAAGGAGTTGTCTTCTTCGATCCAGGAGGGAAATCTGCTTTTCAATTCATATCTGCAAGACAAGAATTAGAATAATAAATATGCAGGACCTGGGTGTTGAACCCAGATCTTTCGATCCTGTGCGTTTTGGTCTGCTCAAGCTTGATCTGCAGTACAAGCGTTAGAAAAAGAAACAAATACAAACCCGTGTGTCGAACCCAAGTTCTTCTCCTGCACATACACCTGCAAGTTTGACCAAATGCTGGATCGAAACAGATCCAAAGACTCTACCATGTGCATGATCGTTTCCTAAACCCAAATCTGGGGTTAAAACTAGCACAAGATCTTTGTACCACCTAGTTTGAAGCCTGGCTGCTTCGAAGCCTTAAAATGGCACCGTGTACTTCCACACTTATATTTGTATGAATGATCAATGAGAACACAAACATGCATATAAAAACATATCAAATAGTAATCAAAAGGTTGTGGCCCGAATTTTACCAAGGACTGGTGGTCTTGATGCGTGGCTTTTGGCTAGTGCTTGGGAACACTTTCTGCAGACTTTAGGGAGTGAATAGAGCGTTGTTGAAGACTCCTTCGATTGGGACCCCTTATGAGGATTTGCTAGCTTTGGGGTGGTTTATGGGATAGCGTGTCTCCAATACGTGTGCGTACGTGGTCTCCTCTTTTTTCCGTCCCCTCTTCTAAGCTTGCTAGTGTGCTCCTTATATAGAGGGGATGAAGGGGACAAGAGGACAAAGGAATAAACAACCATTAAGTTGCTGTTTTAAAGGCCATGAATGTCACTTTGAAACTTTGCCAAAGACATGGTTTCTTGTCCCTTTTTGAATTTTCTATGAACCTGGACACCTTTGACTATCGAATACCTTCAGTCTCTGCCCTTCGATTGGACCTCTTGTATATCCTTCGAATGGGCCTTTCGAATGTTTCTTCGAATGGACCTTTTATGTACCCTTTGAATGGGCCTTTTGAATATTTCTTTGAATGGATCTTTTGTGTACCCTTCGAATGGGCCTTTTGTTGTCTCCTTCGAATGGACTTTTTGAGTGTCTTTCGAATAGTCCATATGTATGCCTTGTGCCCTCTTCGAATGGGCCACCAATGTGTGTCCTTTAAATGGACCTTTGGAGTACTCTTTTAAAGGGGTCATATAGTGTGTCATAATGCATAAACTGTGTTGAGGGATCTTGGCCTTATGCATTGAAAGCAAGCACATAGGAAGTCTTTACCTTGTGCATTGAAGGCAATTATAGAAGAAGCCTTTGCCCTTGTGAATCCAAGACAAGTCTCAGGATGCCTATGCCTTGTGGATCGAAGGCCGGTTGGGGGAAGCCTCTGACTTAGAGAATCCAAGGTAAGCATAAAGAGGCCTTTTCCTAGTGAGTCGAAGGTTGCACATAGAGGCCACTACCGGTGAATCGAAAGGGACTTGTAGGGGGTTTTTACCTTGTGAATCGAAGGAAAGTCTGAAGTAGCTAATGCACAGTCAAAGCCTTGTGAACCAAGCTTGGTTTAAGGAGACCCAACGCTCCATCGAAGACATTGTGAAATCAATTTGATCTAAGGGGGAGGGGGGCAGCGCTCAATCGAAGTTGGTGAGCCAAGCTTGTATCAAAGGATTTAGATGCCCAATCGAACTTACTAATCAAGGCATGATCGAAGAGTGCCAAATGCCTAATCGAAGTACCTTGTCCCTATGCCAATCGAGGACATCTTGGTTATCCTAAAAAAATTACATTTTCTTTAAGCAATTGTTTGTAACCAACCATGTAGGAGACAATCTTGGAAAACATGAGAGGGAAAATTTTGGCGTACAACAATATGTATAATTGTTATATGCAAAGTGTTGAGAAATGCATTATGTGATAAATGAAATTGTATGAACAATTGTGGATGCCCGTCGTTCCGGTTGAATGTTCGGATGTATTGTCGTATGACACAATGTGATTGTGATAATTTGTTAATATTCTTGAATTGGAGTAGACTTACTTTTAAGTGGTAAACTGCTTACGATGGAGAAATACTATTGCAATGTGCTTGTGCCAGCCAAGAGAAAGGCGACTTCACCCAAGCAGTAAACATTGGGGCCTCGATATTTCGTACACACCTGAGCTACCATTGCGATAAACGCCAACAAAGACCTTTATGACATGTGGTCGCTTGGATACTCATCGTTGTGCTTGGTATGGTAGATGATGTGATGCCATGTAGGAAATATCACTTTGGACTCACCTCTAATGGTGCCATGTAGGAAATACCATTAGGCTTTCGCCCATTGGGCTAGTATGTTCAAAAAGGCGTATTACACTTGGTGACTCACCTGCGTATTAAAGATGAATACCATTGCGATGAACGCAAGCGAGAGCCTTTACGGCACATGCCCGCTTGGAAACTCATCAGCGTGCTTGGTATGATGGGGTTATGATGCCCCTTAGGAATTACATAATAGAGAACTCATCACAAATGGAGTTCTATGTAAGAATGATCTGAATTTATCATGCGGTGTGCTTGTGCAAGTCTCTTGACAAATAGGCACTAGGACTCACCGAGGGTGTGATAGGTGGCCTAAGTAGGTAAGTAACGTACTTCTGGATTCCTCGCACATGGCTACGGGTCTACATATTTTTTACACTCTTGGCCCGATTGTGTTTTCTTATTGCCCCATTAGTCGTTATGGGACTTCTAATGGTGTTGTTACCCATATGTTTATTTGTACCCATACGTGAGGAAGAACTTTGTAGACATTATCTTTCTGTTGTGCACTGTTGAAGACAAGCTTTTCGTATACGTATGGTATTGGACTTGTATTGTATACAGTTGAAATTTCTTGTCTTTTCTAGCTATTTGTATGTTTTTTTGTACCATTTTTAGCATCACTGCATATTATTCTAGACATACATGTACAAGGTGTTACAATTGGTATCAGAGTAGGTCGATTATTGTCCCTACCATGAAACATCACTAGAAATTCTATTCTCCCTCACATGTGTGTGTTGCTAGCCTGATTTCTACTATCCTGGTATTCAGTAGTTGAGCTTGATCACGTCACTGACTGCATGTGTGATGGATAGGATCACGGTGGAGCCACCACGAGGATGCGTCAGATCTGAAGCAACTCAAAGTGGTTTGCTTGAAGCCTGTTAAGTTGGATAATTCTGGGATTGTTTGGCATAAATGGAGCATTTGACACCAAATAGTTGGCAGCCCAACTGTCATGGTAAGGTTTAAGACTATCGGAGTTTCCAAGATTCGGTTGGGCGAAGTGGAACTTTCTCTGGACCCCGGTAGCAGTGGAGGAAACTCACGAGGCACTTGAGTAGGTTATAATAAGGGAATTTTGATATGGAGTGGAGTTTAAAACTATTAGAAATTCACTGCTCAATCCTGGTGCCAATGGCAGATATGACTTGAGAGCCTGTTGGATGAAAGACTTTTGGGAGTTTAAACGAAGAAGTCAGATCTTTCTGGTTACCCTAATGTGGGCAGTACTTAGATGGACGAGGTGCTACACTCTGACTCGTTTTGGTAAGCCATAAGTTATGTATGTATTACCCAGTAAAGGATTGATAGAAGGAGTAAAAGTGTTATCTCTAATTGGGCAGATATTGGACACCCGATTAGAGGAGGAAATATTGTATCTTAGTTCTTGCTAATCTGTGATTAAGCCCTAAAACTATGCTAGGCGGCAGCTGAAGTTAGGGGAAGCGTGAAATGCAGTAGCCTAAATTTCTTACTAGTTTTGGTTCGTCTATCCCCGAGTGAGGCCATTGAACTACACTTGGCTTTGGGTAGTTAGATGAATGGAAGCTAGTGTCTATCCGGAGCATCAACGGGATGACCGCATTTGTGTCAGTTGTTTGGAACCATGGTATTCCTTTATGGATGAATTACCTTATAATCTCTCAAGCATGCACTGTGCAAGTGAGTACACGCATGGCCTAGCAATTCAAACTAAATTCTTATCCAGTCTTATCTAACTTGTTGTTTCCAAGTAAGTAAACCCTTAACGTGTGATCCTCTTAGGTTTTAGCATCCTAAGGAGTGTGGCTGGAATTTTTGAGGAGTGATAACCTCAGTGGAGAGTTGTCCAGACATCTGACGGCTGTGACTATAGGATACTTGTGGAGATCGTTATATGATACAGGGTACGTTACTCTAGATCATGGCCTCATAGTTGGACCACCATGTTAGTACTACCAGAAAGGTATAACGCCACAATATCGCTATCGTGCACGAGATTTGGAAGATGTGGGACACTATTGATCTGGAACTCAAGGTAGGATTCTGATCTAGTAATCATGGAACTCATATTCGAATTCCCATGTGGTAGGTGTAACAAGGATTTGTATGTCGTGCTAGATAGTATGGAATTATCTAGCGATAGTGAGATGGATCAAGTTCTGGTACTATGCTTATGAGGACCCTGAGTGGTTGTGGTTGTGTGGGTGATATCAGATGATACCTTATAGATGTTTATGGTTTCATGGAGTGTTAAGTGAGGAGTGTGCATGAATTCTAGAGGTGGAACTAACTTGAGATTATTATATATTGGCTGGTGTGTTGTATGGTTATTATTTTACATTGATGATAAGTGTTAGAATAGATGAAGTATATCTTGGGTTAGCCTGATATGAGATGTATTTAAGGGAGTATATGCAGACTCTTAGGAGTGAAGCAATGTCAGTCCTGGTAAACAGAAATACATTGTTTTTAGGAGTGCTGAGAAATTCCAAAGGGGGTGTTCGAAGCATGAAGTATGATTCCTTGCATTGTGGTCGTGCTACAGACATTAGAAACATTGCATTTGGGAACACAGTTGAGGTAGTCAGTTTAGTAATAGTTTCGAAAATAATGAGGTAGGGCAATGAGACATCCCTAGAAACTTTAAGTGGGAAACTGAATTTGCATCAGGTATGAGAAGGATCCAGAGGCTGTGCAGGAATAGGACTGCATTGTTAAAGGAAGGCGTATGAGGATTTGTATTGGTTTGTAGGGTTAGTCAGTGGTCCCGAAGTCAATCTGGGGCATTACGGATGTCAGTAGATGACTACATGGACGAAGTGTATCAATGAAAGGGTTATTGCATCTGTTAAGTTATATGAGTGATCAAAAGCCTTGTCGCACTAAGAGTATGAAGTTGTATGGTTAGGAAGGAGCTATGGAAAGTTGTCAGTGTTATCATAGTTGTTGTACAACGTGGAAGTCGGTGGAGTTAAATGAACTCGTATTCAGTAAGCGTTTGACTTTGGACATCCTGGAACCAAAACGTGTAACCTAGTTGTGCTCAATGGATCTAACCAAGACTGATGGTATCATTAGTGACCTTATTTGGAATTACTCAACCTCGAGAAGTGGTATTTGTTGAGAGTTTTTAAAACTCTAGAGCATATCGTTATTGGACGAATTATGAGGGAGGACTGTTGTTATTTAAGGGATCGAGCAAGCGTAGTAGGGCAATGGAACCAAGGGTGATATGTAGAAAGTGTGATTCAGTAGGTTTTAAGGAATTTGAGACAGGTTGAAATCAGAGTAGCGCAACGGATAAAAGGAGAACCTGATAAGCTTGTAGTAGGTGTGAATGGAATACTTGTAACAAGTGTTGAGTGGAGGAAACTTCCAAAGAGAAACTCTATGAGAAATGTTTTGTTCATCCCATTCCCTCAAGGATCCACCATAATCTAGGGGTATTGTTGATGGACTAACCTGGGGAAGTCTCTATGGTTCATATATGGTAAGACAATCTTGAGGCAATGGTCGTACTTGTAAGTATCAAGAATTTAACGGGTGGAGGACTTGGTTGAAGTAAACTTTTCGTGATTCTGTCTTGTACACTTATAAGCATGGACGAAGACTTGGTCGATGGTTGTAGATCAACTGTTAGAATTCATGTTTTGTCGGCAGGATGTTGTGAGGAGTTGTTGGGTATCAAGGATATAGTTATAGGGTTGTATATCCTTGTAGTTTCCAGTGGAAGTGTGTTGTCTAAAGTTGAAGTAAGGATTGAAGTAAGAAGTTTTGTGGTATGAAGAGGATAGCGTGAAGCGAGTCAATTGAGCGTCTGGGAATTTGAAGTCACCACCAAGGAATTCAACAAGCATTTATATGACATTGTTTGGACGCGTGTGGTATTGAATCTGAATGTTATCATTAGAGAGATGTTGCAAAAATGATGTATGGATTTGAGGTAATGCATGTAAGCCAAAGGAGAGGAAGTGAAATTTAGTGACATATCTTGAGTGAGGATGACTTTAGAAAATATTGAGGATGAAGAATATCTGACTAGAATGGATTTCCAAGAATTCTTGAGCTATGAAGGCTCGGTGTGGATAATTAAAGGTCGGGAACCTTGACCGGATTATTTCCCAGGTATGTCAAGACAAGATATCAGGAGAGACGTGTTGTATGATGACTAAAGTTTACAACAAAGATTGTTAGGACGCAAGCGTATAAGAGAGTTGAGTTATTTTTGGATGGAACAACATTCGGGCGGATTCGCAAGGTTTGACCAAAGGAGGTTGTAAGGACATTTGTCCCCTCGTTGGAAGAATATGTGAGGAATAAGTTGTTATGGCGATTGGAAGGAATTCGAGGGTGAATTCTATTTAAGGGGGGAGAATGTAACATTACATTTTTTAAGCATGAGATGTTAAGAGTTATTAGTAGAGAAATCATAAGGAGTTAGTTGGACATGGACCAAATGATACGTTGGTAAATATGACTTAGTTAAAGGGTGTGATATGGTGGCAGAACCAATTGTTATAGTGGTTTTGCATTTGTACTCGCAAATGTTGCGGTAAGCAAGAGTCACCACCGACTTTTCTTTTATCCAAATAAAGGAAAGGGTGAAAAGAACAGAAAAAGACCTTTCGAGATTATTTCTGAGTAAGGGGGGTAGATTATGGAAATGGAAGGTGTTAGCACCCTTTCCATCCTTTGTTTTCTACGGGCTCTTAGATGCTTAGCTCATTTGAAAAATACCTTGTTCTTTTGCGTGTGTTTTAAAAAGTATTTTTGAAAATTCCTTAGTGTGGAGATTCGCTTTATGATAACTCTTGTATCAGTCCTCAAGAGTGTTGATAAAACATTTTTGAAAATGTTTTTGAAATTTTTGTGTGCAGGTGTAAAAGGTTTGTTTGAGCAAGCATCTAACAGCTATCTACTTTACTTGAAAGGGCCGTTCTTTTCCTCCTTTCCTTTAGACGAGACTATCCTACTATTAGTGAGTAGGTAGCCATAGTCGTTTGGATGTTTGAGGGACATTTGTGGGTCATCGTACAGTCATAAATGAAACATATAGAGACGCTTTAGCAATTTTGTTTGAGGGACTGGATCATTTACCGAAAGGCAACACCGAAGGGTCATCGAGGGACTATGATCTTTTGATTTGAGGGTCTTTGTTAAAGTGTCCCTACTTTCGAGGGACATGACTATTTTATTTTCCGAAGGCAACCAAAGTGGGAGTACCCTATAGGTGTATATGTGCAAGTGTATTGTATTCAGTTCTTTTTGTCTTTTGTGTTAGGTTTGCTATCGTTTTGTTTTATTATTTCCATACAATCCTATTACCATTCATCTAATAGTTAATATTGTACAGAAAATAAAATGCGGAAATATAAATCCTACACTTTTACAAAGCTTCTGGGAGGGGATTATTACAAGTCCCAAATGGGGAGATAAAAGCAGTAAATGTTCTAATTATTCTATTACAACCCATGAGCAGGTACATTAATAATAAAAAATGTGAAATTTAAAATAAGCGCGCGAATTGAAAATACGCCTAAAAATCCTAAGGTAAAAGGAAATATTTTTGTGTTTTATTTTGATTATGAAATAAAATTTGATTATATCCTAGGTCTATTGATTTTAAATTAAAGAAAAATTTACAATGATTAATTAATTAGTTAATAGAATTAATTTTAATTATAAAAGACTAGACCTAATTTTTGTGATTTTTTTATAAATATTTGTTAAGTAAATAAAACTAAATAAAAGGAAATAACGCAAAACAAAATTCAAAAGGGAAAGATGGTGCAGGAGACTATGCAAAATGTAGCATGTAGGCATGGATCAAAAAGGAGCCTAGAGCTGCCTTTTGATCCCATGAGGAAGTTGGTCGAAGGTGCATGATATATTCCTTCTATGATACGGTGGCAGAACCGACTGTTAATATTGGTTTACGTTTTTTGTTCGCAAATATCGCGATAAGCAAGAGTCGCCACCGACTTTTCTTTTATCCAACAAAGGAAAGGGTGAAAAGAATAGAAAAAGACCTTTTTTCGAGATTTTTCTGAGTAAGGGGGGTAGATTATGGAAAGGGAATGTGTTAGCACCCTTTCCATTTGTGGTTTTCCACGGGCTCTTAGGTACTTGCTCATTTTGAAAAATGTTTACATATTTGTGTGTTTTGATAGATTTTGTTTGCTTTATGATAACTCTTGTATCAGTCCTCAAGAGTGTGATAAAGTGTTTTTGAAAAGAAGTTTGAAAGTGTAGTGTGAAAAAATTGTTTTGGAGCAAGTACCTAACAGTTATCTACCTACTCGAAAAAGGATGTTCTTTTCCTCCTACCCTTTAGATAATGTTATCCTACTATTAGTGAGTAGGTAGCCCTACGTCCGATGTTGAAGGACAATCGAAAGGGACGTTATGGTCATCGGAGACAACATGTAAAGATATCTTAGCATTCGAAGGGACTGTCATCATATAAGCAACATCGAGGGACAAGATCATTTTTCTCGTAGGCAACTCGATGGATGTTTAGGGACCATGATATTTATGATGACTTTAGAATCGAGGGTCTTTGCTAAGATATCCCTATGTTCGAGGGACATGACCATTTCCGAGGCAACCAAGTGAGGAGTACCCTAAGGGTGCAAGTGCACAATAGTGTCTATTTCAGATATTTATCTTATGTTAGTGATCTAATGATTAATTTGATTAATCTTGTCATGCACACCTAATTTACTAGAAATTATATAAAAGCCTAATTACTAACAGTTAATATCTTGCAGAAATTTAAAGTGCGGAAATTATAAATCCTACGCTATTACATCCCATGAGCAGTTACAATATTTAGAAGAAAAAAATACGAAAAGATAAACTAACTATTATAAAATCAAATGTGTGACCAATACATTCTTTCTAGAATTTAAATAACAAAAGAAGAATAGAAAAAAAAATAGATTGTTTAGAAAGAAAATCAAATGTCCTAAAAAGCCTAAGTATTAAGAAAAATATTTTTGGTATTTTTGTGATTTGATTTTAATATTTAAGACCTAAGTCTAAATTAATTACAAATTAAATATGATTGTCCTAACATGTTCTAAATGGTCTCACAAACACATATCAATGCAGAAAATAATTTATATGACATGAATATACAATTTGAGATTCAAGAAAATTTTACTAAAACTGGTACAATTGGATGTGAGAGTTGTAGACGTGGAAGGGCTTGGTTATGAGACTAGTTCAACTCTTGGGAGCCTCGGGGAGATGAATGGATATTTTTTTTTCTTGAGAGCACCTGGAAGTGTGTTTATGAATTTTTCAACTTTGAGAAATTTCTGAGAATTTTGTAGAGCTTTGTTATGCAATGGTTTTTCTGGTCCTTCTTCTGCCTTTGTTTGCCTTTATATAGAAAATGAAATATGAGCCAACAAGTATGGAAAGGGACAAGGTAATCATGCCCATAAAGTTAATATTCCAACATATTAAAAACTTTCCTTCTTTGCATGATTCTTGTCTTTTGGATGCCTTGCATGAATCCGAACATGTTGCTGGCTTGTATTCGGGCTGACAAATAAGGAATGGAATCAAGGTAATCATGCCATGGTTTAAACAAGAAAACAACTTTAAAACTAGAAAAATTTACAATGTTTCTTCCTTTCTCGAGTCCCCATGAAATTGACAAGGCTGTAATGAGTTGTCATGAGTTGTCTTGGTCCTTTAGATGATTGAAACAAAAAGCCCAAGCATTTATACCATTGTTTCATATTTTATTTGATTTTATTTGCATTTAAATGAATAAAAATTAAAATAAAAAGAAATAAAGATCATAAAAAATATGTGAATGGGTTTATAGGTCCTCTAACACATTACGAACATGTTTGAACATCAAAAGTTAGACCCACTAGTTCAAAACTTCAAGTTCGCTCACTTTGCATTTCACGCATTTCTTGAAAATTGCCCAATTTGTGCACCTCATAACTTGCTCAATTTAATCTTTTGAATGTGATCTTTAACTTTTTGGAAAGATCAAGAAGACCTCTACACTTTCCCTTTTAATCATTTTTTTATTTGGAGACATTATCTTGATGTAAGTTGCCTTGACAAAAAGTGCCTTATGTTGACTTTTTGAAAATGACATGTAATGTAGGAGCTTGTATCTTTCAAATGGTGCATCTCTTGAATTTGATGAAAAAAGATAAGTTGTAGGGAATTAGATTCTCTTCAAAATGCGATTTGGTTGGGGGGAAATGGATGAAGTATGTGAAAGTTATGCCTGGTAAAAGTTCAGTAGACTTTTCCTATAGAAACCCAACTTAACAACTCTTGACTTTTGATAGATTAGGAGCATTTCTTGAGGAATCATGATCAAACCTTGATCAAATGAAGGATATCACTTCAAAATGTTGATTTTGACCAAAAATCTTGAAGTTTGACTGTATATGGGCCACAATTGACTTTTTCCCTAGCACAATTGATTTTCCGATACTTGAGCAATTGGCTAAGCAAACTTATTGTGCAAGGCATGAAATTTGGCATGGATGATCTTGAAGACATATTAGGACCATGGAAAGCATTTGAGACCTTTGGAGATCAACCATCTTGATGAAAATTGGAACCCTAGTTAGGGGGTTCATTTCCCTAGGAGGAGAATTTTTCTGGTCAATTCTTGTTCAACCTTGAGCAATTCAGAACCTCTAGGAGTATGTCTTGTGTGAAAATGGGAGGGAAAATTTTGGGGTACAACAGATGCCCATGTTCAATCTTTTTAAACTTGAAGATTTAGATTGGCTTGTTTGCCTTTCATGATTTGAAGGTGGGAGATAATTGAACACTAGAGTGCCCAGAAATTTGCACTCGTCCAAAGTGAAACTGTTGGTGAATAATATCGGGAATGGGCTTACATATGCCATTTGGAAAAGATGATAGAAGACTGTCGTAGACGGGCTTAAAGATGCCATCCAAGGAGATAAGATAGAGAGTTATCAGAGATGGGCTTAGAGATGCCATCCAGAGAATATGACGAAGAGTCGTCGGAGATGGGCTCACAGATGCCATCTAGAACAATGTTGATTTCATGAGATATTACTTTGTGGGAATTAATATTCCTGTTGTTGAGGAGGACTCCGCTGAGGAATGTTGGTCTCTGTTCGGGAAATAGAGTTTGGGAGCTTTAGTTGTCCATTACTCTACTGGGGAGTCATCTCTTAATTGAAGTGATAGAATTGAACAACTATCTGGTCAGGATCCAGGCTTCACAATGACTTACTGATGATAATAAGGCCGACTGCTATCCGGTCATATTCTAGGCATTACAGCGACTTACTAGGGAATGAGATTAAATTGTTATCTAGTCGTACTCCAGGCTTTGCAGTTTCTTTAATTTGAATAAAAATCATAAAAATCTTAGTGTCGATTTAATTGAACTAGAGAAAAGTCTTGGAATATCTTCAACTAGAATAGGAATCAGAGAGATCTTAGTGTCTATATGAATGAACCAGAGAAGGTCTTTAATTAACTTTGAATGGAATAGAAATCAGAAAAGTCTTAGGATCTATTAACCTGAACCAGACAAAAGTCTTGGAATATCTTCAACTAGAATAGGAATCAGAGAGATCTTAGTGTCGATCTTACTGAACCAGAGAAGGTATTTAATTAACTTTGAGTGGAATGGATATCAGAAAAATCTTAGGATCGATTCAACTGAGCAGACAAAAGTCTTGGAATATCTTCAACTGGAATAGGAATCAGAGAGATCTTAGTGTCGATCTGACTGAACCAGAGAAGGTCTTTAATTAAATTTTACTGGAATGGAAACCAGAAGAATCTTAGGATCGATTCAAATGAACCCGATAAAAGTTTTGGAATATATTCTACTAGAATAAGAATCAGAGAGATCTTAGTGTCGATCTGACTGAACCAGAGAAGGTCTTTAATTAAATTTGACTAGAATGGAAATCAAAAGAATCTTAGGATCGATTCAACTGAACCAGACAAAAGTCTTGGAATATCTTCAACTGGAATAAAAATCAGAGAGATCTTAGTTTCGATATGACTGAACCAGAGAAGGTCTTTAATTAAATTTTACTGGAATGAAAATCAGAAGAATCTTAGGATCGATTCAACTGAACCAGACAAAAGTCTTGGAATAACTTCAACTGGAATAAGAATCAGAGAGATCTTAGTGTCGATCTGACTAAACCAGAGAAGGTCTTTAAATAACATTGATTGGAATGGAAATTAGAAGAATCTTAGGATCGATTCAACTGAACCAGACAAAAGACTTGTAATATCTTCATCTGGAATAAGAATCAGAGAGATCTTAGTGTCGATATGACTGAACTAGAGAAGGTCTTGAATTAACTTTAACTGAAATGGAAATCAGAAGAATCTAAAGATCGATTCAACTGAACCAGACAAAAGTCTTGGAACATTTTCAATTGGAATAGGAATCAGAGAGATCTTAGTGTCAATCTGACTGAACCAGAGAAGGTATTTAATTAACTTTGAGTGGAATGGAAATCAGAAAAATCTTAGGATCGATTCAACTGATTAGACAAAAGTCTTGGAATATTTTCAACTGGAATAGGAATCAGAGGGATCTTAGTGTCTATCTGACTGAACCAGAGAAGGCATTTAATTAACTTTGACTGGAATGGAAACCAGAAGAATCTTAGGATCGATTCAACTGAACCAGGAAAAAGTTTTGGAATATCTTCACCTGGAATAAGAATCAGAGATATCTTAGTGTTGATCTGACAGAACCAGAGAAGTTATTTAATTAACTTTGACTGGAATGGAAATCCAAATAATCTTAGGATCGATTCAACTAAACCAGACAAAAGTCTTAGAATATCTTCAACTGGAATAAGAATCAGAGAGATCTTAGTTTCAATCTGACTGAACTAGAGAAGGTCTTTAATTAACTCTTACTAGAATGAAAATCAGAAGAATCTTAGGATCGATTCAACTGAACCAGACAGAAGTCTTGGAATATCTTCAACTGGAATAAGAATCAGAGAGATCTTAGTGTCGATCTGACTGAACCAGAGAAGGTCTTTAAATAACTTTAATTGGAATGGAAATCAGAAGAATCTTAGGATCGATTCAACTGAACCAGACAAAAGCCTTGTAATATCTTCAACTGGAATAAGAATCAGAGAGATCTTAGTGTCGATCTGACTGAACTAGAGAAGGTCTTGAATTAACTTTATCTGGAATGGAAATCAGAAGAATCTAAAGATCGATTCAACTGAACCAGACAAAATTTCCTTGAAAATCTTCAATTGGAATAGGAATCAGAGAGATCTTAGTGTCGATCTGACTAAACCAGAGATAGTCTTTAATTAATTTGAGTGGAATGGAAATTAGAAAACTCTTAGAATCGATTCAACTGACCAAACAAAAGTCTTGGAACATCTTCAATTGGAATAGGAATCAGAGAGATCTTAATGTTGATCTGACTGAACCAGAGAAGGTCTTTAATTAACTTTGAGTGGAATGGAAATCAGAAAAATCTTAAGATCGATTCAACTGACTAGACAAAAGTCTTGGAATATTTTCAACTGGAATAGGAATCAGAGAGATCTTAGTGTCGATCTGACTGAACCAGAGAAGGTCTTTAATTAACTTTGACTGGAATGGAAACCAGAAGAATCTTAGGATCGATTCAACTAAACCAAGTAAAAGTTTTGGAATATCTTCAACTGGAATAAGAATCAGAGATATCTTAGTGTCGATCTGACTGAACCAGAGAAGGTATTTAATTAACTTTTACTGGAATGGAAATCAGAAGAATCTTTTGATCGATTCAACTGAACCTTTCAAAATTCTTGGAATATCTTCAAATGGAATAAGAATCAGAGTGATCTTAGTGTCGATCTGACTGAACCAGAGAAGGTCTTTAATTAACTTTGAATGGAATGGAAATAAGAAGAATCTTAGGGTCAATTCAACTAAACCAGACAAAAGTCTTGTAATATCTTCAACTAGAATAAGAATCAGAGAGATCTTAGTGTCGATCTGACTGAACCAGAGAAGGTCTTGAATTAACTTTTATTGGAATGGAAATCAGAAGAATCTAAAGTTGATTCAACTGAACCAGACAAAAGTCTTGGAATATCTTCAACTGAAATAGGAATCAGAGAGATATTAGTGTCGATCTGACTGAACCAGAGAAGGTCTTTAATTAACTTTGAGTGGAATGGAAATCAAACAAATCTTAGGATCGATTCAACTGACCAGACAAAAGTCTTGGAATATCTTAAACTGGAATAAGAATCAAAGAGATCTTAGTGTCAATCTGATTGAACCAGAGAAGGTCTTGAGTTAACTTTGTCTGGAATGTAAATCAGAAGAATCTAAATATCGATTCAACTGAACCAAACAAAAGTCTTCGAGTATCTTAAACTGGAATAGGAATTAGAGAGATCTTAGTGTCGATCTGACAGAACCAGAGAAGGTCTTTAATTAACTTTGAGTGGAATAGAAATCAGAAAAATCTTAGGATCGAATCAACTAACCAGACAAAAGTCTTGGAATATCTTCAACTAGAATAAGAATCAGAGAGATCTTAGTGTCGATCTGACTGAACCAGAGAAGGTCTTTAATTAAGTTTGACTGAAATGGAAATCAGAAGAATCTTAGGATTGATTCAACTGAACCATACAAAAGTCTTGTAATATCTTCAACTGGAATAAGAATCAGAGAGATCTTAGTGTCGATCTGGCTGAACCATAGAAGGTCTTTAATTAACTTTTACTGGAATGGAAATCAGAAGATTCTTAGGATTGATCAACTGAACCAAACAAAAGTCTTGGAATATCTTCAACTGGAATAAGAATTAGAGAGATCTTATTGTCGATCTGACTGAACCAGAGAAGGTCTTTAATTAACTTTGACTGGAATGGAAATCAGAAGAATCTTAAGATCGATTCAATTGAACCAGATAAAGGTCTTGTAATATCTTCAAATGGAATAAGAATAAGAGAGATCTTGGTGTCAATTTGACTGAACCAGAGAAGGTCTTGAATTAACTTTTACTGGAATGGAAATCAGAAGAATCTAAAGATAGATTCAACTTAACCAGACAAAAGTCTTGGAGTATCTTCACCTGGAATAGGAATCAAAGAGGTCTTAGTGTCGATCTGACTGAACCAGAAAAGGTCTTTAATTAACTTTGAGTGGTATGGAAATCAGAAAAATATTAGGATCGATTCAACTGACCATACAAAAGTCCATGAATATCTTTAACTGTAATAGGAATCAGAGAGATCTTAGTGTCGATGTGATTGAACTAGAGAAGGTCTTTAATTATCTTTGACTAGAATGGAAACCAGAAGAATCTTAGGATCGATTCAATTGAACCAGGCACAAGTTTTAGAGTATCTTCAACTGGAATAAGAATCAGAGAGATCTTAGTGTCGATCTGACTGAACCAGAGAAGGTCTTTAATTAACTTTGACTTGAATGGAAATTAGAAGAATCTTAGGATCGATTCAACTAAACCACACAAAAGTCTAGGAATATCTTCAACTGGAATAAGAATCAGAGAGATCTTAGTGTTGATCTAACTGAACCAGAGAAGGTCTTTAATTATCTTTGATTGGAATGGAAATCAGAAGAATCTTAGGATCGATTCTACTGAACTAGACAAAAGTCTTGTAATATCTTCAACTGGAATAAGAATCAGAGAGATATTAGTGTCGATCTGACTGAACCAGAGAAGGTCTTGAATTTTCTTTTACTGGAATGGAAATCAAAAGAATCTAAAGATCGATTCAACTGAACCAAACAAAAGTATTGGAATATCTTCAACTGGAATAAGAATCAGAGAGATCTTAGTGTCGATCTTACTGAACCAGAGAAGGTCTTTAATTAACTTTTACTGGAATGGAAATCGCAAGAATCTTCAGATCGATTAACCTGAACCAGAAAAAAGTCTTGGAATATCTTCAACTGGAATAAGAATCAAAGTGATCTTAGTATCGATCTGACTGAACCAGAGAAGGTTTTTAATTACCTTTGACTGGAATGGAAATTAGAAGAATCTTAGGATCCATTCAACTGAAACACACAAAAGTCTTGGAATATCTTCAACTGGAATAAGAATCAGAGAGATCTTAGTGTTGTTCTGACTGAACCAGAGAAGGTCTTTAATTAATTTTGATTGGAATGGAAATCAGAAGAATCTTAGGATCGATTCGAATGAACCAGACAAAAGTCTTGTAATATCTTCAACTGGAATAAGAATCAGAGAGATCTCGGTGTCGATCTGACTGAACCAGAGAAGATCTTGAATTAACTTTTACTGGAATGGAAATCAGAAGAATCTAAAGATAGATTCAACTGAACAAGACAAAAGTCTTGGAGTATCTTCAACTGGAATAGGAATCGGAGAGGTCTTAGTGTCGATCTGACTGAACCAGCGAAGGTCTTTAATTAACTTTGAGTGGAATGGAAATCATAAAAATCTTAGGATCGATTCAACTGAGCAGACAAGAGTCTATGAATATCTTCAATTGGAATAGGAATCAGAGAGATCTTAGTGTCGATCAGACTGATCCAGAGAAGGTCTTTAATTATCTTTGACTAGAATGGAAACCAGAAGAATCTTAGGATCGATTCAATTGAACCAGGAACAAGTTTTGGAATATCTTCAACTGGAATAAGAATCAGAGAGATCTTAGTGTCGATCTGACTGAACCAAAGAAGGTCTTTAATTAACTTTGACTGGAATGGAAATTAGAAGAATCTTAGGATCAATTCAACTGAACCACACAAAATTCTTGGAATATCTTCAACTGGAATAAGAATCAGAGATATATTAGTGTTGATCTGACTGAACCAGAGAATGTCTTTAATTATCTTTCATTGGAATGGAAATCAGAAGAATCTTAGGATCGATTCGACTGAACCATACAAAAGTCTTGTAATATCTTCAACTAGAATAAGAATCAGAGAGATCCTAGTGTCGATCTGACTGAACCAGAGAAGGTCTTGAATTTTCTTTTACTGGAATGGAAATCAGAAGAATCTAAAGATCGATTCAACTGAACCAAACAAAAGTCTTGGAATATCTTCAACTGGAATAGGAATCTGAGAGATCTTAGTGTCGATCTGACTGAACCAGAGAAGGTCTTTAATTAACTTTGAGTGGAATGGAAATCAGAAGAATCTAAAGATAGATTCAACTGAACCAGACAAAAGTCTTGGAGTATCTTCAACTGGAATAGGAATCAGAGAGGTCTTAGTGTCGATCTGACTGAACCATAAAAGGTCTTTAATTAACTTTGAGTGGAATGGAAATCAGAAAAATATTAGGATCGATTCAACTGAGCATACAAAAGTCCATGAATATCTTCAACTGTAATAGGAATCAGAGAGATCTTAGTGTCGATCTGACTGAACCAGAGAAGGTCTTTAATTAACTTTGGCTGGAATGGAAACCAAAAGAATCTTAGGATCGATTCAATTGAGCCTGGCACAAGTTTTGGAATATCTTCAACTGGAATAAGAATCAAAGTGATCTTAGTGTCGATCTGACTGAACCAGAGAAGGTCTTTAATTAAATTTGACTGGAATGGAAATTAGAAGAATCTTAGGATCGATTCAACTGAAACACACAAAAGTCTTGGAATATCTTCAACTGGAATAAGAATCAGAGAGACCTCAGTGTTGATCTGACTGAACCAGAGAAGGTCTTTAATTAATTTTTATTGGAATGGAAATCAGAAGAATCTTAGGATCGATTCGAATGAACCAGACAAAAGTCTTGTAATATCTTCAACTGGAATAAGAATCAAAGAGATCTTGGTGTCGATCTGACTGAACCAGAGAAGGTCTTGAATTAACTTTTACTGGAATGGAAATCAGAAGAATCTAAAGATAGATTCAACTGAACCAGACAAAAGTCTTGGAGTATCTTCAACTTGAATAGGAATCAGAGAGGTCTTAGTGTTGATCTGACTGAACCAGAGAAGGTCTTTAATTAACTTTGAGTGGAATGGAAATCAGAAAAATCTTAGGATCGATTCAACTGAGCAGACAAAAGTCCATGAATATCTTCAACTGGAATAGGAATCAGAGAGATCTTAGTGTCGAACTGACTGAACCAGAGAAGGTCTTTAATTATCTTTGACTGGAATGGAAACCAGAAGAATCTTAGGATCGATTCAATTGAACCAAGCACAAGTTTTGGAATATCTTCAATTGGAATAAGAATCAGAGAGATCTTAGTGTCGATCTGACTGAACCAGATAAGGTCTTTAATTAACTTTGACTGGAATGGAAATTAGAAGAATCTTAGGATCGATTCAATTGAACCAAACAAAAGTCTTGGAATATCTTCAACTGGAATAAGAATTAGAGAGATCTTAGTGTTGATCTGACTGAACCAGAGAAGGTCTTTAATTATCTTTGATTGGAATGGAAATCAGAAGAATCTTTGGATCGATTCGACTGAACCAGAAAAAAGTCTTGTAATATCTTCAACTGGAATAAGAATCAGAGAGATCTTAGTGTCGATCTGACTGAACCAGAGAAGGTCTTGAATTTTATTTTACTGGAATGGAAATCAGAAGAATCTAAAGATCGATTCAACTGAACCAAATAAAAGTCTTGGAATATCTTCAACTGGAATAGGAATCTGAGAGATCTTAGTGTCGATCTGAGTGAACCAGAGAAGGTCTTTAATTAACTTTGAGTGGGATTGAAATCAGAAAAATCTTAGGATCGATTCAACTAACCAGACAAAAGTCTTGGAATATCTTCAACTGGAATAAGAATCAGAGAGATCTTAGTGTCGATCTGACTGAACCAGAGAAGGTCTTTAATTAACTTTGAGTGGAATGGAAATCAGAAAAATCTTAGGATCGATTCAACTGAGCAGACAAACGTCTTGGAATATCTTCAACAGGAATAAGAATCAAAGAGATCTTAGTGTCAATCTGACTGAACCAAAGAAGGTATTTAATAAACTTTGAAGGGAATAGAAACTAGAAGAATCTTGGGATCGATTCAACTGAACCAGACAAAAGTTTTGGAATATCTTCAACTGGAATAAGAATTAGAGAGATCTTAGTGTCGATCTGACTGAACCAGAGAAGGTCTTTAATTAACTTTGATTGGAATGGAAATCAGAAGAATCTTAGGATCGATTCAACTGAACCAGACAAAAGTCTTGGAATATCTTCAACGGGAATAAGAATCAGAGAGATCTTAGTGTCGATCTTATTGAACCAGAAAAGGTCTTTAATTAACTTTTATTGGAATGGAAATCGCAACAATCTTCAGATCTATTAACCTGAACCAGAAAAAAGTCTTGGAATATCTTCAACTAGAATAAGAATCAAAGTGATCTTAGTGTCGATCTGACAGAACCAGAGAAGGTCTTTAATTAACTTTGACTGGAACAGAAATTAGAAGAATCTTAGGATCTAGTCAACTGAAACACAAAAAAGTCTTGTAATATCTTCAACTGGAATAAGAATCAGAGAGATCTTAGTATTGATCTGACTGAACCAGAGAAGGTCTTTAATTAATTTTGATTGGAATGGAAATCAGAAGAATCTTAGGATCGATTCGACTGAACCAGACAAAAGTCTTTTAATATCTTTAACTTGAATAAGAATCAGAGAGATCTTGGTGTCGATCTGACTGAACCAGAGAAGGTCTTGAATTAAGTTGTACTGGAATGGATATCAGAAGAATCTAAAGATAGATTCAACTGAACCAGACAAAAGTCTTGGAGTATCTTCAACTGGAATAGGAATCAGAGAGGTCTTAGTGTCGATCTGACTGAACCAGAGAAGGTCTTTAATTAACTTTGAGTGGAATGGAAATCAGAAAAATCTTAGGATCGATTCAACTGAGCAGACAAAAGTCCATGAATATCTTCAACTGGAATAGGAATCAGAGAGATCTTAGTGTCGAACTGACTGAACCAGAGAAGGTCTTTAATTATCTTTGACTGGAATGGAAACCAGAAGAATCTTAGGATCGATTCAATTGAACCAAGAACAAGTTTTGGAATATCTTCAATTGGAATAAGAATCAGAGAGATCTTAGTGTCGATCTGACTGAACCAGAGAAGGTCTTTAATTAACTTTGACTGGAATGGAAATTAGAAGAATCTTAGGATCGATTCAATTGAACCACACAAAAGTCTTGGAATATCTTCAACTGGAATAAGAATTAGAGAGATCTTAGTGTTGATCTGACTGAACCAGAGAAGGTCTTTAATTATCTTTGATTGGAATGGAAATTAGAAGAATCTTTGGATCGATTCCACTAAACCAGACAAAAGTCTTGGAATAACTTCAACTGGAATAAGAATCAGAGAGATCTTAGTGTCGATCTGACTAAACTAGAGAAGGTCTTTAAATAACAATGATTGGAATGGAAATCAGAAGAATCTTAGGATCGATTCAACTGAACCAGACAAAAGCCTTGTAATATCTTCATCTGGAATAAGAATCAGAGAGATCTTAGTGTCGATCTGATTGAACTAGAGAAGGTCTTGAATTAACTTTAACTGAAATGGAAATCAGAAGAATCTAAAGATCGATTCAACTGAACCAGACAAAATTCTTGGAACATTTTCAATTGGAATAGGAATCAGAGAGATCTTAGTGTCGATCTGACTGAACCAGAGAAGGTGTTTAATTAACTTTGAGTGGAATGGAAATCAGAAAAAATCTTAGGATCGATTCAACTGATTAGACAAAAGTCTTGGAATATTTTCAACTGGAATAGGAATCAGAGAGATCTTAGTGTCTATCTGACTGAACCAGAGAAGGTATTTAATTAACTTTGACTGGAATGGAAACCAGAAGAATCTTAGTATCGATTCAACTGAACCCGGCAAAAGTTTTGGAATATCTTCACCTGGAATAAGAATCAGAGATATCTTAGTGTTGATCTGACAGAACCAGAGAAGGTATTTAATTAACTTTGACTGGAATGGAAATCCGAATAATCTTAGGATCGATTCAACTGAACCAGACAAAAGTCTTAGAATATCTTCAACTGGAATAAGAATCAGAGAGATCTTAGTGTTGATCTGACTGAACCAGAGAAGGTCTTTAATTATCTTCCATTGGAATGGAAATCAGAAGAATCTTAGGATCGATTCGACTGAACCAGACAAAAGTCTTGTAATATCTTCAACTAGAATAAGAATCAGAGAGATCCTAGTGTCGATCTGAATGAACCAGAGAAGTTCTTGAATTTTCTTTTACTGGAATGGAAATCAGAAGAATCTAAAGATCGATTCAACTGAACCAAACAAAAGTCTTGGAATATCTTCAACTGGAATAGGAATCTGAGAGATCTTAGTGTCGATCTGACTGAACCAGAGAAGGTCTTTAATTAACTTTGAGTTGAATGGAAATCAGAAGAATCTAAAGATAGATTCAACTGAACCAGACAAAAGTCTTGGAGTATCTTCAACTGGAATAGGAATCAGAGAGGTCTTAGTGTCGATCTGACTGAACCAGAAAAGGTCTTTAATTAACTTTGAGTGGAATGGAAATCAGAAAAATATTAGGATCGATTCAACTGAGCATACAAAAGTCCATGAATATCTTCAATTGTTATAGGAATCAGAGAGATCTTAGTGTCGATCTGACTGAACCAGAGAAGGTCTTTAATTAACTTTGGCTGGAATGGAAACCAAAAGAATCTTAGGATCGATTCAATTGAGCCTGGCACAAGTTTTGGAATATCTTCAACTGGAATAAGAATCAAAATGATCTTAGTGTCGATCTGACTGAACCAGAGAAGGTCTTTAATTAACTTTGACTGGAATGGAAATTAGAAGAATCTTAGGATCGATTCAACTGAAACACACAAAAGTCTTGGAATATCTTCAACTGGAATAAGAATCAGAGAGATCTCAGTGTTGATATGACTGAACCAGAGAAGGTCTTTAATTAATTTTGATTGGAATGGAAATCAGAAGAATCTTAGGATCGATTCGACTGAACCAGACAAAAGTCTTGTAATATCTTCAACTGGAATAAGAATTAGAGAGATCTTGGTGTCGATCTGACTGAACCAGAGAAGGTCTTGAATTAACTTTTACTAGAATGGAAATCAGAAGAATCTAAAGATAGATTCAACTGAACCAGACAAAAGTCTTGGAGTATCTTCAACTTGAATAGGAATCAGAGAGGTCTTAGTGTCGATCTGACTGAACCAGAGAAGGTCTTTAATTAACTTTGAGTGGAATGGAAATCAGAAAAATCTTAGGATCGATTCAACTGAGCAGACAAAAGTCCATGAATATCTTCAACTGGAATAGGAATCAGAGAGATCTTAGTGTGGAACTGACTGAACCAGAGAAGGTCTTTAATTATCTTTGACTGGAATGGTAACCAGTAGAATCTTAGGATCGATTCAATTGAACCAGGCACAAGTTTTAGAATATCTTCAATTGGAATAAGAATCAGAGAGATCTTAGTGTCGATCTGACTGAACCAGAGAAGGTCTTTAATTAACTTTGACTGGAATGGAAATTAGAAGAATCTTAGGATCGATTAAATTGAACCACACAAAAGTCTTGGAATATCTTCAACTGGAATAAGAATTAGAGAGATCTTAGTGTTGATCTGACTGAACCAGAGAAGGTCTTTAATTATCTTTGATTGGAATGGAAATCAAAAGAATCTTTGGATCGATTCGACTGAACCAGACAAAAGTCTTGTAATATCTTCAACTGGAATAAGAATCAGAGAGATCTTAGTGTCGATCTGACTGAACCAAAGAAGGTCTTGAATTTTATTTTACTGGAATGGAAATCAGAAGAATCTAAAGATCGATTCAACTGAACCAAATAAAAGTCTTGGAATATCTTCAACTGGAATAGGAATCTGAGAGATCTTAGTGTCGATCTGACTGAACCAGAGAAGGTCTTTAATTAACTTTGAGTGGAATTGAAATCAGAAAAATCTTAGGATCGATTCAACTAACCAGACAAAAGTCTTGGAATATCTTCAACTGGAATAAGAATCAGAGAGATCTTAGTGTCGATCTGACTGAACCAGAGAAGGTCTTTAATTAACTTTGAGTGGAATGGAAATCAAAAAAATCTTAGGATCGATTCAACAGAGCAGACAAACGTCTTGGAATATCTTCAACAGGAATAAGAATCAAAGAGATCTTAGTGTCAATCTGACTGAACCAAAGAAGGTATTTAATAAACTTTGACTGGAATAGAAACTAGAAGAATCTTGGGATCGATTCAACTGAACCAGACAAAAGTTTTGGAATATCTTCAACTGGAATAAGAATTAGAGAGATCTTAGTGTCGATCTGACTGAATCAGAGAAGGTCTTTAATTAACTTTGATTGGAATGGAAATCAGAAGAATCTTAGGATCGATTTAACTGAACCAGACAAAAGTCTTAGAATATCTTCAACGGGAATAAGAATCAGAGAGATCTTAGTGTCGATCTTACTGAACCAGAGAAGGTCTATAATTAACTTTTACTGGAATGGAAATCGCAAGAATCTTCAGATCTATTAACCTGAACCAGAAAAAAGTCTTGGAATATCTTTAACTGGAATAAGAATCAAAGTGATCTTAGTGTCGATCTGACTGAACCAGAGAAGGTCTTTAATTAACTTTGACTGGAATGGAAATTAGAAGAATCTTAGGATCGATTCAACTGAAACACATAAAAGTCTTGGAATATCTTCAACTGGAATAAGAATCAGAGAGATCTCAGTGTTGATCTGACTGAACCAGAGAAGGTCTTTAATTAATTTTGATTGGAATGGAAATCAGAAGAATCTTAGGATCGATTCGACTGAACCAGACAAAATTCTTGTAATATCTTCAACTGGAATAAGAATTAGAGAGATCTTGGTGTCGATCTGACTGAACCAGAGAAGGTCTTGAATTAACTTGTACTGGAATGGAAATCAGAAGAATCTAAAGATAGATTCAACTGAACCAGACAAAAGTCTTGGAGTATCTTCAACTTGAATAGGAATCAGAGAGGTCTTAGTGTCGATCTGACTGAACCAGAGAAGGTCTTTAATTAACTTTGAGTGGAATGGAAATCAGAAAAATCTTAGGATCGATTCAACTGAGTAGACAAAAGTCCATGAATATCTTCAACTGGAATAGGAATCAGAGAGATCTTAGTGTCGAACTAACTGAACCAGAGAAGGTCTTTAATTATCTTTGACTGGAATGGTAACCAGAAGAATCTTAGGATCGATTCAATTGAACCAGGCACAAGTTTTGGAATATCTTCAATTGGAATAAGTATCAGAGAGATCTTAGTGTCGATCTGACTGAACCAGAGAAGGTCTTTAATTAACTTTGACTGGAATGGAAATTAGAAGAATCTTAGGATCGATTAAATTGAACCACACAAAAGTCTTGGAATATCTTCAACTGGAATAAGAATTAGAGAGATCTTAGTGTTGATCTGACTGAACCAGAGAAGGTCTTTAATTATCTTTGATTGGAATGGAAATCAGAAGAATCTTTGGATCGATTCGACTGAACCAGACAAAAGTCTTGTAATATCTTCAACTGGAATAAGAATCAGTGAGATCTTAGTGTCGATCTGACTGAACCAAAGAAGGTCTTGAATTTTATTTTACTGGAATGGAAATCAGAAGAATCTAAAGATCGATTCAACTGAACCAAATAAAAGTCTTGGAATATCTTCAACTGGAATAGGAATCTGAGAGATCTTAGTGTCGATCTGACTGAACCAGAGAAGGTCTTTAATTAACTTTGAGTGGAATTGAAATCAGAAAAATCTTAGGATCGATTCAACTGACCAGACAAAAGTCTTGGAATATCTTCAACTGGAATGAGAATCAGAGAGATCTTAGTGTCGATCTGACTGAACCAGAGAAGGTCTTTAATTAACTTTGAGTGGAATGGAAATCAAAAAAATCTTAGGATCGATTCAACTGAGCAGACAAACGTCTTGGAATATCTTCAACAGGAATAAGAATCAAAGAGATCTTAGTGTCAATCTGACTGAACCAAAGAAGGTATTTAATAAACTTTGACTGGAATAGAAACTAGAAGAATCTTGGGATCGATTCAACTGAACCAGACAAAAGTTTTGGAATATCTTCAACTGGAATAAGAATTAGAGAGATCTTAGTGTCGATCTGACTGAATCAGAGAAGGTCTTTAATTAACTTTGATTGGAATGGAAATCAGAAGAATCTTAGGATCGATTTAACTGAACCAGACAAAAGTCTTAGAATATCTTCAACGGGAATAAGAATCAGAGAGATCTTAGTGTCGATCTTACTGAACCAGAGAAGGTCTTTAATTAACTTTTACTGGAATGGAAATCGCAAGAATCTTCAGATCTATTAACCTGAACCAGAAAAAAGTCTTGGAATATCTTCAACTGGAATAAGAATCAAAGTGATCTTAGTGTCGATCTGACTGAACCAGAGAAGGTCTTTAATTAACTTTGACTGGAATGGAAATTAGAAGAATCTTAGGATCGATTCAACTGAAACACACAAAAGTCTTGGAATATCTTCAACTGGAATAAGAATCAGAGAGATCTCAGTGTTGATCTGACTGAACCAGAGAAGGTCTTTAATTAATTTTGATTGGAATGGAAATCAGAAGAATCTTAGGATCGATTCGACTGAACCAGACAAAAGTCTTGTAATATCTTCAACTGGAATAAGAATTAGAGAGATCTTGGTGTCGATCTGACTGAACCAGAGAAGGTCTTGAATTAACTTGTACTGGAATGGAAATCAGAAGAATCTAAAGATAGATTCAACTGAACCAGACAAAAGTCTTGGAGTATCTTCAACTTGAATAGGAATTAGAGAGGTCTTAGTGTCGATCTGACTGAACCAGAGAAGGTCTTTAATTAACTTTGAGTGGAATGGAAATCAGAAAAATCTAAGGATCGATTCAACTGAGTAGACAAAAGTCCATGAATATCTTCAACTGGAATAGGAATCAGAGAGATCTTAGTGTCGAACTGACTGAACCAGAGAAGGTCTTTAATCATCTTTGACTGGAATGGAAACCAGAAGAATCTTAGGATCGATTCAATTGAACCAGGCATAAGTTTTGGAATATCTTCAATTGGAATAAGAATCAGAGAGATCTTAGTGTCGATCTGACTGAACCAGAGAAGGTCTTTAATTAACTTTGACTGGAATGGAAATTAGAAGAATCTTAGAATCGATTAAATTGAACCACACAAAAGTCTTGGAATATCTTCAACTGGAATAAGAATTAGAGAGATCTTAGTGTTGATCTGACTGAACCAGAGAAGGGCTTTAATTATCTTTGATTGGAATGGAAATTAGAAGAATCTTTGGATCGATTCGACTGAACCAGACAAAAGTCTTGTAATTTCTTCAACTGGAATAAGAATCAGAGAGATCTTAGTTTCGATCTGACTGAACCATAGAAGGTCTTGAATTTTCTTTTACTGGAATGGAAATCAGAAGAATCTAAAGATCGATTCAACTGAACCAAATAAAAGTCTTGGAATATCTTCAACTGGAATAGGAATCTGAGAGATCTTAGTGTCGATCTGACTGAACCAGAGAAGGTCTTTAATTAACTTTGAGTGGAATTGAAATCAGAAAAATCTTAGGATCGATTCAACTGACCAGACAAAAGTCTTGGAATATCTTCAACTGGAATAAGAATCAGAGAGATCTTAGTGTCGATCTGACTGAACCAGAGAAGGTCTTTAATTAACTTTGAGTGGAATGGAAATCAAAAAAATCTTAGGATCGATTCAACTGAGCAGACAAACGTCTTGGAATATCTTCAACAGGAATAAGAATCAAAGAGATCTTAGTGTCAATCTGACTGAACCAAAGAAGGTATTTAATAAACTTTGACTGGAATAGAAACTAGAAGAATCTTGGGATCGATTCAACTGAACCACACAAAAGTTTTGGAATATCTTCAACTGGAATAAGAATTAGAGAGATCTTAGTGTCGATCTGACTGAATCAGAGAAGGTCTTTAATTAACTTTGATTGGAATGGAAATCAGAAGAATCTTAGGATCGATTTAACTGAACCAGACAAAAGTCTTGGAATATCTTCAACGGGAATAAGAATCAGAGAGATCTTAGTGTCGATCTTACTGAACCAGAGAAGGTCTTTAATTAACTTTTACTGGAATGGAAATCGAAAGAATCTTCAGATCTATTAACCTGAACCAGAAAAAAGTCTTGGAATATCTTCAACTAGAATAAGAATCAAAGTGATCTTAGTGTCGATCTTAATGAACCAGAGAAGGTCTTTAATTAACTTTGACTGGAATGGAAATTAGAAGAATCTTAGGATCTATTCAACTGAAACACACAAAAGTCTTGTAATATCTTCAACTGGAATAAGAATCAGAGAGATCTTAGTGTTGATCTGACTGAACCAGAGAAGGTCTTTAATTAATTTTGATTGGAATGGAAATCAGAAGAATCTTAGGATCGATTCGACTGAACCAGACAAAAGTCTTGTAATATCTTTAACTTGAATAAGAATCAGAGAGATCTTGGTGTCGATCTGACTGAACCAGAGAAGGTCTTGAATTAACTTGTACTGGAAAGGAAATCAGAAGAATCTAAAGATAGATTCAACTGAACCAGACAAAAGTCTTGGAGTATCTTCAACTGGAATAGGAATCATAGAGGTCTTAGTGTCGATCTGACTGAACCAGAGAAGGTCTTTAATTAACTTTGAGTGGAATGGAAATCAGAAAAATCTTAGGATCGATTCAACTGAGTAGACAAAAGTCCATGAATATCTTCAACTGGAATAGGAATCAGAGAGATCTTAGTGTCGAACTGACTGAACCAGAGAAGGTCTTTAATCATCTTTGACTGGAATGGAAACCAGAAGAATCTTAGGATCGATTCAATTGAACCAGGCACAAGTTTTGGAATATCTTCAATTGGAATAAGAATCAGAGAGATCTTAGTGTCGATCTGACTGAACCAGAGAAGGTCTTTAATTAACTTTGACTGGAATGGAAATTAGAAGAATCTTCGGATCGATTCAATTGAACCACACAAAAGTCTTGGAATATCTTCAACTGGAATAAGAATTAGAGAGATCTTAGTGTTGATCTGACTGAACCAGAGAAGGTCTTTAATTATCTTTTATTGGAATGGAAATTAGAAGAATCTTTGGATCGATTCCACTAAACCAGACAAAAGTCTTGTAATTTCTTCAACTGGAATAAGAATCAGAGAGATCTTAGTTTCGATCTGACTGAACCAGAGAAGGTCTTGAATTTTCTTTTACTGGAATGGAAATCAGAAGAATCTAAAGATCGATTCAACTAAACCAAATAAAAGTCTTGGAATATCTTCAACACGAATAGGAATCTGAGAGATCTTAGTGTCGATCTGACTGAACCAGAGGAGGTCTTTAATTAACTTTGAGTGGAATTGAAATCAGAAAAATCTTAGGATCGATTCAACTGACCAGACAAAAGTCTTGGAATATCTTCAACTGGAATAAGAATCAGAGAGATCTTAGTGTCGATCTGACTGAACCAGAGAAGGTCTTTAATTAACTTTGAGTGGAATGGAAATCAGAAAAATCTTAGGATCGATTCAACTGAGTAGATAAACGTCTTAGAATATCTTCAACAGGAATAAGAATCAAAGAGATCTTAGTGTCAATCTGACTGAACCAAAGAAGGTATTTAATAAACTTTGACTGGAATAGAAACTAGAAGAATCTTGGGATCGATTCAATTGAACCAGACAAAAGTTTTGGAATATCTTCAAGTGGAATAAGAATTAGAGAGATCTTAGTGTCGATCTGACTGAACCAGAGAAGGTATTTAATTAACTTTGATTGGAATGGAAATCAGAAGAATCTTAGGATCGATTCAAATGAACCAGACAAAAGTCTTGGAATATCTTCAACGGGAATAAGAATCAGAGAGATCTTAGTTTCGATCTTACTGAACCAGAGAAGGTCTTTAATTAACTTTTACTGGAATGGAAATCGCAAGAATCTTCAGATCTATTAACCTGAACCAGAAAAAAGTCTAGGAATATCTTCAACTAGATTAAGAATCAAAGTGATCTTAGTGTCGATCTGACTGAACCAGAGAAGGTCTTTAATTAACTTTGACTGGAATGGAAATAAGAAGAATCTTAGGATATATTCAACTGAAACACACAAAAGTCTTGGAATATCTTCAACTGGAATAAGAATCAGAGAGATCTTAGTGTTGATCTGACTGAACCAGAGAAGGTCTTTAATTCATTTTGATTGGAATGGAAATCAGAAGAATCTTAGGATCGATTCGACTGAACCAGACAAAAGTCTTGTAATATCTTCAACTTGAATAAGAATCATAGAGATCTTGGTGTCGATCTGACTGAACCAGAGAAGGTCTTGAATTAACTTTTACTGGAATGAAAATCAGAAGAATCTAAAGATAGATTCAACTGAACAAGACAAAAGTCTTGGAGTATCTTCAACTGGAATAGGAATCAGAGAGGCCTTATTGTCGATCTGACTGAACCAGAGAAGGTCTTTAATTAACTTTGAGTGGAATGGAAATCAGAAAAATATTAGGATCGATTCTACTGAGTAGACAAAAGTCCATGAATATCTTCAACTGGAATAAGAATCAGAGAGATCTTAGTGTCGATCTGACTGAACCAGAGAAGGTCTTTAATTATCTTTGACTGGAATGGAAACTAGAAGAATCTTAGGATCAATTCAATTGAACCAGGCACAAGTTTTGGAATATCTTACACTGGAATAAGAATCAGAGAGATCTTATTGTCGATCTGACTGAACTAGAGAAGGTCTTTAATTAACTTTGACAGGAATGGAAATTAGAAGAATCTTAGGATCAATTCAACTGACCCACACAAAAGTCTTGGAATATCTTCAACTGGAATAAGAATCAGAGAGATCTTAGTGTTGATCTGATTGAACTAGAGAAGGTCTTTAATTATCTTTGATTGGAATGGAAATCAGAAGAATCTTAGGATCGATTCGACTGAACTAGACAAAAGTCTTGTAATATCTTCAACTGGAATAAGAATCAGAGAGATCTTGGTGTCGATCTGACTGAGCCAGAGAAGGTCTTGAATTTTCTTTTACTGGAATGGAAATCAGAAGAATCTAAATATCGATTCAACTGAACCAGACAAAAGTCTTGGAGTATCTTCAACTGGAATAGGAATTAGAGAGGTCTTTGTATCGATCTGACTGAACCAGAGAAGGTCTTTAATTAACTTTGAGTGGAATGGAAATTAGAAAAATCTTAGGATCGATTCAACTGAGTAGACAAAAGTACATGAATATCTTCAGCTGGAATAGGAATCTGTGAGATCTTAGTGTCGATCTGAATGAAATAGAGAAGATCTTTAATTATCTTTGAATGGAATGGAAACCAAAAGAATCTTAGGATTAATTCAATTGAACCAGGCACAAGTTTTGGAATATCTTCAACTGGAATAAGAATCAGAGAGATCTTAGTGTCGATCTGACTGAATCAGAGAAGGTCTTTAATTTACTTTGACTGGAATGGAAATTTGAAGAATCTTAGGATCAGTTCAACTGAACCACACAAAAGTCTTGGAATATCTTCAACTGGAATAAGAATCAGAGAGATCTTAGTGTTGATCTGACTGAACCAGAGAAGGTCTTTAATTATCTTTGATTGGAATTGAAATCAGAAGAATCTTAGGATCGATTCGACTGAACCAGACAAAAGTCTTGTAATATATTCAACTGGAATAAGAATCAGAGAGATCTTAGTGTCGATCTGACAGAGCCAGAGAAGGTCTTGAATTTTCTTTTACTGGAGTGGAAATCAGAAGAATCTAAAGATCGATTCAACTGAACCAAACAAAAGTCTTGGAATATCTTCAACTGGAATAGGAATCTGAGAGATCTTAGTGAAGTAGTGAAAAACACAAGAAGGGGGGGTTGAATTGTAAAACTGAAATCTAATGCAATGAACAAGATATTTTTATCCTGGTTTGTTTGATCTCAAACTACTCCAGTCCACCCGTCAAGGTGATTTCGCCTCTCTCCAACGAGGTCTTAATCCACTATATTCAACTGAATATTACAGACTGCTTTAACAACTGCTAAAGCCTTCTTGATCCAAACCACAACCCGGTTTGTCAAGGAAACATTTTCTTACAAAGAGATAAAACTAAGTGGGTGAATGTTTTCTACAAAACTGTATCACAACTGTTATGTATACACAACTTAAAGCTTAGAAACTAGAATGCTAAACAATGAAAGAATATCAGAATGTGTAGTGTTTAGCAAAACTGAGAGAAGGAAGATTTTGATCAGCTTTTATGCGTGTAGATATTTGGAGAGCATTAGCCATTTCAATCTTCAAAGTCTTGTTTATATAGCACTAAGATGTTGAACGTTGGATGCAATATTCTTGATTCAATGCTAATAACAAACTTTCCTTATCGAGCAGATCTTGTCTGGAATGAGGCGGTTGGTTATAATTTGCTTTCAATGCACAGTACCGTTGCTTACTTAATGCAAGTTCTGGCTTGGCTCATTCTGACTCTGCTTTGCTGCTGATGAACTGTTGTGTTTCTTTATCAGAGTGTTGAGCGCAGTCTTGTTCATCAGGCTTCAGCATATACGTGAGTTGATCATCTGATTCTGACATTCTGATATGGCAACTTCTGATGCTGGTGTCAAGAACCAAATTCTGATGCTGATTAGATGTGATCTTGCTTATATCAATCAGAGTATCTGCAAGTCAGAACATAGTAATTTTAGGCAGTAGATAGTTCATTCATGAATCTTATAAATAATGTATCTTTTCACTTTGTTATCATCAAAACTTAAAT
The DNA here is from genome assembly GCA_948472305.1 of Vicia faba. Classification (NCBI taxonomy): domain Eukaryota; kingdom Viridiplantae; phylum Streptophyta; class Magnoliopsida; order Fabales; family Fabaceae; genus Vicia; species Vicia faba. The sequence goes on along the minus strand of OX451737.1, from coordinate 1,335,126,256 downwards.
ATAGGGTAGTAGACTCAAACTTTGTTCTAACAATCTCCCCCTTTTTGATGATGACAAAAACTAGATATTTTTAAATGAAAATAACGTGAAAAGGTATCAGAAAGATGCATCAGAGTAAGAGGTAAAAAGATAAGAAGTAGAAAGATATCAGAGTTGAGAGATGCTCCCCCTGAGTTTATTACTTCCCTTTGATTACAAGTGTTCTTCAGGATCAGATCTTTTTGCCTTTCTTTGAACATCATAGTATCAGAGTCTTTGACTATCAGAAGCTTTAGATCAGCATGTCAGAGCAGAGCTTCAGAGCTTTTCTTGTCAGAGCTTTGCTTTGGATCAGAGTATCAGAGCGGATCAGAGCTTCATAGTGATCAGAGTTTCTAGTCTTCAGAGTGTCCAGGAGCTTCCTTGTACCTGTAGACTTTAAGCAAAATAGAAAAAACTTTCAAGTAATAGAGTTAGAATGTTTGAGAATTTCTGTCTAGTTAGCCGTTATTGTTTAAAATATCATTCTTGTTCTCCCCCTTTTTGTCAGCAATCAAAAAGTGTAAGTGATGTGCTAAAACAATTAAGATCAGAAAAACCTGTCATATTGAAAGGTTCAGAATCAAAACATGAAAATAGTACAAAACATATTCAAACAGTACATCAGAAAATCAAAGAAAACATGAAAAAAGGACATGAATGAAAAAAGACTAAGGTTGAAGAGGAAAGCGTGTGAACAGGTTCTCCAGCATGGCTTTGATCTGATCAGCAGTCTCATTCTGCTTGTGCACCATGCTGACAACAGTGTCAATCTTGCTATCCTGCACATCCATTCTTTCTTTCATCTTCTGGTCGTTTTCATCCATCCTCTGTTGCAGACGCATGTCATTCAGCTTTAGTTCTTCCAGAGTCTTCCTGTCCAAGGCAGCTTGAGAAGAATCAGAAGTAGGAAGCTTCTGAGAGCTTTCAGCAACATCTTCTGCTTGACTTTCTTCAGCTTGAATGGTCTTGTCTTCTTCTGGTTGCACCTTTGAAGCTTGTTGTTTCTCAGACCAAGGTTCACTATCCAGAGGGAGCACGTCTTCTTTCAGAAGCTGACTTCCAACTTCATTCAGAAGCTTGCTGAAATTCTGCTGTGCCTGCTCATAGTTGATATCCTGCAACTTGAGGGCTTCAGCACGTACCCAAAGTCTGAATTGTGACCAGAGCTGATCAGAAGCAGTTGGGTCAATCATTCCAGGACAGACTTGCTTCAAAGAAGCAATCCATTGTTGCACACCTGTTTCAAAATTCATAATACCAGAGCCAACATATGGTTGTTTTGGTTTAGGGATGGCTATTTTATGTTTCATATCAGCAAGACGGTCAAGACTGGTTAAGTCTATGAAAGTCCTGCTGGGGTTTTCGGAGGTTTTCTGGGCAGCAGTTTGTTTTGGAGAGGGAGTTTCAGAATCAGAAATTATGATTGGACTGGGGGGTGTTTTGGGAGTATTTGGTGGTGTAGATTCTGATGAGGATGGCAATTGTGCCAAGGTGATAGTTGTTCCACCTGGCAGCTGGATTGCCAAAGGTGATGGTTGAGGTGAATGAGGTTCAGATGGTTGAGGAGAAGGATTTTCAGAGTGATGAAACTCTGGTTGAGGTGATGGTGGATTAATTTCTGGTTGAGGAGAGGGAGATGGAATTGCTGGTTGAGGAGAAGGGACAATTTGTGGTTCAGAGTTTGGTTGATCAGAAGTGTGTTGATCAATGTCAGACAACACTTTGTCAATTGCTGATGTTGTTGAGATTGTTGGTTTGGGATGTTTGGTTCTGGGTCTTCTGAGTTTTAATGCCTCAGAAGGGTCATCTTCTGGTACAGTTTCATCTATGGTAGGGATGGGGATTGAGATTCTATGAGAGGTTTGAGGAGGAATAGATGCTGGAATAGTAGAAGAATTTAAAACAGAAGCAGCAGATAAATTACCTCTTTTCTTGGGTGTCTGCTGGGATGATCCTTCTGATGGTGCCTTCCTCTTCTTCGTCTTCTTCAGAGTCACTTCTTGCTGAGGTTGATGCAGAGCTTTGATAATCAGATTTGGATCTGTACCATCTGCCTTGCATGCATCCAAGTACCTGAGAACCACCTCTGGTTTGGATTCTATCTCAGAGAATAAAGGAAAGTCACTCAGAGGAACTCTTCTGCTGGTGATATCAGCAATAGGAGTAGCTCTGGGTTCCTTCTGGATATTTTCTATCAGCTTCATTTTCTTCAAGTTCTTTGCGTTCAGAGGTTTCCCAACTGTTGGTTCAATGGTGCTTAGCTCTTGAGCTTCTATCAGATGCTCTATCAGCCTATTCTCTGTCAGAATATCTGATATCAACCTTCCAAAGGGTATCCAATCCCTCTTGGTTCTTTCTTCTTCCCTGGTTTCCTTCACACTTGTTCTGAGGTGGTTGAATAGAAAATGAGCCAGATTGATTTTTACCTTCTGATCAATAAAGTAGATCAGAAACTGTTGATCCACATTTATGTAATCAGGTGAACTGGTTGGTTTCCTATGGTTGAAGCACCCCAGAATTATCTTCGCCCAAACTCTGTAATGATCCTTCAGATCTTTGATCTTGCTGCTGGGCACCCCATGAGTGAAAATCCTTGCAGCTATCACGCCCACATCAGCACATCTTTCAACCATGTCCACACAACGGACGCCACCGCCACTATAACCGATTAGCCTTGCAATGTGATCCTCAGTGATCACAATCTTCTTCCCCATAACAAAGGAGGTGACTAGATGCGTTGAAGCCTTGGCGTGAATCCAGAATTCCTTGACTAGCATAGGGAATGTTGGTCCAACCAACCTGTCAAAATACCTTTCCCACTTCAGTGCCCTAACTTCTTCAGTTAGGTCAAAACCGTTCTCCTTCAAGCTTGCAAAATCAATGATTAATTCAGAAAGCACTTCAAGATTCTTCACAGGAGTGAGGAGTGTTCGGAATGTCACTTGATACTGCTCAGATGATGCTTTCTTCTAAGGACCTGCAGAAGCACTGCTGGAGGTTGCCATGTTCACACTAAAAAGATTTTGAGAAGAAACTGAGGAAAAAGGGTTTTGCAAGAGATGAACACAGAAATATGCAGAGAATGCTTGAGTATTAGTGAGAAAACGTAAAGAATGAGAATGAGAGATTAATGTGTTTAAATAGAGTTTCAAAATATTTTGAAAAGATAAACGTTTTTAAGAAAGAGAAAAATCATGATTGCATTTTAAAAGCATGATTACTTTTCATTAAATGCTTGCTGATTTTGGGGTATTTGAGAAAGATACTTAAAAACGGTTACCAGACATGTGTCTCAATGCACCCAATCAGCGCTTTGCCTTCTCAGAAGCGTGCACGCGTTCTGCTTCAGAGATATGCTGATGATTGGATGACACTTGTTTGATGTAGTGATCAGCACGTCTGTCTTTGAGCTTAGACTCTCAGATCTTTAGACTTGCATCTGATACAATCTGCATGTTCTATCTTTCTGAAAGAAGATTGATCAGAAGTTCACAGTAAAACAATTACATTCTTAAGGTAAATATATGGAATTAAAACATTTTCACTCTGGACAAACTTTCATGCTGAGATGTTTCAGAATGAAATTAAACCTATCTTCTGAAAGGGGTTTAGTAAAGATATCAGCCCATTGATGGTCTGTATCTATAAATTTTAAGTTCAAAATACCTTTCTGAATATAGTCCCTAATGAAATGATGTTTTATTTCTATATGCTTAGCTCTAGAATGTAAAATGGGATTCTTACTTAAGCAAATAGCAGAAGTATTATCACAGAGTATAGGAATTTTACTCTCAAAAATCTGGAAGTCTTCAAGCTGACTTTTCATCCAGAGCATTTGTGTGCTACATCCTGCTGCTGCTATGTACTCAGCTTCTGCTGTTGATAGTGCAATTGTTGGTTGCCTTTTGCTGGACCAAGAGATAAGATTTTCTCCCAGAAACTGGCAGCTTCCAGAAGTACTTTTTCGTTCTACTCTGTCTCCAGCAAAATCAGCATCGCAGTAGCCTACTAAGCTGTAATCACTAGATTTTCTATAAAACAAACCCAGATTAGTAGTACCTTTCAGATACTTGAAAATTCGCTTAACAGCTGTTAAGTGAGATTCTCTAGGATCTGATTGGAATCTAGCACAGATACAAACACTGAATAATATGTCAGGTCTTGAAGCAGTCAGATAGAGGAGAGAACCAATCATACCTCTGTAGACTTTCTGTTCTACATTTTTGCTTACCTCTTCTCTTTCCAGAATGCACGTGGGATGAATTGGAATCTTTGATGGCTTACATTCTGAGAGGTCAAATTTCTTCAGAAGATCTCTGATGTATTTGCTCTGATGAATGTAAGTTCCCTCTGGAGTTTGATTGATCTGAATTCCTAGAAAGAATTTCAGTTCCCCCATGAGGCTCATCTCAAATTCTGCCTGCATACACTTAGCAAATTTTCTTCCAAGAGAAGGATTAGTAGAACCAAAAATAATATCATCAACATAAATTTGACAGACTAAGATGTCATTCTTAACTGATTTACAGAATAGAGTAGTGTCCACTTTCCCTCTGGTGAATTCATTTTCTAACAGAAAGTTACTTAGCCTTTCATACCAAGCTCTGGGAGCTTGTTTCAGACCATATAGTGACTTCTTTAGTTTGAAAACATGTTCTGGATGTTTTGTATTTTCAAAACCAGGGGGTTGGTGTACATAAACTTCTTCTTCTATATAACCATTTAAGAATGCACTTTTGACATCCATCTGATACAGAGTGATGCCTCTATTAACAGCAAATGAAATTAAAAGTATGATAGATTCTAACCTGGCGACTGGGGCAAAGGTTTCTGTATAGTCTATCCCCTCTTGCTGACTATAACCTTATGCAACCAGTCGTGCCTTGTTTCTGATGACTTCACCTTGTTCATTTAACTTGTTTCTGAACACCCATCTTGTTCCAATGACGTTGAATCCTTTTGGTCTGGGAACGAGATCCCATACGTCATTTCTGGAGAATTGATTCAGCTCTTCTTGCATTGCCAGAATCCAGTCATTATCCAGAAGTGCTTCATCAATAGAAGAAGGTTCAATCAGAGACACAAGTCCCATAAGAGTTTCTTCAGAGTTTCTGAAGCTTGCTCTTGTTCTGATTGGATTTTCCTTTCTTCCTAAGATAGTCTCTTCTGGGTGATCCAAGCTGCTTCTGGGTAATCTCTTCTGAGGTTGATCAGCAGCTGTTGTAGGATTGCTAGCAGTGCTCCTTTCAGACGTTGAAGGAATGTCTGTGTTGAGAGCTTCTGATGACTTGTCTTCAGAACCTGTAAATTCAATTTCCATACCTGCAAAAACTTCATTCTGCTTTGACTTCTCAGAGTCAAGCTTATCATCAAAACGAACACTGATTGATTCTTCCACAATCTGTGTTTCTGTATTGTATACTCTGTACCCTCTTGAGCGTTCAGAGTATCCTAACATAATACACTTCTGTGCTTTAGAGTCAAACTTGTTCAAATAATTCTTTGTATTTAATATAAGGCAAGTACATCCAAATGGATGAAAATATGAAATGTTGGGCTTTCTGTTCTTCCACAATTCATATGGAGTCTTTTCCAGAATAGGTCTTATTGAGATTCTATTCTGAATGTAGCACGCTGTGTTTATTGCTTCTGCCCATAAGGTCTTAGCAACGTTTGTCTCATTGATCATGGTTCTGGCCATTTCTTGCAATGTTCTGTTCTTTCGTTCTACAACTCCATTTTGTTGGGGAGTTCTAGGACAAGAGAAATCATGCAGAATGCCTCTGTCATTAAAGAATGACTCAAAATCTTTGTTTTCAAATTCTCCACCATGATCACTTCTGACTTTAACGATTCTAAGATCCTTTTCATTCTGAACTTGGTTACAGAAGGTAACAAACACAGAGTGTGACTCGTCCTTGTGTCTTAAGAACTTTACCCATGTCCATCTGCTATAGTCATCTACGATTACTAACCCATACTTCTTGCCACTGACTGAAGTAGTTTTAACTGGTCCAAATAAGTCAATGTGCAGAAGTTCTAATGGCTTAGAGGTAGAAACAACATTTTTGGATTTAAAAGAAGGTTTTGCAAATTTTCCTTTCTGACATGCTTCACACAGAGCATCTGAATTGAACTTCAAATTAGGAAGTCCTCTGACCAGATTGAGTCTGTTAATCTGAGATATTCTTCTCATACTAACATGCCCCAATCTTCTGTGCCAGATCCACTGCTCGTTGTTAACAGACAGAAGACATTTTACATTCTGACTCTTTAGTTCAGAAAGTTTGATTTTGTAAATGTTTTTTTTCCTCTTACCATTAAACAGGATAGTCCCATCTTTCTGACTAACAGCTTTACATGATTTTTGATTAAAGATTATATCATAACCGTTATCACTTAATTGACTTATGGATAACAGATTATGCATCAATCCATCTACTAGCAGAACATTATTAATAGAGGGAAGATTTCCATTACCTACAGTTCCAGAGCCAATTATCTTTCCCCTCTGATTGCCTCCAAAGCCAACATGGCCTCCAGGCTTAAGTTCCAGGCTTTGGAACATATGCCTTCTTCCCGTCATGTGTTGTGAGCAGCCAGATTCCAGGTACCATGACTGGTGTTTCTGACTTGCTGCTAAAGATATCTGCAACATGTATTATTTTATCCTTAGGTACCCAGATTTTCTTGGGTCCTGATTTGTTAGTTTTACCAAAACTCTGGTTGAATTTTGGTTTCACAGAGTGCTTACTTCTAGTGTATTTAATATCATGTGTGTGACCATATACAAAATGTGAATTCAGAGGAGTGTGTTTAATGGTTAAGTCCATGACATTCTTTGGTGTAGGAACCTTACCTTGGTATCCTATTCCTTTCCTGCCGTTTCTGCTAACTCTATAGATCATTGAAGCCATTTTGCTTCTATCTATGCTTTTAGCTAGGAACCTCTGGAAATTGTGATCATACTCCTTGATGATCTCATCAGCGTTGCTGGGAGTTTCAGAAATTGGTTCCTTCTGAGAGTTTTGTAAAGTGTTTTCTAATTTTGAAATCTTATTTCTCAGCTCAGAATTTTCCAATTTGAGACTCTCAGTCTTATTAGAGTCAGATTCAAGATTCCTTTTCAGGTCTCTGAATTTAGCTCTAATTTGCTGATAACGTTCCAGAATCTCATTAAGGCTTTCAGCAAGTTCAGCCTTTGTAAAGTTAACAGCAAAGTTAGGAAATACCTCTTCAGTATCTGATTCTGAGTCTGATTCAGAAGCTTCACTATCTTCTGAGATGTTAGCCATGAGAGCTATGTTTGCCCTCTCATCATCTGATTCTGAGTCAGCTTCAGACGAGTCAGAGTCATCCCATGTGGCCATGAGACTTTTCTTCTTCTCTCTTCCAAACTTCTTTTTGGGCTTTTCCCTATGAAGCTTTGGGCAGTCACTCTTATAGTGTCCTTGCTCATTGCACTCATAGCAGATGATGTCCTTGGTGTTTGGCTTTTTGCTACTGGAGGAGCCTTCAGATCTTCTGTATCCAGAGGAAGAATCTGTCCTTCTGTATCTGGAAGAAGACTCGTTCTGATCAGATCTTCTGGGATTCCTGAACTTCCTTTGTCTTTGCTTCCACAGTTGATTTACTCTTCTGGAGAGGAGAGAGAGTTCGTCTTCTTCTGATGAGGATCCATCAGATGTTTCTTCAACTGCCTGCAAAACTTTAGACTCAAATTTTTTGTTAGATTTTAATGCTAAAGGCTTACCTTGCTTCTGAGGCTCATCAGCTTCTAGCTCTATCTCATGACTTCTGAGGGAGCTGATAAGTTCCTCCAGAGTGATTTTGTTGAGATCTTTAGCTAGCTCCAGAGCTGTAACCATTGGTCTCCACTGCTTGGGTAAACTTCTGATGATTTTCTTGACATGGTCAGCAGTAGAGTATCCTTTGTCCAGAACTTTGAGACCAGCTACCAGAATCTGGAATCTAGAGAACATGGTTTCAATGGATTCAGATTCTTCCATTTTGAACGCCTCATACTTCTGAATGAGCGCCAGAGCTTTTGTTTCTTTGACCTGAACGTTTCCCTCATGCGTCATTCTGAGTGAGTCAAAAATATTCTTTGTTGTGTCTCTGTTGGAGATCTTTTCATACTCAGTATAGGAGATGGCGCTGAGGAGGATGGTTCTGGCCTTGTGGTGATTCTTGAAGTCACGCTTTTGTTGATCAGACATTGTTTTTCTATCAATCTTCTGACCGCTTGCATTCACAGGGTGCGTGTATCCATCTGTCACCATATCCCACAGATCAGCATCATGTGCCAGAAAGAAGCTTTCAATTCTGTCTTTCCAGTAATCAAAGTTTTCTCCATCAAAGACTGGAGGTTTGCCGCTGAATCTGTCTCTGTCCTCATTGTTGTCATTGCTGATGTGAGAATTGTTTCCTGCCATTGTGTTTTTCTGACGCTGGATCTTGTACTGACACGGTTAAGTGTTTTAGCTCAGAACCAGGCGCTCTGATGCCAATTGAAGTAGTGAAAAACACAAGAAGGGGGGGTTGAATTGTAAAACTGAAATCTAATGCAATGAACAAGATATTTTTATCCTGGTTCGTTTGATCTCAATCTACTCCAGTCCACCCGTCAAGGTGATTTCGCCTCTCTCCAACGAGGTCTTAATCCACTATATTCAACTGAATATTACAGACTGCTTTAACAACTACTAAAGCCTTCTTGATCCAAATCACAACCCGGTTTGTCAAGGAAACACTTTCTTACAAAGAGATAAAACTAAGTGTGTGAATGTTTTCTACAAAACTGTATCACAACTGTGATGTATACACAACTTAAAGCTTAGAAACTAGAATGCTAAACAATGATAGAATATCAGAATGTGTAGTGTTTAGCAAAACTGAGAGAAGGAAGATTTTGATCAGCTTTTATGCGTGTAGAGATTTGGAGAGCATTAGCCATTTCAATCTTCAAAGTCTTGTTTATATAGCACTGAGATGTTGAACGTTGGATGCAATATTCTTGATTCAATGCTAATAACAAACTTTCCTTATCGAGCAGATCTTGTCTGGAATGAGGCCGTTGGTATTAATTTGCTTTCAATGCACAGTACCGTTGCTTACTTAATGCAAGTTCTGGCTTGGCTCATTCTGACTCTGCTTTGCTGCTGATGAACTATTGTGTTTCTTTATCAGAGTGTTGAGCGCAGTCTTGTTCATCAGGCTTCAGCATTTCCGTGAGTTGATCATCTGATTCTGACATTCTGATATGGCAACTTCTGATGCTGGTGTCAAGAACCAAATTCTGATGCTGATTAGATGTGATCTTGCTTATATCAATCAGAGTATCTGCAAGTCAGAACATAGTAATTTTAGGCAGTAGATAGTTCATTCATGAATCTTATAAATAATGTATCTTTTCACTTTGTTATCATCAAAACTTAAATATAGGGTAGTAGACTCAAACTTTGTTCTAACACTTAGTGTCGATCTGACTGAACCAGAGAAGGTCTTTAATTAACTTTGAGTGGAATTGAAATCAGAAAAATCTTAGGATCGATTCAACTGACCAGACAAAAGTCTTGGAATATCTTCAACTGGAATAAGAATCAGAGAGATCTTAGTGTCGATCTGACCGAACCAGAGAAGGTCTTTAATTAACTTTGAGTGGAATGGAAATCAGAAAAATCTTAGGATCGATTCAACTGAGCAAACAAAAGTCTTGGAATATCTTCAACTGTTATAAGAATCAAAGAGATCTTAGTGTCAATATGACTGAACCAGAGAAGGTATTTAATAAACTTTGACTGGAATAGAAACTATAAGAATCTTGGGATCGATTCAACTGAACCAGACAAAAGTTTTGGAATATCATCAATTGGAATAAGAATTAGAGAGATCTTAGTGTCGATCTGACTGAACTAGAGAAGGTCTTTAATTAACTTTGATTGGAATGAAAATCAGAAGAATCTTAGGATCGATTCAACTGAACCAGACAAAAGTCTTGGAATATCTTCAACTGGAATAAGAATCAGAGAGATCTTAGTGTCGATCTTACTGAACCAGAGAAGGTCTTTAATTAACTTTTACTGGAATGGAAATCGCAAGAATCTTCAGATTGATTAACCTGAACCAGAAAAAAGTCTTGGAATATCTTCAACTGGAATAAGAATCAAAGTGATCTTAGTGTCGACCTGACTGAACCAGAGAAGGTCTTTAATTAAATTTGACTGGAATGGAAATCGGAAGAATCTTAGGATCGATTCAACTGAACCTAACAAAAGTCTTGTAATATCTTCAACTGGAATAAGAATCAGAGAGATCTTAGTGTCGATCTGACTGAACCAGAGAAGGTCTTGAATTAACTTTCACTGGAATGGAAATAAGAAGAATCTAAAGAGCGATTCAACTGAACCAGACAAAAGTCTTGGAATACCTTCAACTGGAATAGGAATCAGAGAGATCTTAGTGTCGATCTGACTGAACCTGAGAAGGTCTTTAATTAACTTTAAGTGGAATAGAAATCAGAAGAATCTTAGGATCGATTCAACTGACCAGACAAAAGTCTTGGAATATCTTCAACTAGAAAAGGAATCAGAGAGATCTTAGTGTCAATCTGACTGAACCAGAGGAAAATATTGAATTAACTTTGACTGGATAAGAATCTGAAAAATCTTTGGATAAATTTAACTGAACCAGACAAAAGTCTTGGAATATCTTCAATTGGAATAGGAATCAGAGTGATCTTAGTGTCGATCTGATTGAACCAGAGAAGGTCTTGAATTAAATTTGACTGGAATGGAAATCAGAAGAATCTTAGGATTGATTCAACTGAACCAGACAAAAGTCTTGGGTAATATTTAACTGGAATAGGAATCAGAGAGATCTTAATATCGATCTAATTGAACCAGAGGAAAATTTTGAATTAACTTTGACTGGATAAGAATCAGAAAAATATTAGGATCGATTTAACTAAACCAGACAAAAGTCTTGGAATATCTTCAATTGGAATAGGAATCAGAGAGATCTTAGTGTCGATCTGACTGAACTAGAGAAGATCTTCTGAGAATGTCATTATGAGGAAGATGCTGAAATAGCATTTCGTTATACGTATCTTTTGAGAAGACTACCATGTCACATAAGTAGTCAACGATGTTTGTTGATTTGATCTTTCCAGAAAAACGCAAAGAGTTAGTCATATGCAATGTCATGATGTATGAAAGGCTGTGTGGTGATGTTCTCAAAATAAATGAGATTATGCTGTATGTAATGTGTATGTGCATGCCATAATGTATGAATATGGAATGTTATTGTGATGTTTCTTAGTCTGGGAAAGTAAATCCCGGAATGCTGCTGAAGAGTATAAGGAGGCTGAATCCTTTGTTTCCACTTGGGATGATGAATGGATATAATTTTCCAGGGATTTCCTCTTTCTGTTTGAGGATGTTCTACCGGGGATTAACTATACTTGAGAATAACTTTGTGGAGGGAGGATGCTTTGTTAGAATATTTTGCCGATATATAGAAATAAACTCTGTTGGGGAATGAGCTTCCGCAGTCTGAGAAATAAAATCTACCGGGGAGGAGGTTTTATAAATTGTTTGCAATTATAAATCTCGGCGGAGAAACACAGATTTCAGCTCTTGACTCGAGGAAGTAATTCCTTCTTGGGGAAGGAGAGATCAAAATTTCGGTGGTTTCTACTGTGTGGGGAACATAGACGTCACGGGGTCATATGTAACGGCGACTTTGTTTCAAACTGTCCCTGCCTCTGTACCATGCTGGAAAGAGTAACTATCGGGACTGTAAATTGTTTTGTAGACTTTGCCATGTTTCTTAAAGTCATTAATAATTGTCTTTCTGTTTCTCATGCAAGTATTTGTGAATAGAAATCATATTCAAATGCATATGTCAAGAATAAGTCATTGGACATTTTTGCAAAACAAAACAGAAAAAGAAAAAACAAATAGTTTTTGTACTTTCAAAGAAATGATTTGTATTGATTTCTGAAGTTTGTCTATAATAGTCATTTTGTACAAAGAGATTGGCGTCCTAGTAGGAGAACACCACCGTGAGAGTGAAAACTATACAAAATAGTGTACAAAGAGAAGAAAATAGCTATGTGTAATAATCCCATTGAGTTTCAAATCTACTATTGCCCCTATGTCTTCGAGCATCTCATCACTTTGCTACTTGTCTGAAGCTGACTGGATTGATCGACACCGTCTGAGCTTGATAGTTGATACTAAAGTTTTGTCACAAGGTGACCCAATGGGACATAGTTGTACGCTTCAAATCCCTAACTTATTCTTGGACCTCCCTTTTGGTTTTTCAGTCCACCAGGATACCTTTTTTTTTCCAAGCCGCCTTTTCAAGTTTTCGACTTTATGGGTGTACAGATTTTTTTGTATTCATCCCTGATTTTTGCCCAAACCCTTTTGGTTCGCCGGAATGCCCTTATTTTTGCCTAGGACAGTCAACCTAGCGGGTCTTTATTTATGCATAGTATCTTTTCACTATGTCCGCATTAGCAGGGTGAAGAAGGTCGTCACCATCCATAGTGGTTAGAATCATGGCTCCACCGGAAAATATGCTTTTGATCACAAATGTCCCTTCGTACGTGGGAGTCCATTTTCCCTTGGGATCACCTTATGGAAGTATAATGCGCTTGACTACTAGATCACCCACTTGATACACTTGACGTCTGACCTTTTGTTGAAATCCTTGATCATCCGTTTTTGATACATTTAACCCTGATAGACAGCAGTAAGCCTTTTCTCATCAATCAGATTCAGTTGATCAAGTCGAGTCTGGATCCAATCGTCTTTGTTCAAACCCGCGTCCTTCATGATCCTCAAAGAAGGGATCTAAACATCAATAGGTAGGACAACCTCCATAACATATACCAGAGAATAAGGTGTTGCCCCTGTTGATGTACGCGCTGAGGTGAGGTAACCATGAAGAGCAAATGGTAACACCTCATGCCAGTCTTTATATGTCACTGTCATCTTCTGTATGATTTTCTTGATGTTCTTGTTTGCAGCCTCCTCAGTGCCATTCATCTTTGGTCGGTAAGGGTAAGAATAATGATGCTGGATCTTGAATTGTTTATAGAGTTCGGTGATCATTGTATTATTGAGATTTGTACCATTCTCAGTAATGATTCTCTCTGGCACACCATACCGACAAATCAGGTTATGCTTGATAAACCATGCCACAACATTCTTGGTAATGGTAGCAAAAGAGCCATCATCAACCCACTTCATGAAGTAATCAATAGCCACTAGGATGAAGCGATTCCCATTAGAAGCGGTAGGTCTAATCTCTCCGATCATGTTAATGCCCCACATTGCAAAGGGCCAGGGAGCCGTCAAGACGTTCAAGGGAATCTGAGGTACATGCACTTTATCAGCATAGATCTGGCATTTGTGACAAGTTCGAGAATGCTGATAACAATCTGCTTCCATAGTGGACCAATAGTATCCTATTCGTAGGATCTTTTTAGCCATGGTGTGTCCACTAGAGTGGGTACCAAAGGTACCTTTGTGTAAATCTTCCATAATCCTCTCTACTTAGTTCTTGTCTACACACCGAAGTAAAGTAGAATCATGATTGTGCTTGTAGAGGATTCTATTATTGAGGAAGAACTTTGCGGAGAACCTTCTCAGAAACGTCTTATCATTCACAAACTCCCCCTCAGAATACTCTTGAGCCTCAAGATACCTTTTCACTTCATGGAACCAAGGTTTTTATGCTACCTCTTCAGTGTCGATCTCATAGCAGTATGCTGGTTCATCCAACCTCTCAATAGTGATCCGAGGAGCCTCGTTGTCCCACATGACCTTGAACATAGATGACATAGTGGCTAGCGCGTCCACTAACTGGTTCTCTTCTCATGGAAAATGTTCAAAGGTGACCTCTTCAAAGTGTGGAAGCAATGTCAGCACATGTTCTTTGTAAGGGATGAGATTAGGACGCTTCGTGTCCCACTCCCCTTTGATTTGACTTACTACCAAGGCTGAATCCCCAAAAATGCTCAAGAACTTGATCCTTAGGTCAATAGCAGCTTTGAGACCCATAATTCATGCTTCATACTCCGCCATATTGTTGGTACAGTTGAAACATAATCTAGCCATGAAAGGAGTATGACAGCCTTCGGGAGATACGATTACAACACTGATGCCATTGCCGAGTGCGTTGGAGGCCCCATCAAAAACCATAGTCCATCAGGATCCTTCCTCGGGTCCTTCATCCAGTCCAGGTTCTTCATAGTAAGTTACTAACATAATGTTCTCATCTGGGAATTCAAAGTTCATGCATTGGTAGTCATCCACAACCTGATGTCCAAATGATTAGCTAGTACACTTCCCTTAATTGCGTTCTAGGTCGTGTATTAGATATCATATTAGGTCAAGATCATTTTCCATCTTTCTATTCTTCCGGAGATAGAGCGGGCTTCTCGAAGATGTACTTGATTGGATTCATCTTAGATATCAACAAAGTAGTGTGGGTCAACATATACTGTCTCAGTCGGCGAGCATCCCATGCCAAAGTGCAACAAGTTTTCTCGAGTAGTGAGTATCTTGTCTCACAGTCGATAAACTTTTTGCTAAGGCAGTATATTGCATGCTCTTTTTGACCGGACTCGTCATGCTGCCCCAGCACACATCCCATTAAATTATCTAACACTGTTAAGTACATTATCAAAGGTCTTCCCTCAATTGGAGGCATCCGAATTGGAGGCTCTTAAAGGTATTCCTTGATTCTCTCGAAGGAGGTCTTGCATTCGTCATTCCACTTTACCACTTGATCTTTCTTCAGGAGTTTGAAGACTGGCTCACAAGTAGCAGTTAAATGGGAAATGAACCTGGAAATGTGATTTAGGCATCCTAAGAAGCCTCTGACTTCCTTCTCAGTGCGAGGAGCCGACATATCTTGTATAGCCTTCACTTTTGCAGGGTCTACCTGAATGCCCTTGTCACTGACAATGAAACCTAGCAGGTTACCAAACCTTACTCCAAAGGTGCACTTGTTTGGATTTAACCTCAGCTTGTATGTCTTCAACCTATCAAACAGCTTTTGTAGATGATCAAGGTGCTCCTCCTCAGTTTGAGACCTGGCTATCATGTCATCAACATAGACCTCTATCTCATGGTGAATCATGTCATGAAACAGAGCTACCATAGCTCGCTAATAGGTTGCCCCAACTTTCTTCAACCCAAACGGCATCACTTTGTAATAGAAAGTGCCCCATTGTGTGACGAAGGTTATCTTCTCCATGTCTTTGGGTGCCATCTTGATCAGATTGTAACTAGAGAACCCGTACATGAAGGAAAAGATCTTGTGTTGCACGGTGTTGTCAACCAAAACGTTAATGTGGGGGAGCGGAAAGCCATCCTTGGGGCTTGCCCTGTTCAAATCTCGGTAGTCCATACACATTCGTACCTTGCCATCCTTTTTAGGCATCGGGACTATGTTAGCAACCCAGTATGGATAGGAGGTGACAACTAAGAACCCAGTGTTGAACTGCTTTATCACCTCTGCTTTAATTTTCTCTGACATTTCAGGGCGCATACGATGGACCTTCTGCTTTACCGGAGGGCGATCTTCTTTAGTTGGCAGACGATGTACCACGATATCTGTGTCTAGTCCTGGCATGTCTTCATATGACCAGAAAAAGATCTCGACATAATCATGCAACATTTGTATCAACCGCTGTTTGACACTAAGCTCCAAATTTTCACCTATCTTGACCTCTTTCTTGTCCTCTTCTTTTCCCAAATTCACTGTCTCAACTGGCTCTTCATGAGGCTGTATATCCCTCTCTTCCTTTTTTAATAATCTACCAAGTTCTCCAGGTACCTCACAATCTTCCTCACCTTTGTCCTCGGCTTGGTTGATCAAATTTTCAAAGTCATAGCCGGCAATAGCAGAACTGTTATCAATGGGATCTAGAGTGGATATGGATCTGCAGTTTGATACGTGAGTGTGTGTAAGATCATAGCTGTATAGAAAAAGTAAAAAAGCAGAAAAGAAAAACAGAGAGCGCAAAATTTGTATGCATAAACGTCCAATGCTTTATTAATGCCATATGAAATTGAAACATGATAACCCTCACAAATAAACCATTGTGCCCCGGGTAAGACACATGGCCATAAAGTTTATATTGTTCATTACATATCCAAAAAACAAGAAAGACAATTACTTCTGAATAAAAGTACTTGGTACAAAGTTCTTTGTCGTCCAGTTATTTGGTCCACCATTGGTAGTAGGGAAGATCCAGCTATCCACGTCATACTCGTTGTCAACATCTTCCGTGGAGGATATAACATCAATGGCATTGATTCCCGAGTCGTGCTTGGGCATGGGTGAAGTTATGACGTTAGGAGTCTCAGGGGGATAGAATTCAATCTCCTTTTCCTCGATCGGATCCTGCACCTTGTTCTTCAAAGCCCAGCAGTCGTTTGTGTCATGCCCCAAAGTCTTAGAATGGTAGGCGCATCGAGCATTTGGATTGTAGTGAGGAGACGCGATGTTGGAATTCTTAGGGGATTCTTTCAAAGTTACCAGGTTGGACTTTAATAATTATGGCAAAACTTGAGACAGAGTCATATTTATCCGGGTAAATTGTCTTACCGTCCTTTCTGTTCTAGGCTGATTATTCCTTTGTTGAGTAGGTGCAGGTTTATAGATCATAATAGCCCCTACCGCTGGACGGCATTCAGTTATGTCCTGATTTCTTTGGCTATAAGTGGCATTGATTTCCTTCTTCCTATAAAATGGATTCCTTACTGTACTGGAGGATGCATCCTTTTGAATCTTACCACTCCTAATTCCAACTTCCACCCTTTCTCCTATTAAAATCAATTCAGTGAAACCGGATGAGGAGCTTCCAATCAAGTGATTGAAAAATGGACCAGACAGGGTACCCAGAAACATATCCACTAGCTCCCTATCAGACAGGGGAGGCTAGACTCTTCCTGCTAAGTCCCTCCACTTCTGAGCATAGTCCTTAAAGCCCTTGCTCGAACCCGTAAACATACTTTGGATTTGTGTACAGGTGGGAGCAAGGTCTGCATTATACTGATAATGCTTATAGAAAGCAGCAGCCAGGTCTTCTCAATTTCGGATGTTGGCCCCTTCCAGCTGGTAGAACCATTCTAGTTGAGTTCCAGACAGACTATCTTGAAAGAAGAGGACCCATAAATCCTTGTCAGCAGTGTGAGGTTGGATCTTCCTCACATAAGATCGGAGGTGCGTCTTGGGACATGAAACCCCATCATAATTGGCGAACATCGGCACCTTGAACTTTTGCGGGATGACAACCCCAAAGACCAAACCCATCTCTTCAAAATCCAGACCTGGTACCTTCCGGACCTCCATTGCATTTAAACGATCCTCCAGTTGTTTATATTTTTCATCAGCGGGAGGATACTGCTCCTCATCATAGTCAGATTCATCATCGAATTCTTTTGGACTGGAGTCTTCCTCTCTTGTTTCCTCTTCTTGACTATTTCCTTCCTTTGACGAAGTTACCAGTTTAGAGGATTACTGCACTGGTCCTCTGATCCTTCTTCCCAAATTCACTAATCCAGTTGGCTTCTTTGGCTTCTTCTTTTCTTTATAAGTCGGGCTTTCAGTTTTTCTTGCTCCTTGGTCAGATCCATGATCATCTGTTGAAACTGGGCATTGAGAGTCTGTAGATCCTTCACTATTTGTTCTAGATCCATTGCTGAAATAAACAACGAAGAGGACAAGAAACCTGCTTTGAAACCTTCTTATTCAATGATATGTATGATATATGTATGCAATGTTTTCAAGGATTTCTAAGACTCAAATTTGCTTAAACAGAAAAATAGCAAACGTTAATTGCATTATGAAGTTTTGTTGGTCCAACGATGCCTCTTGGGCTTACAAAGGAGGTAACAAAGCAAAAGTAAACTACCAAAGCAAAGAGACTCAAGCTTCCCATGGGCGCATCCTCTTTGGTGCAATGTAGGCATTTATATTCCTCTCCTCGTGAAGTAATTGGGTGAGCTCTAGAACCTTCTTCTTGTTGGTGTAGAATTAGGCTTCGAAAGTATCATGTTCGTATTGAAGTTGGATCCAGGATTTCCGTAGCTCCTCAAAATCAGTTGGCATATCCAGATGAAGAACAACGTAAGGAGTGTCTCCTTCGGCAATTGGCTCCACAATCATAGGTAATATGGCAGGGTAAGGCATCATAAGACATTGAGCATGTGCTCGCACCCGTTTGAGTTAAGGCTCAAGAGGGATGGAATTCTTGTGTCCCAGTGTCTTGCTATCAACTCTGTTTGTCATGCCCCAAGCTCGAATGAACCTTTTGCGATAACCCTGAACATCATTCTCATAGTCAAAGATGATTCCTTGGACGAGTGCATCATGAGGACCATCCCTTCTAGCATAACCAAACTGTCGCAAGGCTAAACAAGGATTATAAGTGATTCCCTCCCCCCCCCCCTAATGCCTAAGATAGGGACATTAGGGAATTCCCCACAGCAATCAATGATGGTAACATTCTCCGAGGATCATGAACACCAATGAATATCTGAATGTGCAAGGGACATCAGCCTATGAGACTATCTCATACCCTGCTCATTTCTCAGAATAGACCGGGGTAGGGTTGAAATAAACCACCTAGCGAATAGAGGAGTGCAACACAGAAGGGTCCATCTTCTCTTTATAGTGCGAGTATGTAGAGAGTGTAGAATATCCCCAAGTAAAGCAGGCACCAGATTATGTGACAGAAAGACCTTAACCGTATTCGCATCTATGAGTTGGTCCATGTTAGGGAATAGTACCATCCCATAGATGAGAAGGGCCAACACCTCCTCAAAAGCTTATAAATTAAGTCTATCCCAAAAATAGTGGGCTCTCTCAAACAAAAAAACTTAGCTGGAAATCCTTGGACACTTCTTCTAGTTTCCCAATTTGCCACTACATCAGATGATTGTAGAGACAGAGCTTGGGAAATCTCTTCAGGCTTTGGGTCTCTTTCCATACCATTGAATGGTAAGTGATTAAGGATAGGTACCCCCAATAACTAAGAAAATTCCTCCATAGTAGGCACTAACTGGTAATCAGGGAAGTTGAAGTAGTGGTGCAACGGGTCAAAGAACTGGAAGAGAAACTTTAACATTTCTTCATCAGGGGTTGAAGTGACCAAGTTGAGAAGTCTACCATGTTTTTCAGTGAAGGGGGAGCTTTCAGGAATCCTCGATGCTAACTCCTTGAGTTGAGGATGCATTTTCACAAGGTTGATTTGGATAGTGTTCCTATTAGCAGATGTCATGTCCTACAAAACAAGACAAAGATAAGCCCTAGAAAATCCTTGAAATGGTTAGTTATGATATGGCATGTTATGATGTCATAATTATGCTAAGAAATTACATATATAGCAAGCACAAGCAAATCACACCAAAACCTTAGGTTTAAGGCTTGCATGGGTTTTAAGGTCACACCCTCTTGAAGTTGGATTGGTTCAACCTATCCTATAAATAGTAACCGGGTTCTAAGGGATCTCAATATCACTAAAATTTCCCACAAGCTTCGTTCGATGGGCAATAAACTCGCAACTAAACAAAACTCATGAGTCGAGTCTCAATGAGTGTAGCATCGAGTATCTGCCGACTTTGGGAATACACTAAAGATGGTCATCTCGCTATGTTCTAATGGCCAAGTTGTTCATTTAAAGGTTCTAAGGTCAGTTGACGCTTTATGACACCACACAGCGGCCCGTATTCTCCTTAATTAACTCAAGGGCTACACATACCAACCTAAGTGTCTCATAAACGTAGTCATCGCTTCAACCGTGTCGGTATACCCCACACATTTTCCATGATCTATTTCTACTTACCTAAAAGGTTTCCTCAGATCTGGATGTAGGATCTATGGTACCCAAACAAATACCCTTAAAAGTAAAGAAAACAAACAAACAAAGAAGCAAAATGATCTAGACCCTAAGGTAAACCCCACTTTTATTATTCCCCAACAGAGTCACAAGTTCTGTGGTACGGTGGCAGAACCGACTGTTAATATTAGTTTGCATTTTTTGTTCGCAAATTTCGCGGTAAGCAAGAGTCACCATCGAATTTTCTTTTATCCACCAAAGGAAAGGGTGAAAAGAACAGGAAAAATACCTTTTTTCGAGATTTTTCTGAGTAAGGGGGTAGATTATGGAAAGGGAAGGTGTTAGCACCCTTTCCATCTGTGGTTTTCCACATGCTCTTAGGTACTTGCTCATTTTGAAAACTTTTTTCGTGTTTGTGTGTTTTGAAATATTTTGTTTGCTTTATGATAACTCTTGTATCATTCCTCAAGAGTGTGATAAAGCATATTTGAAAAGAAGTTTGAAAGTGTAGTGTGAAAAAATTGTTTTTTAGCAAGTACCTAACAATTATCTACCTACTCAAAAAAGGATGTTCTTTTCCTCCTACCCTTTAGATAGTGCTATCCTACTATTAGTGAGTAGGTAGCCCTATCGTCGGATGTTAAGGGACAATCGAAAGGGACGTTATGGTTATCGAAGGCAATATGTAAAGATATCTTAGCATTCGAAGGGACTGGCATCATATAGGCAACATCGAGGGACAAGATCATTTTTCTCGTGGGAAACTCGAGGGACGTTTAGGGACCATGATCTTTATGATGACTTTAGAATCGAGTGTCTTTGCTAAGATATCCCTACGTTCGAGGGACACGACCATTTCCGAGGCAACCAAGTGTGGAGTACCCTAAGGGTGCAAGTGTGAAATAGTGTCTTTTTTAGATATTTATCTTATGTTAGTGATATAATGATTAATTTGATTAATCTTGTCATGCTCACCTAATTTACTAGCAATTTTATACAAGCCTAATTAGTAACAGTTAATATCTTGCAGAAATTTAAAGTGCGGGAATTGTATATCCTACGCTATTACATCCCATGAGCAGTTACAATATTAAGAAGAAGAAAAAAAGAGAAAAGATAAACTAACTATTACAAAATCAAATGTGCAACCTATACATTTTTTCTAGAATTTAAATAACAAAAGAAGAATAGAAAAAAAAAAGAAGAGATTGTTTACAAAGAAAATCAAATATCCTAAAAAGCCTAACTATTAAGAAAAATATTTTTGGTATTTTTGTGATTTGATTTTAATATTTAAGACCTAAGTCTAAATTAATTACAAATTAATTATGAAATAAATACTAAAACATGATTAAGTTAAATTAAATTTATTTATGAAAATTAAATTAATTAAAAAAAAAGAACTAAATCTATTTTTTTGTAATTTTATGATTTTATGATTTTTTTTGATAAAAAAGAATTAATTGAAATGAAAAGAAAATAAATAATTAAAGCAAAAAAGAAACAAAAGAATGGGCCATGTTGTAAAGAAAATGGGGGGATGTGCTAAGCAAAATCCCAGGCCCATTAGTAAGAGAGTCTAGGCTCTGGAGAAAAGTCTTCAGAATCATGTGTATCTCTCCCATGAGGCCTATCGTGAGTTTGGATTGAAAGTCCCCGTATCACAGAATCTGAAGCTTAAAAAGCTTATAGCCCTAACCATGGCATCTTGCGCATAGGGTGTTCATCTGCACATGCGATCGTCCTAACCTGTTCTAAATGGTCTCACAAACACATATTAATGCACAAAAATAATTTATATGACATGAATAGACAATTTGAGATTCAAGAAAATTTTACCAAAACCGGTACAATTGGATGTGAGAGTTGTAGACGTGGAAGGGTTGGATATGAGCCAAGTTCAACTCTTGGGAGCCTCGGGGAGATGAATGGATCATTTGTTTTGATTGAGAGCACATGAAAGTGTGGCCAAGAATTTTTCAACTTTGATAAATTTCTGAGAATTTTGTAGAGCTTTGTTATGAAATGGTTTTTCTGGTCCTTCTTCTTTCTTTTTTTGCCTTTATATAGAGAATGAAATAGGAGCCAACAAGTATGGAAAGGGAAAAGGTAATCATGCCCATAAAATTAATATTCCAACATATTGAAAACTTTCCTTATTTGCATGATTCTTGTCTTTTGGATGCCTTGCACGAATCTGGACATGTTGCTGGCTTGTATTCAGGATGACAAATAAGGAATGGAATCAAGATAATCATGCCATGGTTTAAACAAGAAAATAAATTTAAAAATTGCCAAATTTGCAATATTTCTTCCTTTCTTGAGTCCCCACGAAATTTACAAGGTTGTAATGAGTTGTAATGAGTTGTCATGAGTTGTCTTGGGCCTTTAGATGATTGAAACAAAAAGCCCAAGCCCTTATACCATTGTTTCATATTTTATTTTATTTGATTTGCATTTAAATGAATAAAAATTCAAATAAAATAAATAAAGATCATACAAAATATGTGAATAGATTTATAGGTCCTCTAACACCTTATGAACATGTTTGAACATCAAAAGTTAGGCCCACTAGTTCAAAGCTTAAAGTTCGCTCACTTTGCATTTCACGCATTTCTTGAAAATTGTCCAACTTGTGAACCTCATAACTTGCTCAATTTTCATCTTTTTAATGTGATCTTGATTTTTTTGGAAAGAATAAGATGTCCTCTATACTTTATCTTTTAATCATTTTTGAATTTGGAGATATTATCTTGATGTAAGTTACCTTGACAAAAAGCGTCTTATGTTGACTTTCTGAAAATGACATGTAACGTATGAGCTTGTATCTTTCAAATGGTACATCTATTGAACTTGAGGACAAAAGAGAAGTTGTAAGGAATTATATTCTATTCAAAATGAGCTTTGTTTGAAGGGAAATGGATGAAGTATGTGAAAGTTATGCCTGGTCAAAGTTCAGTAGACTTTTCCTATAGAAACCCTAACTTAGCAACTCTTGACTTTTGATAGATTAGGAGAATTTCTTGAGAAATCATGATCAACCCTTGATCAAGTGTTGGATATCACTTTAAAATTTTGATTTTGACCAAAAATCTTGAAGTTTGACTGTATATGGGCCACAGTTGATTGTTGCCCTAGCATAGTTGGTTTTCCAATACTTGAGCAATTGACTGAGCAAACTTATTGTGCAAGGAATGAAATTTGGCATGGATGATCTTGAATACATATTAGAACCATGGAAAGAATTTGATACCTTTGGAGCTCAACCATATTGATGAAAATTGGAATCCTAGTTGGGAGGTTCATTGCCCTAGGAGGAGAATTTGTCTGATCAATTCTTGGTCAACCTTGAGCAATTGAGAACCTCTAGGAGTATGTATTGTGTGAAAATGGGAGGGAAAATTTTGGGGTACAACACCTTCGATCTAAAAAAAATCTATTAGAGAAACAAAACAAAAATCCATATTTGGATCGAATCTAGTCTTGGATTCGACAGCCTATGGTTGTATCATCCTAATTCGAATCCTCTGGGTATGAATCGAAATCCATTTCATCTTGAAACATCATGGATCCTAAGATTCGAAAGAAAATATATATTGTTCCCAAGAAATGGCACGATCTCACCCATGCTCTTAATCTTGCATGTAACGCATGAAAGCAATAACAACCATTAGCAATAACATGAATGTATGATTAACATGAACTTAAAAATTGCATACTTATCTAGTTTGAGATTGAAAGCAAATTACCAACAGACAAATTGCATGAGTGATTCTCCAGTGTATGTTGGACCTTCCTTGTTCTTTGGAACGCCTCCTGCAAACTTCATGGAGTGAGTGGAGCGTTTCTTGAAGGTTACTTCGATTTTGGATCACTTATGAGATTTTTGATAACTTTGGTGTGGCTTTTGAGGCAGTGTGTGTGTAGTCTGTGCTTGTGCGTATGTATGTAGCACCTTTGGCTTGTGTTGGTGTCTTGTATTTATAGGAGGTGGAAGAGACAAGAAAATGGGGGAAAGAAACATGTCCTTAAAGACCAGCCATAAAATCAGACAAATTTAAAGATTTCCATTTAGAGACTTTTCATGCCATTTTGGAATTTTGAATGAACCTGGACAGGTGATGATTGGCGCCTTGTATGAATTCGAACTAGTAAGAGATTTCCTTATCAGAACTTCTTCAATCAGCACCCAAGCATTATTCTCTTCGATGGATGTGAGTTTTGATTCGAATTGTTCAGAAACTTCCTTATCAGAACTTCTTATATTAAGTCAACTATTGTATTGATTGATTGATTGATTTTGTTGATATGCTTATCAAAAGACATCTTGTCCTGATATTCCAATCGAAGGACACTTTGCTGACATGCCTTCGAGGTAAACCTTATTCTGATATGCCAATTGAAGGACACTTTGTTGACATGCCTTCGAGATAAACCTTATTCTGATATGCCAATCGAAGGAAACTTTGTTAACATGCCTTTGAAGTAAACCTTATCCTTGCTCTTTGATTGGCCCAGAGTTGCCTCCTTCGAATGGCTTTAATCCTCATCATTGGGGCTTCTTCGATTGAGCCCCTACTTGTCTTGGCGGCTTGATCTGAAGCTCTTCAACTAGCCCAAATGAAAACTCATTTCTGGCCAGTCGAAACTTCTCTTGTTACCTCCTTCTAAAGCTATTGTGCAGGAGGCTTGGGATTGGCAACATGTTGGATTTTAGGCCAGCAAGCCACTTGGACCAAGACTCATCATAAGAGAAACTTATTTTCATTAATTATGTGTCTCTCTCGAATGGACCACACGTATATCCTTCGAATGGCCCTTTCGCGTGTCTTTCAAATAGCCCACATGTATGCCTTGTGCATTCTTCGAATGGGCCACCAATGTGTGCTCATAATGTGGCAATCATGTGCTGAAGGGTTCAAAGATAGATTCTACACAAGCAGTTTCGAAGGGAACCATTTCCCAGTCGAAACTAGCACAAAGAAACAATGCCTTGTGGATGCTAGCATGAAGGAGGCTATTATACTGTGAATCGAAGGCCAATTGAAAGGGTCTTGGCCTTGTGAATCAAAAACAAATTGAAGAGGGAGCCTTTGCCTTGTGCGCTGAAGGCAGGTTGAAGAGGAAGCTTTTTCCTTGTGCATCAAAGGCAAGTTGAAAGAAGCCTTTTGCCTTGTGGGAAGTATGCATGCAGTAGGCCACTGCTGGAATGAAACTTGTGGACCAAAGCTTGCTCGAAGGGTCCTTAGATGTCCAATCGAAGCTTGCCTGCAGGGGACTACTACTTTATGAATCGAAGTAGGCATGTAAGAAGTTCTTGCCTTGTGAATCGAAGGCATGTAGGAAGTCCTTTGTCTAGTGAATTGAAGTCAAGCATGAAGAAGCCTTTGCCTTGTGAATCAAAACCAACCTGTAGGAAGCCATTACTCAATCGAAGCAAGCGTATAGGGGGATACTGCTTGTGAATCGAAGCAAGCTTGTAGGGGGCTACTTCCAGTGAATCGAATCAACCTTGTAGGGGGCCATATGCCCAAATGAAACCTGTGGACCAAAGCTTGCTCGAAGGGGACCCAACACTCATCTAAAGCTGGTGGACCAAAGCTTGATCAAAGGATTTCAGATTCCCAATCGAAGGCTTTGAAATCAAGGCTAACTTGAAGGATTTCAGATTCCCAATCGAAGACTTTGAAATCAAGGCTACTTGCTCTTCTTTGACTTGATGCCTGAAAGCCAAAAATCCAATTGTATTTGAGTGAACTTGGACTTTTGAAAATCCTTATGAGACAATGTCTTGAGAAAAAGGGAGGGAAAATTTTGGGGTATAACAGCTGCCCCTGTTCAATCCTTTAAACCTGAAGATTTAGATTGGCTTGTTTTCCTTTCGTGATATGAAGGTGGAAGATGATTAAACACTAGAGTGCTCATAAATTTGCACTCGCATGATGTGATGGTTGACTGTGTAGGGAATGGGCTTAAAGATGCCATTTGGAGAGGATGACTGGAGGTTGTTAGAGATGGGCTTAAAGATGCAATCCAAAGGAGATGTTGACTTTATAAGAGGTCTCTTTGTGGGGAATTCCTATGGACTTATCCCGATTGTGTTTTTTTGTTGCCCCATTAGTTGTTATGGGAATTCTAATGGTGGTGTTACCCTGATATGTATTTGTTCCTGATCAGGAAAATAGCAAGTGTATTATTTTAACCGATGTAGTAATAATGGGTTTACCCCAAAGGTCAATCTCGAGGAGTGCGTAGTAAACACTAAGTTCCCTAGTAGTTCAATTGAACAAAAATAATTGGTTGGTTTGTTTTGATGAAATCTTTGCAAAAAGTAATAAAGCGAAAGTAACTTGAATTTTCTTTGTAAGAGCAAAACATGCTAGGGGAAGTGGTTCACTTGGATTGCAAAGATATGAATTCTAATGCTCCTAGAAGTTAATCTTATGTTTTTCAATTACCAGCCTCTAGATTGTTTTTCCCTATGTTTGTAGTGAAAAACCCTTGAACATTCACCCTTAATCCCAATACACATGAAGATAAAAAGTGAATTCAAGCAATTACAATAACATGGTTGTCTGTGGTAATTATAGGGTACTCCTATTCCTAGGTCGTATTTACTATAATCCAATTATGCAAAAACCCTAACAACTACAGTCCTGCACTTGTTAGCCATAGATCATTCCCAATTTTACAGAAAGAGAAAGCATAAACACATTGCATAATTAAATTGAAAAACATGAATTCAAACTTTGATTAACTTAAAAATTCATATCTATTGCATAAACCAATTCAGGACCACCCCTAGAATTGGGGGGTTTAGCCTCTCATAATATTCAAGTTAAACATAATTAAGAAGTTCAACATTATAAGAATAAAGGTGGACTTTGATCTTCAATGGTAGAAACCCTTGAATCCCTCCGTCTCCAATAACCTTGATCAAGCAATTTTCTCTCTTCCGGGTTCTCTCTTGTATGATGCAAAAAAGTCTCTTCCTCTCACTTAAAAACTCAAATAAATACCTAGGTACAAATCTCAGTAAGCTAGAATGTCTGAAGTGCCCTTAAGGTCAATATTTAATAAAAAGGACCAAAATAAAATAGCTGACGCGCAGGCTGACACGGGCTGTGTTAAGCCTACACGGGCCGTGTTGCTTCACAAAATAACTTCTCTTTTCTCCTGCTTCAAGCCTTCTGACATGGGTCGTGCTAGGAAACACAGGCACCCGTGTTGGCCCCCGCGTTCTTTGTATGGGCATGGCTTGATGTGCTGACACGGGCCGTGTCATGGGACACGGACTGTGTTGGTCTTCATACTCTTTCCCTTTTCCTTTTTGGCCTTTGTACTCTTACTCCATGCTCTGCACTCTTGATTTAGACTAACCCACTGAACTTCAGACATGCATATTACCACAAAAATCATTAAAAGCATCAGAATAACTTAAAGAAAATAAAATGCAAGAAAATCAACTCGACATGAAATACTTAAGAGAACAATAAGACCTAACATAAAATGTTACTTAATTGAAAGACTTTAGACCGTATGCATGATGAAAATTAGATATAAATGGTGATCGATCACAACCCCAAACTTATCTCATTGCTTGTCCTCAAGTGATGCAAGATACGAAACGAAGGTCACCCTAGATTTTCTTTTTCCTCAATACCACCGACGCTCTTCACAACTTGATTTTACCTTCTTGATCAAGCTATTGGTTCACCAAACTATATCGCCTACCACACTTCCACATCAGAGTTCCTTTTACCTGTAAGCTTTTTCACACCTCTCACCAAATCTCTCAGAGTTAAAGTGTATTTTTCACTCACGAAATCAAGGTGTGCAATATCAACTCTTAACTTTAAATTAATTCTCCTTTCACTACACAAACAAAATTTACACACTTTTGGAGGTATTTTTTTGGTTGTAACGGGGATTAGGTGAAAGGCGGGATAAACAAGGAAATGGATAAGCAAATGGTTTTTGACTCAGCATTTATGTTATGTTTTTCATCTTTGTGCTTATATTGTTGCAAGGGGAACTTATTCACCTAGACTCCTTTGCTTTACTCGCCTTTATTGGAGTATCTAATAGTGCTCGAGTCTTTCATTCGGGCAAGTGTTTTCTATAACTCTTTTCTCTTTTTTTTTCATGTGTTACAAAAAATTTCTTTTATCTATTCCTTTCTCTTCTTTTTTTTTCAAACTCATACTTGCCAATTTCTTTTGTTAATAACTACCCCAAACTTAGAATTTGCACAAATCAAAAAAAAATCATAACACATATGCTGAGCAATAGGGTAGGAAGCGTTTGGCCATGGGTTACTGATATGGTTAAAACAAACAAAGGGGTAAGGCTCAATGGGGTTTAACAAAGGATAAACATATTATTATGGATGGCTAGAAAGGATCAGATGGTAAAACAAACAAGTTCCTCAGTGTGCATTTTCCTATTGTGCGGTGTAGGTAGAACGAATGCAAAATCAGAGTGATAAAATCATACCTGATTGAACTCTCATGATGATCATCAATTGTGTATGGCCTTTTCGTATCTCACCATGTTGGATAAGCTCACAGGTTCAAAGAACTCCTAGAGTCACGTGGTTTATTTTCTGGTCCAGGTATACCATCCACCTTTTCCGTCTAGTATCACCAAGTTGCGTCCAACCGTTAATTTTATTTTGGTGGCATCCACTTCCAGGATGCCTTGTGAAATAACCGGCTGAACCGTCATCCAATATAAAATCAATGAAGTCGCCATCGAACGTCTTTTATCACGCAAGAAGGGAAAGGTAAACATCGAGAAAACCTGAGAAGGGTGAAATCATGATCAAACGACCGAGAGATCGGGTAAGGGAGTCTGTTACGCGAGGGGAAGGTATTAGTACCCCACACGGTCGTAGTACTATATGGTACCCACTCTTGTTTGTTCTAATATAAAGGTGTGTAAATCTAAATCTAAATCTTAATAGCTAAAAGGAAATGCAAAGAAGGAATGCATGTAAAAGAAAAGAGAAAATAATGTAGGGAAAATAAAAGTTATGCTCACTTGGGTCCTACCCCAGTGCCTATGTATCCCTTTTAAGGAATCAGATCAGTCGTAGTTCGGCTCACATATTTTGGTTGGTTTGTGTTTTTTAGTTAAGGAAATAAAAGCAACAGACAAAATGGCAAAACATCAGATAGAACAAAAAAATGTCAACAATGATGATAGAATAGCAAAAAGAGATGGCAAGACATCGTATGGCAACACAAACTCAGATAAGGCAGTAAAATGTCAGCATGATAGCAAAATATCAGACAAGATGCTGAAACATTACACCTAACGATGATATTGAAAATCAAAGTAGGATAACAAACATGTGCGATGGAGAAACACCGGCTAAAAGAATGTGCGATGGTGAAACATCGACAAAGAGATAGGAAGATGACATGGAAAAGATGGTGAGTCATCAATAAACCAGGGAACAAAACATCACACGTAACAATGATATTGATAATAGAGGTAGTATAACAAACATGTGAGATGGAGAAACACCGGCTAAAAGAATGTGTGATGGCGAAACATCGGCTAAGAGAATGTGCGATGGTGAAACATCATATAAGAGATAGGAAGATAACATGGCAAAGATGGTGAAACATCAATAAACCAGAGAATAAAACATAACACCTAACAATGATATTGAGAATCAAAGTAGGATAACAAACATGTACAATGGCGAAACATCGGATTCAAACAAATATGCGATGGGGAAACATCGGCTAAAAGATAACAGGGTATCATGGCAAAAATGGCGAAACATCAATAAACCAAATGATAAAACATCACACCTACTATGATATTGAGAATCAAGGTAGGATAACAAACATGTGCGATGGTGAAGCATCGGCTAAAAGAATGTGGGATGGCGAAACATCAACTAAAAGATAACAAAAAGTCATGGCAAGGATGGAAAAACATCAATCTGACAAGATTTAAAATAAAACAGGAAGGCGCACAAGAAATTAAAATTGGTTTGTATTTTTTACCTTAAAGAAGGGTTTAAGTTCCTTAGAGATATTTTATGATTTTCCAAGAAGAAGTTTTAGTTTTAATATGCAATATGAAAAGAAAGGAAAAAACTAAGGGAGACTAACCTAACATTATCCATAATATTATCATACAATGATTGATCCTAAGGTTGAGGATGAAAAGGGGAATTCCTACCCTATGTTATCATGCCTGGATACCTATCCTAGTGTCTAGCTCAAGGACTAACCCTACACGAGAAATCCTAAGGGAGCATGGTAAATAGAAAACAAGTAAACAAACAAGTGCTTTGGCAAAAGCACGCAATCGGGGTATACTGACTCAGGGGATGAGGGATATGAAGATAAATTATTTAGCTAAGGGGAGCAGATCACCTGAAGCATACAAGCGGGGGACAGATGAAATAAGATAAATGTGATGTTCAAAGCGACTTCGCACCTAACCAAGATATAGAAAATCGAGGTAGACGACAAAAGACAATATGAATGATCACGGAGTGTCAGCATTGGCCAATGTGAACTCCTGACAAAGCGTGGGGGTTTGATCGCAGAACCCTTACCCACTTGACGCACTCGATACATATGATCTGCACGACTCCGAAGCATCGACGTACCACGTGAGCTAAGGATGACACGGACTGGAATGTGCGGGGTTTGATTACAGACCCTTCCCTGCTCTCCTCCTTTTGAGGACTTATTATCTGTAATATAATGCGGGCACAAATGTAAACATACATGCATAATACCTACTCCAAAGGTAGGGTTTTAAACAATCACAATTAGCACACTGAAAAAATTTCCTTAAACAGGTCTTTAAATAAACCAGAGGGACTCCTGACATATATCAGCAACGAAAGTCCCCGTCATACATCTCTATTCCAACATGACATAGTAAGGAAAGCGATAAGAACCCCACTTCTCAGGATCCCTAGAAAGTAGTAAATGGAAGAGATAAAAGGTTAGTAGTGCAATACGAAACGGATAAATATCCGTAGTAACTAAATGACAGAAAGAAACCCAGAGAACTTCAAGCAAGCTAGCATCAATAAACAAATCAAGTTAGAAATCACTCCATTGAATATGAGCATTTAGGCTTCAAGTATGAACATGTTCAATAAGTGGTGCATAGCAGTCACAATCACATATATATCCTGCAAAGACTATCAAATATACAAAGCATAATAATTGTGCAAGCGTAGCCAATTTTGTTCCACAAATAAAGTGGAACACTACCGCATCAAGTCAAAATGGACAACTTTCTCAGAGTACCTCACACATTCAACAGAAAAATTAGTGATCTCAAGAAGAAATGGTGAATTAGATGAGGGATGGATGATGACATAACAAGGAAATGGAAAGAACATAGTAGTAAATATAAAATAATTAGATATGGAGAACACCAAGTAAGCATAGGCAACAAATATGTCAAAGCAAAAGAATTGTTGCTCCTTTTTATCACCATGTTGAATTGATAAGCAAATATAAATCAAGGATCATAGAAGCTTGAGAAGAATACATTCAAAGACATTGGAAGTCAGTAGCAACCACTACTCAATCATACTCATTTTATTTCATCATGATTCAGAAGCACAGTAGAAGGGGATTTCACAAAATGCATCACAAAGCTTAGATCTCAAATTAACCATGAAAGGGATTCAAACAAAGGAAAAGTTAGAAGGCTTTAAACCACTAAAGAAATTGAAATCAAGCTTCTAATATGCTATGAGGATATAATCAAAAGGTTAAAATGTTGATCCTAATACATGTTGCACAAGTACATTCAATATACCTCAAAGATTCAGGATGAGAAAAGATAAGAACATCAAATTCATACATGAATGAAATTGGTTCTACCACTAGAGATCAATTATTCTCAAGTCCATATGAAACTATCATTGAAGTATCATTTCTTTACATGTTATCATTGCCCACTTGATGACCTCAAACTCAAGTTAAAAGCTCAAGTTCCAAAGTGAAAATCAATAAGAAAACATCCATTACAAAACATGCATCAAAAGGCTCAACATTCAATTATGAGGAAATTAGGTGAATTGACTTGAGTTCATGTGAGGAAACATAAGCAACATGACCATTAGGTGCCCAAATTACAGGCCTCACATAAGTTCATTGGCCACTAAACAAGTTGCAACAAAGAGTGCAAACTCAATTGATCACCTTCACTTCAAAAATACATCAAAAGTAGAAACAAGGATCAATAATTCACACCCAAAATTTCTTAGCATCTTTAAAGTGTGTAGAAGTCAGAAAGCAAGTCTTAAGTTCCTGAATAGTTGAGGAGGGGATCAAATGAGGCCCAAAGTTCAAAACTAGTTGGCCAAACTACCAAACTAGACAAGTTTTCAAAATAATTTGTGGAAAAATATCAAACCAATTCAAATAATCCAAGAAAAATCATATTTAATTCCTCAACCCATCTATGAACCATAAACAAGGTCCAAATTCCAATGGAAATCCATGGCATAATGATTTTTGAATTGAAACTTACACAATAAGCAACAAAACCCTAATTGTTTGACTTTTAATCTTAAATATTAATTAGATAAGATCAAAATTCAAACAATTCAAAACAAATATACATCAATCACGAGAAAAATCAAGAGATCAGATTACCTATTTTTCCATATTTTTAGAATTAAAGAAAAGTAAAAAATAAAATCAAATTCAAACAATTAATCAATTAAACAATCAATTACATCCCAAAATAAAATTCTAATCAAAAGTCAGAAGAAAATCATCCCAAAATTAATATTCAAATATTAGAATTAAAAACAAACTTCTATAGTTTCTTGTGAATTTTTTGGATTAAGAAAAATATTGAAATAAAATTAAATACAAACAATTAAACCATTAAACCATTATTTAATTCCCAAAATTTAAACCCTAACCAAAAATCAGAAAAGGACCAAAACAAAATTATATTCAAATACTAAGATAAAAAACTAGCTTGTATAATTTTTTGGTGGATTTTTGGATTAAGAAAAATATTAAAATAAAATTGTGAAACAAAAAAAAATCAAATAAAACTCCCCAATTAATCTTCTAATAAAAAATAGGAAAAATATCAAACAAATTTCCAAATCAAATTCTAAATAATTTTAAGAGTTCAAAACATTTTTTGTGGAATTTTTAGATCAAAGAAAATATTAAAACAAAAATAAACTTTAAAAAAACAATTAAATAATCATACAAATTTTAAACGAATCAAAACATTTTCAAAAATTATAAAAAAATGCACAAGGTCATAAATATTATTTTTAGGTTTCCTGAATCTTTTCATAATTTTTCAACCATTTTTAAGCAAGAAATAAAATCATGAAAATCAGGTTATGAAACAAAATTCAAATAAATTAAAAAAACCAAATCAGCCAACCAGAGGAGGCCACGCTATCATCTTCAACCTCTGGCTAGGGAAAAAATGCGTGCAAGACCAGATCCATCACCTCATGTTCTGATCACTAAAACATGCTCAATTCTACACCATTTTTCATGAAATTTTGTGCAAAGCAAAGCTAGAAACGACATCTACATTATGCTATTTGAATCACATCAAATAATTAACCATAAATCAAGAACGGGATCTCCTGAAAATGATAAAAACTCACTGAGCAGAAAATTTCAGATGCATCATCCATGCACATCTCATCAAATCAAAAGCTCTAAAGCTACAGAAACACTTAATGAACCTCAAACAACATGATTCCAAGCTCAAATCACACAATGCACGGCTAAAAATCAATATCCAAAGTTAAGAATTATAACCTTTGAGGAAAAAATGAATCTACTGTCTCCTTCACTCCAGTTGAAAACTAAGCCTCGATATACAATCCTTATCACTTGGAGAAGAGAATGCAAGAAGAAATACTCAAAATGCGCAAGTAAATTGAGAGAATCAAAGAAATTTGCAGAACAAGTGGCTATGGAGTTTTCTGAGCTCAGGGACGAAATGAAGCACCAATGAGGCTCAATGAAGCTTACCTGTCAATAAATAGAGCACGAGGAGGAGGGTAGGATAGGCTTTTCACACTGAAAATCATTAGAAAGAATGAATCCCAATTTTTTCAAAAGTGAAGTGTCCACATGAAGCACTCAAATCCCTCGTGCATTCTCAAGAATTTCACTTGGATTTCAGGTCTTTTTATCTCAGGAAGGGGTTAGCAAAATATCAAGGCTTAATTCCTTGTATTAAACAAGTGTTGGTGATTAGGCACTTTCATGCCAATTTTTGCAAAACCACCTATTTCCCTTGCAATTGCCCATGTGCAACTCAAACTTTGGCATGATGGGCCTTAGTACATTGAAAATGAGTCATGCACCAAGTTTGAAGTGAAACAAAGGGCCACAAATCAGGTTATCAAGAATTTGCAAATTGCATGGTGTGCATGAATTCACAAAAAAGTCTCAACTTCACTCCTTCGATTTGAGCTCTTGCTTTTGAATTAAGAGGCCTATGAGTACAATTTGGAAATCTCTTGAAAATCTCTACAATGTTGTAGTTTTGAGTTTTTTCATTTGAATCAATCAAATTTCTCAAAATTGAGCTTGAAAAAACTTTCCTTTTGAAAATCACC
Organism: Vicia faba; assembly: GCA_948472305.1. Lineage (NCBI taxonomy): Eukaryota > Viridiplantae > Streptophyta > Magnoliopsida > Fabales > Fabaceae > Vicia > Vicia faba. The sequence goes on along the minus strand of OX451737.1, from coordinate 1,335,091,760 downwards.
TATAATTTCACCTTGATGCATGAAATTCCACAGACCATAACTTTTGTTTCGTTGACAATTTGGACATGAGACCAAAAGGGGATGAAATATCATCCTCTTAGCTTTCCAAGCATACCTCATTTTCATTTTTTTTGATCAAGGATGAATAAATGGTGAATTTTTTAAGTTAAGTCCTCATTTTCCAAATTTAGAAACCTTTTATGGTTTCTTCATGAGCAAGTTTCAAACCAAACATCAATCTTCTTGATACAATGGTCAAAATGGACTTGAAATATGAAAAGTACACATTTGACTTGATGTTTTACCAACAGTTCACTTGGTCAATCTTGACTTTGACTGATTTTGGTCAAAATGACCATTTTTCCCCTTTTAATCAATAGATCCACTCCTCTTTAAAATTGGTGATCAAAACGTAAAACATATGATCTTCCATACATATAGAGTACATGTATAAAGTTTCATATCTAAATTCTCAAGAAAACCCAATGAAATCCCAAACCCTAGTTTTGGGTAACACCTTAGGAGAATGATGAATCATCTTTCAAAACTTCAAATCCTCTGGATATCTTGGCCAATTTCTTGCACAAAGATATCTCCAATGTCAATGAGGTGTTGTAACTTTAAAAATCAATACTTGCTCATGCATCAATATCCATAATCATCCAAAACCCTAATTTAGACTGATGAATCAAAAGGATGTGATTCTCCTTATAATCTACACAATCTGCAATCTTCTGATGATTCAATGAAGTGGATAAGCTATCTTGTGATATGTGAATCATTTGGGCTAGAAAGAGCCAAAGATTTAAATAATAAGGCTCTCCTTGAGCAACTTGTCAACACAATCAACTCCCAAAGCTTGAGGAAGACCTGATAACCCAAATGTTTTGATCCCACTACCATGTATGAATGCAATGTAATATGATGTTCATGATGGAAAATAAGCCTGAATCAAGAGGGTAAATTTTGGGGTGCAACAGCTGCCCCTATTCATTTATCTTTAACTGGATAAGTGAGAAAAGAGAAAGCTTTCGAGCATTCAGAGTTGAAGATGATTGAATACGAAAGAACCCTAAAATTTACACTCTTGAAGAAACAGTAGAACCCACCAAAGACAAAGAAAACCAGCAGACGCGGGATTAAGAAGATACCAAATGAAATTGGATTTAGAAATGCGTCAAAATGAAATTGTAACGCATATATCAATAAAGTTGAATCAGAACTAAAGCATAGAAGAGTAGACAAAACTAAACTTCATAATAAATGTGCCAGGGCAAAACTGGGCTTCAAAAAGGGGTGAGATAAGACTCAAACCACAGAGAATAGGCGAAACTAGACTCTGGAAAAGAAAAAAAAGTACGCGGGGAAAAGTTGTTAGAGTGCGTGATTCTAGGAGCACCTGCAAATCTCAAACTAAGATAGAGAGTTTGAAGAAACTGAAAGAATCCCAAGAGTGGGGAACAAAATGAGACGAAACTCGACCCAAGAAAACTTGTTAGAAGAAACTAAACTAGCTGAGTACCAGGACCAAACTGGATTTCACGCACGGGTAACGAGGCAAAACATGACCCATAGAAAGATTGGTGAGAGTGCATGTTTCTCAGAGCACCTGTTGGTATCAGATCAATGGATAAACAGTGACGAAAATTGATAGAAGAATCCAAGGATAAAAAGAGACTGATTTCAACCAAGGATACAACATGAACACTGCACTCGATAAACGAACACCGTCAAAGGGTCCAAGGTGTGAAAACAAAAACGATACGAAACTCGACTCATTAACGAGTTAGGAAAAACTAAACTAGATGAGTACTAGGACGGAACTGGATTTCATGCACATGCGACGAGGCGAAAATCGACCCAAAACAAAGTGATGAGAGCGCATGTTTCTCAGAGCACCTGCTGGTCTCAGATCAATGGATAAACAGTGACGAAAACTGATAGAAGAATCCAAGGAACAAAAGAGACTGATTTTAACCAGGGACGCAACACGAACACTGCACTCGGTGAATGAACACACTCAAAGGGTCCAAGGTATGAAAACAAAACGAGACGAAAATAGACTCAATAACTAGCTAGGAGAAACTAAACTAGATGAGTACCAGGATAAAACTGGATTTCATGTGCGGGTGAGGAGACGAAACTCTGAGTTTGACCCAAAGCAAGGTGATTAGGGCGTACACCTAAAAACTTGTTGAAAGCAAATATCAAGACGGAACTGATATTCAACAAGTATATCAATAGACATTGGAAATAAATGACGAGGGTAATGAAGACTAATCTCGAGAAGACTGTGTTAGGGAGAAACTGAACTACAGTCAAGAGTAGACACTCAAACAATCAAATGATTAACAGAAAAAAGAAATCCGTATGGGGTGAAACTGAGATAATGGGGGTGAAGACCTCGTTGGGGATATAATCTGAAGTATTTAGCAGATTCACTGGGGAAAACAAACAGTAATGGCTTATGTTTCGATGCATGTTTGAAAAAATTTATAGCGTAATGCTCTATATAATGGAAATGCTACGCATTTTGGTAGATGCAATGTAATGGTGCATGTTTAAAATGCTTTGTTGGGGATTGGCCAAACAAGAAGCTAACAACCAAGAAATCAGAATCTGCCTAATCTTGCAAAAATAAATTGCAAAATCTGCTGGAGAAGAGAAAATATGAGGGACCGTTGGAGAGAAACCCTTGAAAAGATGCATCTCCATGAGGAGTAACAACCAAGCAACCAATAGAAACGAGTCATAAACACTGAGAGAAGTTGCAAATATAAATTGTGAACTCATGCCGGAGAAGATTGGATCAAAACTGTAACTTCTAAAGGAGAATTCCAAATAGAAATTGGCATTGTGGGATAAGATCAGGGTGAGACTGTAGCTTCTAAAAGAGACTGCCAACTAGAAATTGTCTGGTGTTGGAGAAGATCAGGGCAAGAACGTAATCTCGAGAAAAGAAGGTGTGCAACCGTGTTGAGGATGAAACCTGAATAACAAACCAGATGTGGGGATCAAAATTCCCGCTTGGGAAACTTTCGTCGAAAAGTCCTCTACCGTTTGCCGAAGATTAATAAAATATCAATTAATCGACCAACAACGACTATACTGAGGATAAGGAAAGATCCTTAAATAAGGATGCTCCAAGAAACCAATTAGCTAGGAAATGAGAGATCAGGACGAGGAATCTCTAATTGGCAATTCGACTAGGGACATGAGACGTTTTCAAACTCAGAATTCTCATCTAAGAAACTCCACTGGGGATACGAGACATCTTCAAACTTGAAGTCTCAGAACGAATCCCTTCTCTTGAAAAATATTTATGGGAAATAAAACTCTACTGAGGATACAAAAATCCACTGAGGAAACAAAACTCTTTCAGGGAGTATTTTGCTGGGGATCCAAAATCTTTCAGTATGCAAATAAGATAGACCATGAAGATAGTCAGACAATATCGACTTTACTAGCGATATAGAAATCTCAGCCAACATCAACCCCACTGAGGATGATAACAGATTCTTTTGATAAAGAAATGCCCCAAGTCACAAATCAGATGGGAAAATGAGAACTTCTGAATGAGAACTTCAATGAGAATTCAAATCGGAAGATAAACTCCACTAGGAATAGTCTTTATTAAGAAACGAGATAATGCTCATCCAGACTTAGTTGGGGGAATGAAGGTATCCAGAAACCTTATCTGCCTCAAGAATCCCTCACATGACAATGCTGAGGAGAACTAACTCTGCGGGGAATTCCCTGTTCCAGAGTTCAAAAGTTAGAGGTAGGACTCTCGCATGGGTATTGACAAGCTGCAACTTACAGAGTAAACGACAATTCCTTGAGAGGACTTCATGGGGTTCATACCATCATTGACATGCTTCCCAAGAGTAATTGAACTTTGAGAGGTTGATCTTCAACTTGACTTCCCCAGATTTGCAAAACGAAAAGACCAATAAACACAGGTCAGACCTTGATAAAACTCGCAAAAATAAATTGCAAATTCTGCTAAAGAAGATTAGATCAAAACTGACTTTTGGTTGATAACTTGTCAACTTATCACTGGGGATAACTTCCTGGGGAGAATAATGCAAAAAATAAATCGCATTGCAGAAGAAATCTTGACCTATGTTCCACCTCTTAACATTTTGGTGGAAAGACCCAATATCTCCTTCCACGGATAAAGAGAACATTGCTGGGAGCCGTTGTTCATCACTGGAGATGCCAATACATATCGGTGTTGGAAACCTACAATACCAAAGACTGCTGAGGATACTGATAAAAATTTGCATTGGGGAGCTCGTGATACCAAAGATTATCGATGACTCCGCTGAAGATTGAATTGCTGACGAAGCGAGTTTACAGGTACGCCACTGAATTCTGAATTGTATTTTTGGGGAAGAGATAATCTGGCCAGACTTCCATACATCCTAAATTGTTGAGAGGATGATAGAACTGATTATGCCGAATAATGGACACCTAACACCATGTGAATCTCTTTGAATACATGCCGCAAGTTTACGCCACACTAGGGAATTACCTCTTGAATCACTTGGGGATAAAATATGGGCATGGACACCCATGCATGGCCCAGTTTAGCTCTGTGAATGCCCCAATTTATCTTCCTTGGGGATGCACTTGATTAACTCTATTGGAGATGCACTTGCGCGTGCCAAGGCAAACGACGGCACCGAACTTTCTAAATTCACTTGGGGAATTAGGTTTGAAATTGTCTGTAGAAGATGAATGCAACTTTGTGCACTGGCTAAGTTAGGGAAACCATCATGACTCTTTTAGCTTGATTATAGTTGTCTCGTAGAACATAATTGGCTTGAGCAGCTTTGCAAGTACGGATTAGGAATGCCCCTGATTGGAGGATTTCTAAGAGAATTTGTGCCGAATAGAAGATTAGAATATTCGTGCCACAATACGATATGAGGTGGTCTGCCCCAATGTCTTGAGTCACGAAATAAACTTCTCTTGAATACAACTTTCTTGGAGAGATTTGTCGAATTGTGACGTAACTTCTTCAGGCTGACTAACCTTTGAAGAGATTATCCTCGAGAGGACTTCCTGTGAACTGTGCTGTGAATAGCACTTTTGGATTTAGTTGGAGATAAAGATCTCATCTTCTGATGAAAGAACATCAATACCAAGACTTAAAAATCTGAAAAGCTAAGGATAACAAGTCTGAGTTCTTGTCATGCTCTTCAAATTCATAAGTTGTTTAGCCTGCGACTGGACTCAACGTGATAAACTCTGAATTTAAGAGATGTCCCTGCATAATGCCTTGCCCCAGTACGTAGGGTTGTTAAAGAATGCATCTTGAAAAGACTTCCTGAAATTTGTAGCATCCAGATAAATTTCCTCAGTGTTACAAACTTTGAAACATGGTCTCCGACTAATCAAAATTAGAAGTGGATTCAATAAATCTTAGGTAACAGACCCTGATCACTTGGCACTTTGAGAGATTTGTCGAATCTCGACATAAATGACCCAGATTGACAAAACTTTGGGAGTTAACGGATCTTTACTTGATTGCCCCTGATTAGCAGAATCTTGGCAAACCATTTCCTTACCTCATGCTCACAGCAGAATGAGAAGTTCTCGGAGTTTAGAAGATAACACCTCCTCATTATAATTGACTTATGTCTTCGGAACAAGCCAGTATACAATCATACTTCTCAACTTGGGCTACTTCACGCGCAAGCAGATGCTTGAAGAAAGTTATCATTCGGGACCAATTGGAAATGATTCATCATTGCTCGATCAGAGACTTGGGGGAAAACAAAACATCCATACAATCATCAGACAAATCATTCTTGCTCAAACTCTCATACTGGTCTTCTTCAATTCAAAGGAGTAACTAGAAAGCATGCCCTAGATTAAGATTATTCTTTTCAACAGATCCCAGAAGAAATTCGTCCCTTGGGATAATCAAACTCTTCATCTGATGTTCATTATGCAAGCTCGCTTGACGTTTAAGCACTTTTTCATATGCAAAGAATGTTTTATCCTATGAATGACAAATCTAATGCAAATTATATACTCGTCTTGAAGTTAGAAAACTTTTATTGAAAAGATGCCGAATCATCGAAAAAATTTATGTACAAAGAAAATAAAAGAGGGAGTGATACCAACTCAAAAGTTTTAAGCCAGTCTCCTAGGAGTCGGGTTACCATATTCTCGTAACAGTTTTGATTTCGAATTAACCCATGCTTCAATTAGTACTTTCAAGGGTTGTAACATGGCCTGGTTCGGGGTTTTTAGAAAAAAAGATTAAGGCTCAAAATTTCTGGTGCCCAACCATTCTCCATGATGTTCTCTAGTCCTAAATTTAGTTAATTCGACACGAGCATTCATCTCTCAAAAGAGTTTATGATGGTTGATGAACCACAAAAAAAAAATTGGACACGACAGTCACTTAACCTTTGGTTTTTGGGTGTTCGATCACACAAATTTTCTTTTGATGAGTATTTTTATTGGATAATCCTTTTATGGCTTTCGAGATTTTCAAATTCCTTTTCTGCTTTCCCTAATTTTTACCTGGACAAAATCTTTTGAATTTCAATTTTAGAGTCCAGCAGGATGCCCTAACTTTTTCCTAAGCGACTTGTTTTCAAGTTTCGACTTAGCGGGGCTTTTTGTTTCTTTTTTTAATCATACTTTCCCTTTTGAACAAGTCGTGTGACCCTAAGTCTTTGAACTTTTTGGAGAAAAGTGACTGCCTCATTCCTTGGTCGGCAAGGGATAACCATTGTAGTATCGATATAATCTCGACCTCAGGATTTTTGTGAGGAAATAACCATTGTGGTTTTGATCTTTTTCCGACCTCATAATGCGAGGGATACAATGTGGTGATCCTCAAATAGGACACTCCTTCTGAAATTTGAATTCTCGATCAAATTAACTGAACATCTACCCTACCCTAGGTTAAAAATAAGGTTTTTTTCCAAATAGAAACGAAACTCCTACTTCGAAGGCTCAGAGAGGTTGTGAGGGTCTATCTCCCTTATATCTCTGGTGTTTGGGGATTGAAACAAGGCATGTACATTGTCAGCATGGTTTTTACTCGAAAGCATACCATTAGAGATTCCAGGTAAATTTTCGTCATCCTCCCTCCAGAGTCATTGCTTTATTAATAAGAGTTGAATATCAAAAACATAGTAAAACAAATAAGAGTGATAACGAATGGATTAATTCAAGACAAATATATTCAATGCATTATGATTAACATTCAAAAGGATGAGCAAGTTTTCATACAAGAAAGTACTGAACAAAATAATTAAGCTTGCAAATGAAAATGAAAATGAAATTTGAAATTTCCATGTTGAGGAGATAAGTCTCCTATGGACTGATTGCTTCAAACGATCTTCCACAATATTGAGGCTCATTTGGATAAGAGATTCCCCGCTGATCTGGACACGACAGTTTCTTAATTGCTCCAAGCTTGGACTTTATCTCTGGATGACAAACCATCTTTAACTTGAATAGCTGAGTTCCCCATAATGATGTTCACCAAAGATTTTCTTAAAAGAGAGGGTGAACATTGTACCAAGCTAAAAGTTCAAAATTGTCTGACACCTTAGAAATTAGACTTTGAGAAAGATGCCAAGCAGGAGCTGGACTTTGGTAAAACCTCTTGCAATTTTCAACATCATATCCAAACTCCCCAGAATGAGAGACACGCCTAGCATTTGCATCGGGAGAGAGAATAATCAACTGAATAGTCTCCAAACATGAAGCTTAATCAAATGAATTCCCAACAGACAAGGAAGTGCCAGGATGTAAAACATTAAGATGGTATCAACATACTTCTCAGGCTTCTTCTATCTTTTCATAAAAGCTTTTCCCTATGGATTCACTTGGGGAACAAACACTGACCATTGAAGAGAAGATCAGGTGTCCCAAAGCTGTGGGGAGTGCCCTTGTTTGAATAATATGGTACCTCGATGTGGTAACCACATATGGCGTTGACAACAGGATTTGGAAGGGAGATTCGTAGACAGTACTGAAGCATGGAGCCTAACCCACTGAAGCTCAAACAAGCATGGAAACAAATAATAATAAAGTACTGGGATCAGATCAAAATTGTTCTCTAGTCTTCTTCAGTTCTTGCTGGTAAATTAAACCTCTTGAATTCAAATGGTAAATGGGAACCATCTGCTGATAAGACGTTCCAAGCACTCAAGATAGTGGATGAAATCCACAAGGTACTCCATGGTTTGAAAGAAATCCCAAAAAATGAGGAGAAGAGAATAACTCATGTTGCAACAGTCGGTGCAGGATTGTTGATACTATCATCAAGACTTCCATGACCTGACTCCACTAAGTCTTCAACTTATTATCTTCCTTTTGGAAGAGTTCCCGATTCGTGGCCAAGGTTTTCATGTATACCATAAACAACCACATATGGATCTTCATCTTGGCCAATACCCCATAAAGTCATTTCGTAACTGATCTCTAAACATGTGACAACAAGAGCTCAAGTCTGTATATCTTAAGAGAGCACCAAATTTGAATATGAATCTCCAACTCTGAGTACCTGTTATGAATGCATGAATATGCATGATATGCATGAGTGGATGCAGTTCCTTGTTCGATCATTTCCAAGGAACCATCATGATTTTAATTTTGATTTTAAACCAGTAAAGGGGGGAGAAGTGAAACACAAAGCTCACAAGCATGGTGTCTTGGAAATGGAAATAACATGTGTGTTAAAATGATGTTAACATGTTATGTGTGCAATAACACGAGATCAAGGTTCCATAAACATGTAAAATGGTTGCACTGTCTCTAAACTGAATGATCAATATCACCGGATCAAAGGTACGACGCCTCCTTGGAACACAAAAGAACCAAGTACCAAGTATATCAACAATTGTATGAGCCTAAGATCTCCCTATCATACAAGATAAATGTTGAACTGCCGAAATAAACGGCCATCACAAGGTGAGAAGTACGGAGAAAGACCGAGAGAACACATAGTCACCGACAGTGTCAAGTCACCATCAAAAACACACAGTAGCTATCAAAACACGGTCACCAACAGAACTCAAGTAAGCAACATAACCAAAGTCACCATCAGAACTAGAGTCACCATCTGTACTTGTGATAATCAATCATCTCTCCCCACTCACGGGCGAAACTAGATCAGTGTAAGGCAAGGGTAACTCAGAATCATGGGTACGCCTGAAGCCACTATCGGCGAAACACCTATGTGAAACGATAGCACCCTATTTGTAACCTCATATGAGCATGGACGACATGAGCGCACTAGAAAACCAAATTCGACTAGCCATTCATGTTCCACTCTATTCCTAAGGTTCCTATGGTTGTCACTTAGTCTGGGTATTGGGCCTTTTACCTCTTGTAACACCCACCCAGCATGAAAGCAGAGCCAGCACAATAAATAACAAAATATATAGAAAGCGGTAAAATGTATGCACAAACATATGATAACAGTGTATACAAAACTGGAAACAAATAAACACCCAAAGACATGAACAAAGAAGAGCTAGGATCAACTTCGGGATGGACCGGCAATAGGTCAATCTTTCCCTAGTGAAGTTTCCAGCTGAAACAACCGTCTGAACCGTCATCCGATATAAAATTAATGAAGTCACCACCGAACGTCTTTTATCCCGCAAGAAGGGAAAGGTAAACATCGAGAAAACCTGAGAAGAGTGAAATCATGATCAAATGACCGAGAGATCGGGTAAGGGAGTCTGTTACGCGAGGGGAAGGTATTAGCACCCCACGCGCCCGTAGTACTCTAAGGTATCCACTCTTGTTTGTTCTAATCTAAGGGTGTGTAAATCTATATCTAAAGGTTAATAGCTAAAAGGAAATTCAAAGAAGGAATGCATGCAAAATAAAAGAGAAAATAATGTAAGGAAAATAAAAGTTGTGCTTGCTTGGGGCCTACCCCAGTGCCTACGTATCCCTTTTAAGGAATCAGAGCAGCCGTAGTTCGGCTCACATATTTTGGTTGGTTTGTGTTTTTTATCTAAGGAAATAAAAGCAACATACAAAATGGCAAAACATCAGATAGAACAACAAAATGTCAACGATTATAGAATAGAAAAAAAAGATGATAAGACATCGCATGGCAACACAAACTCAGATAAGGAGGTAAAACGCCAGCATGATAGCAAAATATCAGACAACATGCTGAAACATTACACCTAACGATGATATTGAAAATCAAAGTAGGATAACAAACATGTGCGATGGAGAATCACCGACTAAAAGAATGTGCGATGGCGAAACATCGGCTAAGAGAAAGGAAGATGACATGGAAAAGATGGTGAAACATCAATAAACCAGGGAACAAAACATCACACCTAACAATAATATTGAGAATCGAGGTAGGATAACAAACATGTGAGATGGCGAAACACCGGCTAAAAGAATATACGATGGCGAAACATCGACTAAGAGAATGTGAGATGGCGAAATATCGGCTAAGAGATAGGATGATAACATGGAAAAGATGGAGAAACATCAATAAACCAGAGAATAAAACATCACACCTAACAATGATATTGAGAATCAAAGTAGGATAACAAACATGTGCGATAGCAAAACATCGGCTTCAAACAAATATGCATTAGCGAAACATCGGCTAAAAGATAACAGGGTATCATGGCAAAGATGGTAAGACATCAATAAACCAAATGATAAAAAATCACACCTACTATGATATTGAGAATAAAGGTAGGATAACAAACATGTGCGATGGTGAAACACCAGCTAAAAGAATGTGAGATGGAGAAACATTGGCTAAAAGATAACAAAAAGTCATGGAAAGGATGGCAAAACATAAATCTGACAAGATTTAAAATAAAATAGGAAGGCGCACAAGCAATTAAGATTAGTTTGTGTTTTTTACCTTAAAGAAGGGTTTAAGTTCATTAAAGATATTTTCTGATTTGCCAAGAAGAAGTCTTAGTTTTAAGATGCAATATGCAAAGAAAGGAAAAAACCAAGGGAGACTAGCCTAACATTATCCCTAATATTATCATACAATGATTGATCCTAAGGTTGAGGACGAAAAGGGGAATTCCTACCCTATGTTAGCATGCCTGGATACCTATCATAGTGTCTAGCTCGAGGACTAACCCTACAAGAGAAATCCTAAGGGAGCATGGTAAATACCAAATAAGTAAACAAACAAGTACTTTGGTAAAAGCACGCAATCAGGGTATACTGACTCAGGGGATGGCGGATATGAAGAGAAATGCTTTAGCTAAGGGGAGCGGATCACCCGAAGAAAACAAGTGGGAGACAGATGAAATAAGTTAAATGTGATGTTCAAAGTGGGTGCACATCTAACCAAGATATAGAAGATTGAGGTAGACGACAGAAGACAATATGAATGATCACGAAGTGTCAGTATTGGCCAATGTGAACTCCTGAAAAAGCGTGGGGGTTTGATCACAGAATCCTTACCCACTTGACGGACTCGATACATATGATCTGCACAACTCCGAAGCATCGATGTACCGCCTGAGCTAAGGATGACGCTAACTGGAATGTGCGGGGTCAATTACAGACCCTTCCCCGGTCGCCTCCTTTTGAGGAATTATTATCTGTAATATAATGCGGGCACAAATATAAACACACATGCATAATACCTACTCCGAAGGTAGGGCTTTAAACAATCCCAATTAGCACACCGACAAAATTGCCTTAAACGGGGCTTTAAATAAACCAGAGGGACTCCTAACATATATCAGCAACGGAAGTCCCCGTCATACATCTCAATTCCTACTTGACATAGTAAGGAAAGTGATAAGAACCCTACTTCTCAGGATCTCTAGAAAGCAGTAAATGGCCGAGATAAAAGGGTAGTAGTGCAATACGAATCGAATAACTGTCCATAGTAACTAAATGAGAGAAAGAAACCTAGAGAACTTCAAGCAAACTGGCATCAATAAACAAATCAAGTTAGAAATCACTCCATTGAATATGAGATTTAGGATTTAAATATGAACATGTCCCACAAGTGGTGCATATCAGTCACAATCACATATATATCCTGCAAAGACTATCAAATATGCAAAGCACAAGAATTGTGCAAGCATAGCCAATTGTGTTCCACAAATAAAGTGGAACACTACCGCATCAAGTCAAAATGGACAAATTTCTCAGAGTACCTCGCACATTCAACAGACAAATTAGTGATCTCATGAAGAAAGAGTGAATTAGATGAGGGGTGGATGATGACTTAACAAGGAAATGGAAAGAACATAGTAGTAAATATCAAAGCATTAGATATGGGAAACACCAAGTAGGCATAAGCAAAACATATGTCAAAGCTAAAGAATTGTTTCTCCTTTTTATCACCTTGTTGAATTGATAAGTAAATATCAATCAAGGATCATAGGAGCTTGAGAAGAATACATTCAAAGACCTTGGAAGTCCGTAGCAACCACTACTCAATCATACTCATTTTATTTCATCATGATTCACAAGCACAATAGAAGGGGGATTTCACAAAATGCATCACAAAGCTTAGATCTCAAATTAACCATGAAAGGGATTCAAACAAAGGAAAAATTAGAAGGATTTAAACCACTTAAGAACTTGAAATCAAGCTTCTAACGTGCTATGAGGATATAATCAAAAGGTTAGAATGTTGATCCTAATACATGTTGCACAAGTGCATTCAATATACCTCAAAGATTCAGGATGAGAAAAGATACGAACATCAAATTCATACATGAATGAAATTGGTTCTATCATTAGAGATCAATTATTATGAAGTCCATATGAAACTATCATTGAAGTGTCATTTCTCTGCATGTTATCATTGGCCACTTGATGACCTCAAACTCAAGTTAAAAGCTCAAGTTCCAAAGTGAAAATCAATAAGAAAACATCCATTACAAAGCATGCATCAAAAGGCTCAACATTCAATTATGAGGAAATTAAGTGAATTGACTTGAGTTCGTGTGAGGAAACATAAGCAACATGATCATTAGGTGGCCAAATTACAGGCCTCACATAAATTCATTCGCCACTAAACAAGTTGCAACAAAGAATGCAAACTTAATTGATCACCTTCATATCAAAAATACATCAAAAGTAGAAACAAGGATCAATAATTCACACAAAAAATTTCTTAGCATCTTTGAAGTGTGTAGAAGTCAAAAAGCAAGTCTTAAGTTCATGAATAGTTGAGGAGGCGATCAAATGAGTCCCAAAGTTCAAAACTAGTTGGCCAAACTACCAAACTAGACAAGTTTTCAAAATAATTTGTGGAAAAATATCAAACCAATTCAAATAATCCAAGAAAAATCAGATTTAAACCCTCAACCCATCTATGAACCATAAACAAGATCCAAATTCCAATGGAAATCCAGGGCATAATGATTTTTGAATTGAAACTTACACAATAAGCAACAAAACCCTAATTGTTTGACTTTTAATCTTAAATATTAATTAGATAAGATCAAAATTCAAACAATTCAAAAAAAATACACATCAATCATGATAAAACTCAAGAGATCAGAGTACCTATTTTTCCATATTTTTAGAATTAAAGAAAACTCAAAAATAAAATCAAATTCAAACAATTAATCAATTAAACGATCAATTACATCCCAAAATAAATTTCTAATCAAAAGTCATAAGAAAATCATCCCAAAATTAATATTCAAACATTAGAATTAAAAAAAACTTCTATAATTTTTTGTGGATATTTTGGATGAAGAAAAATATTGAAATAAAATTAAATACAAACAATCAAACCATTAAACCATTATTTAATTCCCAAAATTCAAACTGTAACGAAAAATTAGAAAAGGACCAAAACAAAATTATATTCAAATACTAAGATAAAAAACTAGCTTCTATAATTTTTTGGTGGATTTTTGGATTAAGAAAAATATTAAAATAAAATTGTGAAACAAAAAAAAATCAAATAAAACTCCAAAATTAATCTTCTAATCAAAAATAGGAAAAATACCCAACAAATTTCAGAATCAAATTCTAAATAATTTTAAGAGTTCAAAACATTTTTTGTGGAATTTTTAGATCAAAGAAAATATTAAAACAAAAATAAACATTAAACAAACAATTAAATAATCACACAAATTTTTAAACCAATCAAATAATTTTCAAAAATTATAAAAAAATGCACAAGGCCATAAATATTATTTTTAGGTTTCTTGAATTTTTTCTTAATTTTTCAACCATTTTTGAGCAAGAAATAAAATCATGAAAATCACGTTATGAAACAAAATTCAAATAAATTAAAAAACCCAAATCAGCCAACCAGAGGAGGCCATATTATCATCGTTAACCTCTGGTTAGGGCAAAAACGCACGCAAGACCAAAACCATCACCTCGTGTTCTGGTCAACATAACATGCTCAATTCTACACCATTTTTCATGAAATTTTGTGCAAAGCAAAGCTAGAAACGCCATCTACATTATGCTATTCGAATCACATCAAATAATTAACCATAGATCAAGAACGGGTCTCATGAAAATGACAAAATCTCACTGAGCAGAAAATTTTAGATGCATCATACATGCACATCTCATCAAATCAAAAGCTCTAAAGCTACATAAACACTTAATGAACCTCAAACAACATGATTCCAAGCTCAAATCACACAATGCACGGCTAAAAATCAAGATCCAAAGTTAAGAATTCTAACCTTTGAGGCAAAAACGAATCTACTGTCTCCTTCACTCCAGTTGCAAACCAAGCCTCGAACTACAATCCTTATCACTTAGAGAAGAGAATGCAAGAAGAAATACTTAAAACGCGCAAGTAAATTGAGAGAATCAAAGAAATTTGCAGAACAAGTGGCTATGGAGTTTTCTGAGCTCAAGGGTGAAATGAAGCACCAATGTGGCTCAATGAAGCTTGCCTCTCAATATATAGAGCATGAGGAGGAGGGTAGGATAGGCTTTTCACCCTGAAAACCGTTAGAAAGAATGAATCCCAATTTTTGCAAAAGTGAAGTGTGCACATGAAGCACTCAAATCCCCTGTGAATTCTCAAGCCTTTCAAGTGAATTTCAAGTCTTTTTATCTCAGGAAGAGGTTAGCAAAATATCAAGGCTTAATTCCTTGTATTAAACAAGTGTTGGTGATTAGGCATTTTCATGCCACTTTTTGCAAAACCACGGATTTCCCTTGCACTTGCCCATATGAAGCTCAAACTTTGGCATGATGGGCCTTAGTACATTACAAATGATTCATGGGCCAAGTTTGAAGTGAAACAAAGGGCCACAAATCAGGTTATCAAGAATTTGCAAATTGCATGGTGTGCATGAATTCCCAAAAAAGTCTCAACTTCACTCCTTCGATTTGAGCTCATGCTTTTGAATTAAGAAGCCTATGAGTACGATTTGGAAAGCTCTTGAAAATCTCTACAATGTTGTAGTTTTGAGTTTTTTCATTTGAATCAATCAAATTTCTCAAAATTGAGCTTGAAAAAACTTGCCTTTTGAAAATGACCTATAAATTTCACCTTGATGCATGAACTTCCAAAGACCATAACTTTTGATTCTTTGATAATTTGGACATGAAACCAAAAGGGGATGAAAGATCATCCTCTTAGCTTTCCAAACATACCTCATTTGCATTTGTTTGATCAAGGATGAATAAATGGTGAATTTTTGAAGTTAAGTCCTTACTTTCCAAATTTAGAAACTTTTTAGGGTTTCTTCATGAGCAAGTTTCAAACCAAACATCAATCTTCTTGATCCAATGGTCAAAATGGACTTGAAATATGAAAATTACACATTTGACTTGATGTTTGACCAACAATTCACTTTGTCAATCTTGACTTTGACTGATTTTGGTCAAAATGACCATTTTGCCCCTTTTAATCAATAGATCCACTCCTCTTCAAAATTGGTGACCAAAACTTCAAACATATAGAGTCCATGTATAATGTTTCATCTCTAAATTCTCAAGAAAACCCAATGAAATCCCAAACCCTAGTTTTGGTCAACACCTTAGGAGAATGATGAATCATCTTTCAAAACTTCAAATCCTCTAGATATCTTGGCCAATTTCTTGCACAAAGATATCTCCAATGTCAATGAGGTGTTGTAACTTCAAAAATAAATACTTTCTCATGCATAAATATTCATAATCATCCAAAACCCTAATTTTGACTGATGAATCAAAAGGATGTGATTCTCCTTATAATCAACACAATCTTCAATCTTCTGATGATTCAATGAAGTGGATAAGCTATCTTGTGATGTGTGAATCCTTTGGTCTAGAAAGATCCATATATTTAAATAATAAGGCTCTCCTTGAGAAACTTGTCAACACAATTAACTTCCAAAGCTTTAGGAAGACCTGATAACCAGAATGTTTTGATCCCATCACCATGTATGAATGCAATGTAATATGATGTTCATGATGGAACATAAGCCTGAATCAAGAGGGTAAATTTTGGGGTGCAACACCTTGGAGAAACAAGTTCGGGTTGTACCTTTCATCCACTCACTTATCATTCTATGGCTCATCCGGCCTCCGTCATACAATCTGTAACATCTTTACATAAAGCAAAATAACAAACTACGACAATGAAAACAATGAAAATAATCCAAAACAAATGCAAATGAAAACAAACAATTGAAAGAAACGCAAAACAAATGAAAGAACCCCCCCCCCCCCCCCACACACACACACATACTTAAACTAAACATTGGATGCAATGTTTTAGCCCATATGTGGCGAGGACTCACAATAGCTACTGAGGAGGAGGAGGAGGATGTTGAAAGTGCAACATCAGCTATTGCATCATAGTCTGTATATCATCAATCGCGGTCCCTTGACGGACTTGCTCAGCAACAATCCTGTCGATCTCCGTGCCTTGTCGGTTTTTCTCAGCACGAAGGTAACCCATCTCGGTCTCCATCCACCCCTAACGATCCTGGCCCATAGAAGAGGACCTGGAACCATGATGGTGTGAAAAATATGGTGGAGGCACAACTCGCTCCCTAGTTGGGGGCGTCTCCTTCCATCGGTGTACCTGCAACAACATTCTCATCTTCCTTATCCTCGGGGTTAACATATAACCAATTTTCAGAATCAGAAATATTTGTTTTGTCAGGGCTAAGAAGATGCAACAATATTCTCTTTCGACTGACCAACGCATACCATCGACGTCCTACCTCCAACATTACTTATTTGAAAAGACGCTAAGATCAAGTTTGCTCAATGCTGGTACTGGTGTTTCGCCATCAAACACCGATCTATAGTCCAGAGATTCCGCAATTTGAGTAATCATTCCACCTACTGAAATATCACCCGAACTAACACGTCCCAAGTACCTAGATAGGCAGCGGCAAATGCCGTCACATTAACTGGTTCCTCATGTACCATGGTATGCATCAGATAGAGTTCCCTCTTGGCCGCCACACATATATTGTCACCATGTTCAAACAAGGTGTATGCCAATGCCTTCTACACATACCTGAAACACAGATTCTGAATCCATGATGCCTTAGCACTCGTGGGGTTATACTGCGGCAAACCTGTAATGGTTGTCCAAAAAGAAACTGGGTTAAACTCAGAGGGCGCAGCTCCGGGTCCCACCAAAGGTAACCGAAGACATTGCCCCAATTGTATAACAGACATGGAATGATCCTCATTGTACATCCCAAAATTAAGTGTACCAAAATAGCCCATGGCAGAACCATTCCATTCCTTTTCCAATTTAAAACTCACAGTGCTCAAGAATTCCAATGTGATGCGCTCATAGGTTGGCACATCATGGTGTATAAATTCTAGAATTCTCAAGTTATTAAACAGCATAGATACATCATCTAATATGCCTAATTCACTCATAGCCACAGGGTGTACGTACCTCATTAGTAAAAGCTTACGCTTAAGGTGAGCCTTATACCTTGCAATGTGTTCATCATCTTCAAAAATAATGTCATGAGCATTCGGAGCATGTTGGGATCTCTGTCTCGGCCGTGTAGTCTCAGCCACACCTTTGCCTCTGTCACTTCTCTTCGAGGGCATTTTGGTACCTACTCAAATTGAGAGACAAAAAAAAATTAAGGGGTTAGTGAAAACGATTACCGTCACTGCGTAGAGGACGGAAAATGGTCCAACTTTTGTGAAGGCACTTTGAGAATGATGAAGTGATGATGTGGGCAAGATAAGCTTTGGTAGGTGGTGGTAATGGAGGTTTTAGGTTTTTTGGGAAGAAAGAGGAGAGGTTAAGGGTGTACAAAGAGAGAGAAAAGGGAGTTATTAGTAAAGATTGATAAAAAGAAAGTTAAAAACCCACAGGCCCCACCATAACTCATAATATAGTGAAATTTGTAAAAACAATTTGTTGTCAGGACGCGTAACACGGACCGTGTCCCCTTACACAGTCGCCTGTGTTTCATGGTAAGGGTGGGGTTTTGGCTCTATAATTGGGTTCATGATAATTGGTATGTGGGGTTAGAGGTGATTGTTGTCTTGTTCATGAATTGAATGTATATGATGTTGTATGATGAAAAATTGATGAATTATAGATGAATAATGACGTCCCGATGCTGCTTAATTGATGTAGAATTATAGGATAATTGTAAGTGATGATTATCTATGATTAGATTAAGTTTTTAGGTCTTAAAGTATGGAACCCGTAGTGAAAACACAGAGGAAATCGCCGGAATTATACAGGACAGAGTAGTATGCGTCGACCCCAAACATGATGTGTCGATACAAGAAGGTTTAGAGACTCAGGATGAGTCGATATGTAGGGAGTATATGTCGTTACATACTGTGTGGCAGACTCAGTGTGAGTCAATAACAGAGAGGATGCGTCGACTCATGTTGCGAGTTCAGTGCAGTACGCGTCGATCCAAGGAGTTATGCATCGACCTATGTTGTCTGGTTTTTGGCAGAAGCATTAGAAAAGGTTGTAACTTGAGTTTTCGGACTCCGTTTGAGGTTCCGTTCGAAGCGTTGAATAGCTAACACGGTGAACTTAATTCTTATTGATTAAAATTAAGAATGGTAAGGATAACCATAGGATTTGAATTAGTTTCCGTGTTGATCGCTATGTTGTTTTTTATGCAGAATGATGAGGATGAAATGTTTATAGGTTGTTGTTTGATTTGTAACAGTAGGATTAATGATAATAGTGATGCAGTATTACAGAATAGTAGTATGCAGAGGTTTAATAATTGATAAGTGATCATTAGTTTACTAACTAGTTATAGGCAATATCTTGTATAGGCCTGTGGCCAACGATGTGAAATTGATGAGTTATTGTCGTGTTACTGTACGGCTGAGTTGTTGATGAGATGATGTTAATGAGAGTGTGTTTTTGATGAATTATAAATTATTTTTTATGATGTATGATGTATAATTGATGTTTGATGATTTATGATGATAAATGATGTTAATGAATGATGTTGATGAAGAGATGTTGAGATACTTTTAAGATGTAGGCTTTTGGCCAATGATGACGTTGTATTGAGATGTTGTCAATTATGGTGTGTTATTACATTCATGATTGTATCACATACATTGCATTTTGAGATGGAGCTTATGCTCGTTGAGATGGCTGGTATTGGCGAATATTGAGATGAAGGCTTATGCCTTATTGATGCCTCTGTTAATTGGCAATTTTTGAGATGGGAGTTCTGCTCCAATGGTACCACATGCATTTGCATAGTATTGAGTCGCATTATACGATTGCATAAAGAAGTATGTATTGATTTTATGAATATGTATTATTGTTGTGATTATTGTTGATTATGAGATGAGAAGTGGTGATGTTATAAGATCTAATTTAATATATTAATTATCATGCACTTTATTATATTGTTAGATATCCCACCCCTTCTGTTTGAATGTTGCCCTTCTGTTGGTAACGTGCAGGTAATCGAGAGTGAAGGATGTATACCTTCAATAGTTTGAGTCGGTGTCATTGCTATGATATGTAACACTCGGGGGATGAACGCTTGTTGATTTTGATTGTTGATTATTCAGTTGTTGAACTTTAAGTTGATTATTATTAAGTATGTGTTGTTTGGAAGTTGCCGTAACGATGATAAAGATGTTATTAAGAATTCCACTGTGTAGATGTTTGAATTGTTGAATTATTTAATTAAAATTGTTATGATGATGGTTCATCCGATGTTTTAAAGTGTTACATATCCACGATGAATGCAATGAGTTTTTAAATGATGAATTTGTAACATCCCGATTCGTTTGGATGAATGATTTTATAACTATGATTTATTTACATAATTGCCGGGGTAGAATTGGGGTGTTACAAAGTTGGTATCAGAGCAAAAAGGTTGGTCTGACCTTGTTTTCGAGTCGTAGTTGTCTAACAATCGAGTATTATTAATTTGATATCTAACCGTTGTTTATGTTGTAGTGATAAGTTGAGATGGCTGGGAGGAATGATATTGCACTTGCTACTGCTTTAGAAGCAATGGTTCATGCGATGGAGAATCATCTGAATGCTGACGGGAATGCTGGATCTTGTAGCTTGGCGACTTTCCAGAGAGAGAATCCGCCTACGTTCAAGGGGAAGTATGATCCTGATGGAGCATTGGATTGGTTGAAAGAGATTGAGATAATATTCTATGTGATGGACTGCACTCCAGCACAGAAGGTTCGTTATGGTACTCATATTCTAGCTGTCGAGGTTAATGACTGGTGGCTAGAGACTTTTCAAAAGTTGGAAGCTGCAGGTGAGAATGTCACTTGGGCTGTGTTCCGTAGGGAATTTTTGAGGAAGTACTTTCCTGAAGATGTTCGTGGTAAGAAGGAGATTGAATTCCTTGAGCTAAAGCAATGGAGTATGTTGGTTGTTGAGTATGCTGCCAAGTTTGCTGAATTGGCTAAGTTTTATTCGCACTATGTTGAGGCATATGCTGAGGCATATGCTGAGTTTTCGAAGTGTATCAAGTTTGAGAATGGGTTGCACCCGGAGATCAAAAAGGCAGTTGGATACCAGAGGATCTGTGTCTTTGCTGATTTGATTGATAGTTGCAGGATTTATGAGGAGGATAATAATGCTCATTACAATATTATTAGTGAGAAGAGGGGTAAGCACCAACAACATCGTGGTAAGCCTTATGATGCCCCAACTAGTAAAGTTAAATAGAAAGTTTCTCAGGGTCAGAGGACTAGTGGGGGAGATGCTCCTGCTGGTGTGGTTTGTTTTAAGTGTGGAAAATCTGGGCACAAGAATAATGTGTGCACTATTGAAGTGAAGAGATGTTTCTGTTGTGGTAAGAACGGACATGTTGTCTCTGAGTGTGAACATAAGGATGTGATTTGTTTCAATTGTAGAGAAGAAGGGCACATTGGTAGTCAGTGTCAGAAACCAAAGAGGGCTCAGACGAGTGCTAAAGTGTTTGCTTTGGTTAAGGATCTGACAGCTATTGAGGACAAACTTATCAGAGGTACATGTTTCATTAATAGTACTCCTTTAATTAGTATTATTTATATCGGCGCTACTCATTGCTTTATTGTTGCTGATTGTGTTGAAAGATTGGGTCTTATGTTGTCTTCTTTGAATGGAGAAATGGTCGTCGATACTTCAGCCAAGGGGTCGGTGACTACTTCTTTTGTGTGTGTTAAGTGTCCCTTGTAGATCTTCGACAGAGACTTTGCTGTTGATTTGGTTTTTTATCGTTAATAGGTTTGGATGTAATTTTGGGTATGAACTGGTTAGAGCATAACTATGTTCATATTAACTGTTATGACAAGTCTGTGAGGGTTTCTACTCCTGAAGAAGAGGAAGATGGTCTGTTGTCTGCTAAACAGTTGAGGAATTTGATGCAAGAGGAAGCACCGGTGTTCTCGTTAATGGCGTCGTTATCTATAGAGACTCAAGCTATAATTGAGAAATTGCAGGTGGTGTGTGAATTTCCTGAAGTTTTCCCTGATGAGATTCCTGATGTACCACTGGAGAGGGAAGTTGAATTTGCTATTGATCTTGTACCTGGTACTAGACCTGTGTCTATGGCACCATACAGGATGTCTGCATCTGAATTGTCAGAGTTAAAGAAGAAATTAGAAGAGTTACTTGAGAAGAAGTTTGTAAGACCAAGTGTATTGTCGTGGGGAGCTCCAGTGTTGTTGGTAAAGAAGAAAGATGGAAGTATGAGGCTTTGTGTTGATTACAGAAAGTTGAATAAAGTGACGATTAAGAACAAGTATCCACTTCCAAGAATAGATGACTTGATGGACCAATTGGTGGATGCTCATGTGTTTAGTAAGATTAATTTGAGGTCGGGGTACCATCAGATTAATATGAAGGATGAAGATATCCAGAAGACGGCTTTCAGAACACGTTATGGACATTATGAGTATTCGGTGATGCCTTTCAGTGTTACTAAGGCGCCGGGAGTATTCATGAATATATAAATCGTATCTTTCATACTTATTTGGATCGGTTTGTATTGGTGTTCATTGATGATATTTTGATTTACTCTAAGTCAGAAGAAAAGCATGCAGAACATTTAAGAGTAGTGTTGCAAGTCTTGAAAGAGAAGAAGTTGTATGCAAAGTTGTCCAAGTGTGAATTTTGGCTGAAGGAGGTTAGTTTTCTTGGTCATGTGATCTCAGGTAGTGGCATTATTGTAGATCCATCAAAGGTTGATGCTGTGTTGCAGTGGAAAACTCCGAAGTCATCTACTGAGATTAGAAGCTTTTTGGGATTCACTGGTTATTATAGAAGATTTATCGAAGGTTTTTCTAAGTTGGCACTTCTGTTTACTAAGTTGACTTGTAAAGGTAGAGCTTTTGTATGGTATGTTCAGTGTGAAGAGAGTTTTACGTAATTGAAGAAGAGATTGACGTCGGCTCCGATTTTGATGTTGCCTAACCCAGGAGAGCCTTTTATTGTATATTGTGATGCTTCTAAGATGGGTTTAGGAGGTGTGCTTATGCAGAATGGTAAGGTAGTTGCTTATGCATCAAGGCAGTTAAGGACTCATGAGAAGAACTATCCTACGCATGATTTAGAGCTTGCTGCAGTTGTCTTTGTGTTGAAGATTTGGAGGCATTATCTTTATGGTTCTAGATTCGAAGTGTTTAGTGACCATAAGAGTTTAAAGTATTTCTTTGATCAGAAGGAGTTAAATATGAGGCAACGAAGATGGTTGGAATTGTTAAAGGATTATGATTTCGGTTTGAATTATCATCCAAGAAAAGCGAATGTGGTAGCTGCTGCGTTGATTTGAAAGACTTTACATATGTCGGCAATGATGGTTAAAGAGTTGGAGTTAATTGAGCAGTTCAGAGACATGAGCTTAGTTTGCGAGGTTACGCCGCAAAGTGTTATGTTGGGTATGTTAAAGATTAATAACGAATTTCTAGACAATATCAAAGAAGCTCGAAAGTTGGATGTGAGACTGGTAGATTTGATGGTTGGAATTGATCAGTCTGAGAATATTGATTTTGGGCTAGATGCGCAAGGTGTGTTGAGATTTCGTAACTGGATATGTATTCCTGATGATGCTGAGATGAAGAAATTGATACTTGAAGAGAGTCATATAAGTAAGTTGAGTATTCACCCAAGAGCTACAAAGATGTATCAAGATTTGAAAGTTTTTTTTGGTGGCCTGGAATGAAGAGTGATGTGGCTCAGTTTGTGTATGCATGTTTGACTTGTCAGAAGTCGAAAGTTGAACATCAGAAGCCAGCAGGGTTGATGCAACCATTAGAAGTTCCAGAATGGAAATGGGATAGCATTTCGATGGACTTTGTGACAGGGTTACCTAGTACTATAAGAGGACATGATTCGATTTGGGTGATTGTTGATAGGCTTACAAAGTCAGCTCATTTTATTCCTATTAACATCAATTTTCCAGTGCCGAAGTTGGCTGAGATTTACACTAGTGTGATTGTGAAGCTGCATGGTGTTCCTTTGTGCATTGTGTCAGATAGAGATCCAAGATTTACTTCTTATTTTTGGAAGAGTTTGCAATAAGCGTTGGGTTCTAAGTTAAGATTGAGTTCAGCGTATCATCCTCAGACAGATGGTCAAACTGAACAGACGATTCAATCGTTGGAAGACTTGCTAAGGGCATGTGTTCTTGAACAGGGAGGTATTTGGGATACTTATCTTCCGTTGATAGAGTTCACTTATAATAACAGTTACCATTCTAGTATTGGGATGGCACCTTTTGAAGCGTTGTACGGTCAGAGATGTAGAACTCCTTTATGTTGGCATGAATATGGTGAAAGTGTAGTACTTGGACCTGAACTTGTTCGTGAGACTACTGAGAAGGTGAAGTTGATTCGAGAAAAGATGAAAGCTTCCCAAAGTAGACAGAAGAGTTATCATGACAAGCGAAGGAAAGATTTAGAATTTCAAGCTGGTGACCATGTGTTTTTAAGAGTTACACATGTGACTGGTGTTGGGCGAGCGTTTAAGTCTAAGAAGTTCACTTCTCGTTTTATTGGACCATATCATATTTCAGAGAGAGTGGGGAATGTTTCCTGCAGAGTGGCTTTACCGCCTAATCTTTCGAATTTGCATGATGCTTTCATGTGTCGCAACTCCGGAAGTATATTTCAGATCCATCTCATGTGATTCACGTGGACGATGTGAAAGTACGAGATAATCTTACGGTGGAGATGATGCCTGTACGAATCGCGGATCGTGAAACTAAGACTCTGAGGGGCAAAGAGATTGCCTTGTTTAAAGTGGTTTGGCTAGGAGCTGCTGGAAAAAGCATGACTTGGGAGTTGGAGAGCAAGATGCGAGACTCATACCCTGAGTTGTTTGATTGATGTAAATTTTTGAGGACGAAAATATTCTAAGTGGGGGAGAGTTGTAACGCCCGTAATTTAATTAATTATTTAATTAAATTATTTTTTTGGAATATTTGTGAAGTTGTGTTGTGATTAATTGGATTTAAATTATTTTATTAAGTGGTGAAATAATATTAGAAGTGTAATATTATTTGATGTGGGCTTCTTTTAAAGGAATAGTAGTAATAAGGGGGGTGTATTAGTTTTGAGCCCATTAAGGTATTAAGAGGATAATAGGTTATTTTATTATTGTGGAAATAATAGAAAAGAAGAAGCAGTAAGAAGAATAAGGTTTTGAGAGGAAGAACGTGAAGCTGCTGGAAAAAGAGGGAAAATAGCAGAATGAGAATTCGACCGGAAATTATAGAGCGACCTTCAATCCAAGGTAAGGGTGGGGTTCTGACTCTATAATTGAGTTCATGATAATTGGTATGTAGGGTTAGAGGTGATTGTTGTCTTGTTCATGAATTGAATGTATATGATGTTATATGATGAAAAATTGATGAATTATAGATGAATAATGACGTCCCGATGCTGCTTAATTTATGTAGAATTATAGGATAATTGTAAGTGACGATTATCTATGATTAGATTAAGTTTTTAGGGCTTAAAGTATGGAACCCGTAGTGAAAACACAGAGGAAATCGTAGGAATTATGCAGGACAGAGCAGTATGCGTCGACCCCAAACATGATATGTAGATACAAGAAGGTTTAGAGACTCAGGATGTGTCGACATGAAGGAGTCTTGCATCGATCCGTGAGGGCTTTTAGACTCAGGATGAGTCGATACGTAGGGAGCATGTGTTGATACATGTTGTGTGGTAGACTCAGTATGAGTCGATACAAGAGAGGATTCATTGAATCATGTTGCAATTTCAGTGTAGTACGCGTCGATCCAAGGAGTTATGCATCGACCTATGTTGTCTGGTTTTTGGTAGAAGCGTTTAGAAAAGGCTGTAACTTGAGTTTTCGTACTCCGTTTGAGGTGTCGTTCGAAGCGTTAAATAGCTAACGCGAGGAAGGATAACCATATGATTTGAATTAGTTCCCGTGTTGATAGCTATGTTGTTTTTTATGCAGAATGATGAGGATGAAATGTTTATAGGTTGCTGTTTGATTTGTAACAGTAGGATTAATGATGATAGTGATGCAGTATTACAGAATAGTAGTATGCAGAGGTTTAATAATTGATAAGTGAGCATTAGTTGACTAACTAGTTATAGGAAATATCTTGTATAGGCCTATGGCCAACAATGTGAAATTGATGAGTTACTGTCGTATTACTGTATGGCTGAGTTGTTGATGAGATGATGTTAATGAGAGTGTGTTTTTGATTAATTATAAATGATGTTTGATGATTTATGATGTATAATTGATGTGTGATGATTTATGATGATAAATGATGTCGATGAATGATGTTGATGAAGAGATGTTGAGATGCTTTTAAGATGTAGGCTTTTGGCCAACGATGACGTTGTATTGAGATGTTGTCAATTATTGTATGTTATTACATTCATGATTGTGTCGCATACATTACATTTTGAGATGGAGCTTATGCAAGTTGAGAAGTGGTGATGTTATGAGATCAAATTTAATATATTAATTATCATTCGCTTTATTATATTGTTAGATATCTCACCCCTTCGGTTTGAATGTTACCCTTCTGTTGGTAACGTGCAGGTAATCGAGAGTGAAGAATCTATACCTTCAATAGTTTGAGTCGGTGTCATTGCTATGATATGTAACACTCGGGGGATGAACGCTTGTTGCTTTTGATTGTTGATCATTCAGTTGTTGAACTTTAAGTTGATTATTATTAAGTATGTGTTATTTTGAAGTTGTTGTAACGATGATAAAGATGTTATTAAGAATTCCGTTGTGTAGATGTTTGAATTGTTGAATTATTTAATTAAAATTGTTATGATGATGGTTCATCCGATGTTTTAAAGTGTTACGTATCCCCGATGAATGCAACGAGTTTTTAAATTATGAATTTGTGACATCCCGATTCATTTGCATGAATGATTTTATAACTCTGATTTATTTACATAATTTCCGGGGTAGAATTGGGGTGTTACACGTTGTGATATTGCCTACGTGGCATCACAACCCATACCAAGCATGTGATGCAATTAAATGCTGGTGGGACACCGCACAAAGATCCAGACAAGCACATCACAATGATAACTAAGGTGCTTATGACATACCGAGCATGCAGATGTGATCACATCGAGTGTGGAAACACCCTAAAATTTTGGCCCATAAGTGCACATCGCAACGATATAAATGACATACATGGTCTAAGTCATAAGTGGTTTACGTCCTAGTTGTCAGGCCTACTCCGATTCAAGCATACATCAAAACACGATGTGTATCAAGGCATAAGGCACACATTAATCCATACAATTACAACATCGAATGTTCAACTGGAACAAAGTGCAATCACAATTATTATATACAATACCACATATCACACAATACATACAATAATCCATCTGAACATTCAATCCGGAACAAACGGGAACATACGCTAAATCATGTCATAGCATTTATCATATAATGTGATTTCAACTTAATCATATATATTCATGTCATAACGAATAAACGATCACATAAAGTCTACACGCATTACACCACACATTTCCAAACGATCACTAAGATCAAAGAGGCATTTGATACTCACCATGGTATGGGACTTCACTCAAGGAATTTCAATAATACAATTCTATCTAGGAAGGCGCGCTGAGAGGAGCCTCCCGCTCTAAGAACATTCTGTGAAATAAAGAGTTTCAAGTTCCAAGTGGGCACACTAAGTGCAGCGCGATCTGCAAATATCATAAATCCAAGTCTCAGGAGGGAGTACTGAGTGCGACCCCACGCGCTAAGCACGGTCTGCGAAATGCAGAAAAACCAGCGCAAGAACAGTTCTGCCATGGGGTTCCAAAACCCCAATTTCTACACCAATTCATGAGTTATCAACACCCATATACATGTTATATCATATTATATACTAAATATTTACCAATTTAAGCATGCATCAAGAATCCAACAGTATCACAGTATGATCATTATCTTACTAACACATTCAACATGCAATTAAATCCCAAATCCTACTCAAGTTCCAAATATGGAACTCACCTTAGGTAAATGAAGATTAGGAAGATATACTTGTTGCATTTGAACTCTTTTCATCCATGGTTTTCCATGGGCTCTTAGTTACTTGCTAGATCACTTTCTTTTTTTTGAAATTGTGCTTGGTGTGGTTTTTTGAAAGTATTTTGTAAAGAGGTCATTGTTTAGGCAATCTTTGTAATGATTCTTGTTTGTAAGAATGTATACAAAGATGTTTGATATTTTGAAAATGTTTTCAAGTTTGTAAGATGTTTGAAAGTGTAGGTGTTTGTTTTGAAAATAGCAAGGATGTTTTGTTTGAAATTGAGCAAGAAATTAGGAGAATTCTACCTACTCAAAAGTCTTTCTTGTTCATTTTCTTTTCGTTTGACATTGTTGTCTTACCATTGATTTGATAAGCAACCCTATCTTTGGATGTAAACGGGACGGGCGTGGGTCGTCATATAACCATGATTAGAAATTTTCCAAGGTATCTTAGCATTTTCTTTGAGGGACTAAGATCATTTGAAAGGCAACTTAGATAGCATCATTGAGGGACTATGATCTTGTATTTGCTTTGTTTTTGCTAAGATACCTCACATGCGTAATATGAACATTTTTATAAAGGCAACCAAGTGGATTTACCCTAGGGGTGTTTGTGTGCAAGTGTATTGTTTTCATGCTTGATTTTGTCTTAAGTTAGGGTTTTCTAAGTATTGGTTTTAGTCTTTCCATGCAAACCCTAATTACTAGCATGTTATATATAAAGCGATAAATTATGGAATTTAAAGTTACTACGCTATTACAATATTTGTGGGAGGGGGTATATAAATTGTAAATGGGGATTGCAAGAATTTAAACCTAATTAGTCTATTACAATCATATTGAATTGGTATAAATGTATAGGAATTTAAATGAATATAATGTACAAAATGAATAAATGTACAAAAATGTGAAATGTAAAGTAAATGGATATTTGTTTGGATTTTTAGGAGAAAGGGAAATTGTTTTAGCCTAATTAATTAAGGGGGAAAATAATTAAGTAACATAATAAAAAGTAAACCCTAAATTCACTAAGAAAAGATTTTTAAACAAAACCCTATATCTATTAATTAAAAATAAAAGAAATTAAGTTTTATAAGAAAATTATTTTTGTCTTAAAAATAATTTATATTATTATAAAATATTTTTGGTCTTTTTTATATTAAAATAATATATTTTAATTGGTGTAAAAGAAAAATAAATAATAACCTGGTTTTAAATTAATTTTACAAGACTAGTTAGTAAAAATAAATAAAGTATAGTTAAATAAAATATTTTTTATGGGAAAAATAAAATAAACTAAATCAAAATATAAATCTATTATTTTTGTATTTTTTATGATTTTTTAAATATTAGAAAATATATTGAGAAAATAAATAAAATAAAAATAAGAAAATAAAATAAAATTGGGCCAAGAGTGTATAAATGAAACAGAGAGGTTAGCTAACAAAAACAAAAACAAAATAAAGCCCAAAGAGGCCCAGCATCCTGCCAAAAAAACAAAGTCAGAAAAGCAAAAAATGTGAAAAAATTAAAAGGGTACCACTTGGGCTCGAACCCAGGTCCCAAAGGTTACAGGCGCGTGCTTCTACCACTGGGGTGGCTATACATCCGTTAACATAAGCAAAACAATAATAGATGATACAAAACACGCCCTGATTACTTCATCTTCAACCTCCATCCAAACCAACTGTAACTTGTTCATTTCTCATCAAAAATAAAAACTGTAAGCATAAAACTTGTAGCAAATTTCCTCACGGTTTCAAAAATATAAAGCATTAAAATTATAGATCAAAGATAAGCATGAATTTTATTGGCCCTAATCTGAACTCTAAAAATCTCAGAAACTTCAATCTTAAAATTCTCTAAGCTCCATCAAAATTAATGGAAACTATGAACATGGTTAGCTTTAGGGCAATGATATCTACATGTTTTATTCACAAATAAACCATTAATGATGCTTGTATGAAGAGTTCGAAGTTAAGAAAACTTACCTCAAAACTGGAAATCTTGTTTTGAGTTTGAGCTTGTTTCAAGTGATGGTGATGATCAGGTTAGCTTCCTTGAGGTCCCGGGAAGCTAATGTAATGATTAGCTTGAGCAATGGATGGCTGAAATGGTCTGGAGAAGTCAATATGCAGTGCTCTGTTTTTGAAAATGGAGGATGGTGTTAATGGTATTACAATTCTGTAACATGGTGTGGGATCAGTTCTAAATGATGTTTAGAAGCTTTAGAAACCAAAAGGCTTAAAAACGCACGAGGGAGTTATGAGTTTCAAGTTTTTGGTCAGTTTGTGTAAAAATGGAGGAGACTCAGAATGGCATTTGTATCTGGAGCGTATCTGAATTGTATCTGAAGGAGACTCTGAATGAGTATCAGAATGGCATCCGTGTCTGGAGCGTATCTGGACTGTATCTGAAAAAACTTTGAACATTGTTAATGGTAGTTGTTAACCTTATCCTGAAAAGGGGAAAATGTTAGCTAAAATGCAAAGTCATGTTGTATGAAATGCATGGTATAATGCATTCGTGTTATCAATGTTTATGATATATGGATGCGATGTATGTGTATGTGAGCTAGTCTGCAGCACTGCTGTTGGTTTAGGGAAAATAAATCCCTGACTGCTGCTGAGGATATGGAGTGTAAGTCTTCATGTTGTGAAGTTGAGTGTTGATGAATTTCCATTTAGAGAAATAAACTTTGTTGTAAGGGAAATGTCGTGTACTGCTTGTAAAATCCTGTTGGGAAATCCTGAGAAATTTGGTGACTTCTACTGGGGATTGATAACATGAAGCTTTATTCCACTGGGGGTTAAACTGTACACTGCGAGGAATTTTGTGGGAAAAATTAGAGAGATTTCCCTATCTCTTAAAGTCATTAGTGATTGTCTTTTATTTTGTTTATTTGTAAACAGTAATTATGTTCAAATGCATATGTTCAAAAATAAATCATTGGACGTTTTTGTAAATAAAACACAAGAGTAGAGAAAAACAGAGAGTTTTGCACTTTCAAAGGGATATCTTTGTATTGACTTTGAGTAAGTATTTTTGTACAATGAGACGAACATCCTAGTAAGAGAATGTCGTCGTAAAAAATGAAAATTTGATACAAATAAAAGATAGCTATGTGCAATAATCCCATGGGGTTCCCATTCTTCTATAGCCTTCATGTCTCTGAGCATATTGTCTGTTTGTTGCCTTGTCCGAAGTTGATTGGATTGATCAGAACCTCTGAGTTTGTCAGGTTGTCCGTAAGGTGATCCAACGGGACATAGTCATGCGCTTTAAATCCCTAACTTTTTCCTGGACCTCCCTTTCGGGTTTTCAGTCCACTAGAATACCCCTTTTTGCCCAAGCCGCCCTTTCGGGTTTTCAACTTGTCGGGTGTACAGATTTTTTTTTGTTTTATCCCTAATTTTTTCCTGAACCTTTTGGTTCGCCGGGATGCGCTTGTTTTTCCTAGGTGTGTCAACCTAGCGGGTCTCTTATGCGTAGTATCTTTTGACTATGTCTGCATTCGCAGGGTGCGGCAGGTCGTTGCCATCCATGGTTGTCAAGATCATTGCCCCACCAGAGAATATGCTTTCGATTACAAATGGTCCTTCGTATGTAGGAGTCCATTTTCCCCTAGGGTCACCTTGTGATAGTATGATGTATTTGATCACTAGATCCCCAACTTGATATACTTGGCGTCTGACCTTTTTGTTGAAAGCCTTGATCATCCGTTTTTGATACATTTGACCATGGCAGACAGCAGTAAGCCTTTTCTCATCAATCAAGTTTAGTTGATCAAGTCGAGTCTGGATCCAATCATCTTCATTCAGCCATGCATCCTTCATAATTCTCAGAGAGGGGATCTGGACCTCAATGGGAAAGACAACCTCCATGCCGTATACCAGAGAGTAGGGTGTTGCCCCGGTTGATGTGCGCGTTGTGGTACGATACCCGTGGAGAGCGAATGGTAGCATCTCATGCCAGTGTTTGTACGTGACTCTCATTTTCTGTTTGATCTTTTTGATGTTCTTATTTTCAGCTTCGACAACACCATTCATCTTTGGCCGGTAAGGGGTAGAATTATGATGTTGGATCTTGAACTGCTCGCACAGGGCGGTGATCATAGTATTATTTAGATTCGTACCATTGTCTGTAATGATCCTCTTCGGGATACCGTAACGATAAATGAGATTCTGCTTGATGAATCGGGCTACAACGTTCTTGGTGACGGAAGCGAAAGAGGCCGCCTCAACCCACTTTTTAAAATAGTCAATGGCCACTAAGATGATACGTTATCCATTAGAGGTTGTTGGCTTAATTTCCCCAATCATATTGATGCCCCACATAGCAAAGGGCCAAGGAGCCGTTAAGACATTCAGAGGAACCTGAGGTACGTGCACCTTGTCAGTATAGATCTGACACTTATGGAAGGTTCGAGAGTGTTGATAGAAATCTGCTTCCATGGTAGACCAGTAATAGCCTTCCCGTAGGATCTTCTTTGCCATCGTATGCCCACTGGAATGGGTGCCAAAAGTTCCTTCATGTAACTCAACCATGATCTTTTCCGCTTCAACCTTGTCTACGCACCGAAGTAACATAGAGTCATGGTTGCGTTTGTAAATAATGCCATTACTAAGGAATAATTTAGCATAGAATCTCCTTAAGAACTTCTTGTCGTTTACTGAAGCTCCTTCCGGATATTCTTGAACCTCGAGATACCTCTTGACTTCGTGAAACCAAGGCTGGTCCACTACTTCTTCAGTATTAATCTCGTGACAGTGAGTTGGTTCATCCCTTTGTTCAATGGTGATCTGAGGAGCCTCGTTTTCCCATTTATGTTTAAACATAAATGACATTGTGGCTAGTGCTTCTGCTAGCTGATTTTCTTCTCCCGGGAAATGCTCGAAGATAATCTTCTCAAAGTGTGGTAGTAATGTCAACACGTTTTCTTTGTAGGGGATAAGGTTAGGGTGTTTGGTGTCCCATTCCCCTTTGATCTGGCTGATAACCAAAGCTGAATCTCCGAATACATTTAAGGATTTGATCCCCAAATCTATGGCAGCTTTGAGACCAAAAATGCACGCTTCATATTCTGCCATGTTGTTTGTATAATTAAAGCAGAGTCTTGCAGTAAAGGGAGTATGACATCCTTCTGGAGATATGAGTACAACACCAATACCATTTCCTAGTGCGTTGGATGCCCCATCAAAAACCAGGGTCCATCGGGATCCTTGTTTAGGTCCATCGTGTGGTCTAAATTCTTCACAGTTGTTTACCATCATGATGTCTTCATTCGGGAATTTGAACTTCATGGACTAGTAGTCATCCACAGCTTTGGTGAGCAAGGTGATTAGCTAGTACACTGCCCTTTATTATTTTCTGGGTAGTATATTGTATGTCATATTCTGTCAGGATCATCTGCCATCTCGCTATTCTCCCAGAGAGAGCAGGCTTCGCGAAGATGTATTTTATTGGATCCATTTTAGATATCAACAAGGTAGTATGGGTCAGCATATACTGTCTTAGCCGGCGAGCACCCCATGCCAGAGCGTAGCAAGTTTTCTCGAGCAGTGAATATCTTGTTTCATAGTTGGTAAACTTTTTGCTCAGGTAATAAATAGCGTGTTCTTTTCGGCCAGACTCGTCATGCTTCCCCAACACACACCCCATTGAATTTTCCAGAATGGTTAGATACATGATCAATGGTCTTCCCTCGACTGGTGGCATCAAAACAGGAGGCTCTTACAAGTACTATTTGATCTTGTCGAAAGCAGTTTGGAACTCGTCATTCCATCTGACTACTTGATCTTTCTTCAGTAATTTGAAGATTGGCTCACAAGTAGTTGTCAGGTGAGAAATGGATCTGGCAATGTAGTTCAAACGTCCCAAGAATCCTCTGACTTCCTTCTCAGTATGAGGAGCAGGCATCTCTTGTATCGCTTTCACCTTGGCGAGATCTACTTCAATACCTATATTGCTGACGAAAAAGCCTAGGAGTTTACCAGACCTCACCCCAAATGTGCATTTATTTGGGTTCAACCTCATATTGTATTTCTTTAACCTCTCAAACAGTTTATGTAAATGATCAAGATGCCCTTCTTCTGTTTGAGATCTAGCTATCATGTCGTCCACATAGACCTCTATTTCGTGATGTATCATGTCGTGAAATAGAGCTACCATGGCATGCTGATAGGTTGCCCCAGCATTCTTCAGCTCGAATGGCATAACCTTGTAGCAGAATGTCCCCCATTGTGTGACAAAGGTTGTCTTCTCCATGTCCTCAGGCTCCATTTTGATTTGGTTGTAGCCTGAGAAACCGTCCATGAAGGAAAACACTTCATGTTGTGTCGTATTGTCAACTAGAATATCAATGTGGGGAAGTGGGAAATCATTCTTAGGGCTTGCCCTATTCAAATATCTGTAGTCCATGCACATTCGTACCTGGCCGTCCTTTTTTGGCACAGGAACAACATTGGTAACCCATTGCGGATAAGAGGTGATGGCCAAGAATCCATCGTTGAATTGTTTCATGACTTCTGCTTTAACTTTTCTGACATGTCTAGTCGAATGCGATAGACCTTTTGTTTTACTAGTGGAAAGTCCTCTTTTGTAGGTAGACGATGTACCACGATATCTGCATCAAGTCCTGGCATGTCTTCATACGACCAGGCAAAGATCTCAACATACTCGTGCAACAATTGAATCAGACGCTCTTTGACACGGGGTTCTAGGTTGGCCCCTACAATGACCTCTCTTTTGTCTTCTTCGGTACCTAGGTTGATTGTATCCACGGGTTCCTCATGGGTCTGAATGGTTCTATCTTCTTGTTTTAATAACCTGGCGAGTTCCCCTGGTACTTCACAATCTTCCTCACCTTCGTCTTCGGCTTGATAGATTAGATCTTTAGAGTCACAAAAGGCCATAGCAGAACCGTTACCCATGGGATCCCGAATGGATGTAGACTTGCATTGTGAGTGTGAGTGTGTGTAAGAGTATAGCTATCTTTGTAAGAAATGAAAAATGTAAAAAGAAAAAACAATGAGCACAAAGTTTGTATGCAAAAATGTCCATGATTCATTGATGTCATATGGAAATTAGATAATAACCCTTACAAATGGACCATTGTGCCTCGGGTAAGACACATGGTTTTAAGAGGCTGAATTGTTTTAATATTACAGATCCAACAAAAATGTAAAGACAAATTACTTTGGGATAAAAGTGTTATGGACGAAATCTCTAGCCTCCTAGTTGTTGTGCCCTCCATTGATAGTTGGGAAAATCTAATCCTCTAGGTCATATCTGTCTTCGTCATCCTCTACGGTGCTGACTTGGTGGTTGCCGATCTTCAAGGGTGGTCCTCCGGCACGACCACGGCGTACAACCTTCTGGGCACCTGAAGTGAAACCCAGACCAAACTTGTCAGATTTGTATGGGATATCTCAGAGTTGTCCCCAAATAGTGCACCCACCTTCTTCTATCACTTCCTTGGCATCCTTCAAAGATGACATCTTGAGTGGAGGCCTTGTGATCTTGGGAACTTGAGACACAACCTTGGTCACTGCCACATCTTGCAGGACTTCTTCAAAGTGATGGAATGGAGTTTAAATAAGTTCACCATCTAGTTCCACATATCTGAAGGAATTTAGATGATTGACCATATACTTTTCTTCTCCATGAACAGTGATAATCTTCCCTTGAATCAGATACTTCAGCATTTGATGCAAAGTAGAGGTAACAGCACCAGCATTGTGGATCCACGGTCGGCCTAGTAAGCAGGAGTATGAAGGGAGAATATTCATTACATAAAAAGTTGAATCAAATGTTTGGGTTCCAACCTTTTTGGGGATATCCACTTCCCCATGCACCATCCTTTTTGATCCATCACAGGCTCTCACTACTATGTTGTTTGGTTTCAATGTCAATCCCTTACAGTCAAGCCTATAAAGATCCTTTTTAGGAAATACATTCAGAGACGAGCCAGTGTCCACCAAGACATGAGCCAGAGTTGTGCCCATGCATTCCACTGATACACGCAATGCCTTATTATGCTTCCTCCCTCTTGGCGTTAAATCATCATCTGAAAAACCTAAACCATTATCTGCAGTCATGCTGGCTACGCAGTCTTGGAATTGATCGGCAGATGTTTCTTGGGGTACATGGGCAGTTTTCAGGAATTTTACCAAGACCTTTGCATGCGCCTCGAAACATAGTAATAAAGCCAGCATGGAAATTTTAGATGGAGTTTGCCCCAGTTGCTCAACTACATTGTAGTCGCTTTTATGATCTTTAGAATTTCCTCCATCTCTTTCTGGGAGGTCTCAAGGATAACCACTGATTGTGCCTTTGTCTGGACAGGCTCAATCAGAATACCTTTACCTCGAGTTTCAGTTGACTCGGCAGCAGGAATGTTAGTAGGAGTGATAACGGGGATTGTAACAGATTTGTCAGCAGGAGTATTAGCAGAGATGATTGTAGGACTGAGAATAACCTTTGGAGGAGCAACAACAATAGGAATGATTACGGGTCCAGAAACTGCATTTGAGGGAGCAATTTCTGGAGAGAATATCCTTCCGCTTCGGATTATCTTACTAGTCCCTGCAATATTACTGATATCGGAGTCAACTTTCTCAGAACTTGAATCTTCGGAAGCTGGCCAATCTTGCTTGATACCGTGGTAGTAGACATCCCCTCCATAATTCCATGGTACGGTTTTGTCTGACGAATACGAGATTAGTCCAGGAATTGTAATTATCAAAGGAGCTACTTTTGGAATTGATGTAATTCTAACGGGTCTTTTGGTGGAGACCCTGGAAGAATTGTCGGAAATGGTCACGATGGAAACATCATTATAAGAAACAGTTGGAATTGAAGCCTTCTCGAACAAAAGTTTCTTGTTATCTATTAGGCACTGAACGCCTGCTTTTAAAAAAGGACAGTTGGTTGTTGAGGACAAACATAAATGACAGCTTTCATCACAGCCTGGGAATACACCAACATTCAACAAGTTCTTTTTGATAATTAGGAGTGGGGTCATAAGTTCATCAACTGAAGTAACAAACATATCTTCTTCAATGGCGCTGGCATTATGGCCGTGTTTGTGCATAGGGGAAGAAAGGACATTGGGCTTTTCTAGCGCATCGAATTCAATCTCTTTGGCTTCAAGAAGGTCTTGTTCTTTGTTCTTTATAGCCCAACAGTTGTCAGTGTCATGGTCGGGACTCTCAGAATGGTATGCACAGTGGGCATTAGGATGATAGTGAGGAGAGGTTGTGTTAGGGTTATTTGGAGCTTCTTTAAAAGTCACTAGATTGGATCTTAACAAATGTGGAAATACTTGAGATAGTGTATGTTGTACCCCAAAATTTTCCCTCTCATTTTACTCAACACATGCCCATTGAGGTTCTCAACTTGCTCAAGGATGCCCAAGAGTTGACCAGACAAACTCTCTCCTAAGGCAAGGTACCTCAAACTAGGGTTTCCATTTTCATCAATATGTGTGAACTCAAAAGGTCCCAAATGATTTCCATGGTCCTAATATGTTTTCAATATCATCCATGTCAAGTTTCATTCCTTTCACAAGAAGTTTGCTCAGGCAATTGCCTAGATGCCTGAAAGTCAACTGTACTAGGTCAAAAGTCAAATGTGGCCCACTTACAGTCAAACTTAAAGATTTTTGGTCAACATCAACATTTTGAAATGATATCCATCATTTGATCAAGGGTTTATCATGATTCCTCAAGGAATGCCCCAAATTCATCAAAACCCAAAATTTGTAAGTTAGGGTTTCTCAAGAAAAGTCAACCAAACTTTGAACAAGCATAACTTCTTCATACTTTATAAGAAATTTTCCATTCAAGGCTCATTTTAAATAGGATGAAATTCCATACAACTCATATTCATCCCACAAGTTCAAAATATGCACTCATCAAAAGATATGAATTTCTACATTATAGGTCCTTTTAAAAAGTCAACAAAAACACCTTTTGGGTCAAAGCTTCTTACATGAACATGGAAGACCCAATTGAGATGAAACCAAAAGGGTTGTTTATGGGACATACTAAGCTTTCTAAAAAGTACAAGAACAACCTCTTAGGATTAAAATTGAGGGAGACATGTATTGTCAAAATTGACCAATTTTTGGAAATGTGCATGAAGTCAACATTGATCAAAATGACTTTTTTTCCAAATGGGCCCATGTTTTCTTGTTTGAAACTTGTTCCTAAGATGGCCCACGACCCCTGACCTTATCCACCTATTATTTTATTATTTTTATTATTTATTTTGATTTTTTATCCATTTAAATCAAAATAAATCAATTTAAATAGTAGAATAATCAAATAAAATCAAAGATTTGATTTTATGAGCATATTATGAGTCCATGAACAACTAGAAAATCAAAAAATTGGTGCAAGAGATAATTGATTGGAAAAGATCTTAATTTGGTCTATTTTGGAAATAAATCATACAAGGCAAAGAATGAAATCAAATCTCCATAATTTGCAAAGATATGATCAGTTTTTGTTGACCTAAATCATTCTATAATATATACATAACATTTCCAAAGCATAAGAAAGGTTTTTGGGTCATGAAAACAAGGAGGTCAACTTCAATTTTTTGTCAAAAAAGGTGCTGATCACATATTCCTCCATAGACGGATTCAAGCAATTCCAAGGCCAGCAATTTGTTCCTGGAAATTTTCTGAAGCCATTCCAATCATCCTCAAGCCTTAAAACCTTCAGAAATCACGCCTCACAGTTCCACGGTTTGCATCTTTTTTCAAGATTCGTTTTCAATAATTTATCCATCATAAACATGTTTTGATCATATATCCATGCTTGCTATCATATTTGCAATGTTTTTGATTGGTTTGATTGAAGTTTAAGTGCGGGAATGGCACGATGCCATTGTTAGGGTTTTGAGGTCCCAAATTGGGAATTCCATATAGAGGCAAAATTGGACAAAATCAGGGGAACTATCATGCTTAGAAGATGATTTGCAATTGATCCATGTATTTGGTTTGAATTTATTCTGCTTCTGCTGCATTTTTGAATTTTACAGGTTTATGGCTACGAACAAAATTCGTCACTATAGCTTTTAGTGACGGAAACGACTGTAGGTAAAAGTGTGGCCAAAAACAACAGTTATGGGGAAGAAGACAATTAGGTGGAAGAATCTCATTGGGTTATTTGAATCACACACGCATTTGGGAAAGACCACTTTATTTCCTTTATATTTTATTTATGTTATTATGTTAACAACTAAGCCACGCAGTACAGATGGCAAGGGCACACGTTTGAAAGTGAAAGGACCTGGGTTCGATCCCAGGTCTCAGTGTTTTGTTATTTTCTTAACATTTAATTGCAGATCTTGTGCACAACCCCTTCCAAGCGTCCACCATGTGATCCAACCATCCAGCCATTGGATCATCACCATCACCAATCCAGCGCCTCATGATGCGTCCCTATGGTACATCTCCAAGCTTGGCCAACACCGAGTCAGGCGCAAAGATTGGGCTCAGTTAATGGGCTTGGCACAAATTCAACAATGCACCCCCTAGATTGCTTGCTAAACAGGCCCAATTTCTTTCTTTACTTTTTATTTCTTTTTTTTATTATTTACTAATTATCTTTTTTCACAAAATAACACAAAATCATTTTTTATCATAAAATCAAAAATCACAAAAAAACATCAAAAATCATTTTTTTCATAAAAATATTTTATTTCCTTAATTAATTAGTTTAATTAAAATTAGGGCAATTTAATTCTTTTCATAATTAAAAATACTTAGAATTAGGATTCAATTTGTACATAATTCAATTTTTTTCTCAAAAATAACCTAAATATTTTTTCAATTAGATTTTTAGGATTCCTAATTCATCGTCGCATTTAATTCTCTGCGCGCTTTTAATTTCCTTTATTATTATTATTGTAACTGCTCTGAGTTTGTAATAGTAATTAGGGTTTTAAATTCTTCATCTTTATTTTCAGTCCAAGATAATTATGTATCTGCAAAAGCCTTGTAATAACATTGATTTACTTTCCCGCTTTTAATTTCCGCAACTATGAATTGTCTAGATGTATGGATAATAGGCTTGTATTGAAAGACAAACTAAAAATTAATATAGTTGAAAACCCTAAATATGCAAAGATTAAATAACTAAAATCAAACACATGCACATGCTCACTCCTAGGGTTTGCCTCACTTGGTTGCCTCAGAAAACAATGATCATGTCCCTCGAACGAAGGGATATCTTAGCAAAAGACCCTCAATCTAAAAGTCATCATAAAGATCATAGTCCCTTAATGTCCCTCGAGTTGCCTACGAGAAATGATCTTGTCCCCCGATGTTGCCTATATGATGACAGTCCCTTCGAAATGCTAAGGTATCCTTACATGTTTCCTTCAATGACCATAACGTCTCTTTAAAACTCCAACGACGATATTACCTATTTCTCAATAATGGGATAGCATTGTCTAAAAGGAAAATGAAAAGACTTTTTCGAGTAGGTAGAAAACTCTTAAGTACTTGCTCAAACAAACAAACTTTTTCACACAAACACTTTCCCAAACAAAGTTTTCAAAAACATCTTCGTAACACTCTTGAGGACAGAAACAATGGTTAAAATGAAGTAAAACAAAACTTTTCGAAACAAGCACACACAAGCAATTTTCAAAATGAGCAAGTACCTAAGAGCCCGTGGAAAACCACGGATAGAAAGGGTGCTAACACCTTCCCTTTATATAATCTACCCCCCGTACTAAGAAACATTTCGAAAAAGGATTTTTCTGTTCTTTTTCCTTTTCCTGATTGGATAAAATAAAAGTCGGTGGCGTCTCTTGTTTACCGCGACATTTTGTGAACAAAAAATGCAAACCAGTATTAACAGTCGGTTCTTCCACCGTATCACAGAACTGGCGAATCTGCTGGGGACTAAAAATATAAAGTGGGGTAAACCTTAGTATCTAGGTCATATTTAACTGCTTTCTCTTGATTGTCTTGCTTGCTTTATATTTATGGGAACTGTTTGGGTTATGTGATCCTACACCCGGATCGGGAAACACCTTTTAGGTAAGTAGCAATAAACTGTGAGGGAACAGTGCTGGGGTATACCGAAACGGTTGAAGCAGTAGCTACGTTGATGTGGCACTTTGGTTGGTACCCGTAACCCTTGATTCAATCAGGGAGATGCACGAGGCTGCGCATGGTGTCATAAAGCATCAACTGACCTTAGAACCTTTAATTTCACAACTTGGACAGTAGGACTTAGCGAGATGGCTGGCTTTGGTGTATGCTCAAGGTCAAAAGATACTCAATGCTACACTTATTAAGGTTTGATTCTTGAGTTTTGTTTGGTAGCGAGTCAATCTCCTATTGAACGAAGTTGGGGGAAAGATCATTGATATTGAGATCCCTTAGAACCCAATTACTATTTATAGGATAGGTTGAACTAATCCAGCTTCAAGAGGGTATGACCTTAAAACCCATGCAAGCCTAAACCTTTGTTTGCGTGACTTGTGTGCTTTCAACTTGAACTACTTGCAGAGTTTTATTACCTGACAACATGAGTTCCTTGCAGGTTTTGTTTACAGTTATTATCCAATAACTTGGATTTATTGCAGGGTTTACTTGCTTACATCACTTCGCACCTTTGCTTAAAAGCATAACATACACATCATAACATCATGCCTTAACATTTCCTTAACAATTTCAAGGATCTCGAGGGCCTGTGATGCAGGTTATGATAAATCAGACATCTAGCAAAGGGAAAGGGGATTTATTTTCCTCTAGCCAATGTCGTCAGAAGATCAAAACTCAACAACTTGAATCAGGGGCTATGGCCCACTTGATATGGTGAGCTTGACTCTCGTAGAAGGACTCTCAATGATACAAAGTTCTTCAATCAAAGCTGCAAAATTCAACTTCTTTCATTTTCTTGTTTACCCCTCGAGATCCTTGAAAACATTGCATACATATATAATTCATATCATTGCATTAGCAGGTTTCAAAGCAGGTCTCTCATGTTATCGCTATTTATTTCAACAATGGCTCTCCAACAAGACAACAGAGATCTCCAAGCTCAAGATGCCCAGTTGAAGGAATTTCTCCTGAATCTATCCAAGGGGCAAGAAGACCTGAAAACACTCTTCACCGAGAATCTGATCAAGGAAAGTCCTGACAATAACAAGGATGAACAATTGGAACAACTGCAAGTTGAGGTAGAAGCAATGAGAATCCAGATGCTGGGACAGATGGCTCTTATCCAAAACTTAGCTCGAGGACAAGAAGGGCTAAGAGCCTTCCTCAACAAGCTTCACCAAGATGGATGCAGATCCATGAAACAAACAGTTAAAATTGTGGATCAAGGCATTAATCAGCCCCCAGTGAGAGAAGAGGTTGGGAACAGACCTTTCCAGATTGCTACTACATCACAAGCCCAACAACAACCTCGCCAACTACAATGGGGCAATCGGTATAAGAAGAATACATCTGAAAGACGCTTCACTGAAATCAACATGTCATTGGCTCAAGCATTGCAACGCATGTTGAAAGCCAAGTTGGTTTTGTTAAGGGACCCTCCTAAGAATCCCAACATAGCCTCCCCAAGGTACAATCCAAATGCAAGATGTGCGTACCACTCCAACAGCCCTGGACATGACACCAACAGTTGTTGGGAGTTGAGAAATAAAATTCAAGACTTGATTGATGAAGGAGCGCTAGAATTTGAACAAGACAGTCAGGCTGAGTTCTTCTGCCATCACTCCAAGGCATACCATCTGAAGTGACAAGTTCTCAAAAGAAGACTTTTCGTTCATTAGAATTTTCAATGTGTAATTTTCTTTTAATTTGTTTGAACATTTATTCATATCAAACCTCGTTATTTCATCATACATTGCACATGGTTGTCTTAAATCAATTCATTCATATTCACTATTTCGAGAATGCATTCTTATTTCCTTTTGTGATATTCAACTCTCGATTAAAAACTCTAAGCCTTAAAGGGAGGTTGACGAAAATGATACCATAATATCTACAGTATGCTTTTGAACAGACCCCGCTGACGATGTACAGGCGTTGTTTCAAATCCTAAACAGTGGCGTTATAAGGAAGATAATCCCTAGTCAACCCATTCGAGCCAAAGAAGTATGAGTTTTTCTTTTCACACAAATTAAAACCCTTAATCATAACCTGGGGTAGGGTAGTTTTCTAAGTTAATTCAGAGGCGTATTCAGTCATAATCTGCCGCTTCGTACACAATGAATGACATCAAAGACGTACTTTCAAAACAAAAGATGATGATGGTTCCGTATAATCGTCAAGACAGGCAGTCATTATCTCTCGAAATAAAAGCCCATTAAGTCAAAACCTATGAAGGAGACTTGAGAGAGATAAAATTAGGGCATCCCGCTGACTGTAATCACAAGAAACAGTTTAGGCAAAAGAAGGGATAACAAAAACCAAAAAAAGAGGTTACTACAAATCCTCGACAAAAAGAATATTACAAAAATGACTGCCTTTTCAAAATAAATGTTCAATTTCTGAATCATCACCAAGTATCAGAGCAAAGATTCCAAACTCAATCGGGATCTAAACGTGCAATTAACTGAGCATAGGACTGAAGAACATCACGAAGAGCGGGTTGGGTACAAATAAAATTTGAGCCTTAATCCTTTGTTTCTTGAACCGTAAACCAGGCTACGTTATAACCCTTAAAAGTCCCAGCTGAAGCATGGGTTAGTTTGAGAGCATACTGTTACAAAGGTATCCTGACTCCTGTAGGCTTTGTTACGAATCTTGAGTTGATATCACATTCTTGCAAATTTTGTTTTACTACATAAAACACATTTTCAAAAAAAAATTCAAGACAGACATGAGTTTTGCATTCTTTAAATGACATTGTTTTCATATGACTAATTATTTGACAACAGAGAAATCCGCATAATGAATATTCAATGAAAAGACATCCTCTGAATGGACATAATCACCTCAGCGGGAAAGACACTTCCAATAACAGTTCTTCCATAAGCAAGGGGCATGATGTCTAAACACACCTGGGGCAGTCTCTCCAAAAGTGCCAAATAACCAGGGGAAGATCTCCATCTGAATCGCTTGGTGTATTACGCACGCATTCCAGCAACGAATCATGTGCCATCAAGAAAACATTTTTGACAGTACTACAACACAACACTATGGACAGTGATAACTCTCTACATCCTGAAAGCATGGACATAGTCGGAAAATACTATGCATGAAAAAAAAAGACCCGCTAGATTGACACACCTAGGAAAAAATAAGGGAATCCCGGAGAACCAAAAGGATTTGGGAAAAAGTTAGGGATATACATAAAAAAAATATGTACACCCGACAAGTCAAAAACCAAAAAAGGAGGCTTGGGCAAAAAGGTATCCCGGTGGATTGAAAACCCGAAAGGGCGGTCCAGGCAAAAGTTAGGGATTTAAAACGTATGACTATGTCCCGTCACCTGTCTATCAGTGGAAGACTTATACCTTGATCAGCATTCATCAAGAGCACCAGAATCGAGAAATGGTTCAGATACGATCCAGATATGGATGCCATTCTGATACTCATTCAGATTCAGCTTTCCGATACAGTTCAGATACGCTCCAGATACAGATGCCATTCTGATACTCATTCAAATTCAGCTTTCCGATACAATTCAGATACACTCCAGATACGGATTCCATTCTGATACTCATTCAGATTCAGCTTTTAGATACGCTCCAGATACGGATTCCATTCTGATACTCCTTCAGATTACGAAAGGCAGACAACCAATCTACATCCTCAGGTTTAAGAAGATTGAACAGGGGAAGATGTTGTACCCCAAAATTTTCCCTCTCATTTTACTCAACACATGCCCATTGAG
The DNA here is from genome assembly GCA_948472305.1 of Vicia faba. Classification (NCBI taxonomy): domain Eukaryota; kingdom Viridiplantae; phylum Streptophyta; class Magnoliopsida; order Fabales; family Fabaceae; genus Vicia; species Vicia faba. The sequence continues at coordinate 1,335,046,958 of OX451737.1, read as the reverse complement.
GTTCTCAACTTGCTCAAGGATGCCCAAGAGTTTGCCAGACAAACTCTCTCCTAAGGCAATGTACATTAAACTAGGGTTTTCATTTTCATCAAGATGTGTGAACTCCAAAGGTCCCAAATGCTTTCCATGGTCCTAATATGTTCTCAAGATCATCCATGTCAAGTTTCATGCCTTGCACAAGAAGTTTGCTCGGCCAATTGCCCAGATGCCTGAAAATCAACTATACTAGGTCAATAGTCAATTGTGGCTCACATACAGCCAAACATCAATATTTTTGGTCAACATCAACATTTTGAAGTGAAATCCATCATTTGATAAAGGGTTGATCATGATTCCTCAAGGAATTCCCCAAATTCATCAAAACCCAAAAGTTGCTAAATTAGGGTTTCTCAAGAAAAGTCAACCAAACTTTGACCAAGCATAACGTCTTCATACTTTATCAGAAATTTTCCATTCAAGGCTCATTTTGAAGAGGATGTGATTCCCTACAAATCATCTTCATCCCACAAGTTCAAAATATGCACTCATCAAAAGATGTGAATTTCTACATTATAGGTCCTTTTGAAAAGTCAACAAAAACACCTTTTGGGTCAAAGCTTCTTACATGAACATGGAAGACCCAATTGAGATGAAACCAAAAGGTTTGTTTATGGGACATCCTAATCTTTCTAAAAAGTCTAAGAACACCCTATTAGGATTAAAATTGAGGGAGATATGCATTGTCAAAATTGACCAATTTTTGGAAATGTGCATGAAGTCAACATTGATCAAAATGACTTTTTTTCCAAATGGTCCCATATTTTCTTGTTTGAAAATTGTTCCTAAGATGGCCCATAACCCTTGAGCTTATCCACCTATTATTGTATTATTTTTATTATTTATTTTGATTTTTTATCCATTTAAATCAAAATAAATCAATTTAAATAGTAGAATAATCAAATAAAATCAAAGATTTGATTTTATGAGCATATTATGAGTCCATGAACAGATAGCAAATCAAAAAATTTGTGCAAGAGCTAATTGATTAGAAAAGACCTTAATTTGGTCTATTTTGGAAACAAATCATACAAGGCAAATAATGAAATCAAATCTCCATAATTTGCAAAGATATTTGTTGACCTAAATCATTGTATGATATATACACAACATTTACAAAGCATAAGGAAGGTTTTTGGGTCGTGAAAACAAGGAGGTGAACTTCAATTTTTTGTCAAAAAAAGTGCTGATCACATATTCCTCCATAGACGAATTCAAGCAATTTCAAGGCCAGCAATTTGTTCCTGGACATTTTCTGAAGCCATTCCAATCATCCTCAAGCCTTAAAACCTTCAGAAATCACGCCTCACAGTGCCACGGTTTGCATCTTTTTTTAAGATTTGTTTTCAATAATTTATCCATCATAAACATGTTTTGATCATATATCCATGCTTGCTATCACAATTTATGGCTACGAACAAAATCCGTCACTATAGCTTTTAGTGACGGAAACGACTGTAGGTAAAAGTGTGGCCAAAAACAACAGTTATGGGGAAGAAGACAATTAGGTGGAAGAATCCCATTGGGTGATTTGAATCACGCGCGCATTTGGGAAAGACTAATTTATTTCCTTTATATTTTATTTATGTTATTATGTTAACAACTAAGCCACGCGGTACAAATGGCAAGGGCGCACGTTTGAAAGTGAAAGGACCTGGGTTCGATCCCAGGTCCCAACATTTTGTTATTTTCTTAACATTTAATTGCATATCTTGTGCACAACCCCTTCCAAGTGTCCATCATGTGTTCCAACCATCCAGCCATTGGATCATCACCATCACCAATCCAGCGCCTCATGATGCGTCCCTATGGTACATCTCCAAGTTTGGCCAACACCGAGTCAGGCGTAAAGAGTGGGCTCAGCTAATGGGCTTGGCACAAATTCAACAACGCACCCCCTGGATTGCTTGCTAAACATGCCCAATTTCTTTCTTTTCTTTTTATTTCTTATTTTTATTATTTCCTAATTATCATTTTTCACAAAATAACACAAAATCATTTTTTTCATAAAAATATTTTATTTCCTTAATTAATTAGTTTAATTAAAATTAAGGCAATTTAATTCTTTTCATAATTAAAAATACTTAGAATTAGGATTCAATTTGTACATAATTCAATTTTTTTCTCAAAAGTAACCTAAATATTTTTTCAATTAGATTTTTAGGATTCCTAATTCATCCTCGCATTTAATTCTCCGCGCGCTTTTAATTTCCTTTATTATTATTATTGTAACTGCTCTGAGTTTGTAATAGTAATTAGGGTTTTAAATTCCGCATCTTTATTTTTAGTCCAAGATAATTATGTATCTGCAAAAGCCTTGTAATAGCGTAGATTTACTTTCCTGCTTTTAATTTCCGCAACTATGAATTGTCTAGATGTATGGATAATAGGCTTGTATGGAATGACAAACTGAAAATTAATACAGTAGAAAACCCTAAATGTGCAAAGATTAAATAACTGAAATCAAACACATACACATGCTCACTCCTAGGGTTTGCCTCACTTGGTTGCCTCGGAAAACAATAGTCATCTCCCTCGAACGTAGGGATATCTTAGCAAAAGACCCTCAATCTAAAAGTCATCATAAAGATCATAGTCCCTTAACGTACCTCGAGTTGCCTACGAGAAATGATCTTGTCCCTCCATGTTGCCTATATGATGACTGTCCCTTTGAAATGCTAAGGTATCCTTACATGTTGCCTTCAATGACCATAACGTCCCTTCAAACGTCCCTTTAAAACTCCAACAACGATGTTACCTATTTCTCAATAATGGGATAGCATTGTCTAAAAGGAAAACGAACATACTTTTTTGAGTAGGTAGAAAACTCTTAAGTACTTTCTCAAACAAACAAACTTTTTCACACAAACACTTTCCCAAACAAAGTTTCCAAAAACAACTTCGTAACACTCTTGAGGACAGAAACAAGGGTTAAAATGAAGTAAAACAAAACTTTTCAAAACAACCACACACAAGAAATTTCAAAATGATCAAGTACCTAAGAGCCCGTGGAAAACCACGGATGGAAAGGGTGCTAACACCTTCCCTTTCTATAATCTACCCGCCGTACCCAGAAACATCTCGAAAAAGGTTTTTTCTGTTCTTTTTCCTTTTCCTGATTGGATAAAATAAAAGTCGGTGGCGACTCTTGCTTACCGTGACATTTTGCAAACAAAAAACACAAACTGGTATTAATAGTCGGTTCTGCCACCGTATCACAATGTCATATTAATTCGGGTGAATTGTCTGACTGGTATTTCCATTCTTGGTTGGTTGTTTCTTTGCTGAGCATACGCTGGTTTAGGAATCATGACAGCCCCCACCATTGGACGGCGTTCAAACCTATCTTGATTTCTCTGAGGGTATATAGCAACAACTTCTTTCTTTCGGATGAATGGTTTCCTTAAAGTAGCAGAGGATTCATCCTTTTGAATCTTTCCATTCTTTATCCCGACTTCTACTCTTTCTCCGGTCAATATTAATTCAGTAAAACCTGTCGATGAACTCCCAATTAAGGGATTGAAGAAAGGACCAGACAAGGTGCCTAAGAACATGTCTACCAATTCTCTTTCAGACAGTGGAGGCTGGACTCTTCCTGCTAAGTCCCTCCATTTTTACGCATAGTCTTTGAAGCCCTCACTTGAAACCATGGCCATACTCTGGAGTTGAGTACGGGTAGGCGCAAGATCAACATTGTATTCGTATTGTTTGTAAAAGGTGGAGGCCAGATCTTCCCAGTTATGAACATTGGCTCTTTCTAACTGATAAAACCAATCAAGCTGAGTTCTAGACAGACTGTCTTGGAAGAAGTGTACCCATAAATCCTTGTTAGCGGTATGGGGCTGGATTTTCCTCACATAGGACCGGAGATGCATTTTGGGACACGAAACTACATCAAATTTGGCGAATACCGGTGCTTTGAATTTTGGAGGGATGACAATCCCAGACACTAAGCCCAACTCCTCAAAGTCCAATCTAGGCACTTCTTATATTTCCATTGCACTTAACCGTTCTTCTAGATGCTTATACCTGTCGTTGGCTGGAGGGTATTGTTCTTCAGAATAATCTTCTTCTTCCTCTTCCTCTTCTGACTCTGACTGGACAACTGTTTATTTGCCCTTACCATATTGATTGTCTTTCTCACCGGATGTCGTTGCAAAGTCTAGGGTCCTTCTTGTCTACCCTTGGAATATTCTTCCCATGTTCAAAACTCTGGTTATTTTCTTCGTCTTCATTTTCTTCTCCTCAACCAGCAAGGTCTTCAACTCTTCTTATCCTTTGGCTAGAGTTAAGAACATCTGTTGAAACTGTGCATTCTGAGTTTGGAGGTCCTTCACTGTTTGCTCGAGATCCATCTTATTGAAATAAATAGTAGAAAGATGAGGAGACTTGTTGCAAGAAACCTGCTTATGTTATGATGAATGGTAAATGCATATGCAATGATTTCAAGGATCTTAGAGATTCAAATTTGTTTTAGACAAAAAGGAAACACACGTTATTTTAATAAATTAAAGCTTGAGTACATCAATTCCTTTTTGGGAAAAATAACAAAACTCTAAGATAAAAAGGTAGTACGCATCCTCTTCGGTGCGATGTAGGCATTCAGGTTCCTCTCCTCATGAAGTTGCTCAGTGAGTTCCAAAACCTTCTTCTCACTTGCATAGAATTGGGCTTCGAAAGTGTCTCGCTCCCCCTTGAGTTGTATCCAATCTCTTTGTAAGTCTTCAAGAGAGATGGGCATGTCAAGATGTAGGATAGTGTATGGAACATCTCCTTCCATGACAGGCTCAATGATTACTGGGAGAATGGAGGGATAAGGCATCATAAGACTTTGAGCACGAGTTCGTACCCATTTGAGGTAAGGCTCAAGAGGGATGGAACTCTTATGCCTCAATGTATTGCTATCTACCGTGTTCAACATCCTCCAAGCTCGGATAAATCTCTGGCAAAGACCTTGATTGTCGCTCTCGTAGTCAAATACCAAACCTTGAATGAGAATCTCCTGAGGGCCATCCCTTCGAGCGTAACCAAACTATCTTAAGGATAAGAAGGGGTTGTAGTTGATACCTACTCTAATTCCAAGTAAAGGAACATTAGGAAATTCTCCATAATCGTCGACAATAGTAACACTCTCTATGGATCAGAAACACCAATGGATGTCTAAATGTTTGAGCATCATCAACCTTTGTGACCACCTTGAACCTTGCTCATTCTTTAATACATATTGGGGAAGATGCGAAATAAACCATCTTGCCAAGAGAGGAGTACAACACATAAGGACCCCTCTTTTCCTTATAGTGCGGGTGTGAAAACAATGTAGGATGTCCCCTAGCAAAGTAGGCACCGGGTTGTGGGATATGAAGATTTTGACGGCGTTCACATCTATGAATTGCTCAGGATTTGGAAACAAAACCATCCCATAGATGAGCAGAGCCACAATTTACTCAAAGGCTTGCAATTCCAAAGAATTCCAACAGTTTTGGGCTTTCTCAAACAAGAACTTTGCTAGGAAACCTTGGATACCACTCCTTGTTTCCCAATTAGTTGTGACATCAGATGATTGCAAGTGTAGAGCTTGAGCAATCTCTTATGGCTTTGGATCTCTTTCCGTACCATTGAAAGGTAGTTGATTGAGAATGGGAATCCTCAAGAGTCGGGATAATTCTTCCAACGTAGGTAAAAGTTGATAATCGAGAAATGTGAAGCAATGGTGTAAAGGATCAAAGAACTGAAAGAGCACATTCATCATGTCCTCATCTATGTTGGAGGTGACCAAGTTGAGTAGGTGACCATGTCTCTCGGTGAATGGAGAGTTTTTAGGAATCCTTGAAGGTAGTTCCTTAAGTTGTGGAGGGATCCTCACAAGGTTGACTTGAATAGTTTTCCTGCGAAGGGAATCCATATCCTACAAAACAGAACAAAGATAAATCCCAAGATCCTTGAAATGGTTAGTGAATAAGTATGATGTTATGATGTTATGTACAAGTATGTATATACAAACAAAGCAAACAAGTCCTTAGGTTTAGGCTTGTATGGAGTCTCATAGGTAAGTATCCTCTTGAAGTTTAGTTGGCTCAAATCTTTCCTAGTAATAGTAATCGGGTTCTAAGGAGCTCAATATCACTGGTTTGTTTCCTTGGTCATTGTTTCAACACAAGCCTCTTTAATGGCGACCGGAATATCCCGAGAAACTAAACCTTAATGAGTGTAGTATCGAGTATCTACCAACTTCGGACTGCACCAAAATCGATCATCTCACTATGTCCTAAAGGCCAAGTTGGTCAAGTAAAGGTTCTAAAAGTTCATTACTGCTTCACGGCATCACTCAGCGGCCCCGTATTCTCCTTGATTAACTCAAAGGCTACCGGTACCCACAAATATGTTGCACTAACGTAGCTATTGCTTAGACCATGTCGGTATACCCTGCACAGTTACCACAATGTATTGCTACTTACCTATAAGGTATCCCAAATCCGGGTAGAGGATTCAAACCCAAACAAATAACCATAATGTAAAGCATATAAGTCAAACAATGTAAGCAAGTAAATGTGATCTAACCCTAAGGTAATCCCACTTTTAGAATTTCCCCAGCAGAGTCGACAGTTTTGTGATACGGTGGGAGAACTCACTTGAAGGTTTTGCGTTTGATCGCAAATGTTGCGGTTAGCAAGAGTCGCCGCCAACTTTTCTTTTATCCAAAAGGAAAGGTGAAAAAGTACAGGAAAGACCTTTGAGATTATTTCTTGAGTTCGGGGGGTAGATTATGAAAAGGGAAGGTATTAGCACCCTTTTCATCGATGGTTTTCCATGGGATCTTAGTTACTTGCTAGATCACTTGCTTTTGTTTGAAATTGTGCTTGGTGTGATTTTTTGAAAGTATTTTGTAAAGAGCCCATTTTTTATGCAATCTTTTTAATGATTCTTGTTTGTAAGAATGAATACAAAGATGTTTGATCTTTTGAAAATGTTTTCAAGTTTGTAAGATTTTTGAAAGTGTAGGTGTTTGTTTTGAAAATATCAAGGATGTTTTGTTTGAAATTGAGCAAGCAATTAGGAGCATTCTACCTACTCAAAATTCTTTCTTGTTCATTTTTTTTTCCTTTGACATTGTTGTCTTACCATTGATTTGGTAAGCAACCCTATCTTTGGATTTAAACGGGATGGACGTGGGTCATCGTATAACCATGATTAGCAATGTTGCAAGGTATCTTAGCATTTTCTTTGAGGGACTAAGATCATTTGAAAGGCAACTTAGATAGCGCCATCGAGAGGCTATGATCTTGTATTTGCTTTGTTTTTACTAAGATACCTCACATACGTAATATGACCATTTTTATAAAGGCAACCAAGTGGATTTACCCTAGGGGTGCTTTTGTTCAAGTTTATTGTTTTCATGCTTGATTTTATCTTGAATTAGGTTTTTCTAAGTATTGGTTTTAGTCTTTTCATACAAACCCTAAATACTAGCATGTTATATATAAAGCGATAAATTGCGGAATTTAAAGTTACTACGCTATTACAACATTTGTGGGAGGGGGTATACAAATTGTAAATGGGGATTGCAAGAATTTAAACCCAATTAGTCTATTACAACCATATTGAATTGGTATAAATGTACAAGAATTTAAATGAATATAATGTACAAAATGAATAAATATACAAAAATGTGAAATGTAAAGTAAATGGATATTTGTTTGGATTTTTAGGAGAAAGGGAAATTGTTTTAGCCTAATTAATTAAGGGGAAAAATAATTAATTAACATAATAAAAAGTAAACCCTAAATTTACTAAGAAAATATTTTTAAACAAAACCCTAAATCTATTAATTAAAAATAAAAGAAATTAAGTTTTATAAGAAAAGTACTTTTGGTATTTTTGTCTTAAAAATATTTTATATTATTATAAAATATTTTGGTCTTTTTTATATTAAAATAATTTATTTTAATTGGTGTAAAAGTAAAATAAATAATAACCTAGTTTTAAATTAAATTTACAAGACTAGTTAGTAAAAATAAATAAAGTATAGTTAAATAAAATATTTTTTGTGGGAAAAATAAAATAAACTAAATCAAAATATAAATCTATTATTTTTTGTATTTTTTATGATTTTTTAAATATTAGAAAATATATTGAGAAAATAAATAAAATAAAAATAAGAAGAAAAAAAAATAGGGCCAGGAGTGTATAAATGAAACAGGGAGGTTAGCTAGCAAAAAAAAACAAAACAAAGCCCAAAGAGGCCCAGCATCCTGCCAAAAAAATAAAGTCAGAAAAGAAAAAAATGTGGAAAAAATTAAAAGGGTACCACTGGGGCTCGAATCCAGGTCCCAGAGGTTACAGGCGCGCGCTTCTACTACTGGGGTGGCTATACATCTGTTAACATAAGCAAAACAATAAATATATGATACAAAATGCGCCCTGATTATTTCATCTTCAACCTCTAGCCAGACCAACTGTAACTTGTTCATTTCTCATCAAAAATGAAAACTGTAAACATGAAACTTGTAGCAAATTTCCTCACGGTTTCAAAAATATAAAGCATTAAAACTATAGATCAAAGATAAGGATGAATATTGTTGGCCCTAATATGAACCCTAAAAATCTCAAAAACTTCAATCTTAAAATTCTCTAAGCTCCAGCAAAATTAATTGAAACTATGAACATGGTTAGCTTTAGGGCAATGATATCTACATGTTTTATTCATAAATAAACCATTAATGATGCTTGTATGAGGAGTTCAAAGTTAAGAATACTTACCTCAAAACTGGAAATCGTGTTTTGAGTTTGAGCTTGTTTCAAGTGATGGTGATGATCAGGTTAGCTTCCTTGAGGTCCCAGGAAGCTAATGTAATGATTAGCTTGAGCGATGGATGGCTGAAATGGTCTGAAGAAGTCAATGTGCAGTGCTCTGTTTTTTAAAATGGAGGATGGTGTTAATGGTGTTACAGTTTTGTAACAGGGTGTGGGATCAGTTCTAAATGATGTTTAGAAGCTTTAGAAACCAAAAGGCTTGAAAACGCACGAGGGAGTTATTAGTTTCAAGTTTTTGGTCAGTTTGTGTAAAAAAGGAGGTATGATATATGATTCTGAGTTTAACTATTTGTAGGGCTTGGGCATTCGTGTCTTTGTGGCCAATGGTTTGTGTATGTATAAACAAAAGTGTTTGAGAGCTTTGGACAATCAGAAGTACAAGTTATTAGCTTTTTGGCTAGGTTAGTTAATTTTGAAGGAAAGAGGGAAACCAGGTTTCAATGAGGAAGTACAAGCATGGGATGGGTGATTGTAAGTGTCTAAACCATTTCTTATGAGTTATAGGATTTGTGTGATCAGAATAGAACAAGTGCAAGGCTCAAGAACAAGTTTTGTGTAGAAAAGCACTTTATCAAAATGGCAATGTACACTTTCTTCCAAAAATGGATATAAAGCATGTCCATGCATTGAAGGCTTGAAGTGAGACCTCTAACAGCTGCGTAAACCATTAAGTATGGAGTGCATAACAAGTTTGATGCCTGCAAAGTAGAGTTTATGCAGTATAGTTTGAATTTTGAATTTGGTTCATCACAAAATGACTTGTAATTCAAGTGATAAAACCATAACTTCATCTCTTCGATTCTCCCTACTCAAGAATGATCTCAAGGAGTTCTTGGACATTTTGGAAATCTTGTAATGTTCTCTACAAACCATATTTGAATTTATTTTGAAGATTCATCTTGTAACTATGTGAAAAAGTTCCATGAAGTTGGGTTAAAATCCTGGCCAAATAAGGGCAAAATTTCACTAAGTGTTTTGTTTCATGACCACATGTTCTTAAAATTATAACTTGAGATCCAAGCACTTTTGGAAGAAGTTTTTGTGAATAAAAGTTGTAGATTTCATGGTTATCTACAACTTTCTTGTTTGAAGTTTCTCTTGAATCAACTTGCATCATGGTGAAAATTTTTCTCAAAGTTATGAAAAACATGAAATTTCTAACACTTAGAAAAATTTCTAAGTTTAGAAATTTTGACTTTTCAAAATGAAATCTTGACTTTTTGATTTCTTGATGAATAATTTTCATATTTTGACATGTTTTGATGAATTGTGATCTTTGGTATTTGAATTTGACCAAAAAGTCAAAGTTTGACTTTTCAGTATACAATTGACTTTTGATCAGTTGACTGAAAAATTCATCTGTCAATCCATTGGAATTGCAATGTTTTGAGCCATGTCATTAGGTCAAGATGATGCAATTTAAATCTTGAGATCATGCCTTAAACCAATTGATCATTTACTAGGTCAAAAATCAGAAATTGCCCTTTCCAAGTCAAAACCCTCATTTTAACCATTTTGCCCTTTTGGAGATTTGATCAAATTTGTGTAGGAATTATGGTCCAAACTTGATCAAATGATACATATGAGTTTAAAATGTTGATGTGGATCAAAAATTATGAAGTTTGACTGTGAATTAGCCATAGTTGACTTTTTCCCCAGTACAACTGATTTTTAGGTCAACTGCTCAATTGATTGAGCAAAAGTGTGATTCAAAGCTTGGAACTTGTCATGAGTAATCTTGGGGGTCCATAATGATCCATGAAAGTCGTATGGGGAATTGAAAGTTTAAATATCCTTGTGTAATCTTAAACCCTAATTTTTGTCATCAGTGCTTAAGGAGGTGTCTTGAGCTGATCAAACCCTAATGCAGTCTTGAGTCAAAGGAGATCTTGTCAGCAAATTCTTGATAAGTGAGAGGGAACATTTTGGGGTACAAAAATACTCAAATATATTATATCCTATTTTGGGTTTCTTTATAAAATATAATCGGCTTATTTACATATTTGAGATCCCTTACATATTATTACACTAAATATTCGTGAAGTGTCCATTTTCTTTATTAAATTGTTGTTATTAATAATATAATTATTTCTATTCCTCTTCCAAATTAATTTTTAAAAAGTTTTAGCGTTAAAATTTTTTAATTACTCTAACTAACAAAATATTTAACGTATTTAAATATATTATCAAAAGTAAAAGGTATAAAATTTAATATATATATATATATATATATATATATATATATATATATATATATATATATATATATATATCAATTATTTTAGATTAATGAAGATTTATTTAATTTATTTGAAAATTATAAAATAAAATTATCATTTTCTAATTTTGTGTTATACACACTGTGATACGGTGGGAGAACTGACTGTGGTTTTGCGTTCGTATTCGCACTTGTGCAGTTGAGCAAGAGTCGCCACCGACTTTTTATTTTATCCTAAAGGAAAGGTTAAAAAAGCACAGCAAAAACCTTTTGAGATATTTCGTGGGTTCGGGGGGTAGATTATGAAAAGGGAAGGTATTAGCACCCTCTTCATCCATGGTTATCCATGGGCTCTTAGTTACTTGGTTTTTTAGATCACTTGCCTTGATTTTTGATTGCTTAAAAAATGGTGTGTGTGTGTGTGTGTTTTGAAAATGTTTTTGAAGAGATGCCTTGTCTTAGGCGACCAATGTATTTGACTCGTGTTTGAGTGTTTTACAAAAGTGTGGATCTTTCCGAAAAAGATATTTCAAATGTTTTTGAGAGTTTGTTTGAAAGTGTCGTGGATTGTGTTTTTTTTTTAAAGAAGGCAAGTGTTTTTGCAAGTCGATCTCAAGTAACTAAGAGTTTTATCTACCCTATTGTACTCAAAGGTTTTTGTTATGTTTTAACCCATTTTTAACAATTTTGTTCCACCATTGAATTTGATGGACAATCTTGCGTTTAGGAAGTTTATTCGGGACGGGCGCGGGTCATCGTATGGACCATGAATGCAATGGTGCCAAGTGTCTTTGGCAATTTGCTTTGAAGGGACTATGATCATTCCGTTTAGGCAACATTTTGAGGGAATTATGATCATTTTGATTTTGTTTTGCCAAAGGTTCTCGACGTGCAAGCATGGCCCATTTTGGAAGGCAACATGTGGGGTTACCCTAGAGGGTGCAAGTGTGATTGTGTATTGATTTCATGTATTTGTCTTGTGTTAGGTTATGTAGCGTTTGATTTTATGTACATGCAAACCCTAGGTCTAACCATGGTATAATTGAAAGCGGTAAATTGCGAAAATGTAAAGTCTACGCTATTACAAAATAGTATCCGGGAGTGGGGGTACAATATTCACAAATGGGGATGAGACTTATAGTATCCAATAAGTTACAACCAAATCGAATTTGCGATCAAATGTAAATAATGAATATCAATGCATAAGATAAACAAATGTGTATAGGAGCAATATATTGTGTATTTGTATTGTGTAAGTATGAGATGTATTGTGTAAGTATGTGATTATTTACAAATGCGACAAGGTGAAATTAATATGTATTAGGGTATTTGTTTTGACCTAAAGAAAAATTAAACGTCTACTTAATTAATTGGTCTTGTAATCTTGTATTTTGATATGTATGAAAAGAATGTTTTAATGAAACGAAAATGTTTTCAATTTAATTATATTGTGTATAAAAATGTATCTTTGCAGTTTGTGTTTAATATATATTCAAAAGTGTTTTAAAATTAACTAAATTAGGTATATAGAAAAATGTTTTAATTATATGCTTAAAGAAAAGATATATTTTCAATTAATTATGTACATTAACAAGAGTGTATTTTTATTAAAATATATTAAGTTAGAAAAAGAATATATTGTATTAAAAAAGTTTTTAAGTATAAAAGAAAATGATCTATGTTAATTTATGTATGATGATAAATAAAAGACTTGAAATAGGTTAGAAATAGGCTCAAAGAGGGGGGGGGTGAATTGGAGCAATGATTTGGGCTTAGGCATGCAGAGACGGGCAAGGCCCATGTTTGGACTCAAAACATTTTTAGGGTTTGGAATTTTTTGTCTTCAGTTGGTCATGCGCTTAGGTTTTGAGACAGCGGCGGTGTTCGTTCGTTCGTCCTTCTCTTTGTCTTCTCCAATCGTTCTTGAATGCCCAGCGTGAGCCTTTTGCCTCAGCCACCAGCGACCTTCAACTCCTCTCCCCTCTTCCTTGAAGCAGGGAAGCGCACAAGAGGGTAACCCTTTTCTCTTCGATTTCGCATTTTAGGTTTTGATTTCTTTTACATGCTATGGATTACTGTCTTCCTTTTGATTTAATAGCTTGATTAGATTTCTTATGCTGTTTATTATTGATTTTTTATTGGAGGTACGTGAGATGAAAGAAAGAAAAGGCCTTACTTTTACTGGAGAGGGGAAGGAGGAGGATGGAGGTCCTTAGGAGGCTTGACGAGCGGAGGGTGCTGATGTTTACGCTTTGAGCTCCCTGGTACTTCTGTACTACCTCTTTTGCCTAGGGTTTTATGATGATTGAACTGAAAACTCTATTTTTGATATTCACTTCTTTCTTTTTCTCTTTCACTGCCTTGAGTTGGATGCCTGGATTAATTTGCTTCGTACGTTGGTTTGATGGCCCGATGATGAAGAGATTCTGAGGGTCTAGAGTTGGTTAGGCTGGATACTTTAGCTTGATGGTTTATGTTTGGATTGAATGGTTTTGGCCAGGTTTTGGTATTAGGCTTGAGGTTCGAGTTTAGGTAAGGCTGATGCAGGTATTATTTGTGTTTTGTTGTGAGGCTTGGCCTGGTATCTGAACTTGTTGACAGGTTATGCTTTTGGGATGGGTTTGAATAGGTTTTGACTGATGCAGGTTTAAGGTGTTTGATAGCTTCAGCTGGTTTGTATATTGGTTTAGGACAGGTTTTGTGCTTGCTTCAAAGCTTAGGCAGGTTTAGTGTTTGATAAGGGTTTGTATGCTGGTATGGTTTATTGCTGGTTATTGGTTTTGACTTGCTTCAGGTCAGGACTTGGTAGATGCAATAGCAAGTTTTTGTATATCAGTTTGTAGCAAGTTCTGAGTTTAACAGTAGGTTAATGGTTTGGCTTCAGGTTTAACTGGTTATGCTTGCAGGTAAGAATGGTTGGCTTCTGGTTGATGGCCTTAACAGGTATGATGAGGCTTTTGGAAATAAAGCTAGTGCAGGTTATGGTTATTGCTTGAGGTAGCAGATTCTGAGTTTGGAGGTGTTTGATGGTTTGAAGTTTTAAGGCTCTCTGTATTTGTTTATGCAGTAGCAATTTTGTATATTTTCCTTTGTGTTGGTTTTCTCTTTTGTATATCTTTCTCTCTATGCCTGCCTAAAGCCTAAGAAACCTGCTTACTTTTATCTCTCCATTCTCTCTCAGTACAGCAAAAGAAAATGTTAAAATATGTTTGTTGCTGTACTTTTTCTGAAGGGGCCACCCTTGTTGGGAAATGATGAAAATGAGTTGCTTGCTTGCATAAAAGATTTCCTCTGCATTCTTTATCTTCTCTTTGACAGTTTTGAGTAGACTCTTTGGTATTTTTGACAGCAAGTTGTACTTCTTTATCTTCTTTGATATCTTTGTGCAGTAATTTGTCCCTTTTGGATTTTGACAGAAAGTTGCATTTTGGATTTTTCAGTTTGGTTTGAACTTGCTTCTGAACTATGCAGTTTGACATTTTTAACTTATGCATGTTGACATTTTGCATTCATGATTAAATGAATAAAATTCTTCCCTCTTTGTGAACCGGGAGAAATCCCGTGATTTGCAGAGAGGGTTAACTGATCCCAATCAGTGGCCCTTAATGATGAATTTCTTCTGTCGTTTATTATTTTATCTGCTTTTTGACTTTTCTCTTTTTCTTTTGCAGACGAATAAACATGGATGGAGGGGTACTAAATGAAGACTGAAGAATTAGAAAAATAGGATAGTTTTTCTTTTTATTTAATATTTAAATTAATGTAAAACCATTGTTTGTAATTAAATTATAAACAATAATTGTACAGTTAATTTAAGAATAAATAAAAGTTTCCATTATCCGATTAATTCTGTTTTTCTCTTTATTGTTTATTTATTATTTAAAACTCTTTGAATTAAAATAATTGAAAAATAAATTTCAATCACTTAATTTAGAATAATAAATAATTTAAATAAAACAATGTCTTAGTAATTGATCAGTTAATCCTGGCCTTTCCAATATCCAAAGCAAAGTAACAGTTAACCAAAACAAACCAAACAGGCGCATTCCCTCTTCACTGATTTTCAACAAACACTGTAAATCCAAACTGCGTATTTCTTTTGACTGGCTCAAACAAACTAACATGAATTCAAACCAAATGCCTCTTTTACTGATTAAATCAAAACAATGCGATTTCAAACCGAATCTCGGAATAATTTGCAAAGTGCTGTGGAATTTTAATCTTTCTGAGAATATGCCCATAAAACCTTAATTCCTGATTAAATGCCAACGAACATTCGCCTGATCACAATTGAGTCAAAATCAACCAAAACCCTAAGCCAACTGCGTGAAACAATCCAGAGCCCTGAAAAATCAGTAAAACCCTAATTTTTGTTTGACTGACGAGAAAAGTCTGTTTGACCGATTCTTGAGCCAGTTTAAAAAAATCAGGAAAATGCCTGAAGCTGAGATTTCTTGTGGAAAAATGCGAGGGCAAATTTTGGGGTACAACAGTTGCCCCTGTTCAATCTTCTTGGGCCTGAAGAGTTAGATTGGCAAGTTTGCCTTTCGCGACTTGAAGTTAAAAGAAGATTGGACACTAAAGTGCCCAGAAAATTTGCACTCGTCGATGTGATGGTAGAGGTGAATGGGCTTACAGATGCCATTTGGTGATGGGCTTAAAGATGCCATCTGGTGTGATAGAATCTGGTCGGGGAATGGGCTTAGAGATGCCATCTGATAATGGGCTTAAAGATGCCATCTGGAGATGTGACAGAAACTTGTCGGGGATGGGCTTAAAGATGCCATCTGATAATGGGCTTAAAGATGCCATTTGGAGATGTGACAGAAACTTGTCGGGGATGGGCTTAAAGATGCCATCTGGAATGAGTATCAGGAAGGTGTCCATACTTTGGACCATCTTCGAACTGGGGGTCTGAATAAGCAATAGATTGACATCCGTTGTTGGGAGGAATCCGTAAACTGTTTTCAGAAGTTTGAGAAGAGTCTGAACAAGCGATAGGTTAACATCCGTCACTTGGAGAACCTGTGAACTGTTTTCAGAAATCTTGGAGTTGAATAAGCAATAGAGCAGCATCCGTTGTTGGGAAGCGTCCGTAAACTATTTTCAAAAGTTGTGTCTAAACAAGTTGGTAGATTGACATCCGTTGTTAGGAAGAATCCGTAAACTGTCTTCAGAAGTCCTGAAGAGGAACCGGTGTAGGGTTTCCTGATGATGCGTCTGAATGGATCTGGAATAAGTATCAGAATGTTGCCGTGTCCGGGTCACATCTGAACTATTTCTGGATGAATCTCGGAAGATGATCTGTGTCTGTCGACTGCTCTTACTTGAAAAGGCAAAGGGTTAGTTGTATGCAATGTTATGATGCATGATGCAATGTATGTGACATCAATGTTTATGACATGAATGCGCATGTAAGCTGATGAGCTAATGCTAAGGATAAATGAATCTGAGATGGCCGAAGATAAAATAATCGTGATTGCTGCCGGGGAAAATAAATCCTTGGCTGCTGCTGTGGAGGGCAAGAGTCTTCAATTATTGAAAATGAGAGGTCTGGGGACCCTTGTTGGGAGATCAGAAGCTTGGGTTATATGCCAAACTACTGGGGTCTTCCTGTTTTGAGGAGATCTGTGTAGGATTTCCTGACGATGAGTCCGTGTAAAACTACATCGGGTTTTTGAACACTTTTGACATTCGAATGCCCCAAGTGGTGATGTAGATAAATTCCTGGCTTGTTACAGGTGTTGGTCTACAATCGGTCGTCCACAGATGTTTTCCTGGCTTCTTGCAGGTGTTGATCTGGAATTCTTCAGACGTGCCCTGGCTGGATACAGGAATCGAGTCTGGAATTGTGATAGTTGATAGACATGCCCTGGCTGGATACAGGAATCGAATCTTTAAATTCTTCAGACGTGCCCTGGCTAGATACAGGAATCGAGTCTGGAAATGTGGTCAACAGATATGCCCTGGCTGGATACAGGAATCGAATCTGGAATATGTTGTAGTTGATAGATGTGCCCTGGCTAGATACAGGAATCGAATCTTCAAACTCTTCAGACGTGCCCTGGCTAGATACAGGAATCGAGTCTGGAAATGTGGTCAACAGATATACCTTGGCTGGATACATGAGTCGACTCTGGAAATGTTGTAGTTGATAGATGTGCCCTGGCTGGATACAGGAATCGAATCTTCAAACTCTTCAGACGTGCCCTGGCTAGATACAGGAATCGACTCTGGAAATGTGGTCAACAGATATACCCTGGCTGGATACAGGAGTCGAATCTGGAAATGTTGTAGTTGATAGATGTGCCCTGGCTGGATACAGGAATCGAATCTTCAAACTCTTCAGACGTGCCCTGGCTAGATACAGGAATCGAGTCTGGAAATATGGTCAACAGATATACCCTGGCTGGATACAGGAGTCGAATCTGGAAATGTTGTAGTTGATAGATGTGCCCTGGCTGGATACAGGAATCGAATCTTCAAACTCTTCAGACGTGCCCTGGCTAGATACAGGAATCGAGTCTGGAAATGTGGTCAACAGATATACCCTGGCTGGATACAGGAGTCGAATCTGGAAATGTTGTAGTTGATAGATGTGCCCTGGTTGGATACAGGAATCGAATCTTCAAACTCTTCAGATGTGCCCTGGCTAGATACAGGAATCGACTCTGGAAATATGGTCAACAGATATACCCTGGCTGGATACAGGAGTCGAATCTGGAAATGTTGTAGTTGATAGATGTGCCCTGGCTGGATACAGGAATCGAATCTTCAAACTCTTCAGACGTGCCCTGGCTAGATACAGGAATCGAGTCTGGAAATGTAATCAACAGATATGCCCTGGCTGGATACAAGAGTCGAATCTGGAAATGTTGTAGTTGATAGATGTGCCCTGGCTGGATACAGGAATCGAATCTTCAAACTCTTCAGACGTGCCCTGGCTAGATACAGGAATCGAGTCTGGAAATGTGGTCAACAGATATACCCTGGCTGGATACAGGAGTCGAATCTGGAAATGTTGTAGTTGATAGATGTGCCCTGGCTGGATACAGGAATCGAATCTTCAAACTCTTCAGACGTGCCCTGGCTAGATACAGGAATCGAGTCTGGAAATGTGGTCAACAGATATACCCTGGCTGGATACAGGAGTCGAATCTGGAAATGTTGTAGTTGATAGATGTGCCCTGGCTGGATACAGGAATCGAATCTTCAAACTCTTCAGACGTGCCCTGGCTAGATACAGGAATCGAGTCTGGAAATGTAATCAACAGATATGCCCTGGCTGGATACAGGAGTCGAATCTGGAAATGTAATAGTGGATTTGTTGAACACTTTTGACATTCGAATGCCCCAAGTGGTGGTGAAGGAGTCTTGAATCAGATTACTCTGCATATTGAGAGATTTCTTGAAATCTTGACTGGACTGCCCCAGGTTAATTGAACTTTGAAAGATCTGTTGGACCTTGACTGGACTGCCCCAGGTTAATTGAATTGTGACATGTCATGCCCCTTACTGATAGGAGATTTTCAATGGAAGTGTTATCCTCTTGAAGTGATTTTGCTCACTGAGAGAGTTTTCGTTCCTCCGAACATTCGCTGTATGAATTTCTTCGCTGTTAAACAAAAAGCCAAATGCAGACAGAGATATTCAAATAATGCAAAGTTTATGTTCGTCTCGAAGTTTTTGAAAAATGCGTCTTTAGCAGAAAACTTTTTATAAGACAAGTCAACACAAGATTTAGAGCAGAGCCCTACAGGAGTCAGGATACCTTTTGTAACAGTATGCTTTCGAACTAACCCATGCTTCAATTAGGACTTTTGAAGGGTTGTAACGTGGCCTGGTTCACGGTTTAAGAAACAAAAGATATAGGCTCAAAGTATATTTGTACCCACCCGCTCTTCGTGATGTTCTCCAACCTAAGCTCAGTTAATTGTGCGTCACACTCTGTTTTGAGTTTTGAACGACTTTTGGGCGATGGTTCACTAGTTTGAATTTGGGGAGACAGTCATCATCTCCTTTTTCTTTTTCAACATTTTTTTCATGTTGTTGAGGATTTTGTAATGACCTCACTATTTTGATTTTGATTTGTTATCCCTAACTTTTGCCTGACTGTTACCGTTTTCCGGGATTACTGTCAGCGGGATGCCCCAGCTTTCTTAAGCCTCCTTTATAGGTTTTAGGGCTCAGTGGGCTTTTCTCTTTTGAGAGATTGACTGTCTATGTGATAGGAACCACCCCTGTCTTTTGATTCCAAGGGAATGCTTTCTTTTTTGACGTCGTTCATTGTATTAAGAACTGAGAGTTTGCGACTTCAATGCGCATTTTCTTTTGAATTAACTGAGATACTACCCTGCCCCAGGTTTATATCAAAGGTTTTGATCGTTTAGAACAGGAAACTCCTACTTCTTTGGCTCGAAGGGGTTGACTAGGGATTAACTTCCTTATAACTCCAGTGTTTGGGATTTGAAAGAAATGCCTGTACATCATCAGCAAGGTCTGTTCAAAAGCATACTGTATAAGATCGTGGTATTGTTTCATCATCCTCCCTCTAAAGGCTTGCAACTTTTTATCAAGAGTCAAATATCATAAAGAAAAGCATAAGAGTAGTGAAACGAATGGATGAATTCAAGACAAACATATGCAATGCATTAATGAAAACAGCGTTTAACAATCAACAGATAATTGTTTGACAGCAAAAGAAATTACAACTTTGAAAATTCAAAAAGAAGCAAAAGTCTTTCAGCTTGAGCTTCGTCACTTCAAGTGGAGAACCCTTTAACGGAAGATTTTCATCTCGCCGTCTGGCATGAATTCCAGCACCCCAATGTCGATCAGATCTTGAATCTTGTTCTTCAAGGCCCAACAGTCGTTGGTGTCGTGTCCCGGGCTGTAGGAGTGGTAAACACAGAATGCGTCGGGATGATAGTTAGGAGAGGAGGTATTGAGCTTCTGAGGAGGATCCTTTATGGTAAGCAAATTGACCTCCAATAGGCGCTTCAGTATGAAGAATGATGGTATTTCAGTCTCCGTAAACTGTCTTCCCGACTTTTCTTGCTTATGCCGATTGCCCCGTTGACGCTGGCGAGGTTGTTGATGGGCTTGTGACCCTGAAGCAAGCAAGGGAGCTTTCCCTTTGTCTTCTTGAGCGGATGGAGGCTGAGCGGTGACTTTCTCTTCAACTTTAGATGTTTGCCCCAGTTGGTTATTTGGAAGCAGTTGGCGGACAAGAACTCTGAGTTCCTCTTGTCTTTGAGATAGGTCTTGGATGAGAGCCATCTGGCCCACCAACAGTCCCATCATTTGGGTCCTCAAGGTTGTCAGATCAAACTGCAGCTCCGCAAGCTGATCACTCCTGGCGTTGGTGGAATTCTCCAAGCCCCTTGTGAGGAGAGCTTTCATCTCTTCTTGTTCCAGAGACAAGCTTAGGAACATCTCCTGCAGCTGAGCAGTCTGGTCTTGGATATCTTTGACAGACCTTTCTAAAGCCATCTCTTGCTGAAATAAACAGCAGGAGAGTAAGGAAACCTGAAAAAGGAAAGACTGTCAAAATGCAATGCATGATATGTGGATGCATGCTTTCAAGGATTTCTTGGGGTAAACACAAGAAAATGTTAGAGGTTGAACTTTGCTCTTGGATTGGAGATCTCTGCACCGGTGGACGTCCTTCCACGAGAATCAAGCTCACTATGTCGAGTGGGTCATAGCCACTGATTCAAGTTGTTGCACTTGATCTTTGACTGGAGAATTTTGTTTTAGAGGAGAAAACCTCTTGCCCCTTGGTAGATGACTGGTTCAACGTAACCCTGCATCAAAAAGAACCCTCGAGATCCTTGAAATGGTTATTGAAAATGCTATGGTATGATGTCATGATGTTATGTACATGTATGCCAAAAGCAAGTAAGTGTATATACAAACAAACATATTCACACAAAGCAAACAAGTCCTTAGGTTTAGGTTTGCATGGGGTTTAGGTAAGTACCCTCTTGAAGTTGGTGGGCTCAACCTGTCCTATTAGAAGTAACCGGGTTCTAAGGGTCCCAATATCACTAGATTGCTTTCATTGTTCATCGTTTCGATTTAGCCACTGAACTGGCGACCGAAATATTCCAGGAAAGCAACCCTCAATTGGGTGTAGTATCGAGTATCAACCGACCTCGGACTGCACCAAAGTCAGTTATCTCACTACCCTAAAGAGGCCAAGATGGTTCAATTAAGGTTCCTAAGGTTAGTTGATGCTTCACGACACCACGCGGCGGCCCCGTACTCTCCTTGACTACTCAAGGGTTACCGGTACACACCAAAGTGCCACATCAACATAGCAGACTGTTTCAACCATATCGGTATACCCCGCACAGTTCCCTCACAGCCTTGCTGCTACTTTCTAAGAAGGTATCCCCAGATCCGGGTTAGGATCTATAAAACTCCGATACAAAAGCCCACAAATGTAAAAGCAAACAAAGCAATCAATTGAAAATAAAGGTGATCTAAACCCTAAGGTAACCCCACTTTAAAATTAATCCCCAGCAGAGTCGCCAGTTCTGTGATACGGTGGGAGAACTGATTGTGGTTTTGCGTTCGTATTCACACTTGTGCGGTTGAGCAAGAGTCGCCACCGACTTTTTATTTTATCCTAAAGGAAAGGTTAAAAAAGCACAGCAAAAACCTTTTGAGATATTTTGTGGGTTCGGGGGGTAGATTATGAAAAGGGAAGGTATTAGCACCCTCTTCATCCATGGTTATCCATGGGCTCTTAGTTACTTGGTTTTTTAGATCACTTGCCTTGATTTTTGATTGCTTAAAAAATGGTGTGTGTGTGTGTGTGTGTGTGTGTGTGTGTTTTGAAAATGTTTTTGAAGAGATGCCTTGTCTTAGGCGACCAATGTATTTGACTCTTGTTTGAGTGTTTTACAAAAGTGTGGATCTTTCCGAAAAAGATATTTCAAATGTTTTTGAGAGTTTGTTTGAAAGTGTCGTGGATTGTGTTTTTTTTTTTAAAGAAGGCAAGTGTTTTTGCAAGTCGATCTCAAGTAACTAAGAGTTTTATCTACCCTATTGTACTCAAAGGTTTTTGTTATGTTTTAACCCCTTTTTAACAATTTTGTTCCACCATTGAATTTGATGGACAATCTTGCGTTTAGGAAGTTTATTCGGGACGGGCGCGGGTCATCGTATGGACCATGAATGCAATGGTGCCAAGTGTCTTTGGCAATTTGCTTTGAAGGGACTATGATCATTCCGTTTAGGCAACATTTTGAGGGACTTATGATCATTTTGATTTTGTTTTGCCAAAGGTTCTCGACGTGCAAGCATGGCCCATTTTGGAAGGCAACATGTGGGGTTACCCTAGAGGGTGCAAGTGTGATTGTGTATTGATTTCATGTATTTGTCTTGTGTTAGGTTATCTAGCGTTTGATTTTATGTACATGCAAACCCTAGGTCTAACCATGGTATAATTGAAAGCGGTAAATTGCGAAAATGTAAAGTCTACACTATTACAAAATAGTATCCGGGAGTGGGGGTACAATATTCACAAATGGGGATGAGACTTATAGTATCCAATAAGTTACAACCAAATCGAATTTGTGATCAAATGTAAATAATGAATATCAATGCATAAGATAAACAAATGTGTATAGGAGCAATATATTGTGTATTTGTATTGTGTAAGTATGAGATGTATTGTGTAAGTATGTGATTATTTACAAATGCGACAAGGTGAAATTAATGTGTATTAGGGTATTTTTTTTGACCTAAAGAAAAATTAAACGTCTACTTAATTAATTGGTCTTGTAATCTTGTATTTTGATATGTATGAAAAGAATGTTTTAATGAAACGAAAATGTTTTCAATTTAATTATATTGTGTATAAAAAATGTATCTTTGCAGTTTGTGTTTAATATATATTCAAAAGTGTTTTAAAATTAACTAAATTAGGTATATAGAAAAATGTTTTAATTATATGCTTAAAGAAAAGATATATTTTCAATTAATTATGTACATTAACAAGAGTGTATTTTTATTAAAATATATTAAGTTAGAAAAAGAATATATTGTATTAAAAAAGTTTTTAAGTATAAAAGAAAATGATCTATGTTAATTTATGTATGATGATAAATAAAAGACTTGAAATAGGTTAGAAATGGGCTTAAAGAGGGGGGTGTGAATTGGAGCAATGATTTGGGCTTAGGCATGCAGAGACGGGCAAGGCCCATGTTTGGACTCAAAACATTTTTAGTGTTTGGAATTTTTTGTCTTCAGTTGGTCATGCGCTTAGGTTTTGAGACAGCGGCGGCGTTCGTTCGTTCGTCCTTCTCTTTGTCTTCTCCAATCGTTCTTGAATGCCCAGCGTGAGCCTTTTGCCTCAGCCACCAGCGACCTTCAACTCCTCTCCCCTCTTCCTTGAAGCAGGGAAGCGCACAAGAGGGTAACCCTTTTCTCTTCGATTTCGCATTTTAGGTTTTGATTTCTTTTACATGCTATAGATTACTGTCTTCCTTTTGATTTAATAGCTTGATTAGATTTCTTATGCTGTTTATTATTGATTTTTTATTGGAGGTACGTGAGATGAAAGAAAGAAAAGGCCTTACTTTTACTGGAGAGGGGAAGGAGGAGGATGGAGGTCCTTAGGAGGCTTGACGAGCGGAGGGTGCTGATGTTTACGCTTTGAGCTCCCTGGTACTTCTGTACTACCTCTTTTGCCTAGGGTTTTATGATGATTGAACTGAAAACTCTATTTTTGATATTCACTTCTTTCTTTTTCTCTTTCACTGCCTTGAGTTGGATGCCTGGATTAATTTGCTTCGTACGTTGGTTTGATGGCCCGATGATGAAGAGATTCTGAGGGTCTAGAGTTGGTTAGGCTGGATACTTTAGCTTGATGGTTTATGTTTGGATTGAATGGTTTTGGCCAGGTTTTGGTATTAGGCTTGAGGTTCGAGTTTAGGTAAGGCTGATGTAGGTATTATTTGTGTTTTGTTGTGAGGCTTGGCCTGGTATCTGAACTTGTTGATAGGTTATGCTTTTGGGATGGGTTTGAATAGGTTTTGACTGATGCAGGTTTAAGGTGTTTGATAGCTTCAGCTGGTTTGTATATTGGTTTAGGACAGGTTTTGTGCTTGCTTCAAAGCTTAGGCAGGTTTAGTGTTTGACAGGGGTTTGTATGCTGGTATGGTTTATTGCTGGTTATTGGTTTTGACTTGCTTCAGGTCAGGACTTGGTAGATGAAATAGCAAGTTTTTGTATATCAGTTTGTAGCAGGTTCTGAGTTTGACAGTAGGTTAATGGTTTGGCTTCAGGTTTAACTGGTTATGCTTGCAGGTAAGAATGGTTGGCTTCTGGTTGATGGCCTTAACAGGTATGATGAGGCTTTTGGAAATAAAGCTAGTGCAGGTTATGGTTATTGCTTGAGGTAGCAGATTCTGAGTTTGGAGGTGTTTGATGGTTTGAAGTTTTAAGGCTCTCTGTATTTGTTTATGCAGTAGCAGTTTTGTATATTTTCCTTTGTGTTGGTTTTCTCTTTTGTATATCTTTCTCTCTATGCCTGCCTAAAGCCTAAGAAACCTGCTTACTTTTATCTCTCCATTCTCTCTCAGTACAGCAAAAGAAAATGTTAAAATATGTTTGTTGCTGTACTTTTTCTGAAGGGGCCACCCTTGTTGGGAAATGATGAAAATGAGTTGCTTGCTTGCATAAAAGATTTCCTCTGCATTCTTTATCTTCTCTTTGACAGTTTTGAGTAGACTCTTTGGTATTTTTGACAGCAAGTTGTACTTCTTTATCTTCTTTGATATCTTTGTGCAGTAATTTGTCCCTTTTGGATTTTGACAGAAAGTTGCATTTTGGATTTTTCAGTTTGGTTTGAACTTGCTTCTGAACTATGCAGTTTGACATTTTTAACTTATGCATTTTGACATTTTGCATTCATGATTAAATGAATAAAATTCTTCCCTCTTTGTGAACCGGGAGAAATCCCGTGATTTGCAGAGAGGGTTAACTGATCCCAATCAGTGGCCCTTAATGATGAATTTCTTCTGTCGTTTATTATTTTATCTGCTTTTTGACTTTTCTCTTTTTCTTTTGCAGACGAATAAACATGGATGGAGGGGTACTAAATGAAGACTGAAGAATTAGAAAAATAGGATAGTTTTTCTTTTTATTTAATATTTAAATTAATGTAAAACCATTGTTTGTAATTAAATTATAAACAATAATTGTACAGTTAATTTAAGAATAAATAAAAGTTTCCATTATCCGATTAATTCTGTTTTTCTCTTTATTGTTTATTTATTATTTAAAACTCTTTGAATTAAAATAATTGAAAAATAAATTTCAATCACTTAATTTAGAATAATAAATAATTTAAATAAAACAATGTCTTAGTAATTGATCAGTTAATCCTGGCCTTTCCAATATCCAAAGCAAAGTAACAGTTAACCGAAACAAACCAAACAGGCGCATTCCCTCTTCACTGATTTTCAACAAACACTGTAAATCCAAACTGCGTATTTCTTTTTACTGGCTCAAACAAACTAACATGAATTCAAACCAAATGCCTCTTTTACTGATTAAATCAAAACAATGCGATTTCAAACCGAATCTCGGAATAATTTGCAAAGTGCTGTGGAATTTTAATCTTTCTGAGAATATGCCCATAAAACCTTAATTCCTGATTAAATGCAAACGAACATTCGCCTGATCACAATTGAGTCAAAATCAACCAAAACCCTAAGCCAACTGCGTGAAACAATCCAGAGCCCTGAAAAATCAGTAAAACCCTAATTTTTGTTTGACTGACGAGAAAAGTCTATTTGACCGATTCTTGAGCCAGTTTAAAAAAATCAGGAAAATGCCTGAAGCTGAGATTTCTTGTGGAAAAATGTGAGGGCAAATTTTGGGGTACAACACACACTATAAGAATATATTTATATGAAACATTAATTTGCAATATATTATTTTAAATTACACAATTAAAATGTATACTATTTTAGTTTGGCTTTAAAATAATCTAAAAAGTTATTCAAAGATATTATGTCTTATTATGGTGGTTGTTTTATAAAATAAAATAGGTTTATTTAAATATTTGGCCTCCTGTTATACCCCAAATTTATCCCTCTAGTATCAATAATCAATTTATCTTGATTGATTACTTTGTTATTCAAATTTTGGTGCTATTATATTTTTTGTTGTTACTAACTTATATTCTTCACTTTTTTGGTGGTAATGGGAGGGGTTAAATTAGAATGAGGGGTGTGTTTTTTCTTTAGAGGGGTCTAAGATTGCTAAATTCAAAAGATCCATATTTTGTTAAACCCAATAGATTGGGAAGTTGACCGTGGTCAACATTTGATCTTTGGATTTAAATTATTATAATTATTATCATTATTGTTATTATTAAAAATATTGCATATCATTGTTTATAGAAAAAATAATATTTTTATACATTAAAGAGGGATTGATCCGGAGTCAACTCCTTCTGATTATACAATTTATCTTTATTATTTTATATTATTATTACTTCTTATTTTTACTATTCAAAATTGGTTGACCAAGTCAACAAAGGGGTTCTGAAACCCTAATTCCCAAACAACACCCAATTTCTCCTTCTTCGCCCCCAAGATATCCAAGGCCAAGAAATCCAAATCTTCATTACAATTTAAATCTGATGAAAATATTTGTTTTTATTGACTGAAAAAGAAATAAAGATACATTGCAGTCCAAGTTCATTAAAGATTCACAAAACTCTAAATCTAATTTACAATAAAATCAAATTTAATCCTAAATTGATTCTGATTGAATCAATCAAACAATATAACTGTTAATCATCTAAAAAAATTTCCTAAATGAATCTATTCTGAAACCTATATAAACCCTAAGACTAAACGTAAGAAGGATAAAGAAAATAATTGGAGAGAATCCTTTGCTCGAATCTTTGTTTCACCTTCAAATCTTTGGACCTTGAGACCGGAGATTTGAGGATTGAAAATAAGCTCATTGTTGCACCTCCGTCATCATTGTAACTGAAACAAAAAGGATAGAAGAAAAAGATTAGAGAAGTGGAATCGGAAAAATTAAAAGGAATCAATACGACAAGTTTCACTACACGGATGATAATTCTAAAAACTTATATTAGGGTTATAATTTTTTATGTTGATTGGTATTGTTTCTTCTGTGATTTCAGTTTGAATTGGGGTTTATGGTTTTTTGATTTTGATTTAGGGTTAGGGGTAGGTAAAACAGGTTAGGGTTTGGTAATTTAGTTAGGGTTAGGATACATACATATTAGGTTTTGATTATTCAATTAGGGTTGAGGGAGTAGAGTTAGGGTTCTTGAGGTTTGGATGAAGTTGTCTAGGGTTAGGTTTGGTCTTCATAAGGTTCATACGAACCCAGATGAAGATGTGAAGGTTTCTGGGATTTTTCGTTGAAGATCGAATGAAGGTTTGAAGGTTCACAGTGGTGATTGGTGAAGCTGGTGGTGCCCTGGAGCTTCCACTGACGAAGGCGATTTATGGTCGGTGGCGCCCAGGGCGGAGGCAATTTCAGATCACCGGGGTTCTATAGAGAAGCCAGGGCCTCTCTCTTTCTCTAGAATTATAAAAAGGTTCGCTTGTTTGGTGTAGAGAGAGAAGGGAAGGAGAAAAATGAGCCCCGAGCTCATGTTTTCATTTTTATAATTCTCCCTCCATCTTCAGATGTACGCTAGGTGGCTCCCTGAGAGCCCCTGGATAAGGTGATTGTTGACTAGTCACCTGTGATGCACATATAATACTCCTTCAGTCAACTTTGAATCTTATCCATCCATTACAATTACCAGCAAATCAACGCCCCAGGACTAGATCTTGAGGGCTGTTGGATCATATCTAACACGCTAGATTCCATTGCCACACCATAACACATGCACCTCCCCATACGTTGTCCAAACAGACCCAAAATCTGTTTGGGCTTTCTGCTCAAAATTTTGGGCTCAAGCCCAATGCTATACCAAACCCCTTTTTACTTCCCCGGAATAAAAACACACTCCCTGCGCCTTTGGACTCAGATTTGATTTTGGGCTTAGCATTTTTATATTTACACCCACTTGACTTAATTTATACACCCACTACGCTAATTTAATTAATTAATTAATTTAATTTAATATTTTGTTTTGTTTATCTTCTTTTTATAATATCTCATGTCATTTTTTAGCATATAGCATTAAAATATTTTTTGTGCATTTTGTCTTAAGATCATTAATAAATAAATATTATATTAATATTAAAAATATTTGATATATTTTTAATAATAAGAAAATAATTATTTTGTTAAATATTTTCTAAAATACTAACCTTATTTTTTTTCAATTTATCAAGCATTCAAACTCATTTTTTTTACATATTACACTATGCATTCTAAGACAGCTAACCCATCAAATACTAAAAAAAAATTACTAACTTAATTCAAATTTTATTTTATTTTCAAAAAGGATTGTGGAGACATTTTATATTAATTGTGAACTGCGTCTATAACTACGCTATTTTCAAACTCTGAAAAGGTTCAAGGATAATTTCAAACATTTCCACAATCCATAAAAAAACTAACCAAACACATTCGAACTACAAAATTGGACTCTGATTCTTCATAAGGAGATACGTAGGCACGCAGTTAAAACTAAGGCGAGTTCATAACAAAAAATTTAAATCCTTCCTCAACATATATAATACTAATTATCAAATACCCATTTCCCCCTTAAACCTAAAAACGGATTCCCTTGAGAACGAGGGAGATGAAGGGTTCCTAACACCTTTCTTTCATCTAGTTGACTTATGAATTTAGAATCTCTGTACGAATTAGGGTTACTCATTATATTCCCATCTTTAGGATAAAAAATAATGGTGGAGACTCTCGTATTTTTTTCTAGTTACGACAACTGGCGACTCTGTTGGGGAAACAACCTTAGAGTTTAGAGTCTTCCCTATCTTTTAGGTCTAGGTTTTCTTGGGTGATTTTCTATTTTTTGTTTCTATATATGTTTATCTGTTTATTTTATTTTATTTATTCATATTATTCATTGTTATCATGTTTATTTTATTGTTGGTGTGAGATTTAATTTAAAAATAAAATTAAACCTTAGAAAGAAGGATTGTCTATTGGCCAAGGGGGGTAAACACCCCTACGATCTTTTGTGACGATTTTTCCTAGATTCGGTTGAATTCAAAAGAAGGAACATCTTTTAGAAGACTAGACTCTCTAGGAGGTAGGACTTTAGAATTTGTCCAATGACTCTTTGTATAACCCTAAAACAAAATTTCATGGTGAGCCCTTGTATGACCTAAGAGACAAAAGTCTCGGTCTACAAAGAGGCTCTGCTTAAGGGAGGCCCTTGTTCCTTTTCCTATAGTTTTATCCATGATACCCTTAAGGAAGCCACCTTATAGGGAGAGTAGAACATCCGTAGGATGGAACTAGGAACCTACAGACTAGGGATACCTTTCATAATCCTACTACCATGTTACATCACCATGCGTACATACATTATTACATTTAAAATATTCATTATTTTTGCATTTTTGTGTTGTCTTATTCATAGGATTTCTAAGAAAAAATAATAAAATGTTTTTTTGTGAGTATCCTAAAGATGAATACCAATAAGAAACAAATCATTCGAGTTAGCATTGTGATTTCTGATATGCAGAAGACAAAGCTGATAATGGGAAAATTGACTGAGAAATCTATGAAAATGTTTGTCCGACGCTATGGAGACATCCTTGAGTTGACCAAAGTGATTGTGCAAGAGGAAGTTGTTACTTCCCTAGTTCAGTTCTATGACCCTCCACTTTAATGTTCACTTTCCATAATTTATAGTTGGCACCTATGTTGGAAGAATTTGATAGGATCCTGGATTTTTCTAGAATCAAGGATGAACCTTACATGGAGATTGGGAAGACTGTCAGTGTCCAAGATTTGGCTAAAGGATTGGGAATACCCTTTATTGATTTGTTGCTCAATTACAAAAAGGATGGCGGAGTTCGAGGGATTAAAAGACAATACTTGGAGGCCAAAGCTCTTACTTTTGCTAATAAGAAAGAATGTGGGCCTTGTGTAGATTGTCTGGGATTGATTATGTTTGGCTTGATTATCTTTCTGCATACCGTGGATTACATAGATCATGTTTCTATTAGTGTGTTTTGGGCCGTAAAGGTGTTGAATGTTGATCGTACTCCCACTTTACTTGCAAATGTTTATTACGCTCTTCATACCCGTTCTAAAAAAGAAAGAGGCGTGTTGAATTATTGTATCCCTATCTTATATTCTTGGCTTATCACTTCTCTCTATAAAGAAGACTATATGGTTAAAAATCTAACTCGAGAACAATAGTCCCAAAAATTGAGGGCTCTCACTGCTAATTCAGTTCTATGGTACTCAAGGAAATTGAAGATAGAGGAAATTTTTGTTAACTGCGGAAACTTTCCCAATGTCTCTTTGATTGGGTCAAGAGGATGTATTAACTATAATCCCACTTTAGTCTTACGCCAACATGGATACCCTTTGGAAGATAAACCTTCCGACGAGCAACTTCAACAATTAATTCTTCATAATATGGGTAAAAACAACCATGAATTACTCAATAAGATCATTCGAGCCTGGAACAAAGTTCATAAGAAAGGATTTGGATAAAAGAATGTTGTGGAAATTGAGCCCTATACTTAATGGGTTTTGTAAAGGGTTCAAATAGTCAAGTTAGCTTTTGTTGTTGATCCTACGTACACACCGGATGTACCAGATCCTCCTCCGGTGTCTGTAGAGGGGATAGAAAATTTGAAGAAAGCCTTGGATCAAGCTCAAAAATAAAAAGAGGGATTAAATCATAGCCTCCATGACCTTACTAGTGAGAAAACACAATTCCAACATGAGCTTAACTTGAAAGACCAGCAAATTCAAAGAGATTGTGAAGTATTTGAAAAGGGGAGTCTTAAACGAAAGCGTTTGACCGAAGGATTGTTAAGTGCTACTTTCAACTTGGATTCCCATAACCAACGTTTGGATGATGCTGCTAGAGAAATTGGGAGATTAAATAGGTGGTATGAAAAAGCCCTACAAGACAAAAAGAAGATGGAAGAAAATCTAAGAGCCCAAATCCAAGGGCTAGCAGAGGGTGCTCTAGAACACGAGGAGCAAATCTAGTATCTCACTACAAGACTCCAGGATAGCCAAGAATCAAATGTAAGAGAATGCCTCAAGAGGATGAGGGCAGAAATACTTCTCGCCCAAAAGACATACAAGTATGAACAAATCTATCAAGAATTAGAAGGCCTCCGAAAGGATTTCCTCATTCAAAGGGAACTCTATAAGGAGATGAAGGATGAAAAGATGTATTGAGAAGGACAGTACGTGAAGATTGCTTAGTTGGGAGAAAATAACAAGGTTATAATCCCGACACTATACAAGGAGTATTTAAGTTACAAAGACAAGCATGCAATGCTTTCCTTTTTGGCGGATAATCTCATTGGTGACATCCCCAGAAGTTTGAGAGATGTAGGAGCCGTGATGGTCCCTCTTCCAAAGGACATTGAAGACTTACTCAAGCTTCGTACGTGAATGGTTGATGGTTTTAGGGCAGAGATCCGCAAGAGCACTTAGGAGATTTTGGTTTCCCTTTTTTTTATTTCTTTCAAGATTTGAAATTTGATTCAGTATTTCCCTTTCAGTATTTTTCATTCAGTATTTTGTTTCGACTTTTGGAGTGTATTCCCCTTTTAAGGATGGTTATCAATTCAATAAAAGTACTTTTGTTTCAGTATTTAAATTGTGTATTTAATTTTGGATACTCGCCAATAAAAAGCAAAACCTGAAAAAAAATATATACAAAAAATATATAAAGGAAAGTAAAAGGAAATCCAATTTGAATAAGACATAAAATCTTAGCATATTCATACACATCCATTCATTCACAAGCATCGCATTTAGTAAATATCATAAATAAAAATCACTTTTCAAAATCATCTCCAGTTAAATCATGGGGAAAAGAGCACCACCTCTACGACCTCCATATCAAACCAGAGATCATCAAAAGAAAGCAATGGAGAAAATCGAAGAGAACCAAACTGCCTTTCAAGAAGACTTAGAAAAAGTGAAAGAAAGCATCGACTCGATGAAAGGAGACATGAGTCAAGTTTTGCTAGCCTTGAAGAGCATCATTGAAAGGCAATATCAGATTCCTAGGGTAGCCTTTAAAAAAGTAGCCTGGGCCATTGGTGCATCAAGCAGTAAACAACGAAGACAAGAACCAAAATCAGGTCCTCTAAAGCCAACCATGGCTCAACAGGAGATCAAACAAGCTGATATTGAAGGCTTTGTCCCGCCTCCTCCAAAGATAGAGGCATCTCATACTTTGCATATTCCAGTCAATGATCGACACAACATGGATAACTACATAGACCTGCAATATGGAGACCATGACTTGGAAGGCATCAACAGTGCCTCAAAGGACTGCCCATACCAATGTTGTTGAAAATCCCATGGTGCTCAATCAATATAAAGCTCTTGAAGAGATTTTAAAGACTATGGAGGGCTATGATGCTTTTGACGTCGATGCTCTCGAAATGGTTCTAGTTCTGAATGTAGTGATCCCTCCATAATCCAAAGTACCTGACTTTGGAAAATATAAGGTACTCACATGCCCAAGAAACCATCTACGCGTTACTGCAGAAATATGCATTCATATGCCCATAATAAGAAATTGATGATCCATTGCTTCCAAGATAGCCTGAGTGGGGGCATCTTTAGATTGGTATATGCAGTTGGAGCAGACACATGTCTAATCATGCGCAGATCCTACAAACACCTTCTTATGGCAATACAAGTACAACTTGAATATGGCTTCTAATCAAATGCAACTCCGGAACTTATCTCAAAATAAAGATGATTTCTTCAAAGAATATGTGCAACGATGGAGAGAAATGGACACCCGAGTACAACCATCACTCCTTGAGAAGGAATTGATCGATATTTTCATGAGTAACGCTACAAGGCTTATATTATGATAAAGTCTCCTAAGGATTCTCAAATTTGGTGACTATTGGTGACAAAATTGAAGTAAGTGTGAAAATCGGCAAAATACAAGGGGAATATTCCAATACTCCTTATAACCCAAAGAAGCATACTCCGAACTTCTCAAAGAAGAAGGAAGGAGAAATTAATATTGTCGCATCGCATCTGAAAACTCAGCAACCATTGGTAATCCCGTGAGAACAACAACATAACAGGTTTGAAAGACCTTCGAGAAGATTTTATCCTCTCCCCATGCCTCACAGTCAACTACTACATCACTCACTCAAGGCATATTTGGTAGAGTTGAAGCCACTGGCTCCTCCGATTGGGTCACTTCCACAAAAATATGATGCTAATGCATGGTGTGAATATCATGCTAACTCTTCAGGTCACATGATAGAGAAATGTTGGGCCTTCAGACATAAGGTGCAAGACTTGTTGGACTCCTAAGAAATCACTTTTGACAAGCCTAATGTCAAGAAGAACCCCATGCCTCTGCATGGTGGGCTAGATGTGAATGCAATTGAGGTAGTCACTGACTACGGGGCAGCTAAACGAGTAAAAACTCTGATGGGTCTCCTAAAGGAACATTTGTTTGAATATGGTTTTATTTTGAAGCATAATGATGCTTTTGAGAAGAATTTACAAAAATTGGTGGATCAGAGGATAGTCCAATTCGGGTGATACCCTAAAGAAGAATATGTAGCAGTGATTGATGGAAATACTAAGAAGCCATTGGTGATTCCTTGCCAAGGGCCGAGTTTTGCCAAGGAAACTCTTGTAATTCATTTGGGAGAACCAAGCACGACAAAAATATCGGTAACAATACCATGTCAAGGTCAAACTCTGAAGATCCCAGTACTTCCAAAAACTACGATGGTAAATAGGGGGCCATTCCCCACTCCTTATGAAAGTGATAAAGTCGTACCATGGAACTACGATACTACGGTCTATGTTAATGGTTCAAAACAAGAATGTGAATCATCAATGAGCCAAGGACCTACAATTACAAATATAGTAGGAAAAGGGGGATGACCCGTGATGGTTGAGTATATGGTCCCGAACAACAAAATAAAGATAATATTGTGGTTAAGGATGAAGAAAAGTTGTGGTGGAAACAAGTCAAGAGCAAGAACCTTCGAGTAAGAATTTCACTGATCAAGAGGATGAAGAATTATTGAAGATAATCAAGAAAAGTGACTATAGGGTGGTAGATCAACTACACCAAACCCCGACCAAGATTTCAATACTCTCGTTGCTCATCAATTCAGAAGCGCACTGAAACTCTCTAATGAAGCTTCTAAGTTCTGCTCATGTTACAAAGGAGATTATAGTAAATTAATTTGATGGAGTCGTAGAGAATCTGACATCCGGATCTCGTTTAGGCTTTAATGACAGTGAGTTTCCTCCACAAGGTAGGGCTCATAATAAGGCGCAACATATTTCTATTTAGATAGGAACAACTAGCCTATCCAGGGTGCTCAATGATACTGGTTCCACCCTCAACATACTACCAAAAGCTAGATTGATGAAGGTAACACTAGATGGTGTTGTCATCAGGCCAAGTTCTACGATAGTTAAAGCTTTCGATGGTTTTCAAAGCATAGTGTTTATAGAAGTGGACCTTCCTATCAAGATCGGCCCGTAAATGTTATACATTACCTTTTAGGTTATGGATATAGAACCATAATGTAAATGCTTTCTCAGGCGACCTTGGATCCATGCGGCAGGGGTTGTTACCTCAACCCTACATCAAAAATTGAAGTTCCTTATTGAAGGAAAGTTAGTTTTGATCCACGAAGAAAAGGACATCTTTGTAAGTCATTTGGAGTCCTACAAGTATATCAGTATGGACGAAGATTGTGTGGTAACATCATTCCAAGTCCTAAAGGTTTCTTCAATGGTAACTGTGATACGGTGGCAGAACCGACTGTTATACTGGTTTGCGTTTTGCGTTTTTGTTTGCAAAATGTCGCGGTAAGCAAGAGTCTCCACCGACTTTTATTTTATCCAATCAGGAAAAGGAAAAAGAACAGAAAAAACCTTTTTTCGAGATGTTTCTGAGTATGGGGGTAGATTATAGAAACGGAAGGTGTTAGCACCCTTTCTATCTGTGGTTATCCACGAGCTCTTAGGTACTTGCTCATTTTGAAATTGCTTGTGTGTGCTTTGCTTTGAAAAAATTTTGTTTTACTTCGTTTTAACCCTTGTTTCTATCCTCAAGAGTGTTTCAAATTTGTTTTTGAAAACTTTGTTTGAAAAGTGTTTGTGTGAGAAAAATTTGTTTGTTTGAGCAAATACTTCAGAACTAATCTACCTACTCGAAAAAGTCTGTTCATTTTCCTTTTAGACAATGCTATCCCATTATTGAGAAATAGGTAGCATCGTCGTTGAGGAACATTCGAAGGGACAAATATGATCACAAAAGAAATGTTAGGAAATGTTAGTAAGCATCCTAAAGCCTTAAAGATCTTTTTCCGAGGCAACATCTGAATGGGTCATTTTAGATCTTTTGGGGCTAGAGGACAACCACTAACAAACCCTATACTTCATGACCGTTTACCGAAGGCAACCGGAGTGGAGTAAACCCTAGGAGTGAGCATGTGCGAGTGTATGTTTTCAGTGAATTATCTTTGCATAATTAGGGTTTTCTACCGTTTTAATTTTCAGTTTGTCTTTCCATACAATCCTATTAACATACATCTAAGCAGTTTATAGTTTGCGGAAATTAAAGCGAGAAAGTTAAAGTCCTAGCTATTACAAAGCTTTTGCATATACATAATTATTTGACTGAAAACAAAAATGCGGAATTTAAAACCCTAATTACTATTACAACCTCGAAACAGTTACAATAATAATAAAAGGAAATTAAAAAATATGCGCGGAGAATTAAATGCGAGAATAATTTAGGAAACCTAAAAATCTAATTGAAAAAAAATTTATATTTAGGTTATTTTTTTGATAAAAATCAATTAGGTTATGTACAAATTAAAACCCTAATTTCTAATTAATTTAAATTATAAAAAAGGAATTAAATTTTCCCTAATTTTAATTAAACTAATTAATTAAAGAAATAAAATATTTTATGAAAAAATAATTTTTGATGTTTTTGTGATTTTTTGATTTAATAAAAAAATGATTTTTTGGGTTATTTTGTTAAGAAAATATTTAGTGAATAATAAAAAATAATTAAAGAGAAAAAGAAATATTGGGCCTGTATTTGCTGAATGGAGGGTGCAATGTTGAATCTGGTAGGCCCATTATGCTGGTCAACCCAGTCCCTCGCTTGATCCTATGTAGCCTCTTCCTGATGGTGTACCATGGTCCTTCCCTAATGGGCATTGGATTGGTGATGGTGATAATCCATTGGTTGGATTGCTGGAGTGCATGATAGGCGCCTGGCAACATGATGTACAGAATCTACATTCAGATGTTAAGAAAACAATAAAACGCTGGGACCTGGGATCGAACCCAGGTCCTTTCGCTTTCAACGTTCGCCCTTGCCACTGGACCATATGTTTTATTTGTTAGTATAATAAAAACAATGAATAATATATAAAAAACAAGTGGGTTACTAAATTAAAAAAAACGCGCGTTTTATTTGAATGGCCCAATGATGGTTGAACACATCATCATCTTCTTCCTCCTCTGTCGTGTTAGGTATAGAACCTTTACCTACGGACAAACGTCCATGGCTATAGTACTGCAAGTTTCAAAAATATACAGCTAGCATGATAAATTAATTCCAAGTACATGGATCAACTCGTCTTGATGCCACGAGCATCATGATACCCTTTTCTTGGGCCAATTTAACCTGTATAAAAAACCCTAAAACGACAAGATAAACCCTAATAATGGCAATTATGAGTACAGGCATCAAAGCGCAAAATTACATAAACCAAAACATTCCAAATGTCAGTACAAACACATTTCTATGCTTAAAAGTAATTAATCATGCGTAAATTGTAAAATCAAGTTCAAGTTTGGATATGCAAACCGTGGGTTTGTAGCTTGCGATTCTGGACATGAAAATACTTGCAATTGATTGAGACACGTTCTGGAGATGTCCAGGAGTCTATTGGTAGTCTTAGAATGGCTTGAATTGTCCTCTAAGCTTGAAATTGATCCACACCTTTTTGCCAAAATTTTGAGTTTTCTTGCTAGCTTTCATAACGTCCAATCCTTGTTTTTTTGGCTTGTGTATGTTCTATATATGTAGTAGAACTGATTAGGTTAACAAAAACAATTTCAATCTCTTGGAATCATGAAGATTGGATTTTATTTTTCTATTGTATCATATATTTCTAAATGCATCAAAATCATGCCAATTTGAGCCATTCCACCCTTGCACGATTTTATTTCGTCATGCTAGGTTGATTTGATTTGATTCCTACAAAAAAATAAAATCAAGTTCAATCTTTTGTATTTTTTGCCATTTATTTGATTTAATTTGAATTTTAAATAATAAAAAATCAAAATAAAATAAATAATGAAACAAATAGTGTGTGGATGCTGATTTGGGTCGTGGACCATGTCACAAGCAAGATAAAATCATGAAAATCTAGGCCCATTTGGCAAAAATGTATTTTTGAGCACATTTGACTTTTGGCAATTTTGCAAAAATGGTCAACTTTGCCAAGGCATATATCCTCCAATTTTAACCCTAGAGAGGTGTTCTAGGACTTTTTAGAAATCTTAGGATGTCCCCTAAACAAAACTTTTAGTTTCATCTCAATTGGGTCTTCCATGTTCATGTAAGAAGCTTTGACCCAAAAGGTGTTTTTGTTGACTTTTCAAAAGGACCTATAATGTAGAAATTCATATCTTTTGATGAGTGAATATTTTGAACTTGAGGGATGAAGATGAATTGTAAGGAATTGCATCATCTTCAAAATGAGCCTTGGATGGAAAATTTATGATAAAGTATGAAGAAGTTATGCCTGGTCAAAGTTTGGTTGACTTTTTCTAAGAAACCCTAATTTAGTAACTTTTGGGTTTTGATGAATTTGGGGAATTCCTTGGGGAATCATGATCAAACCTTGATCAAATGATGGATATAACTTCAAAATATTTATGTTGACCAAAAATCTTGAAGTTTGACTGTATGTGGGCCACATTTGACTTTTGACATAATATAGTTGATTTTCAGGCATCTGGGCAATTGACTGAGCAAACATCTTGTGAAAGGCATGAAACTTGACATGGATGATCTTGAGAACATATTTGGACCATGGAAGGAATTTGGGACATTTGGAGTTCACGCATCCTGATGAAAATGGAAACCCTAGTTTGAGGTACATTGCCTTAGGAGAGAGTTTGTCTGGTCAACTCTTGGGCATCCTTGAGCAAGTTGAGGACCTCAATGGGCATGTGTTGAGTAAAATGAGAGGGAAAATTTTGGGGAACAACAGATTCCCTTGTTCAATCTTCTTAAACCTGAGGATGTAGATTGGATGTCTGCCTTTCGTAATCTGAAGGTGGAAGATGATTGAACACTAGAGTGCCCAGAAATTTGCACTCGTCTGAGGTGGTGCTAGATTGTGTAGGTAGTATCGGGAATGGGCTTATAGATGCCATTTGGAGTAGATGACAAAAGGTCACCGAAGATGGTCTTAAAGATGCCATCCGGAAGATATGATGGAGAATCGTCGGAGATGGGCTTAAAGATGCCATCTAGAGGATGTTGATTTCCCGAGATATTCCTTTGATGAGAATTCTTGTTCCTGTCGTTAAGGAGGAATCTGTTGAGGAATGTTGGTCTCTGTCTTAGGAGAGATAGAATTTTAGGAGCTTCAGTTGTCCGTTACTCTATTGGGGAATCATCTCTTAGTCGAGGAGATAAAAATGAACTGATATTTGGTCGTGCTCCAGGCCTTACAGTGATTTGCTGACGATAATAAGACTGACTGCTATCTGGTCGTGCTCCAGGTTTTACAGTGACTTACTAGGGAGATGAGATTAAACTTTATATCCGGTCGTGCTCAAGGCTTTGCAATTTCTCAATTCTTATCTGGTCGTGTTCCAGGCTTCAGAAGGAATTAATGGTTATCCAGTCGCATCCGGGTTTCGACTAGAATTTAAGGCATACTAATATCCAGTCATTTCCAGGATTCAAAGTAATTGGCCGAGTAAACTACTATCTGGTCGAATTCCAAGCTTTGCAATACCTCATACTGTTATCTGGTCGTGCTCCAGGTTTCACAGTGTCTCTTGCCGCTATCTGGTCGTGCTCCAATCTTCACAGCGTCTTATACCGTTATCTAGTTGTGCTCCAGGCTTCAGTAACTTGGGGAAATTAAGATATTATCCGGTCGATTTCCGGGCTTCATAACTTGAATTTGAGATATACCAATATCTGGTCGATTCTAGGCTTCATAGTATTTTGTACTGCTATCTGGCCGTGTCCCAGGCTTCAATAATTTGGAGAAATTAAGATATTATTCGGTCGATTTCCAGGCTTCATAGCTTGAATTTGAGATATACCACTATCTGGTCGATTCCAGGCTTCGTAGTATTTTGTACTGTTATCCAGTCGTGTCCCAGGCTTTAGTAATTTGGAGAAATTAAGATATTATCTGATCGATTTCTAGGCTTCATAGCTTGAATTTGAGATATACCACTATCTGGTCGATTCCAGGCTTCATAGTATTTTGTACTGTTATTCGATCGTACCCCATGCTTCAGTAATTAAGATATTATCCGGTCGATTTCCTGGCTTCATAGCTTGAATTTGAGATATACCACTATCTGGTCGATTCCAGGCTTTGTAGTATTTTGTACTGTTATCCGGTCGTGCCCCAGGCTTCAGTAATTAAGATATTATTTGGTCGATTTCCGGGCTACATGGCTTTTTTAACTGGAATAGAAATATTAGTATCGATTTGATTGAACCAGGGAAAGGTCTTGAGTTGTCTTCAACTGGGAGAAAAAATTTTAGTATCGATTTGACTGAACCCGAGAGAGGTCTCGGATTAACTTTGAATGGCATAGAAATCAGGGGAACCTTAGCGGCGATTCAGCTGACCCAGACGAAAGTCTTAGAACATCTTCAACTAGAATAGAAACCTTAGTGTCAGTTTGACTGAACCAGAGAAAATCTTGCAAAGTGTTGGAGTATCTTCAGCTGGAATAGAAACCTTGGTGTCGGTTTGACTGAACCAGTGATAACTTGATTGCATCCTTCCCTGAAAGGTAAAGAGTTAGTCATATGTAATGTCATGATGTATGAAATGTATTGAGTAATGATGTTTTCAAAATAACTGAGATTGTGTTGTATAATATGTGTGCACATGCCATGATGTATGGATATGCAATGCTATTGTGATATTCTCTCGCTGGGGAAAATAAATCCTAGACTGCTGCTGGAGAGTATAAGGAGTTGAGTTATTCATTTCCGCTGGGGATAGTGACCGAAGATGATTAGCTGGGGATTTACATCCATTCTGCTTGAGAATATTCTGTCGGAGGAGACTCTGTCTGAGAATAATCTTGCGGGGAAATGACTATGTGGGGAAGAGAGAGATACTCTGTTGGAAGATCTGTTGATTTGGAGAAATAAACTCGGCTTGGGATGAACTTCCATTGATGGAGAGAAGAGCTTTGTTGGAGATTGAGCTTCTGTTGTCAAAGAAATAAACTCTGCTCGGGAGAAAACTTTGTAAACTATTTATGATTATAAGCTCGGTTGGGGAATACAGATATCAGCTTTCTAAAGGAACCTGCTGGGGAAGGATTTCCTTCTTGAGGATACGGAGGTCGAACCTTGGTTGTCTCGGCTCTGTGGGGAATATAGGTATCACCGGCTTGTATGTGATAGTAACTTCGCTTCCAACTGTCTCTGCCCCTTGTACCATGACGGACGGGGTACATGCGGAGATTTTGTGGATGGATCTATGTCGTGATTGTACTTGAACATGTATTTAATGAGTGTCAGGATGACATCCGTATCTGGATCGTATCTGTACTATTTCTTGATGTATGAAAATCTTGAATAAGTAGCAGAATAACATCCGTATCTGGATCGTATCTAAACCGTTTCTCGATGTATGAAAATCTTGAATAAGTAGCAGAATAAGATCCACATCTCGATCGTATCTGAACCGTTTCTCGATTCAAGTGCTCTTGATGAATGTTGATCAAGGTATAAGTCTTCCACTGATATACAGGTGACGGGATATAGTCGTACGTTTTAAATCCCTAACTTTTGCCTGGACCGCCCTTTCAGGTTTTCAGTCCATTGGGATAACTTTTTGCCCAAGCCGCCTTTTCAGGTTTTCGACTTGTCGGGTGTACAGATTTTTTTTATGTATATCCCTAACTTTTTCCCGAACCCTTTTGGTTCGTCGGGATTCCCTTATTTTTGCCTAGGTGTGTCAACCTAGCGGGTCTTTTTTTCAAGCGTAGTATTTTCCGACTATGTCCATGCTTTCAGGATGTAGAGAGTTGTCATTATCCATAGTGTTATGTTATAGTACTGTCAAAAATATTTTCTTAATGGCACATGATTCGTTGCTGGAATGCGTGCGTAATGCCCCAAGTGATTCAGATGGAGATCTGCCCTTGGTTATTTGGCACTTTTGGAGAGACTTCCCCAGGTGTGTTTATACATCATGTCATTCCCCTTACTTATGGAAGACCTGTTATTGGTAGTGTCTTTCTCGCTGAGGTGATTCTATCCATTGAGAGGATGTTTGTTCATTGAATATCCATTGTGCGGATTTCTCTGCTGTCAAACAATTAGTCATATGCAAACAATGTAATTTAAAGAATGCAAAACTCATGTATGTCTTGAATATTTTTTTGAAAATGTGTTTCGTGTAGTAAAATGAAATTTGCAAGAATGTGATATCAACTCAGGATTCGTAACAAAGCCTACAGGAGTCAGGATGCCTTTGTAATAGTATGCTCTCAAACTAATCCATGCTTCATCTAGGACTTTTAAGGGTT
The DNA here is from genome assembly GCA_948472305.1 of Vicia faba. Classification (NCBI taxonomy): domain Eukaryota; kingdom Viridiplantae; phylum Streptophyta; class Magnoliopsida; order Fabales; family Fabaceae; genus Vicia; species Vicia faba. The sequence continues at coordinate 1,335,004,918 of OX451737.1, read as the reverse complement.
ATAAAGTGGCATGGTTCACAGTTCAAGAAACAAAGGATAAAGGCTCAAATTTTATTTGTACCCAACCCGCTCTTCATGATGTTCTTCAGTTCTATGCTCATTTAATTGCACGTTTAGATCCCGATTGAGTCTGGAATCTTTTCTCTGATACTTGGTGATGATTCAAAAATTGAACATTTGTTTTGAAAAGGCAGTCATTTTTGTAATCTTCTTTTTGTCGAGGATTTGTAGTAACCTCTTTTTTTTGTTTTCGTTATCCCTACTTTTGGCTGAACTGTTTCTTTTGTGATTACAATCAGCGGGATGCCCCAATTTTTCTCTTAAGTCTCCTTTATAGATTTTCACTTAATGGGCTTTTATTTCGAGAGATAATGACTTCCTGTCTTGACGATTATACGGAACCATCACCGTCTTTTGTTTTGGAAGGACGTCTTCGATGCCATTCATTGTGTATGCAGCGGAAGATTGTGACTGAATGCGCACCTGAATTAACGGAGAAAACTACCCTGCCCCAGGTTATGATTAAGGGTTTTAATTTGTGTGAAAAGAAAAACTCCTACTTCTTTGGCTCGAAGGAATTGACTAGGGATTATCTTCCTTATAACTCCATTGTTTAGGATTTGAAACAACGCATGTACATCGTCAGCGGGGTTTGTTCAAAAGTGTACTATAGAGATTGTGGTATCATTTTTGTCATCCTCCCTCTAAGGCTTAGAGTTTTTTTTAATCGAGAGTTGAATATCACAAAAGGAAATAAGAAAGCATTTTTGAAATAGTGAATAATGAATTGATTCAAGACAAACATGTGTAATGCATTAATGAAATAACAAAGTTTTAACATGACAATAATTGTTCGAATAAGAAAAGAAACTACAAATTGAGAATTTAATAAACAAAAATGTTTTCAATCCTAGCCATGTTTTGGAAAGGGAGCAGTGATCACGTTAGGAGTCTCAGGAGGGTCTAATTCGATCTCCTTGGCGTCAATCAGATCTTGTACTTTGTTCTTCAAAGCCCAACAATCATTGGTATCATGGCATGGACTTTCCGAATGGTGAGCACAACGAGCATTCGGTTTATAGTAGGGAGAGGTGGTGTTAGGGTTCTTCGGAGCTTCCTTCAGAGTAACCAGATTGGACGTTAGCAAATGAGGTAAAGCCTGATACAGCGTCATGTTGATATGAGTGAACTCTATAGCTGGTCTTTCTGCTCTTGGATGATTGTTTCTTTGCTGAGCAGGTGCAGGTTTGGGAATCATAACAGCCCATACCGTTGGGCGGCGCTCAGTTCGATTCTGATTCTTTTGGTTATATACAACACTGACTTCCTTTTTACCTGTAAACGGCCTCCTTGCAGCACTAGAAGAGGCATCCTTCTGAATTTTTCCACTTCGAATTCCAGCTTCCACCCTTTCTCCTGTTAAGATCAGTTCAGTAAAACCCGCCGATGAACTTCCAATCAAATGGTTGAATAATGGCCCAGTCAAAGTTCCCAGAAACATATCCACGAGCTCCATGTTAGCTAAGGGAGGTTGAACTCTTCCAGCCAAATCTCTCCACTTCTGAGCATAATCCTTGAAACCCTCGTTCGAACCCATAGACAAATTTTGGAGTTGTGTACGGGTGGGAGCGAGGTCTACATTATACTGATATTGCTTATAAAATGCAACAGCAAGGTCTTCCCAGTTACGAATATTGGCTCTTTCCAGCTGATAGAACCAATCCAGTTGTGTTCCAGACATACTGTCTTGGAATAAGTGAACCCACAAGTCTTTGTCAGCAGTATGAGGCTGTATCTTCCTCACATAGGAACATAGATGCATTTTAGGACAGAGACCCCATCATACTTAGCAAATACCGGTGCCTTGAATTTTGGGGGGATGACAACCCCGGAGACCAGACCCAACTCTTCAAAATCCAGCCCAGGAACCTTCTAGATTTCCATAGCGCTCAGATCTCTTCTAACTGCTTATACTTTTCATCAGCCGGAGGGTACTGCTCCTCATTATAATCAATTTCATTTTCAGACTCTTTAGGACTATGGTCCTCTTCTCTGGCTTCAACCCCTTGATTCTCTACCGCTTTAGATAAAGAAGCTAAATCAACAACCCGTCTTGGCGGCCCTCTGAACCTTCTGATCATATGTGCCACACAGGCTGTCCTCTTGGTCTTCTTGTTCTTCTTAATAATCAGAGCCTTCAGCTCTTCCTGTCCTTTGGCCAGAGCCACAATCATTTGCTGGAACTGCGTGTTCTGAGTCTGGAGATCTTTCATAGTTTGTTCAAGAGCCATTGCTGAAATAAACAACGGAGGAGATGAGAAACATGTTATGAATCCTGTTATGCAATGATATGTATGATATGTATGCAATGTTTCCAAGGGTTCTTAAAGGCTCAAATTTGCTTAAATAAAAAGGAACAGACGTGAATTGTATTAGTAAACTTGAATTGTTACAAAGAATGTATTTTGAGAGTACAATTAAGCAAAATAAAACAAAAAGAATACTAGGTTTCCCATGGGCGCATCCTCTTTGGAGCGATGTAGGCATTGATATTCCTCTCTTCATGAAGTAGCCTAGTGAGTTCCAAGACCTTCTTCTCGCTGGCGTAGAATTAGGCTTCAAACGTATCCCGCTCCTCTTTAAGATGAACCCATGACTTTTGTAACTCTTCGTGATCAGTTGGCATGTCTGGATGAAGAACAAGATGAGGAGTTTCTCCCTCGGCAACTGGTTCCATAATCATAGGTCGGATAGCGGGATAAGGCATCATAAGAGTTTGAGCGCGGGCTCGTACCCATCTGAGATAAGGCTTGAGAGGTATGCAATTCTTATGCCCAAGTGTCTTGCTGTCAACCCTATGTATCATACTCCAAGCTCGTATGAACCTTTTGCGGTAACCCTGAACATCATTCTCATGGTTGAAGGCGATTCCTTGAATAAGTGTATCATGAGGACCATCCCTTCTCGCATAACCAAACTGTCGTAATGCTAAGCAAGGGTCATAAGTGATTCCTCCCATAATGCCTAAGAGAGGGACATTAGGGAATTCACCACAGCGATCGATGATAGTAACATCTTCCGAGAACCGTGAACACTGTTGTACCCTAAAATTTTCCCTCCCATATTTCTCAATACATTTCAAGTGAGGTCCTCAAATTGCTCAAGGAAGTCCAAGGGTTGACCAGACAAACTCTCTCCTAAGGCAGTCTACCTAAAATTAGGGTTTCAGTTTGCATCAAGATGCTTGAGTCCAAAGGATCCCAAATGCTCACCATTGTCCTAATATGTTCACAATATCATCCATGTCAAGTTTCAAGCCTTGCAGAGGAAGTTTGCTCAGTCAATTGCTCAAAGGCCTGAAAATCGACTGTGCTAGGGCAAAAGTCAACTGCAACCCACATACAGTCAAACTTCAAGATTTTTGGTCAACATCCTCATTTTGAAGTATTGTTCATCATTTTATCAAGGGTTGATCATGATTCCTCAAGGATTGCTCACAATTCATCAAAACCCAAAAGTTGTTAAATTAGGATTTTGCAGGAAAAGTCAACTCAACTTTGACCAAGCATAACTTTCTCATACTTTATCAAAAATGACCCATCCAAGGCTAATTTATAAGAGGATGCAATTTCCTATAATTCATCTTCATCTCCAAAGTTCAAAATATGCACTCACAAGAAGATATGAATTTGGACATTATAGGTCATTTTGAAAAGTCAACAAAAACACCTTTTTTTATCAAAGTTTCATACATGAACATGGAAGACTCAATTAAGATGATACCAAAAGGTTTTCTTAGTGGACATCTTAAGCTTTCTAAAAATCCCAAGAATACCTCTCTAGGCTCAAAATTGAGAGAGTTATGCATTGGCAAAGTTGACCCTTTTTGTAAAATTGCCAAAAGTCAAATGTGGCAAAAATTGCAATTTTTGCTAAATGGGCCTAACTTTTTATGCTTGCATTGAGTTTGTAACATGATCCACGACCCATGATCCTTCCCATTTATCATTATTTTATTTTTGTCATTTATTTTGATTTTATTTCAATTAAATCAAATAAAATCAAAATAAAATCATGAAAATATCAAAAACTAATCAAAGCTTGAGATTTTGTGCATGTTTAGGTCTATCATACAGCTGGAGATGGAATCAAATCGTGCAAGCTTCAAATGGACACAAAAATATTGGATTTTCTCAATTTGGAAAGATTTGCACAAAGGATCAAATCTTGAGTCAATGATCATAATTGGAGAAGATTTGAAACCAAATTGCAACCCTAATTCATTCTTGGGTACATAAGGAACGTGTTCAGACCATAAACAAGGGGATGGGAGGCGTGTAAACAAGAAGGAAAGTTTCAAAAAATTGGAAAAAAGTGGCACACTAATTTCTAAGTTGCAGACCAATTCAAAGCGTTCTAAGCATCCCAAACGTTTGCTGGACATCCCAGAAACGTATTTCAACCATTAGCAAGCTCTCTAACACCCAGAAATGCACTATAAGTGTCCCACGATTTCCACACTTTCTTGAAATTAAATATTACAATTTTGGCACTTTTGGCATGATTTATTTGCATATTCTAAATCCTTGAATCATTTGCAAGCTAATGGTGGTACTTCATTGCATTTTCATTAACTGTACAGCAAGATACCATAGTTAGGGTTCTTGCTCCGTTTTTAGGGTTTTTGTGTACAGGTATAATTGGCTATGGATAAAGGTACCATGATGCTCGTGAGGTTGCCACGAGTTGATTGGTACCATTGTTGCGCATTTGTCATGCTTGCATAAGATTTTGGAGGAACACAGGGATGTACCTACGCCCATTTGTCCGTAGGTAAAAGTCAAGGAACCTTTAGCAACGGTGGGAGGAAGAAGAAGGGTAATGTGGAACCCCCTGACTTGCCCGTTCAAATCTTCATGCATTTTGATAATTATTGTTTTGTTTTTCCATATAATGTTTGTTTGTTGTTACATGTACAATTAAGCAAGCTAGCTCAGATGGTCATCATGCATTGGGAAAACGCCTAAGGGCCTGGGTTCGATCCCCAGGTCCCCATATTATTCTATATTATTTTGCATTGAATGATTAGGTACGCAGGCGTCCCACAAAGTCCACCATACGTCATCAGCTTTCAGCCATCAGATCCCCAGCATGCCAAGATCTAAGGCTTCCCACGTGAGGGTCCATCATGCACTGGAGTGAAACATACACATGGAATCTTGGAAAGTCAAAGAGGCCAGAAGTTTTTGGGCCCATAATTGCAAGTCTTACCCCCCCCCCCCCCCCTGTTTGCTAGCATACCACCAGGCACATTCTATTTCTTTTCTAATTTCCTTTATTTAATTTAATTAGTTTAATTTATTGTCTAACAAAATAATTTCTTTTTTTCACAAAAATCATAAAATCAATTTCACCAATTTAGAATTTAGGTTTTATTTTATTTTATCAAATTTAATTTTATATTAGTTTTAATTTAATTTAGGATAAATTCTAACTTTTTCATATATTTAAAATCAAATAGAAAAAAATTAGGTTTAGCTTGTGATTTAATTTTTATTTTCTTTTCATAAAACAAAAATACAAAAATAGGTTAATTTAATTATTTTCCTTAAATCTTAATTTAATTAGTAATTAAGGTTTTTTTATTTATTCAATTATATATTATTTTCTTAAAAAAACCAAAAACAACAAAGAATGATTTTTTCTCTTTTAGATTCCAATTAGGTTTAGACGGGGTCAAAACCCTAATTCTCTCGTTTCGATTCATCGCGCGCATTTATTTATTTTTACCATATTAATGTAACTGCTTACAGTATGTAATAGTTTAATTAGGGTTTTCTTTTATTTATCGTTTTACGGGTTTTTGGCTATGTAATTAATCCCTCCCCTGAAGCCTTGTAATAGCGTAGGTTTTTATTTCTCGCATTTTAATTCTCGCAAATATTAAGTGTTAGATGTATGATAATAGGATTGTATGACAATATTGCATGACAATTTAAAATGGTTAGCAAACCCTAATGTGCAAAGACAATAAGTTGAAATCAAATCACTCGCACATGCGTACTCCTAGGGTATACTCTCACTTTTGTTGCCTTAGGTAAACTATCATTAAGTATAGGGTATTTTAGTGGTCGCCCTTCTGTCTAAACAAAGATCAAATGTCCTGTTCGGAATGTTGCCTCGGAAAGTTTGCCTCGTAAATGTTGCCTCGAATATGATCTTAAGACATTAGGGTTATTACTAAAATGTCCTAACATTGCTTTAGTGATCGTATGTCCCTTATGAATTGACCCGTTTACAACTCCAATGACGGTGCCTCCTATTTCTCAATAGTAGGGTAGCACTGCCTAAAGGAAACAAGAACATAAATCATCTTTTTTCGAGTAGGTAGATGCTAGTAGGTACTTGCTCAAAACAAACTTTTTCACACCAAACACTTTTCAAACAAAGTATTCAAAAACGCTTCGTAACACTCTTGAGGACTGATACAAGGGTTAAAACGAAGTAAAACAAAAACTTTTCAAAACACATAAACACGGAAGCAAATTTTTAAAATGATAAGCAAGTACCTAAGAGCCCATGGAGAACCATGGGTAGAAAGGGTGTTAATACCTTCCCTTTCTATAATCTACCCCCCGTATTCAAAATCTCGAAAAAGGAATTTTTCTGTGCTTTTTTCCTTTCCAGTTGGATAAAATAAAAGTCGGTGGCGACTCTTGCTTACCGCGACATTTTTCAAACACAAACGCAAAACGTAAACCAGAATTTTCCAAAACATTCTGGCTCTGCCACCGTACCATAGAACTGGCGACTATGCTGGGGAGTTAGTAAGTGGGGTATACCTTAGGATTAGTTCATCATATTTGCTTCTCTTGTTTGTTTTGGTTGCTTTACTTTTAAGGGTTTTGTATTGGGAGTTACTATAGATCCTAACTCGGATCTGGGGACACCTTTTAGGTAAGTAGAAATAAACTGTGAGGGAACTGTACGGCGTAGACCGATACGGTTGAAGCAGTAGCTACGTTGATGTGGCACATTGGTTGGTATCAGTATCCCTTGTGGAGAAACGAGGAGAATACGGGGCTGCTACGTGTGTCGTTAAGCATGACCTTAGAACCCTTAAAAGACCAACTTGGCCACTAGGAAGTAGTGAGATAGCCGATCTCGGTGTAAAGCTGGGAACTGGTTGATACTCAATGCTGCACTCATTGAGACCATACTATCGAGATAGTTCCGGCCGCAAGAAAAGATTGCGTGAGCTGAAACCACGACCTATGGAGGATGGTCAGTGATATTGAGAACCTCTAGAACCCGGTTACTTTTGCTAGGATAGGTTGAAACCAACTGAACTTCAAGAGGGTAATACCTTTGACCCCATGCAAGCCTTAAACTTAAGGGCTTTTGTGTGACTTGTTTGCCTTTACCATGTATGTTATCTGCTATACCTGTTGTTTGTTTTATCATAACATCATGCATCATAACATAGCATGCATACTTCATTATACTAACCATTTCAAAGACCGAGGGGATTTATCTTTGTCTTGTTTTGCAGATTATGGCTTCCATGCGCAGAAACACCATCCGAGTTAACTTTGTGCAAATACCTTCTCAACTCAAAGAGTTAGCCTCGAAAGTTTATGAGACTTCTTTGTTCATTAAAAGACATGGTCAGCTTCTTAGCTTGGTTACCTCAAAGTTGGATGAGCAGATGATGAGTGTGCTTTTCTAGTTCTTCGATCCTATGCATCATTGTTTATCTTTCCCAGATTATCAGCTGGTTCCCACTTTAGAAGAGTTTTCTCACTTATTAGGTATATCCATCTTAGAGCAAGTGTGCTTCACAGGTTTGGAAGAGACTCCTAGACCAGAAGACATTGCTTCAGCTCTGCATCTAAAAAGGGCTGACGTAGTATCCAATTGGGAGACACGAAGTGGGGTCGAAGGTTTCTTAGCCAAATATCTGATGGATCAGGCTCATCTGTTATGGGATAGCTTGGACTTTCAGGCTTTCGAAGATATCTTGGCTCTCCTTATCTACGGTTTGGTTCTCTTCCCGAACCTGGATTCCTTTGTGGATGTGAATGCGGTTAAGATATTCCTTTCCCGCAATCCTGTGCCTACTCTATTGGGTGATATCTTGCATGCCCTCTATACTCGTACCGTGCGAAGAAGAGGGACTCTTATGTGTTGCATGCCACTGCTGTCAAGGTGGTTTATTTCGCACCTCCCCATATCTGTGTTAAAGAATTAAGAAGGTTTAGGATGATCTTACAGGATAATGTCCCTTGCCCATACAGACATTCTTTGGAGTTCCAAGGCTATGGAAAGCACTGTTGTCATTGATTATTATGGGGGATACCCTAATGTCCCGTTGCTTGGAGTCATAGGGGGTATAACCTACAATCTCTGCCTAGCTTTGCGATAATTCGGTCGTGCTCGGAGAGATGGTCCCCATGAGCTACTTCTTACAGATATTGCATTTGACTACAAGGAATATGTTGACGAGCATCGCCGGAGGTTTATACGAGCTTGGGGCATGGTGAACAGATATGACCCCCAAGAGCTAGGACCAAGGACTTCTCTCCCTATGCAGCATTATCTCTAGTGGGTCCGAGCTCGTGCCCAGAAGCTTGGGATGCCTTATGAAGCTGTGTTGCCAGTGATCGTGGAGCCTACCAATGAATAGGGCATTCATTATACAGTCCTTTATCCCTACATGCCCACTGATCTTGGAGCATTGCAGAGATCCTGGATTCAGCTGAAAGAGGAGAGGGATACCTACCGGAAGAAGTACCATGAGCAAGAAAGGAAGATCTTGAAGCTCACCAGGAATTTAGAGAATGAAAGAATGATCAATGACTACGTCAGCACAAAGGGGAAGCGTCCATGGGATTTCTGATTTTGCTTTATTTTCTAGTTTAAATTTTCTTTCCATTTGTTTCTTTGTAACGCCTTAAAGGCATTGTTGAACATTTTTACAAGTTAATCTAATAAAGTTTCGTTTTATTTTGGGTTTGAAAATTTAAATCTCCCAAAGTCTTTAAAATCATTACATACGCATCCCATTATCATGCACACCATTACAGGTACCATTACAGGTTTCTCATCTTCTTCATTGTTTATTTCAGCAGAAATGTCTTCTTATCAAGCAATCAAAGATCTTCAGGCACAAAATTCCCAATTTCAAGAAATGTTCTTGAGCTTGGATAAAGGGCAAGAGGATTTGAAAGCTCTCATTCTAAAAGAGAAAGAGAAGAAGAAGAAGAAGAAAAATAAGAAGGTCGTTCTTCTGAGTATGGGTAAAAGGTTCGGGGATAGGTTGAAACAACAAGCTTATCTGTCCTTTTCATACAAGGAAGGGGAGAACCAAGAAGAAGAAAAGGGACCCAGTCCTGCCATCTCTGATAATGATACTGATTATGATGAGGAGCAGTATCCTCCTGCTGAGGATAGGTATAAACAACTTGAAGAACGTCTGAGTGCAATGGAGATTCAAAAGATCCTCGGTTTTGATTTCGGAGAACTGGGATTGGTATCGAGAGTGGTGATCCCTCATAAGTTCAAAGCTCCGGTTTTTTCTAAATACGATGGGGTATCATGTCCAAAACTCCATCTCCGCTCGTATGTCCGGAAAATTCAACCCCATATTGCTAATAGAAATTTGTGGGTGCATTTATTTCAAGATAGTCTGTTAGGGACTCAGCTTGAATGGTTTTATCAGTTGGAAGGAGCCAATGTCCAAAATTTGGAAGACCTTGCTGCTGCTTTTTACAGGCAGTATCAGTATAACGCCGACCTTGCTTCCACTCGTACTCAGCTTCAGGGTATGTCAATGGGTGCAAGTGAAGGTTTTAAGGACTATGCTCAAAAGTAGAGAGATTTGGCTGGAAGAGTCCAACCCCCTTTGTCTGATAGGGAGTTTGTTGACATGTTTATAGGGTCGTTATCTGGTCCATTTTTCAATCATCTGATCGGCAGTTCGTCGTCTGGGTTTACTGAGTTGATTTTGACTGGGAAGAGAGTAGAAGCTGGTATCCGAAGTGGTAAGATACAAAAGGATACCTCATCAAGTGCAGTAAAGAAACCTTTCACTGGTAAGAAGGAAGCTAGTGCAGTCTACGGCTCGAGGAGCCAAAGCAGACCTGAACACCGTCAAGCGGTAAATGTGGTAGTGATATCAAGACCCACAGTTGCTCCATAGCGCAGCAGTCAACAAAGGTTGGAAAGACCACAGAGGCAGTACACTTGGCTCAATATGACCTTGTCTCAAATTCTACCACAGTTATTGAAGACCAACCTGGTAACTCTGAGGGAAGCCCCAAAGAATCCCAACACCATATCTCCGCTATATAACCCGAATGCCCGCTGTGCCTATCACTCCGATGGCCCGGGTCATGATACAAACAACTATTGGGCCTTGAAGAATAAGGTACAGGACTTGATCGAAGCTAAAGAGATTGAGTTTGATGCTCCGGAGAAGCCCAACGTCATAGCTGTTCCCATGCCCAAACACGGTCATGGAGTAAATGCTATAGACGTTGATTTATTTGTGACTTCCGTGGAAGGAATCTCTACTCCTTTGATGACAGTTAAGAAGAATATATTGTTGGCCGGTTTATTTTCGAGTTATGGTGAAGGTTACCACTTGTGTTCAATTCTGCCTGCTGGTTGCCACTTATTGAAATCAGGTGTTCAGCGCTTGATGGATAACAAAAAGATCCTGTTCGAAAAGACTATGATTCTGTTAGTTCCAATTCAAGATGTTGCCATCATAACCATTTCCTCCAATCCTTCCAAGGTTTCCTCGAGAAAACCTGTTAGGATTACATCCGTTCCAAGAATTGCTCTGTTAATAATTATTGTCCTTGGTCCTATCCCATACACTTCGGATAAGGTTGTCCCTTGGCACTATAGGGCTGATGTGTACTACCATGGAGTTAAACAAGACTTAAAAAGTGAGGAAGTTGATGCTGATATCAGCAATATTTTCGGGGCTAGCAAGATCACCAGAAGAGGAAGACTCATTTCTCCCGAGATTTCCCCTCCGGCTGTCCACAAACCTGTTGTCATTCCATCTGCTAGTACATCAGCTATTGTCCCGATTCTCGTTCCAGTTATCACCCCTGTTGTCGAGCCATCTGAGACTCGGGGCAAAGAAATCATAGGTGAGCCTGCCCGGACGGAGGCACCTAAGAAGATCATTGTGGAAACTTCTAAGCAGTAGATAGAGGAAATTCTGAAGATTATCAAGAAGAGCGACTATAACATAGTCGAGCAGCTGGGGTAGGCCCCGTCAAAAATATCCATGTTGTCCTTATTATTGTGCTCTGAAGCCCATGCAAAGGCTCTAATTGCATTCCTCAAAACCGCGCATGTGCCGCAGGAGACTTCAGCTGATCAATTCAAGGTTTGCGTAGCTAGCTTGACTGCCGACAATGGGTTGGGTTTCTCAGACGCAAATCTGACTGCTAAAGGAAGAAATCATAATGATGCTCTGCACGTCTCAATCGAGTGCAGGGGCACTACTATGGCCCATGTACTGGTGGATACCGGGTCCTCATTGAACGTTCTGCCAAAGAAAGCATTAGACCGACTAGACTGTGAAGGTTTGATTTTAAAGCCGAGAAATATTGTGGTCAGGGCTTTTGAGGGGTCAAAAAGGATGGTGCACGGGGAGGTGGACGTCCCAGTTAAAGTTGGCTCTCAGAATTTCGCATCTACTTTCTATGTGATAGATATCCGACCATCATATTCTTGCTTGTTGGGTCGCCCTTGGATTCATAAGGCTGGGGCAGTGACTTCCACGCTCCCCCAAATGTTGAAATATTCAGTAAAGGGGAAGATTGTCACGGTGCAAGGTGAAGAGGAGTATATGGTGAGTCATCTTAATTCCTTTCGCTATGTGGAGATGGATGGGGAATTCATCGAAATACCTTGTCAGAACTTTGAAGAGGTCACCCATACTTTGGCGTCAACTGAAGTCGCTACTGACAATCCTCCGATGAAGATGGCTTCCCTCAAGGATGCCAGGGCTGTAATCGAAGAAGGTGGGTGTGAAAATTGGGGTCAGCTCCCTGATTTCACACACAAAACTAAAAAAATTTGGTTTGGGCTTCACTACAAGGGCTCAAAGGGCTGTTAGGCACGCACGGATTGGAAGACCTCCTCTGCATATCAGTAATTCGGGAGTTAATGCGATTGAAGATGGTGAAGAAGATTCGGGCATTGACAGCTGGATCTACCCTACAACCAATGGAGGATTGAACACCTGGACGACGAAAGACTTCATACTTGTTTCCTTTATTTCGCAGTAATTGACTTTTGTTTTGAAGTTTGTAATAAACAGTTTGAAACTTTATGGCCCAGTGCCTTGCCCGAGGCATCTTGGTTTTGTTTGTGAGGGCTTATTATTTGTCATTTTCATATATCACCAATAAAACATTGGACGTTTCTTGCATTACAAATTTTGCGCTCCTTGTTTTTCTCTTCTGTCTCTCACTTTATCAAAACAGTTATGCTCTTACACACACTCACGTATCATAATGCAGATTCATATCCACTCTGGATCCCATTGATAACAACTTTGCTACTGCCGGTTATGACTTCGAAAATCCGATCAACCAAGCCGAGGACGAAGGTGAGGATGATTGTTAGGTACCTGGAGAACTTGCTAGGTTGTTACTGTAGGAAGAGAGGGCCATACAGCCTCACGAAGAGCCAGTTGAATCAGTGAATTTGGGTACCAAGGAATACAGGAAAGAGGTCAACATAGGTGCGAATCTAGAGCCTAGTGTCAAGCAACAGTTGATACAAATGCTATGCGACTATGTTGAGATCTTCGCCTGGTCCTATGAAGATATGCCCGGTTTGGACACCGATATTGTGGTTCATCGCTTTCCAACTAAAGAAGACTGCTCTCCAGTAAAGCAGAAGGTTCGTCGTATGCGCCTTGAGATGTCCGAGAAAATCAAAGCTGAGGTCATGAAACAGTTTGACACCAGATTTCTAACTGTCACTTCTTATCCGCGGTGGGCTGCCAACGTCGTCCCGGTGCCTAAGAAAGATGGTAAGGTACGGATGTGTGTGGACTATAGAGATCTGAACAGGGCAAGCCCCAAGGATTATTTCCCACTTCTTCAGATTGATGTTCTGGTCGACAACACCGCGCAACATAAGATCTTCTCCTTTATGGATGGTTTTTCTGGTTACAATCAGATCAACATGGCTCCCTAAGACATGGAGAAGACAACCTTTGTTACACAGTGGGGCACCTTTTACTACAAGGTCATGCCTTTCGGGTTGAAGAATGCTGGGGCCACTTATCAGCGTACCATGGTCGCTTTGTTCTACGATATGATTCACCATGAGATTGAGGTTTATGTTGATGACATGATAGCAAGGTCCTAGACTGAGTAAGAACACCTTGAACATCTCCAGAAACTGTTCGACAGGTTGAAGACGTACAAGCTCAGGTTGAACTCGAACAAGTGCACTTTCGGGGTAAGGTCTGGTAAGCTGTTGGGTTTCGTCGTCAGTGATAAGGGTATTCAAGTGGACCCAGTAAAGGTGAAAGCTATACAAGAGATGCCATCTCCCCGCATAGAAAAGGAAATCATAGGCTTTTTGGGACGTTTGAACTACATCGCCCGATTCATTTCACATTTGACTGCTACTTATGAGCAAATCTTCAAGTTGCTGAAGAAAGATCAAGTGGTAAAATGGAATGATGAATGTCAGACCGCTTTTGAAAGGATCAAGGAATACCTCCAAGAGCCACCAATTCTGATGCCTCCAGTTGAAGGGAGACCTTTGATCTTATACTTAACAGTACTGGATAATTCAACGGGGTGCGTGCTAGGGCAGCATGACGTGTCTGGCTGAAAAGAGCATGCTATTTACTACCTTAGCAAAAAGTTTACCGACTACGAGACCCGATACTCGTTGCTCGAGAAAACTTGCTGCGCTTTGGCATGGGTTGCTCGCCGGCTGAGACAGGATATGCTGACTCACACACCTTATTGATATAAAAAATGGATCCAATTAAGTATATCTTTGAAAATCCTGCCTTGTCCGAGAGAATAGCGAGATGGCAGATGATCCTAACCGAGTATGACATCCAATACACAACCCAAAAAGAAATCAAGGGGAGTGTATATCATTTCACGTATCAGCCCGTGGATGACTACCAATCTATGAATTTAGAGTTCCCGGATGAGAACATCATGTTGGTGACTGACTGTGAAGAACCTGGACCGAATGAAGGACCTGAGGAAGGATCCCGATGGTCTATGTATTTTGATGGAGCATCAAACACGTTGAGTAATGGCATTGGTGTTGTGATCATATCTCCTGAGGACTGTCATACTTCGTTCACCACCCGATTATGTTTTAATTGCACCAACAATATGGCGAAGTATGAAGCATGTATCTTGGGCCTTCGAGCAGCTATTAACCTGAGGATTAAGTTCTTGAGTGTATTCAGAGATTCTGCTCTGGTGATCAGTCAGATCAAAGGCGAGTGGGATACGAAGCACCCAAATCTTATTCCTTACAAAGAGTATGTACTGACATTGCTCCCACATTTTGAGGAGATAACCTTTGAACATTTCCCGAGAGAAGAGAATCAGTTAGAGGACACGCTAGCTACCATATCTTCTATGTTCAAGGTCAGGTGGGACATGAAGCTCCCCAGATCACCATGGAGAGGTTGGACGAACCCGCACATTGTTGTGACATTGGGACTGAAGAGGTAGCAGATAAACCCTAGTTTCACGAGGTAAAGAGGTATCTCGAGACTCAAGAGTACCCCGTGGGTGCTTCTGTTAATGATAAGAAGTTTCTGAGAAGGTTCGCTGCGAAGTTCTTCATCAGTAATGGGATCCTTTATAAGCGTAATCATGACTCAACCTTACTGCGATGTGTGGACAAAATCGAGGCAGAAAGGATCATGGCAGAGTTGCATGAAGGTACCTTCAAAACTCATTCCAGTGGACATACCATGGCGGAGAAAATCCTACGGGCAGGATATTATTGGTCTACTATGGAAGCCGATTGTTATCAGCATTTTCGGACCTGTCATAAGTGCCAAGTCTATGTTGATAAGGTGCATGTACCTCCAGTTCCTCTGAATGTTTTGACAGCTCCTTGGCCTTTTGCAATGTGGGGCATCGACATGATCGGCGAGATCAGACCTACTGCGTCTAACAGACATCGTTTCATTCTGGTAGCGATTGATTACTTTACGAAGTGGGTTGAGGCAGTTTCATTTTCTACAGTAACCAAGAACATCGTGGCACAGTTTATCCGACACAATTTGATCTGCCGATACGGTGTACCAGAGAGGATCATTACGGACAATGGTACAAATCTTAACAATACGATGATCACCGAGCTCTGCAAACAGTTTAAGATACAGAATCACAACTCTTATCCCTACCGACCTAAGATGAATGGGGTTGTTGAAGCGGCTAATAAGAACATCAAGAAGATTGTGCAGAAGATGATAGTGACATACAAAGACTGGCACGAGATGTTACCATTCGCTCTTCATGGGTATCGTACCTCAGCACGGACATCGACAGGGGCAACACCCTACTCTCTAGTGTATGGCATGGAGGCGGTCCTACCCATTGAAGTCCAGATACCTTCTCTCTGAATCATGAAGGATGCGGGTTCTAGCAAAGACGATTGGATCCAGACCCGACTTGATCAGTTGAACCTAATCGACGAGAAGAGACTTACTGCTATTTGTCATGGTCAGATGTATCAAAAGCGAATGATCAAGGCTTTTAACAAGAATGTCAGACGACAAGAGTATCAAGTCGGGGATCTAGTGATCAAACACATCATACTGCCACAAGAAGATCCCAGGGGAAAATGGACCCCCACCTACGATGGGCCATTTGTGGTTAAGAACATTTTCTCGGGAGGAGCTATGATTCTAACCACCATGGATGGTGACGACTTTCCACACCCCGTTAATGCAGACATAGTGAAAAAATACTACGCATAATCAAAGACCCGGTAGGTCGACTGACCTAGGAAAAAAGAAGGGCTTCCCGGTGAACCAAAAGGGTTCGGGAAAAAGTAAGGGATGAAAATGAAAAAACTGTACGCCCGACAAGTCAAAAACCTGAAAGGGCGGCTTGGGCAAAAAAGGGTATCCTGGTGGACTGAAAACCCGAGAGGGCGGTCCGGGCAAAAATTAGGGATCAAAGCGTAACACTATGTCTCGTTGGATCATCTTGTAACCAGACTTCAGTATCGACTATTAAGCTCGGACGACGCCAATCAATCTGATCTATCTTCGACCAAGTAGCAAAGTGATGAGACGCTTGAAGATATAATGGCAATAGTAGAGTTGGAACCCAATGGGATTGTTCACATAGTTGTTTTTCTTTCTTTTTTCACAAATTGTATAATTTCCTTCAATGGTGTTCTCTTATTAGGACGTCAGCCTCTTGTACAAAAACGCCTATTACAGGCCAACTCCAAAATCAATACAATTCATTTTCACAAGAAATTTCAAATTGTTTTTTCTTTTTCTGTTTTGTTTTGCAAGAATGTCCAATGATTCATTTTTGATATATGCATTTGAAAATGATTGCTGCTCATAAATATTTACATATGAAACAAAAGACAATTACTCGTAATTCCAGGAACAGGGGCAAACAAGAAGCGTCCAAACCTTACAGTTGCTCTATCCACCAGGTATAGGGATGGAGCCAGCTTAAAAATATAACTGAAAGTACATACACTCCCTGCAGAGTAGGAAGTATCCAAAGACAGTGATGTTAATTCTCCCCAAGCAGAGTTTATATATCACCAACAATAGAAGTTCACCATCAGTGGAGTTTATTTCTTCCACGGGAAGAAATTCAATCCCCGACAAGGTTCATTATCACCAGCAATGGTAATTCATCCCCAGCGAAGTTATTTCTCCAAATCAGCAGATCATCCGACGGAGTATCCCTCCCCCCACAGAGTCATTCTCTCGCCAAATTATTCTCCAACAGAGCCTCTCTCGGAGGTTTGTTCTCGATCAGAACAGACGCAAGTCTCCAGCTAATCATCTTCGATCGTTATCCCTAGCGAGCGCGAAGAACTCAACTCCTTGAACTCTCCAACAACAGTCCAGGATTCATTTTCCCCAGCTAGAGAACATCACAAAAAACATTGCATATCCATACATCGTAGCATGGGCATATGCATTATACAGCACAATCTCATTTATTTTGAGAACATCATTACTCAATACATTTCATACATCATGACATTACATACGACTAACTCTTTACCTTTCAGAGAAAGATGCAATCAAGTTCTGTCAAGCATTCTCTGGTTCAGTAAAATCGATATTAAGATTTCTATTCCAATTCAAGCTATGAAGCCCGGATTCGACCAGATAATATCTTGATTTCTCTAAATACTACGAAGCCTAGAATCGACCAGATAGTGGTATATCTTTAATTCAAGCTATGAAGCCCGAATTCAACCGGATAATATCTTGATTTCTCTAAAATACTACGAATCCTGGAATCGACCAGATAGTGGTATGTCTTAAATTCAAGCTGTGAAGCCCAGATTCGACCAGATAATATCTTGATTCTCAGTAAGTATTGTGAAGCCTGGAAATCGACCAGATAACAATACAAGATACCATGAAGCCTGGAATCGACCAGATAATGGTATAAGATACCGTGAAGCCTGGATTACGACCAGATAGCGGCAAAGGATACTGAAGCCTGGGACACGACCAGATAACAGTATAAGGTACTGCGAATCTTGGAATTCGACCAAATAGCAGCTTACCCGGCCAATTACTAAGAAGCCCGGAATCGACCGGATATTAGTATGCCTTAAATTCAAGTTGAAGCCCGGATGCGACCGGATAACAACTTAATTCCTTCTGAAGCCTGGAGCACAACGAGATAAGAATTGATAAATTGCAAAGCCTGGAGAACAACCAGATAGCAAGTTTAATCTCATCTCCCCAATAAGTCACTGTAAAGCCTGGAGCACGACCAGATAGCAGTCGATCTTATTTTCCTCAACAAATCACTATGAAGCCAGGAGCACGACCAGATAACAGTTTATTTTCACCTCCTCGACTAAGAGATGATTCCCCAGTAGATTACGAACAACTGAAGCTCCTAAAACTCTATCTCTCTCAAGACAGAGACCATCATTCCCCAGCGTAGTCCTTCTCAACAAACAGGTATGTGGGCTCTCGCAAAGGAATCTCTTATGCGATCGACACTTCTTCTGATGGCATCTTTAAGCCCATCTTCCATCATCAACCTCCAAAATGGAAACTATAAGCCCATTCCCGATATCGAAATACAAATTCCACTTCATGCGAGTGCAAATTTCTGGGCACTCCAGTGTTCAATCATCTTCCACCTTCGAATCACGAAAGGCAGACAAGTCAATCTACATCCTCAGGTTTAAGAAGATTGAACAGGGGCAGCTGTTGTACCCCAAAATTTTCCCTCCCATATTTCTCTATAAATTTCAAGTGAGGTCCTCAAATTGCTCAAGGAAGTCCAAGGTTTGACCAGACAAACTCTCTCCTAAGGCAGTCTACCTAAAATTAGGGTTTCAGTTTGCATCAAGATGATTGAGTACAAAGGATCCCAAATGCTCACCATTGTCCTAATATGTTCACAAGATCATCCATGTCAAGTTTCAAGCCTTGCAGAGGAATTTTGCTCAGTCAATTGCTCAAAGGCCTGAAAATCGATTGTGTTAGGGCAAAAGTCAACTGCAGCCCACATACAGTCAAACTTCAAGATTTTTGGTTAACATTATCATTTTGAAGTATTGTTAATCATTTGATCAAGGGTTGATCATTATTCCTCAAGGATTTCTCACAATTCATCAAAACCCAAAAGTTGCTAAATTAGGATTTTGTAGGAAAAGTCAACTTAACTTTGACCAAGCATAACTTTCTCATACTTTATCAAAAATGACCCATCCAAAGCTCATTTTGAAGAGGATGCAATTACCTACAATGCATCTTCATCTCCCAAGTTAAAAATATGCACTCACAAGAAGATATGAATTTGGACATTATAGGTCATTTTGAAAAGTCAACAAAAACACCTTTTTTATCAAAGCTTCATACATGAACATGGAAGACTCAATTGAGATGAGACCAAAACGGTTTCTTATAGGACATCTTAAGCTTTCTAAAAAGCCCAAGAACACGTCTCTAGGGTCAAAATTGAGAGAGTTATGCATTGGCAAAGTTGACCCTTTTTGCAAAATTGCCAAAAGTCAAATATGGCCAAAATTGCAATTTTTGCTAAATGGGGCCAACTTTTTATGCTTGCATTGAGTTTGTAACATGATCCACGACCCATGATCCTTCCCATTTATCATTATTTTATTTTTGTCATTTATTTTGATTTTATTTCAATTAAATCAAATAAAATCAAAATAAAATCATGAAAATATCAAAAACTAATCAAAGCTTGAGATTTTGTGCATGTTTAGGTCTATCATACAGCTGGAGATGGAATCAAATCGTGCAAGCTTCAAATGGATACAAAAAGATTGGATTTTCTCAATTTGGAAAGATTTGCACAAAGGATCAAATCTTAAGTCAATGATCATAATTGGAGAAGATTTGAAACCAAATTGCAACCCTAATTCATTCTTGGGGTACATAAGGAACGTGTTCAGACCATAAATAAGGGGATGGGAGGCGTGTAAACAAGAAGGCAAGTTTCAAAAAATTGGAAAAAAGTGGCACACTGATTTCTAAGTTGCAGACCAATTCAAAGCGTTCTAAGCATCCCAAACGTTTGCAGGACATCCCAGGAACGCATTTCAACCATTAGCAAGCTCTCTAACACCCAGAAACACATTGTAAGTGTCCCACGATTTCCACACTTTCTTGAAATCGAATATCACAATTCTGGCACTTTTGGCATGATTTATTTGCATATTCTTAATCCTTGAATCATTTGCAAGCTAATGGTTGTACTTAATTACATTTTTATTAATTGTACAGCAAGATACCATAGTTAGGGTTCTTGCTCCGTTTTTAGGGTTTTTGTGTACAGGTATAATTTGCCATGGATAAGGGTACCATGATGCTCGTGAGGTTGCCACGAGTTGATTGGTACCATTGTTGTGGATTTATCATGCTTGCATATGATTTTGGAGGAACACAGGGTTGCACCTACGCCCAATTGTCCGTAGGTAAAAGTCAAGGAACCTTTAGCAATGGTGGGAGGAAGAAGAAGGGTAACGTGGCACCCCCTGACTTGCCCGTTCAAATCTGCGCGCATTTTGATAATTATTGTTTTGTTTTTCCATATAATGATTGTTTGTTGTTCCATGTACAATTAAGCAAGCTACCTCAGATGGTCATCATGCATTGGGAAAACGCATAAGGGCCTGGGTTCGATCCCCAGGTCCCCATATTATTCCATATTATTTTGCATTGAATGATTAGGTACACAGGCGTCCCACAAAGTCCACCATACGTCATCAACTTTCAGCCATCAGATCCCCAGCATGCCAAGATCTAAGGCTTCCCACGTGAGGGTCCGCCATGAACTGGAGTCAAACATTGTTGTACCCCAAAATTTGCCCTCCCATATTCTTCAAAGATTTGCCAAGTCAAGCTTCAAAGTCTCCCCAAGGGTTGCACAGTCAAGGGTCTCCTAAACAGTCAAGATTAGGGTTTTGGTTCTGATCAAGAAAATGAAGTTTCCAAAGGTCCAATCAATTCTCACATGCCTACAAATATGGTCAAGCATCTTCATATCAAGTTTCAAGACATTCAACTCAAAATTGCACAGTCAAAAACCCTAATTGCACTACAGTCAACTGTAGGGGTAAAATGGTCATTTGACAGTCAAAAGTTCAAATTTTTGATCAACATCTCATTTTGAAGCCACAAACATCATTTGATCAATGCTTGATCATGATTCTCAAAGTTTGGCTCAAAAATCATCAAGATGCAAAAGTTTCCTTATTTGGACAGTTGAAAAAGTCAACTGTAAATTGACCAGGGCATAACTTTCACATGGATTATCAGAAAAATTCCATCCAAAGCTCATTTTGAAGAGAAAGACATTTCCTACAACTCATCTTCATACTTCAAGTCCAAGAAATGCTCTCACAAAAAGTTATCAATTTCAACATTATAGGTCATTTTCAAAAGTCAACAAAAAGGGACTTTAAGTCAAAGGCCATAACTTGATAGTGGTAAATCCAAATGACATGGGACCAAAGGCATTGGTTAGAGGACTCAAAGACCTTTCCAAAATGTTCAAGAACATGAGCAAAGCTTAAAAATTGAGCAAGTTATGCCTTGTGGAAGTTGGGAAATGTTTGGATATTTTGAAAAGTCAACATTGATTCAAATGACCTAAAATTGCTAATGGGCCCATTTTTCTTCCATAATTCATCATCCATGGCATGTGCACGACCACTTGGCCCAAAGGGAAGTATTTCTTCATTTTTTATTTATTTATTTGAATTTTTATTTATAAGAATTCATTTAAATCAAATTAAATACATGAAAAATATTTAACCTAGGTTTTACAATCTTTTTGTGCACAAAATCTACTCAATAATTCGTGTGAAATTAAATAGGGAAAGGTTTGGAGAGAATTGATCTTAATTTGTACAAAAACACATGGAAAATATTTGAAAAAGATCTTGAAAATCAAATCTTTCAAAGTCATGAATGCCAAGCTTTTTGGATCAAATTTCTTAACCTAATTGTTCCACACATATATACAAAGCAAACCCTCATGCTATTGACCATTAAAGCTGCGCAGAAAACTCTAGACAAACTTGCATTTTTTCAAAAAATCTCAATTCTGAAACACCTTTGCAAGGCGATTCAAGCCAAAATAGTGTTTCCATTAGCTTCTTTGAGCATTATAGGACGTATTCCAATTAGAAACATCAATCCTAACGCTTTGAAACGGTATACAGAAGTCACACTTTTCCATTTTTTTTTCATTATCGTGTTTTAACATCCATGCACATTCATAGCGTTTTGTTTATATATTCATGATCAGTGAAGTGTTTGCAAGCTAACCATATGCCTTGATTGAAGTTTTACGCATTATATGCCCAGATGCCATTGTTGCTTTTTAGGGTTTGCAGAGTTTCGAATTAGGGGTTTTCAGATAATGTAAAATCAGCCTACCACGATGCCATGGTTGTAATCAGCATGTCTGGACGAAGAAGAAGCCACCATCGCGCTCAATTTATGAGCGTCCTAGAGCTAGTCGCTATTTTCCATAAAGTGGCTTAAGAGAACACTTGAAAACCGTTGCTTAATATATTCTTGTTTCAGGAAAAATAAAACACGAAGAAGAAGATGATATCGTGGCAAGATGTGATAGGCTAGTTTAAATTTCGCGCGCTGATTTCCACTAACCATTATTTTCTCATTATATTATTCTTCAGTTATTGCATATACAACACGCGCATCTGGCTCCACTGGCAAGCTTAGTGACTGGTAAACCAAAGGACCTGGGTTCGAGCCCCAGGTCCTCACTTCCTTTCACATTATTTTTCAATTCATAGTTATGTGCAGTTTCAGCCTAAGGGGCACACCATACGCTCCACCATCAAGCATGCCACGCGTTCAGTTTCATGAATTCAAAGGCCAAGATCCAAGGAACATGGTAGGCCCTAGTCAATGCATCACACGCTGCCTGGAAAAGGTCAAAAGGGCTCAGAAATATTGGGCTTTCACCTCCTATTTGGGGTCTGAACCCCCTAGGTTTGCATAGTTTTTTTTTACTTTCTTTATTCTTTTTATTATTTATACTTCTTTTTATTATTGTTTATTTAATTAGTTTTATTATTTTCATAAATATAAAAATGCCATAAAAAAAAATCAGAAAAAAAGGAAAATATAATAAATATTTTATTTTAAGTATTTTCATAAATAAATTATATTAATTCATTTAGTAAATTAATTAGGTTTAAATTCAATACTTTCATAATAAAATAATAAAAAAAACATAGAATTAGGTTTAATTAATTTTCATCCCTTTTTTATTTTTCTTTTATAATAATTAAAATAATTAAATATTTATTTTTATAATTAAATTGCATATAAAAATTAGGGTTAATTTTAGGTTAAAAACTTCAAATGTTTTCTTAATAAATTAAAAGCCACTAGAATTAGGGTTAGTATTTATTTTAATTAATTCTTTTTCCTTAAAATCTTAAAAATCATAAAATACCAAAACATCTCCTTTTCTTTTTCTTTAATTAATTCCATGTAATTTTAATTTTGCCAAAAGGGTCCAACGCCCTCGTTTCGATTTAATTCTTATGCGCATATTTATTTTATTTCTTTATAATATTTATGTATCTCTCCCGAAGCCTTGTAACTAATTATCTGTCGCACTCTTTTATTTACTTTCTTTATTTTTCTGTCGAAATCGGGTCCTGGTTTAATTTTGGCGATGTGGACCCGCGCCTTTTGTAATAGCTTAGAATTTACTTTCCCGCAATATTTTCAACTGTTAACAAATGGCATGAAAGAACGTATGGACAAAAATAAAAACAAGCGTAGAACACCAATAACATGACAAGATAAATGCAAATGAAAACGACACACAAATCACACACACCACCCCTAGGGTACGCCTCACTGTTGCCTTGCCTCGAAAGGTGATCGTCGAGTAGAGGATGTCTTAGTAAGTCCTCATGATCCGGGAACCTGGCATGAGGGTAGCTTCTAAGGTGTCTTCCCATTGCTCTGGTGATCACCATGTCCCGAACCTCGAATTGACCCGAACACCTCCAATGGTGGTGCTACCTACCTCTCGATGGTGGGATGGCACTACTTTAAAGGACATTTACACAGACGAATTCCTTAGGGTAGGTAGACGACTCGTGGATACTTGCTCTAATTCAAAACAAAACAAATCAAAAATACTTTTCATACCAACACCTTTTCAAAAAGCTTTCGAAAGCAACTTTTCAAACACTCTTGAGGACCGATACAAGAGTCGAACTGAAATTTTCAAAGAAACTTTTTAAAACCCACATTGAAAAGCAAACAAATCACTTTTGAAAACACAATGAGCAAGTATCTAAGAGCCCATGGATAACCATGGATAGAAAGGGTGCTAACACCTTCCCTTTCTATAACCTACCTCCCGAACCGAGAGCAATCTCTTTAAGGAATTTTTCTGTGCTTTTGTCCTTTCCATTTGGAGAAAATAAAAGACGGTGGCGACTCTTGCTTCCGCGACATTTCGCGAACCAGCGTTAAAACAGTCAGTTCCAGATCCACCGATCACAGAACTGGCGACTCTGCTGGGGACAAAACTTAAAGTGAGGTGTACCTTAGGGTAGTTCATAACTGTGTTTTCAATTGTATTGACTTGTCTGCTTTAAATTTGTGGGTTGCATGGGAGTTACATAGATCCTAACCCGGATCTGGGGATATCCTATTTAGGTAGCATAAGCTGTGAGGGACCTGTCCGGCGTAGACCGACACGGGTGAAACAGTGGCTACGTTGGTGTGGCACCTTGGTCTGTACCGATATCCCTTGTGTTGCAACGAGGAGAATATGAGTCTTCTGAGGAGTCATTAAGCACCAACAACCTTAGAACCTTAAATGACACAACTTGGCCATTAGAACAGTAGCAGTATGCTACGCCCATTGAGGCTAAACTCTCGCGATGGTTCTGGCTGCAAGAAAAGATTGCGATGCTGGAGTTATGACCGATTGAGAGTAGTCAATGATATTGGGATCCTCTAAGAACCCAGTTACTTTGATAGGACAGGTTGAGCCCACCAACTTCAAGAGGGTAATACCTAGACCTCATGCTGGCCTAAACTCTAAGGGTTTCTTTTGTGTGACTTGTGTGCCTTCGTACTTGACTACTTGCATGCTTGTTATCTGACACATAAGCTACTTGCAGGTTTTGTTTATAGTCCTTAATTGGGACTCATAACAGGGCTTACTAAGTTTCTTGCAGGTTTTGTTTATAGTCCTTAATTGGGACTCATAACAGGGTTGACTAAGTTTCTTGCAGGTTTTGTTTATAGTCCTTAGTAGGGACTTATAACAAAGTTACCCACATTACCCCATGCATAGCATACCATCATACCATTGCATACATCCTGCATAAGGACTAACCCGTTTCAAGGATCTCAAAGGCTTGTGATGCAGGTCATGATAAATCAAACATCTAGCAAGGGGCAAAGAGGATTTATTTTCCTCTAGCCAAAGTTGTCAGGGGCTATGACCCACTTGATATGGTGAGCTCTGACTCTTGAAGAAGGTTCCCCTAACCAAGGTTGTTTGGAAATCAAAACCAGACATGATGATTAAAGTCAGGGGCTATGACCCACTGGATATGGTGAGCCTTTGACCCTTGAAGAAGGACTCTCAACAATATGCAGTGCCTTCAATCAAGCTACCGGTTTCAAATTTTAACAAATTTCTTGTTTACCCCGCGGGATCCTTGAAAACGTTGCATGCATGTCATACACATCATTACATAACAGGTATCTTTGTTGCAGGTCACTTACCTTCCTCGCTGTTTATTTCAGCAATGGCCTTCCAACCAGATAACCAGGACTGTCTTGCTCAAGAGACTCGGTTCGGGGAAATCCTCCTGAATCTATCCAGGGGCAGGAGGAGCTAAGGACACTTCTCATGGAGACCTTTGTTAGAAGCAATGCTGAGGGTGAAAGGCTGAAACACCTACAAGCTGAGGTGGATGCATTGAGGGTCCAGATGCTGGGGCAGGTAACTTCCATTCAAGGGTTAGCTCAAAGACAAGAAGAGCTTGGGGTTCTCATCAACCAACTGCTTCAGGGTAACCAACTGGGGCAAACGTCTAAGGGTAAAAAGCCAATCATCATTCGACCATCTTTGAGACAAAGAAGCAAGGAGAAAGCTCCTCATGTGGCTTCAGTACCACCAATTCAGTATCAACCTCACCAGCTTCAACCAGACAAGCCTAAAAGGCAGTTCACCAAGATCAACATGTCGTTGGATCAAGCACTACAACAAATGTTGGAGGTAGGGCTGATCACCTTAAGGGCTCCTCTCCGGAATCCAAACACTTCTGCTCCTAACTATCATCCCAACGATAGGTGCGCATACCATTCTGATAGCCCGGGGCATACTACGGACAACTGCTGGCCTCTCAAAAACAAGATTCAAGACATGATCGACGCTGGAGAGATTCAGTTTAAAGTACCCAAGACTCCCCATGTGATCACTGCTCCCTTGCCAAAACATGGCTAGAAGATGAGAAGAATTTTTGTTCATTCAAAATGTTCAAGTTGCAATTCTCTTTTGTTCAAACATTTACTCATTGTTAAACATTGTTATTTCATTAATGCATCGCATATGTCTGTTTTGAAGCAATATATTCGTATTCACTATACGCAAATTATTTTCATATTTTTTCTGATGATCAACTCTTAATTAATAATTCTAAGCCTCTTGAGGGAGGATGACGAAAACGATACCACAATCTACAGTATGCTTTTAAACAGACCCCGCTGATGAGGTACAGGCATTGTTTCAAATCCTAAACACTGGAGTTATAAAGAAGATAATCCCTCGTCAACCCCTTTGAGCCAAAGAAGTAGGAGTTTTTCTTTTCGAAAATTTAAACCCTTAATCATAACCCGGGGCAGGGTAGTTCTCTCGGTTGATCCAAGTGCGCAACAAATGGCACCATAGAGATCCTTACGAAAAAAGACAGTGATGGTTCCGAATAATCAATAAGGATAGGCAGTCATTATAAAAAAGAAAGAAGCCCATTAAGTCAAAACCCATGAAGGAGACTTACAAAACTGGGACATCCCGCTGACTGTAATTCCAAAAAAGGGAAACAGTTCAGGCAAAAAAGAAAGGGATAACAAAAATCAAAAAAAGAAAGAGGTCCTACAAACCCTCAACGAAAAAGGAATGACGGCCTATTCAAAATAAATCATCAACATCCGAATCATCACCGGAATTTCAAAGCAAAGACTCAAACAAGGTCTAACGTATGATCAACTGAGTTTAGGTTTGGAGAACATCACGAAGAGTGGGTGGGTACAAATAATTTGAGCTTTTATCCTTTGTTTCTTAAACCGTGAACCAGGCCACGTTATAACCCTCAAAAGTCCTAGCCGAAGCATGGGTTAGTTCGAAAGCATACTGTACGAAAGGTATCCTGACTCCTTAAGGCCTACGGTAAATGCGGAGTTGACATCACGTTTTACAAACAATCACTTGTTTTATGAAAAGAATGCATTTTCAAAATCTTCAAGACAGACATAGGCTTTGCATTCTTAACATAACTTTGTTGGCATATGACCTTTTATTTGAACAACAGGGAAATTCGCACGAGAGATACCTAGTGAACAAAAGCATTTCCAATCAAGGGGCATGGCATGATCATGGTCTATCATCTGGGGCAGTCAAATCAAGATTCGGAGAATCTCTCAAAGGCCAAATAGCCTGGGGCAAATCTCCGCCTGAGTCACTTGGGGCAGTCCAACAACGAATCTGGCCTGATCAAACACCTTCTGGTGGCATGACAAAACACTTCTAACAGGGGAAACTCCCTACTTTCTGAGAACAGACATAGTCGAAAAATACTACGCATAATCAAAGTCCCGCTAGGTTGACACACCTAGGCAAAAATAAGGGTTTCCCGGCGAACCAAAAGGGTTCGGGCAAAATAAGGGATGAAATGAAAAAAAATATGTACACCCGGTAAGTCGAAAACCTGAAAAGGCGGCTTGGGCAAAAATGGGTATCCCGGTGGACTGAAAACCCGAAAGGGCGGTCCAGGCAAAAGTTAGGGATCAAAGAGTATGACTATGTCCTGTCATCTTGTCACCTGCCTACCAGAAGAAGGTTTGTCCATCAACAACCATCAGTACCTCACAGGTCTTCCTCTCCCACCTCAGAAACAGGGGCAATGATGAGTTGTCCAAGCAATCTAATTGGTCCATCCACTAAGGTACCAAGGTAGGTTCAGCTAAAGAACATGACCAGTACATCTTAATTCCCCAGAGAGTAAGTCAGCAGTCAGTGCACTCTCCCCAAGCAAAGCTATACTATCAAACTTAAGGAAGTTGGGTATCCTCCAGCAGATCTCAACATTCCCCAGCAGCACATATATTCTTAACAAGCATCCCCGGCAGTCTTGGCCTAAAGAGTGTTCCCCGGCGGTATATCAACATTCAAAGGAATCACTTCCCCAGCATATCAAAATCTCCCCAGGAGAGTCCAACCCAGTTTCCCCAGGAAAGTTGGAATTCATCTCCCCAAACAGTAAGCTTATCCCCAGTAAATTCTGGAAGCTTATCCTCGCAAAACACGAACGCGTCGTCCGGCTTTATTTAAAGAGTTATTTCCTTAACAGGATATAACTGGGTTATCCTCATCCAAAAGCCATGGAAAGAGCATCCCCGATGAAGTTCTCTTACCCCCAGCGAAGTCTATTAACACTTCCAATACAACAAGGATATCCCCAGCAAGTAATTATCAACAACTCAGCAAAGTATCTCTTTCCCCACAAAGTATTTCTCCCCAGCATGGTCGCTAGAGTACTTTTATCCCCGCAGAATCTTCCATTTGCCAAGTTTATTCCTCAACGGAGTCATCTTCTCCTACCGGTATTCCTGCAATTATCATCCCCAGCGGAAGCAAAATCTATTCTCCAATATCAGCCCAGGAGTGACTTCCCGGCACCCGTCAAGGATTTACATTCCTAGACGAAAGCATACATAAACATCACATACGTCATTACAGCATGCATAGACGCATCATATCATACAAATCTCATTTATGTTGAGAACGTCATTGCTTGATCCATATCATGCATTGCATATGACTGACTTTTACCTTTCAGGAAAGATTCAGTTAAATTCTCAATCATCTTTCAAGACCTAGACCGGTTCAGTTAATCAACTCCAAAGATTTCTTATCCAGTCCAAGGCCTTCTCTAGTCCAGCTAAATCGACTCCCAACAGATTTTTCTGATGAAGACTCAGTAGAAGTTATTAGGTCTTTATTTGAGATTATAATTTCCTATGGTCCTCTCCCCGACGGTGCGTGAGATGTAATTCCCTTTTAGGTTATAATTTCCTATGGTCCTCTCCCCGACGGTGCGTGAGATGTAATTCCCTTTTAGGTTATAATTTCCTATGGTCCTCTCCCCGACGGTGCGTGAGATGTAATTCCCTTTTAGGTTATAATTTCCTATGGTCCTCTCCCCGATGGTGCGTGAGATGTAATTCCCTTTTAGGTTATAATTTCCTATGGTCCTCTCCCCGACGGTGCGTGAGATGTAATTCCCTTTTAGGTTATAATTTCCTATGGGCCTCTCCCTGACGGTGCGTGAGATGTAATTCCCTTTTAGGTTGTAATTTCCTATGGTCCTCTCCCCGACGGTGCGTGAGATGTAATTCCCTTTCAGATTATAATTTCCTATGGTCCTCTCCCCGACGGTGCGTGAGATGTAATTCCCTTTTAGGTTATAATTTCCTATAGTCCTCTCCCCGACGGTGCGTGAGATGTAATTCCCTTTTAGGTTATAATTTCCTATGGTCCTCTCCCCGACGGTGCGTGATATGTAATTCCCTTTCAGGTTATAATTTCCTATGGTTCTCTCCCCGACGGTGCGTGAGATGTAATTCCCTTTCAGGTTATAATTTCCTATGGTTCTCTCCCCGACGGTGCGTGAGATGTAATTCCCTTTCAGGTTATAATTTTCTATGGTTCTCTCCCCGACGGTGCGTGAGATGTAATTCCCTTTCAGATTATAATTTCCTTTGGTTCTCTTCCCGATACTGCGAAGATGGTAATTCCCACCAAGATTTTCTCAACGAGCGTTGGTTGAAGTTAAAGTCACCCAAGGTTCTCTCACCGTTCATGCTGAGGTAGTAACCACCCCTGGTTTATTCATCATCTTTTGAAACTCCAGACCCAGCTCCTGTAACCAGGCAGGACACATTTAGACCAGGCATCTGAAAACAGCCCCTGCAATGTGTCAGGTACTCATTTTTTTCTTTTGCAGGTATACAGGTTCTCGCTAAGGAATCTCTTACGCGATCAACATCCAGATGGCATCTATAAGCCCATCATCCTATTCACCAATCTCCAAATGGCATCTATAAGCCCATTCCCACCATCACTACTACTATGTGAGCGCAAATTTCTGGGCACTCTAGTGTTCAATCATCTTCTACCCTCGGATTACGAAAGGCACGTCAGCCAATCTGCATCCTCAGGTCTAAGAAGATTGAACAGGGGCAACTATTGTACCCCAAAATTTGCCCTCCCATATTCTTCAAAGATTTGCCAAGTCAAGCTTCAAAGTCTCCCCAAGGGTTGCACAGTCAAGGGTCTCCTAAACAGTCAAGATTAGGGTTTTGGTTCTGATCAAGAAAATGAAGTTTCCAAAGGTCCAATCAATTCTCACAGGCCTACAAATATGGTCAAGCATCTTCATATCAAGTTTCAAGACATTCAACTCAAAATTGCACAGTCAAAAACCCTAATTGCACTACAGTCAACTGTAGGGGTAATATGGTCATTTGACAGTCAAAAGTTCAAATTTTTGATCAACATCTCATTTTGAAGCCACAAACATCATTTGATCAATGCTTGATCATGATTCTCAAAGTTTGGCTCAAAAATCATCAAGATGCAAAAGTTTCCTTATTTGGACAGCTGAAAAAGTCAACTGTAAATTGACCAGGGCATAACTTTCACATGGATTATCAAAAAAATTCCATCCAAAGCTCATTTTGAAGAGAAAGACATTTCCTACAACTCATCTTCATACTTAAAGTCCAAGAAATGCTCTCACAAAAAGTTATCAATTTCAACATTATAGGTCATTTTCAAAAGTCAACAAAAAGGGACTTTAAGTCAAAGGCCATAACTTGAGAGTGGTAAATCAAAATGACATGGGACCAAAGGCATTGGTTAGAGGACTCAAAGACCTTTCCAAAATTTCTACGAACATGAGCAAAGCTTAAAAATTGAGCAAGTTATGCCTTGTGGAAGTTGGGAAATTTTTGGATATTTTGAAAAGTCAACATTGATTCAAATGACCTAAAATTGCTAATGGGCCCATTTTTCTTCCATAATTCATCATCCATGGCATGTGCACGACCACTTGGCCCAAAGGGAAGTATTTCTTCATTTTTTATTTATTTATTTGAATTTTTATTTATAAGAATTCATTTAAATCAAATTAAATACATGAAAAATATTTAACCTAGGTTTTACAATCTTTTTGTGCATAAAATCTACTCAATAATTCGTGTGAAATTAAATAGGGAAAGGTTTGGAGAGAATTGATCTTAATTTGTACAAAAACACATGGAAAATATTTGAAAAAGATCTTGAAAATCAAATCTTTCAAAGTCATGAATGCCAAGCTTTTTGGATCAAATTTCTTAACCTAATTGTTCCACACATATATACAAAGCAAACCCTCATGCTATTGACCATTAAAGTTGCGCAGAAAACTCTAGACAAACTTGCATTTTTTCAAAAAATCTCAATTCTGAAAACACCTTTGCAAGGCGATTCAAGCCAAAATAGTGTTTCCATTAGCTTCTTTGAGCATTATAGGACGTATTCCAATCAGAAACATCAATCCTAACGCTTTGAAACGGTATACAGAAGTCACACTTTTCCATTTTTTTTTCATTATCGTGTTTTAACATCCATGCACATTTATAGCGTTTTGTTTATATATTCATGATCAGTGAAGTGTTTGCAAGCTAACCATATGCCTTGATTGAAGTTTTACGCATTATATGCCCAGATGCCATTGTTGCTTTTTAGGGTTTGCAGAGTTTCGAATTAGGGGTTTTCAGATAATGTAAAATCAGCCTACCACGATGCCATGGTTGTAATCAGCATGTCTGGACGAAGAAGAAGCCACCATCGCGCTCAATTTATGAGCGTCCTAGAGCTAGTCGCTATTTTCCATAAAGTGGCTTAAGAGAACACTTGAAAACCGTTGCTTAATATATTCTTGTTTCAGGAAAAATAAAACACGAAGAAGAAGATGATATCGTGGCAAGATGTGATAGGCTAGTTTAAATTTCGCGCGCTGATTTCCACTAACCATTATTTTCTCATTATATTATTCTTCAGTTATTGCATATACAACACGCGCATCTGGCTCCACTGGCAAGCTTAGTGACTGGTAAACCAAAGGACCTGGGTTCGAGCCCCAGGTCCTCACTTCCTTTCACATTATTTTTCAATTCATAGTTATGTGCAGTTTCAGCCTAAGGGGCACACCATACGCTCCACCATCAAGCATGCCACGCGTTCAGTTTCATGAATTCAAAGGCCAAGATCCAAGGAACATGGTAGGCCCTAGTCAATGCATCACACGCTGCCTGGAAAAGGTCAAAAGGGCTCAGAAATATTGGGCTTTCACCTCCTATTTGGGGTCTGAACCCCCTAGGTTTGCATAGTTTTTTTTTACTTTCTTTATTCTTTTTATTATTTATACTTCTTTTTATTATTGTTTATTTAATTAGTTTTATTATTTTCATAAATATAAAAATGCCATAAAAAAATATCAGAAAAAAAGGAAAATATAATAAATATTTTATTTTAAGTATTTTCATAAATAAATTATATTAATTCATTTAGTAAATTAATTAGGTTTAAATTCAATACTTATATAATAAAATAATATAAAAAAACATAGAATTAGGTTTAATTAATTTTCATCCCTTTTTTATTTTTCTTTTATAATAATTAAAATAATTAAATATTTATTTTTATAATTAAATTGCATATAAAAATTAGGGTTAATTTTAGGTTAAAAACTTCAAATGTTTTCTTAATAAATTAAAAGCCACTAGAATTAGGGTTAGTATTTATTTTAATTAATTCTTTTTCCTTAAAATCTTAAAAATCATAAAATACCAAAACATCTCCTTTTCTTTTTCTTTAATTAATTCCATGTAATTTTAATTTTGCCAAAAGGGTCCAACGCCCTCGTTTCGATTTAATTCTTATGCGCATATTTATTTTATTTCTTTATAATATTTATGTATCTCTCCCGAAGCCTTGTAATTAATTATCTGTCGCACTGTTTTATTTACTTTCTTTATTTTTCTGTCGAAATCGGGTCCTGGTTTAATTTTGGCGATGTGGACCCGCGCCTTTTGTAATAGCTTAGAATTTACTTTCCCGCAATATTTTCAACTGTTAACAAATGGCATGAAAGAATGTATGGACAAAAGTAAAAACAAGCGTAGAACACCAATAACATGACAAGATAAATGCAAATGAAAACGACACACAAATCGCACACACCACCCCTAGGGTACGCCTCACTGTTGCCTTGCCTCGAAAGGTGATCGTCGAGTAGAGGATGTCTTAGTAAGTCCTCATGATCCGGGAATCTGGCATGAGGGTAGCTTCTAAGGTGTCTTCCCATTGCTCTGGTGATCACCATGTCCCGAACCTCGAATTGACCCGAACACCTCCAATGGTGGTGCTACCTACCTCTCAATGGTGGGATGGCACTACTTTAAAGGACATTTACACAGACGAATTCCTTAGGATAGGTAGACGACTCGTGGATACTTGCTCTAATTCAAAACAAAACAAATCAAAAATACTTTTCATACCAACACCTTTTCAAAAAGCTTTCGAAAGCAACTTTTCAAACACTCTTGAGGACCGATACAAGAGTCGAACTGAAATTTTCAAAGAAACTTTTTAAAACCCACATTGAAAAGCAAACAAATCACTTTTGAAAACACAATGAGCAAGTATCTAAGAGCCCATGGATAACCATGGATAGAAAGGGTGCTAACACCTTCCCTTTCTATAACCTACCTCCCGAACCGAGAGCAATCTCTTTAAGGAATTTTTCTGTGCTTTTGTCCTTTCCATTTGGAGAAAATAAAAGACGGTGGCGACTCTTGCTTCCGCGACATTTTGCGAACCAGCGTTAAAACAGTCAGTTCCAGATCCACCGATCACAAACATATACATGGAATCTGGGAAAGTCAAACAGGCCAGAAGTTTTTGGGCCCAGAATTGCAAGTCTTACCCCCCCCCCCCCCCCTGTTTGCTAGCATACCACCAGACCCATTCTATTTCTTTTCTAATTTCCTTTATTTTATTTAATTAGTTTAATTTATTGTCTAACAAAATAATTTCTTTTTTTCACAAAAATCATAAAATTAATTTCACCAATTTAGAATTTAGGTTTTACTTTATTTTATCAAATTTAATTTTATATTAGTTTTAATTTAATTTAGGATAAATTCTAACTTTTTCATATATTTAAAATCAAATAGAAAAAATTAGGTTTAGCTTGTGATTTAATTTTTATTTTCTTTTCGTAAAACAAAAATACAAAAATAGGTTAATTTAATTATTTTCCTTAAATCTAAATTTAATTAGTAATTAAGGTTTTTTTTATTTATTCAATTAAATCTTATTTTCTTAAAACAACCAAAAACAACAAAGAATGATTTTTTCTCTTTTAGATTCCAATTAGGTTTAGACGGGGTCAAAACCCTAATTCTCTCGTTTCAATTCATCGCGCACGTTTATTTATTTTTACCATATTAATGTAATTGCTTACGGTATGTAATAGTTTAATTAGGGTTTTCTTTTATTTATCGTTTTACGGGTTTTTGGCTATGTAATTAATCCCTCCCCCAAAGCCTTGTAATAGCGTAGGTTTTTATTTCTCGCATTTTATTTCTCACAAATATTAACTGTTAGATGTATGATAAAAGGATTGTATGACAAGATTGCATGACAATTTAAAATGGTTAGCAAACCCTAATGTGCAAAGATAATAACTTGAAATCAAATCACTCGTACATGCGCACTCCTAGGGTATACTCTCACTTCGGTTGCCTTCGGTAAACAATCATTAAGTATAGCGTATTTTAATGGTCGCCCTTATGTATAAACAAAGATCAAATGTCCCATTCAGAAATGTTGCCTCGGAAATGTTTCCTCGGAAATGTTGCCTCGAATATGATCTTAAGACATTAGGGTTATTACTAAGATGTCCTAACATTGCTTTAGTGATCGTATGTCACTTACTAATTAACCCGTTTATAACTCCAACGACGGTGCTTCCTATTTCTCAATAGTAGGGTATCACTGTCTAAAGGAAACAAGAACAAAAATCATCTTTTTTCGAGTAGGTAGATGCTAGTAGGTACTTGCTCAAAACAAACTTTTTCACACCAAACACTTTTCAAACAAAGTTTTCAAAACCGCTTTGTAACACTCTTGAGGAATGATACAAGGGTTAAAACGAAGTAAAACAAAAACTTTTCAAAACACATAAACACGAAAGCAAATTTTTAAAATGATGAGCAAGTACCTAAGAGCCCATGGAGAACCATGGATAGAAAGGGTGCTAATACCTTCCCTTTCTATAATCTACCCCCCGTACTCAAAATCTCGAAAAAGGAATTTTTCTGTGCTTTTTTCCTTTCCAGTTGGATAAAATAAAAGTCGGTGGCGAATCTTGCTTACCGCGACATTTTGTGAACACAAACGGAAAACGCAAACCAGCATTTTCCAAAACAGTCTGGTTCTGCCACCGTACCACAAACACCAACGGATGTCTAAATGCGTAAGGGACGTTAGTCAGACCATCTTTTACCCTGTTCTTTCTTTAAAGTAGATCTGTGTAGGTGCGAAATAAATCACCTAGCCAATATAGGAGTGCAACACTGGAGGGTCCCCCTTCTTTTTAGAGTGCGAGCATGCAGAGAGTGTAGGATATCCCCGAGTAATGTGGGTACCGGATTATGAGACAGAAAAACCTTAATAGTGTTCACATCTACAAGTTGATCCGCATTAGGGAAAAGTACCATCCCGTAAAAAAGAAGTGTCAGCACCTCTTCGAAAGCTTGTAAATCTAAGGTATCCCAAAAATGGTAAGCCTTCTCGAATAGAAACTTAACCGGAATTCCTTGGATACTCCCTCTGGTTTCCCAATTTATCACTATATCGGACCGTTGTAAGGATAGAGCTTTTGCAATTTCTTCAGGTTTGGGATGTCTTTCCGTACTGCTGAAAGATAGCTGATCAAGAATGGGAATCCCTAATAACTGAGAAAATTCCTCCATAGTAGGCACTAACTGGTGTTCCGGGAAGGTGAAACAATGGTGCACAGGATCGAACAACTGAAATAGCACTTTTAATAATTCTTCATCAGGTTTTACAGTGACCAAGTTGAGCAACTGACCATGCTTTTTAGTGAAATGAGAACTTTCAAGAACCCTTAATGTCAGGTCTTTTAGTTGGAGAGACACTTTCACAAGGTTTATCTGTATAGTGTTCCTACGAGCGGATGCCATGTCCTACAAAACAAAGAAAAAATGAGCCCTAGGAAACCCTTGAAATGGTTAGTAATGATATGCTATGGTATGATATTTATGATGTCATGATAAATCACAGGTATAGAAAACACAGATAAATCACACCAAGTCCTTAGGTTTAAGGCCTGCTTGTGTTTTAAGGCCATACCCTCTTGAAGCTGGATTGGTTCAACCTGTCTTATAAATAGTAACCGGGTTCTAAGGGATCTCAATATCACTGATCTTTCCCCCAGCTTCGTTCAATAGGCGATTGACTCGCAACCAAACAAAACTCAAGAGTCAAACCTCAATGAGTGTAGCATCGATTATCTGTCGACCATGGGCTTACACCAAAGTCGGCCATCTCGCTACGTCCTAGTGGCCAAGTTGTGCAATTAAAGGTTCTAAGGTCAGTTGATGCTTTATGACACCACGCGGCGGCCCTGTACATCTCCCTGGTTGACTCAAGGGTTACGGGTACCAACCAAGTTCCACATCAATGTAGCTACTGCTTCAACTACGTCGGTATACCCCAGCACAACTCCCTCACAATTTATTGCTACTTACCTAAAAGGTATTTCCCGATCCGGTTGTAGGATCAAATAACCCAAAGAGTTCCCATAAATATAAAGCAAGCAAGACAATCAAGAAAAATCAATTAAATATGACCTAGATCCTAAGGTTTACCCCACTTTATATTTTAGTCCCCAGCAGAGTCTCCAGTTCTGTGATACGGTGGCAGAACCGACTGTTATACTGGTTTGTGTTTTGCGTTTTTTGTTAGCAAAATGTCGCGGTAAGCAAGAGTCGCCACCGACTTTTATTTTATCTAATCAGGAAAAGGAAAAAGAACATAAAAAACCTTTTTTCGAGATTTTTTTGAGTACGGGGGGTAGATTATAGAAAGGGAAGGTGTTAGCACCCTTTCTATCCGTGGTTTTCCACAGGCTCTTAGGTACTTGCTCATTTTGAAATTGCTTGTGTGTGCTTTGCTTTGAAAAAGTTTTTTTTTACTTCGTTTTAACCCTTGTTTCTGTCCTCAAGAGTGTTACGAAGTTGTTTTTGAAAACTTTGTTTGAAAAGTGTTTGTGTGAGAAAAATTTATTTGTTTGAGCAAGTACTTAAGAACTAATCTACCTACTCGAAAAAGTTTATTTGTTTTCCTTTTAGACAATGCCATCCCATTATTGAGAAATAGGTAGCATCGTCGTTGGAGTTTTTAGGGACATTTGAAGGGACAAATACGATCACAAAAGCAATATTAGGAAATGTTAGTAATCATCCTAAAGCCTTAAAGATCTTTTTCCGAGGCAACATCTGAATGTGTCATTTTAGATCTTTCGGGGCTAGAGGACAACCACTAACAAACCCTATACTTCATGACCGTTTACCGAAGGCAACCGGAGTGGAGTAAACCCTAGGAGTGAGCATGTGCGATTGTATGTTTTTAGTTAATTATCTTTGCATAATTAGGGTTTTCTACCGTTTTAATTTTTAGTTTGTCTTTCCATACAATCCGATTAACATACATCTAAGCAGTTTATAGTTTGCGGAAATTAAAGCGAGAAAATTAAAGTCCTAGCTATTACAAGGCTTTTGCAGATACATAATTATTTGACTGAACACAAAAATGTGGAATTTAAAACCCTAATTACTATTACAACCTCGAAACAGTTACAATAATAATAAAAGGAAATTAAAAATGCGCGCGGCAAATTAAATGCGAGAATAATTTAGGAAACCTAAATATCTAATTGAAAAAAAATATTTAGGTTATTTTTTTGAGAAAAATCAATTAGGTTATGTACAAATTAAAACCCTAATTTCTAATTAATTTAAATTATAAAAAAGGAATTAAATTTGCCCTAATTTTAATTAAAATAATTAATTAAAGAAATAAAATATTTTATGAAAAAAATTTTTTTGATGTTTTTGTGATTTTTTGATTTAATTAAAAAAATGTTTTTTTGGTTTATTTTGTTAAGAAAATAATTCATGAATAATTAAATAGAAAAAGAAATATTAGGCCTATATTTGCTGAATAGGGGGTGCAATGTTGAATCTGGTAGGCCCATTAAGCTGGTCAGCCCAGTCCCTCGCTTGATCCTGTGTAGCCTCTTCTTGATGGTGTACCATGGTCCTTCCCTAATGGGATTTGGATTGGTGATGGTGATAATCCATTGGTTGGATTGCTGGAGTGCATGATAGGCGCCTGGCAACATGATGTACAGAATCTGCAGTCAGATGTTAAGAAAACAATAAAACGCTGGGACCTGAGATCGAACCCAGGTCCTTTCGCTTTTAACGTGCGCCCTTACCACTGGACCATATGTTTTATTTGTTAGTATAATAAAAACAATGAATAATATATAAAAAACTAGTGGGTTACTGAATTAAAAAAAAAAACGCGCATTTTATTTGAATGGCCTAATGATGGTTGAACACATCATCATCTTCTTCCTCCTCTGTCGTGTTAGGTATAGAACCTTTACCTACGGACAAACTTACATGGCTATAGTACTGCAAGTTTCAAAAATTCACAGCAAGCATGATAAATTAATTTCAAGTACATGGATCAACTCGTCTTGATGCCACAAGCATCATGGTACCCTTTTCTTGGACTAATTTAACCTGTATAAAAATCCCTAAAACGACAAGATAAACCCTAATAGTGGCAGTTGTGAATACATGCATCAAAATGCAAAATTACTTAAACCAAAACATTCCAAATGTCATTACAAACACAATGCTATGCTTAAAAGTAATTAATCATGCGTAAATTGTAAAATCAAGTTCAAGTTTGGATATGCAAACCGTGGGTCTGTAGCTCGCGATTCTGGATGTGATGATTGAGACACGTTCTGGAGATGTCCAGGAGTCCAATGGTAGCTTAGAATGGCTTGAATTGTCCTCTAAGCTTGAAACTGATTCACACCTTTTTGCCAAAATTTTGATTTTTCTTGCTAACTTTCACGACCTCCAGTCCTTGTTTTTTTGGCTTGTGTATGTTCTATATATGTAGTAGAACTGATTAGGTTAACAAAAACAATTTCAATCTCTTGGAATCATGAAGATTGGATTTGATTTTTCTCTTGTATCATATCTTTCTAAATGCATCAAAATTATGCCAATTTGAGCCATTCCACCCTTGCACAATTTTATTTGGTCATGCTAGGTTTATTTGATTTGATTCCTACAAAAAAATCAAATCAAATTCAATCTTTTGTATTTTTTTTCCATTTATTTGATTTAATTTTAATTTTAAATAATAAAAAATCAAAATAAAATAAATAATGAAACAAATAATGTGTGGATGCTGATTTGGGTCGTGGACCATGTCACAAGCAAGATAAAATCATGAAAAGCTGGGCCCATTTGGCAAAAAATTTATTTTTGAGCACATTTGTCTTTTGGCAATTTTGCAAAAATGGTCAACTTTGCCAAGGCATATCTCCTCCGATTTTAACCCTAGAGAGGTGTTCTTGGACTTTTTAGAAATCTTAGGATGTACCCTAAACAACCCTGTTGGTTTCATCTCAATTGGGTCTTCCATATTCATGTAAGAAGCTTTGACCCAAAAGGTGTTTTTGTTGACTTTTCAAAAGGACCTATAATGTAGAAATTCATATCTTTTGATGAGTGCATATTTTAAACTTGAGGGATGAAGATGAATTGTAGGGAATTGTATCCTCTTCGAAATGAGCCTTGTATGTAAAATTTCTGGTAAAGTATGAAGAAGTTATGTCTAGTCCAAGTTTGGTTGACTTTTCCTAAGAACCCCTAATTTAGCAACTTTTGGGTTTTGATAAATTTCGGGCATTCCTTGGGGAATCATGATCAAACCTTGATCAAATGATGGATATCACTTCAAAATGTTGATGTTGACCAAAAATATTGAAGTTTGGCTGTATGTGGGCCACAGTTGACTTTTGACCTAGTATAGTTGATTTTCAGGCATCTAGGCAATTGATTGAGCAAACTTCTTGTGCAAGGCATGAAACTTGACATGGATGATCTTGAGAACATATTGGAACCATGGAAGGAATTTGGGACCTTTGGAGTTCACACATCCTGATGAAAATGTAAACCCTAGTTTGAGGTACATTGCCTTAGGAGAGAGTTTGTCTGGTCAACTCTTGGGCATCCTTGAGCAAGTTGAGGACCTCAATGTGCATGTGTTGAGTAAAATGAGAGGGAAAATTTTGGGGTACAACAGTAACCATAATGGTGGAATAAATCAATAAATCATGAACTACCATGTCCTCATGGAGAGATTTACAAACAACTCTGGGGGATCGTACATCAAAAGGTTGGGGTAAACTTATGGAGATACCTAAGAAGAAAGATCATTATGGTTTGGGCTACAAACCGCCAAAGGATATTCTAAAAGGCAAAGGGAAATTTCCTCCCACCCAAGAAACCTTCGTCAGCAAAGGAGTTGAGCACTATGGGAAAGTAGCAATGATATCCAACAAAGGCAACATCAAAGGAGCATCAAACTTCATCTGTGAGTGTGCTCCAGGCGAAGTGCTCAAGAATTGGACATATGTGTAAATTCCAAAGATCTTTTTCTTTCCAAAGTAAGTTTTTATATTTTTAAAAGAACCTATGTTCTGTCTGAGGCATAGGGGTAGCTTGTAAGGGCCCCCCATTTGTTTTCAAATATTATTTTCAATTAATAAGAATGATGTTTTGCATTCAATTAAGATCCATGTCTTTCTCCTGTATTTCTCTTTTATTTTTAAAATGGAAATACTTTTCTTCATATACATTTTTCCAATTCGCATTCTGAAAAGCATCAAAACATGATAAAATGTACAAATCCACATCTAAACCCATCGATAATGTTACTGCTGATATCCGATATAATTTTGATCCAATGATTAACCAAGTTGAAGAGGAAGATGAGGAAGATCTTGAACTCTCTGAAGAATTGGCGAGGGTACTAGAACAAAAAGCAAATAATATATAACTGTACCAATAATCTACTGAGATCATCAACCTTGGCACATAAAAAGATCCAAAAGAGATCAAGCTAGGTGAAACCTTGGAGGGAAGCGTCAAAGAAAGGTTGATCAAGATTTTGCATGAGTACATAGATATATTCACCTAGTCTTATAGAGATATGTCGGGATTAGATACAGATATCATGGTGCACATACCACCTCTCAAAGAAGGTTGTTCTCTAGTTAGATAGAAGCTTGGAAGAACTCGCATGGACATGTCTGACAAGATTCGAGAAGATTTCCTTAAACAATTTGATGCAGGGTTCTTAGTCGTGGTAGATTATACACCTTGGATAGCTAACATTGTGCCAGTGCCCAAGAAGGACGATAAAGTACGCATGTGTGTAGACTATCGAGATCTGAATAAAGCAAGTCCCAAAGAAGATTTCCCATTACCTCACATAGATGTTTTGGTGGACAATAGAGCTCAAACTTCGGTAGTTTCTTTCATGGATGGCTTCTCAGGTTATAATCAGATCAAGATGGTACTTGAAGATATAGAAAAAGAATAATTTCATGACTCCTCGGAGCACTTTCTATTACAAAGTAATGCCTTTCGGTCTAAAGAATGTAGGGTCAACCTATCAACGAGCAATGGTCACATTATTTCATGACATGATCCATAAAGAAGTTGAGGTATACGTGGATGATATGATTTCTAAATCCCATACGTAGGAGGATTACATCATTCACTTGCAAAAAT
Source organism: Vicia faba (assembly GCA_948472305.1). NCBI lineage: Eukaryota > Viridiplantae > Streptophyta > Magnoliopsida > Fabales > Fabaceae > Vicia > Vicia faba. Next base: position 1,334,962,860 of record OX451737.1, on the reverse strand, counting down.
TATTCGAACATCTGCAAAAATTCAAACTAAGGTTGAATCCGAACAAATGTGCATTTGGTGTCAGGTCGGGAAAAGTATTGGGTTTTATTATAAGCCAACAAGGTATTAAGGTGGCTCCCGATAAGGTGAAGGCCATATAAGAAATTCAAGCGCCAAGAACCGAAAAAGAGATTCGTGGTGTTTTAGGATGATTGAACTACATATCAAGGTTCATATCGCACCTAAATGCTACGTTTGAACCTATATTCAAGTTACTTCAAAAAGATCAATTAGTGGAGTGGAATGATGACTGTCAGATAGCCAACGAAACAATAAATCAATATTTACAAGAGCCACCAATCTTGATGCCACCAGTTACTGGAAAACCACTTATCATGTACTTAACAGTGCTTGAAGGATCCATGGGATGTGTATTGGGGCAACACGCCAAAACAGGTAGAAAAGAGCATGCAATCTACTACCTAAGCAAGAAGTTTACTAACAGTGAAACTCAGTAATCACTCCTCGAGAAGACTTTTTGTGCTTTGGCTTGGGCTACTAAACGACTGAGATAGTACATGTTAACTCACACCACGTGGTTAATAGCAAGAATGGATCCTTTGGAGTATGTGTTTGAAAAGCCATCTCTTACAAGAAGAATTTCCAGATGGAAGATGTTGCTATCTGAGTACGACATCCAATATGTTACTCAAAAAGCCATCAAAGGTAGTATACTAGCTGATCATCTAGCTCATCAACCATTTCCAGGATATCAACCAATGAAGTTCAACTTTCCAGGAAAAAATGTCATGGTTATAGGTGACTACGAAATACCAGGACCTGATGAAAGACTTGAACCAGGGGCACGTTGGACGCTCATGTTTGACGGTGCTTCAAACACACTAGGACACGGAATTGGGGAAGCTTTTACATCCCCAAAGAATTTTCATAAACCTTATACTGCAAGGTTATGTTTTGATTGCACCAACAACATCACGGAATATGAAGCTTGTATCTTGGGTCTGGAAGTTATTATTGATCTAAGGATTAAACACCTCGAAGTATATGGAGACTCAGTGTTAGTCATATACCAGGTCAATAGTGAATAAGACACTCGACATCCTAAATTAATTCGGTATCGGATTATGTTTTGAAGCTAGCTACGGAGTTCACTGAGATCACTTTCACTCACATTTTGCATGAAGAAAATCAAATGGCAGACGTCTTGGCAACATTGTCAGCCATGTTTAAAGTAACATGGTCAAATCACGAACTATGTATCACGACCAGACATTTTGAAGAACCTGTACATTGTCTTGCCATTGAAGAAGGATCTGATAACAAACCTTGGTTCTATGACATCAAGAGGTATTTGGAGAAACAAGAATATCAAAAAAGTGCCTCAATAATTGACAAGTGAACTCTATGAAAGCTAGCTACGAAGTTCTTTTAAATGGTGACGTGTTGTACAAAAGAAACTACAATATAGTATTACTCAGGTGCGTGGAAAAACATGAAGCAGACAAGCTTATGAGATAGATCCAAGAAGGAACCTTCAGGACTCATACAAGTGGACATGAAATGGCTAGGAAAATATTAAGAGCAGGTTATTATTCGTTGACAATGGAAGTTGTCTGCTACCATTATACAAAGACATGTCACAAATGCCAAATCTACGCTGACAAAATGCACGTGCCACCAACTCCTATGAATTTCATGTGTTCACCTTGGCCATTCTCGATGTGGGGAAATGATATGATAGGGATGATTGAACCGAAGGATTCTAATGGACACTGATTCATACTAGTCGCCATTGATTACCTCACCAAGTGGGTGGAAGCTGCATCATATGCAAGTGTGACAAGACAAGTGGTTACTCGGTTTATCAAGCAGAACATAATATGCAGGTATGGGGTTCCTAGAAGAATTATTACAGATAATGAGTCTAATTTGAACAACAAAATGATGAAGGAAATGTGCGATGATTTCAAGATTGAACATCATAACTCATCACCTTACCGACCCAATATGAACAGGGTCGTTGAAGCTTCCAATAAGAATATCAAGACAATCATTCAGAAAATGGTGAATACGTATAAAGATTGGCACAAAATACTTCCCTTTACTCTGCATGGCTACTGTACTTCAGTGTGTACTTCGACGGGTGCAAATTCTTTCTCTCGTGTTTATGGCATGGAGGTTGTACTCCCTGTTGAAGTGGAGATTCCATCACTACGAGTTCTAATGGAAACCATGCTTGAAGAACCAGAGTGGGTTCTGGCGTGACTTGATCAACTTAGCCTTATTGAAGAAAAACGCTTAAAGGCTTTGTGCCACAATCAGTTGTACCAAAATCAGATGAAGAAAGCATTCAATAAAAAGGTTTGTCCTTGAGTGTTCAAAGAAGGAGATTTGGTTCTCAAGAAGATTCTCATACCTCACCTAGAATCACAAGGTAAATGGGCACCTAATTATGAAGGTCCATGTGTGGTTAAAACAACATTATCGAGTGGAGGTCTTATCCTCACAACAATGGATGGGGAAGAACTACCACATCCTACGAACGTCGATGCAGTAAAAAAAATACTATGTATAAAAGACCCCCTAATTCGAAACCCTAAATGGGTGACTTAGGAAAAAAGGGGCGTCCCGGTGGATTGAAAACCCTAAAGGGAATTCCAGGTAAAAATTAGGGACATACAAACAAATATTATTATCCCGGTGGATTAAAAACCCGAAAGGGAGGTCCAAGTAAAAGTTAGGGATCTTATTCAAAAAATGAACAAATAGATAGCGATTCGAGAATTCATTACCACACTACGAAAGAGAATGATCGATCTAAATCATCTGGATAAAAAACAAAGGAGATTGGAGTTATAAAAGGATATTGGAGAAACAACATTATCAATTATCATTTGTATTTTAATTTTCAAATTTTGTTAAACTTTCTGTAATTACCTCTTTTTAGGAATTGCATCTTGTACTCTAGCCTATTCAAAGGCACTTTCATCAATAAAAAAAAATCTATTTTTCAAATTCAAATTCAATTGTGTCTTTCTTTTTTTTAACTTGTTTGCAAAATACTACGAATATTTCTTGTAAACACTGCGTTGAAATTATTTTGGGGATTTGACAACAAATAAAAGCATTTGATAAAGCATCAAAAAGTGCTTTAGTTAGAAAAACGTCAAGAAAACCCAATGATGTATCAAATACCTTGCTCACACTGTTATCAATACCTTGCTCACACTGTTCACCATGATGTATCAAAATTCAAATCAACTTGGAGACACCACGACGAAACAACAAACGACGTTGGGGAGTCGGTGACTTAGAAAACCCAATGACTTAAAAGGGGAAATTATCAAAAACACTTGGTTCATGTACATACGAGACATTTGGTGCATATACGAAATAACACATTTGGGTATCATGTCAATAGTATTGTCATCAGGTATCATATCAAGTTAGAGCATTGTGCATGTACATCGTGCATTGCATTTTCAAATTTGCTTAGGCCAAGAATACAACGACATACCTTGGGGCCTATTATGAATCAGCTTATATGCGCGAGATAAACAAGTACTTTGGTTGAGCACAGACACAACCGGTAAACTTTGACTTATATCTTTGGTTTAGTTATTTAAGATTCAACTATCAAAACACTTTCTCAAAATCCGCATTATTTATCCCCTAGAATGTGATAGATACACAAATCTACGATATTACCTTACTATGTTAGTCTCGAAGAATTAGTGAGACATCTTCAAACCCGTATAATTTACTCCCTAGGTTGTAGTAGATATATGAAATCTATGATATAACTCATTGCGTTAGTCTTAAAGAAACAATAAGTTATCTATTTTATGTGATGTAATTCATTGTGTTCGTCTCCAAGAAACAGTGAGTTTTGAAACTTTGTGTTATTTATCCCCTAGACTATGATGAATAGACGAAATCTACGTTGTAGCTTACTATAATAGTCTCGAAGCGTTAGTAAGTTAATTTTCAAGCTTGTGTTATTTATCTCCTAGGTTACGGTAGATACACAAAATCTACGACTACTTTTCCTAGGTTCTGACGGGTCATCTGCGTCGTCGTATCTAGGTCAATTATACTCTTTGCTCGGGCATGGGTGAGTTAATTGTGTCGTTGTCGCCCATTTATCTTTTGGGGTTTATCTTTTCATATCTTTTCAAGTCTGCAGTCTGAAGTTTTTGGTGGCTGGATTCTTGGGATCTCTTTGTTTGTATTGTCTTTTTGGAAATCAATACTCCCTTCGTCCCGAAATAAGTCTCGCATTTGTAAAAAATATTTGTCCCAAAATAAGTGTCGCTTTTAGTTTCCAATGAAATTTATATGTTTATCTTCCAACTATATCCTCTAATTAATACTCCTAATTTACTATTTCTCTAACCTTGCATTAACGATAATTTGAATACACCAATAACTAACCAGGATAGTTTGGTAAAACTGTTATTTTGTCTCTTTTATTTATCTCGTTTTCTTAATATGTGTGAAAGTGTCAAATATGAAAAATATTTTAGGACAAAGGAGTAATATTTTATTTCTTCCAAAAAAATTAAAGTCTTAAAATATCCAAGTTGATTTTTTGGATCGACTGAAAAGTATTAAATTCAAGAAAAATAAATATTGGTTTTTAGTAGCTAATGTACATACTTATAGAGTCCACACAAATGTGTGATTATTATTTAATTTTACAAATAAAAAACATATTCTAAGTTTAAATTGCTTAAAATTTGGCAATTCAAACATATTAGTACAAATGGACGATTCATGAAAATTTAGTGTAAAAATATAAAAGGGAGATCAAATATGTAAATAAACCTATTTTATTTTATAAAACAACCACTATAATATCTTTAAATAACTTTTTAGTTTATTTTAAATCCAAACTAAAATATTATATATTTGAATTGTGTAATGTAAAATAATATATTACAAATTAATGTTTCATATAAATATATTCTTATAGTGTATATAATACAAATTTAGAAAATGATAATTTTATTTTATAATTTTCAAATAAATTAAATAACTCCTTATTTATCTAAAACAATTGATATATATATATATATATATATATATATATATATATATATATATATATATATATATATATATATATATATATATATATATATATATATATATATATATATATTATTTTTAGAGAAATAAATAGATAACAAAATGTTTTTTACTTTTTTTAGAATTTTTATTTAGAGTAATTAAAGTTTTTCAAAAATAAACCTATCTAAAAAGTAGCTGGGGAAAGAATATGAATATAATTTTTTTTTTGAATAAAATCAAAATTGGATTAATTCAAAAAACTGAATGAGATACAAGGCGATCCATATAGAGATCCAGCCCATCAAGCTATACAAAACTAAATTCCAATAATTACCCAATCATATAATTCACTATATGCTTTTTGATTCTTTTACTATACCATCCCCCATACACTATATTGTCAATTATCCCTTTTATAACAGTACTTCTATTCACTTGATTGCCAAAAACCCTATCATTCCTAAATTTCCAAGCTCCATATAAAGTTTCTGTGGCTGCTAATTTTATCAATTCAGCTTTTCAACCCTTCTTGTTACACTTCCCTACAAGCCACTCAAGCTCCTCATTCCAACCCTTAGGTTCATGAATAATCTGGATCCATTCCAGGACTTTACACCAAATTTCCTTCATCTCTTCACATTATAAAACAAATGGTTAATTGTCTCATTCTTGTCACACATACTGAAATCATCATGAGCTATCATCCCAAATCTCTTCAATCTATCCTTAGTCGCAAGTTTCTTGTGAAATCCTAGCCATAAGGTCGTGATAGCACGGGGCCTTGCATCATTCTTGTACATCAATGCCTTCCAGTGTACCTGCACATCATCACCATCCAGACAATCATATATTTTTTTCATACTAAATTTACCCTTCTCCTGCATATAATTCCAGTGTACCTGTAGGAAACTGTCGTCACTGCTTTCATAATCCACTTTACAAATTGCTGCGAAAACCCAATCTCCTGCAGAATTCTCTCAAGAGCTAGCCAATCCACTATGTCATACGCCTTATGAAGATCCAATTGCATCATACAAAGAGGTGTGCCTCCTTTCCTGCTATAACCCTTGAGCAATTCATACGCCAACAGAATGTGGTTATGAATTTGTTGTCCTGGCACAAAAGCAGGCTGACAGTTGTTAATGATGCTACCCAAAACTTTACTCACTCTTCTTGTCATAACCTTGTACATAGTGGTGCACACAAAAATGGGCATGTAATCCTTGATATATTTAGCATTATTAGTCTTAGGTATAAGAGAGATAAGAGTGCAGTTAATAGTTGTATACATTTTCCCCTGTTGAAAGAATTCCAAAGCTGCTGGAACAATCTCTTTTTTCATAACCTCCCAACTAGCTTTAAAACATTTAGCACCAAAGTCATCTACCCTTGGAGACTTAAGATCACCAAATCCTTCACAGCACTATAAATCTGTTATTCATTTACAGGTCTAACTAACTCTTCCCTTTGCATACTGCTGAGCTGCACTCCTTGTCTCATTGCAACAACATAAATTGATTGTAGGTTAGGTTCCCTTTTTCCCATGATACCCTCATAATACTTCAGAACTTCCCCATCTATCTGCTCAGGTTCATAAATTGTGGATCCATCCTCCCTATACAAGATGTTAAGACTTCTACTCTGATGCTTACCCTTTATAAAGGCATAAAGGTAAGCATTATTTCCATCCCCTAGCTTTAGCCAATAAACCTTTGCCCTTTGCTTCAAAATATCCTCTTCAATATCATTCCACTTAATCAATTCCTCGGTGAATTTTTTGACCTCTTCAATCCTACTAATGCTCATTCTATCATAATCAAATTGTTCTGAGCAGTCTTCAAATTCTCCCTTGCCTTAACAATATGCATGTTAGCAGAGGTCAGGGGCTTGCTTAAATACTTAATCCCCTTCTGAAGCCTTTTTAACTTTCTCCAGAGGAGATACATTGGCCTCCCCTCCACAGGGACTTCCCAACTATTCTTGAAAATTTTCTCATACTCATCCATGTGCACCACATAATTGATAAATCTGAAGTTATTTTGTCTGATTCCGCCCCTATCCTACCCAGTGACATATAAAAGCCCATGATCAGAAACATGGGGTGGAAGAATTTGTAAGGTATACTCAGTTTGTTGGAACCAGTCTATGTCTCCCAACCCTCTATCAATTCTAGAGTAGATAGTCCCTTCAGAGTCCTTGCTGGACCATGTAAAATAGTCTCCCACACTAACCATTTCAAAAAATCCTACTATGTCCATCATTTCCTACAAGTCCTGATACTCTCTCTCTTTGTTACAGTACCCCCCCCCCCCCCCCAACTCTATCTCGAGGCTTTAACACATTATTAAAGTCCCCTATGATGCACCAGGGCCCTAGCTGCTTCAAATCTGCTATGTCTCTCCATAATTTTTGGCTTTGCTCCAACTTATTAAGGGCATAAATGGCTGTTAACCAAAACAGAATTTTCCCTTGAATATCATAAACACCACTATGAACCAGTTGGCTAGTGCTCCTAACAAATTTGATGTCCACTTTATTAGGGTCCCATTCAACCCAAATTCTTCCATTCTCATGATAAGTATAATTATCTAAGTAATTCCCTCTGAGATTGAGTTTATTTCTAACAACCTTAGCCTTATAATATTTCACCCTAGTTTCCAGTATGATATTCACATTGGTTTTAAGCTCTAGGAGACGGGAGCTAATCGCCCTAAGCTTACCAATTTTATTCATCCCCCTGACATTCCAAGCTGAAATCATTGTCTAGTATCCCTGATCCCTAGTGAGTGATGCAAAACCCCTAGAGCTTCAAAAACATTTACATAGATAACATGACTTGGTGGTCCTTCATTCATGATTCTTTTGCCTCTATCTCTTTCACTTTTGTTGACATTCCTCCATTCCTCCTTCTTTTCTTCCTCATGCTTAACCGCTTTAGCAACCATACTTTCCCCTTTCGCAGGCTCTGCAGAATGAGCTACTTCAGGAGAAGGCTTAGGTTCAGTAGGTGGATTGGTAACTTCAAGGGGGGGTTTTCTTTGGCTTCCATTGCTTTTCCTTAGGATTTTCCACATCACATTGATGCCTTGCTTGTTGGCACTTCTGACAAAACATAGGCTACCACTCATATTCAACTTTTTGTTGCATTTTCTCTCCTTCTTTTCCCCTTAGAGTAATCTCTTGTGGAAGCAGTTGAGTTATATCGACTTCAACAAGAATTCTTGCATAGTACACATGCAACCTATGTGTAGTATACTCATCAGTAATCAAAGGGTTGCCAAGAGAACTACATATCTTGTTCAAACTTGTTGGCCCCCATAAGTACAATGGGAGATTAGGAAGTTTAATCCATAAAGGCAAGGTTCCCAACATGTCCTTCTTTAGGTTAAAGTCAGGTCTCCACTCCCTAATCAAGAGAGGAATGTTTCAGATGGTATAGGGTCCCTTCATCAAAATAGCTTCACGATCCTGAATAAAATTCCACACTCTAATCATGAATTTCTTGACAGAGTTCATGCTTAAATCCCCACCCAATGTTAGAAATTTAGGGTGTGATAATCCTGGATAACTTCGATGAATCGTGTTCGTACACTTTCCGAACAAAGTATTTCGACCCTATTCTTGTCTGAGTTCACGAAATCTTTGTGGGGATAATTCTCGAAGAAATTCTGTTTCCGACAAAAGAAAACGAATTGTAATTATAGAGAGAAGGATGCGTTTTTTCTGTGTACGAGACCGAGGCCGAACGACTCCTTATATAGGAGAACAGTAATTGAAACGAAGAGACACATTTGTTCGAAACGAATATGTCAGTTGGGAAACAGTTATGTCCGTTGGGGCGCTGCCCCGCACCCCGCCAGGGGCTTCGCCCCTTGGAACCCCGTTTCAATTATTCGTATTCAATTATGCATTGGCTCGACGAGCGTGCACTCCGCACTTCCCTAACTCGTCTCCGAACTTAACGCATAATTGCATCGGCCTTTAGAAATCACATTACTACTAAAATACATTGGTGATACAAAATCGCCAACACCCAAAACATACAAGATCGAAGAATTTTCCCAATATCGAATCTCTGATATGATGTCCTCTTCTTTGATTTCCACTTCAATTTGTCCGTTAACAACTTTGGGAGCTATGAACTTCATTTGTTCTACCCCTGGATGGCTCTCGGTTCTTATTTAAAACATCCACCCAAAGTTTTCTCTCTTCTTTAGGGATCTCATTGTAACGCCCGTTAATATAATTAATTATTTAATTAAATTATTTTTGGATTATTGGTTGAAGTTGTGAGATGTTTAGAATTGTTGGTATAAGTTGTTAGATTATTATTAATTAATTGATTAGTTGATTAATAATAATAATAATGTTGGAATTAATGGAATAATATAAGATTAAGTTGTCGGGCTTATTTATATGGTGGTATGTAGCATTAAGGAGGTGTGAGAATTAGGCCCAATAGCAATACTATTAATATTAAGTTTGGTTATAATAATAGAAATTAGAAGTGACAGTGATGAAAAGAGGTTTTCTCAAGTAGAAGAGGAATAAGGGTTGGAAGAAAGAAAAGAACGTAGAAGTTACAGAGAAGAGGAAAAGCGGGATTCGATCGGAAAATTGTAGAGCAATCTCTAATCTGAGGTAAGGGTGGGGTTCTGACTCTCTAATACGTGGTATAATGGTAGGGATGTAATGATATGCATGTTAGGTTTTGGTGTAGATTGTTTGATTTAATCCGTTGAAATTGACTATAATCGGTGAATTAATGCTTTGAATTGTGTCGTAATTAATGTATGTTGATAGCAATGATAACTGGATGTTTGATTGTGTATTATTTCATGAAGTTTGTGTCTTTGGAATTGAAACAATTTGGTTTTCGTACTGCACTTTACAAAATTCGTAAAAAAAATTTTCACAGGGTGCAATCGATTGCAGCCGAAGAGCAATCGATTGCAGCCGAAGAGCAATCGATTGCACTGCTTAAAAATTGAGATTTTTGCTTCTATTTCAGTAAGCAATCAATTGCAGTAGAAGAGAAATCGATTTCACTGCTTAAAAACGTGATTTTTGGCCTCTGGAACAGGGTGCAATCGATTGCTCTGTTAGTGCAATCGATGCTCATTGTTTGACAGTATTTTTGAAATCTTGAAAACTTCATAACTTTTGAACCGTAACTCCGTTTGATGCGCCGTTCGAAGCATTGGAAAGATAATGTGATGAAATATATTTATAAGGATTAAAATGAATGATAGTAAGGATAATTCTAGTACTCAAGTTAGGATAGAGTTATCTTTCCCGTGTTGAATCGCCATGATGTTTTGTGGTGATGAAGTATGATGATGACATGACGATCTTATCATAATGCTTGGTTCATAATAATAATATCAATGATAATGATGATGTAGTATTATAGTATAATAATTTGTATAAGTTTTGTAATTAGAAATAAGCATTTAGATAAGTAACTAACTGATATAGTCGAGAATTGTCCGAATAATTATGGGCAATATTATGTTGTAGGCCTATAGCCAATGTCGAATGGTTGTTGACATGTTGTTGTGTTATTGTTGTTGTGTTATTGTTGTTGTGACGTACTAAGTTGTAGGCTTATGCCAATGTTGCGCTAATTGTTGTTGTTGAAATATCAAGTTGTAGTCTTATGGCCAGTGTTGAATTATTATTAAGTTGTTAGACTTAGGGACAATGTTGATTTATTTGGAGATGTTGTGTTGTTGTGATTGTCTCTGTGAATTCTTATTGATAATGCGAAGTTGCAGAGAATTTTAAATGATGATGAATTACCTCTGATTACTAGTAATAATGGTGATGTGGGCTTATGCCTTGCGATGGATGATGATTGTTGTGAGTATGTGATGGTGTATTCATTGAGTGACATACATTTGCATACTCTGTGATGGCCTGGATTGGAAAAATGCGAAGAAGGATTATGCCTTGTGATGCTTCTATTTATTGGCAGATTTTTAAGATGGGAGTTCTGCTCCAATGATACCACATGCATGTGCATTGTAATTGAGTCGCAGTTGATGTTGCATCATGAGTTGTGGTGATGATATATTTGTTGTTGCTTTATGTTGTTGACTTGTTGTGACAAGTATTATATAAAAGCTGTGAATTAGTAGTTATGTCGCATTGATCTTTTGTTATGATTAAAGTTGTTTGTAAGTTGTGAAGTGGTGATTTTATATGATCTGATTTAATATATTATTTATCATACAACTTCTTATTTTGTCTGATATCTCACCCCCTTCTGTTTGAATGTTTCCCTTTGTTGGTAACGTGCAGGTAATCAAGAAGGATAGTTGTTAACTCGTTAGTTCGAATCGGTGTTGTCGCTCTGATACGTAGCAGTCGGGGGGATGACCGCTTGATGTTTAGTTGTTGATTATTATTTCAGTTGCTGAATTTTTAAGTTGATTACATGAAATAATTGTTGTCTTGAGGTTGTTTTAGTTGAATAAAATATGTTAAGTGAATTGAAGTTGAGTATGTAGATTCCGCTGTTTATCAATAAAAAGTTGTTTGATTTTGAAGTATAAATCAGGTTGTTATCGGTTCATCCGAGTTAAGTGTTATGTATCTGTTTGTATGCGATTAAATGAAGTTTGATTGTAAGTTGTAAATGTAACATCCTATTTATGTTGAACTCTGATTTTTAATATTATTCGCCGGGTAGAAATGGGGTGTTACAGTAGTGGTATCAGAGCAGGTCGGTCCATCCGACCAAGTTGTCTAATGTTGTTTGTTCCTTAGTGCGCGACAAGTGTGTGAAACACTGTCGGTGCTTGCTTGCTTTTCTAATCGCTTGTTTATAGGAGTTGGTTTGAAGATAAGTGGGGGAGAAGCTTTGATTCTCGGATGTGTTTCAGTTGTAAGATATTGGTTCAGTATGGCGACAATGCAAGTATTGCTGAAGTTTTTTTGTTTCCTGAATCCGAAGGTGACATGTATTAAAGACTTTGTTTGTTAACCAAGTTGGAACATCTTGAGGGAGGATGATCAGACATTGTTGATGTTTACTTCTCGAAGGATGAAGAGCAATGTAACGGTTGTTGATATACGAGTAGAGTGTAAATCCCTGATGTTTCAAAAGGTGATTGTTAAGTAACAAGGATAATCTTTAGAAGGTGGAATTTAGAAAGCTGTGATGTTTCAGCGCTGCTGGTGGACTGTAAAGTTATCGGTTTGATTAGACCTTGCGTAAGATGTCGATGTTTGCATGGTAATAGAGTGACAGATTTATGTAGACCTTGTCATGGGATCCTTGTGAGTGATTTTAAAAGTTGTTGAAGTTGTTGGAATATTTTGAATCACGAGTCAGAGTTGGAAATGCGAGGAGACGAGTACGATTTCAATAATGGTAAGTGTTGGTACTAGTACAAAGAAATTTTGTTCTGATGTTATTGTAAGGTGTGTGATAGTATGTCGTTGCATGACGTCGGTGTTCTCATTTTCGAATAACTTTAGAAATTCATATCTTGTGTTCCGAGTATCGGATTAGTGTTCCGTTTGAACCTATGAGGAGATAGAAATATATTCTATCATATGAAAGTGTTTTCAAATAAGGTTGATGCATTCCCATATGGAGGAACTCTTAAGTCGTTTACAGAACTAGAGACTTTTGGGGCATAAATGATTATTATCGTAGTTGTTTGAGACGAGGTCAAACATAATATGTTGTTGGTGAATAAGTTGAGAAATGAGATGTTCGGTATTAAAAAGGATAGTCGTTCATAATTTCAATTATGGGATGTTGCATGTGAAGGAAGTTTTGTAGAACTAAAGAAAAGATTGACGACTGCTCCGGTATTAGTTTTGCCTAATCCGAGTGAGTCATTTGTAGTGTTTATGAATGCGTCTAAGATGGGACTTAGTGGTGTTTATGTTGAAGATTTGGAGACATTGTCTTTTTGGTTCTAGATTTGAAGTATTTAGCGACCCTAAGAGTTTAAAGTATTTATTTGATCAGAAGGAATTCAATAGGAGACAACGAAGATGGTTGAAGTTATTGGAAGACTATGATTTCGATTTGAATTATCATCCAAGATAAAGCAAATGTGGTGGCTGATGTGTTAAGTCAAAAGACTTTACATATGTCGGCAATGATGGTTAAAGAATTGGAATTAATTGAATAGTTCAGAGATATGAGCTTAGTTTGCGAAGTGACATCGAAGAGTGTTATGTTAGGGATGTTGAATATTAACAATGATTTTCTGGACAGTATCAAAGAAGCTCAGAAGCTAGATGTGAAATTGGTAGATTTGATGGTTGGACTCGATCAGTCTGAGAATGATGATTTCGAGTTAGATGTGCAGGGTGTGTTGAGATTCCGTAATCGAATTTGTATTCCTGTAATGCGGAGATGAAGAAAGTAATTCTTGAGTTGGAGGATACTTAACCTTCGTGTGAGGCTAAGTGAGTGTAATGTGGATCGTGTAATATGTTGAGCGTTGGTGTCTCATCGACAAAATCGAATGAGAGTGAAATTATGGAAGTATTTGTAAACCTCATTGGAAATTATTAGATTATGGTGCGTTAGGTGACTTGAGTACAAGTTCTAAAGGAACACTATTATAGTTCGGTAGAGATGGTTTATACTCCATTATGATTGTCGGCTATCTATTAACATATTGAGGAATTGATCACCCTTAATCTCTTGTTGATAGTAGACGAGATCGTGTTAGATTGTATAGACTTATCTTGCTATCTTAATGGTGATTGAAGTGGTTAATGTTATATCATGAGGTAGTCTCTCACCATTTTGTGTGAAGTAATAGAGGAATTGCTAGGAAAGAGTTATGATATATTGAACAATTCGGAGTAGCGGGTTTATATGCGAGCTAACGTCACAAAGTGAAAGATTGAGAATATCAAGTGAACAATGGTTTTATGGTGGATGTTGAGGAAAGTCTGAAACTAGAATGAGACTTGTAAACTGTATAGTTGGCAGAAACTTTAATGAGGATTGTGACTTAAGATGGATTATCAGAGTTGCACAGCTGAAGCGTATGTGGCGCAGTTGCTATGAGTATACGACTCTACATGCTTGACTTGGTAGATTGTTGATGTAGGGATGATGTGCCAAGGTTTTGTGATATCTTGGAGATATTTGTTGATCCTATAAGGAAATTATTGTGGTTGTTAGTTGATGGTGAGTTGTGTGTATATTTGTTGAGTTATATTGTTAAGTTGATGTTATAGTAACTTTGTTCCCGTTGTTGTGACATTGTTGCTAGTTACTGTAAATGATGAATAGTACTCCATAATATGACGAAGTTGACTATTATGGATATGTTGATGTTACTATAAGGGTGATACGACGATATGAATGGAGTTGTTGATATTGTGTTGATATTTGACATACATATGTATATATGGGAATGAAATTGTGTATGTGTTTTGGTGTTGGGAATGTTATTAGGATGATATTGCGATGAAGTACATCCAAGTATAAGTGTGTTATAGTTGTTTCTAATTTAATTTGTGGATATGTCATATGATGGTTGAGTAGTTGAGATGCTAGTAATGATCATGTCACAAAGTTTTGAATGATTAGCACGTATGGATTTGATTTAAATCATGTTGAGTTATTATTATGTCGAGAAAGTAGTGGTCAAAGTGTTTCCAGATGCGACTTAGGTATCAGAGAGTGTGATGCAAAATTCGCATTAAGAGTGGTAGTATCGAGTAGATTTTCGAGGACGACAATATTCTAAGTGGGGGAGAGTTGTAACGCCTGTTAGTTTAATTAATTATTTAATTAAATTATTTTTGGATTATTGGTTGAAGTTGTGAGATATTGAGAATTGTTGGTATAAGTTGTTAGGTTATTATTAATTAATTGATTAGTTGATTAATAATAATAACAATGTTGGAATTAATGGAATAATATAAGATTAAGTTGTCTAGCTTATTTATATGGTGGTATGCAGCATTAAAGAGGTGTGAGAATTAGGCTCAATAGCAATACTATTATTATTAAGTTTGATTATAATAATAGAACTTAGTAGTGACAATAAGGAAAAGAGGTTTTCTATAGTAGAAGAGGAATAAGGGTTGGAAGAAAGAAAAGAACGTAGAAGTTATAGAGAAAAGGAAAAGAGGCAAAGCGAGATTCGATCGGAAAATTGTAGAGCAATCTCTAATCTGAGGTAAGGGTGGGGTTCTGACTCTCTAATAAGTGGTATAATGGTAGGGATGTAATGATATGCATGTTAGGTTTTGATGTAAATTATTTGATTTAATCTGTTGAAATTGACTATAATCGATGAATTGATGCTTTGAATTGTGTGGTAATTGATGTATGTTGATAGCAATGATAACTGGATGTTTGATTATGTATTATTTCATGAAGTTTGTGTCTTTGGAATTGAAACAAATGGGTTTTTGTAATATACTTTGTAGAATTCGTAAAACTATTTTTCACAGGGTGCAATCGATTACAGCAGAAGAGCAATCGATTGCACTGCTTACAAATTTGGATTTTTGCTTCTGTTTAAGTAAGCAATCGATTGCAGAAGAAGAGAAATCGGTTGCACTGCTTAAAAACATGATTTTTGGCCTCTGGAAAAGGGTGCAATTGATTGCTCAATTAGTGCAATCGATTGCTCACTGTTTGCCAGTATTTTTGAAAACTTGAAAACTCCATATCTTTTGAATCGTAACTCCGTTTGATGCGTCATTCGAAGCATTGGAAAGATAATGCGATAGACTATATTTATAAGGAGTAAAATGAAGGATAAGAAGGATAATTCTAGTACTCAAGTTAGGATAGAGTTAGCTTTCCCGCGTTGAATCGCCATGATGTTTTATGGTGATGAAGTATGATGATGACATGACGATCTTATGATAATGCTTGGTTAATAATAATAATATCAATGATAATGATGATGTGGTATTATAGTATAACAATTTGTAGAAGTTTTTTAATTAGAAATAAGCATTTAGATAAGTAATTAACCGGTATAGTCGAGAATTATCCGAATAATTATGGGCAATATTATGTTGTAGGCCTATGGCCAATGTCGAATGGTTGTTGACATGTTGTTGTGTTATTATTGTTGTGACGTATATCAAGTTGTACGCTTATGGCCAGTGTTGAATTATTATTAATTTATTAGGCTTATGGCCAATGTTAATTTATGTTGAGATGTTGTGTTGTTGTGATTGTCTCTATGAATTCTTGTTGATAATGCGAAGTTGCAGAGAATTTTAAATGATGATGAATTACCTCTATTTACTGGTAATAATAGTGATGTGGACTTATGCCTTGCGATAAATGATGATATTTGTGAGTATGTGATGGTACATTCATTAAGTCACATACATTTGCATACTATGTGATGGTCTGGATTGGCAAACTGCAAAGAAGGCTTATGTCTTGTTGATGTCTCTATTTATTGGCAGATTTTTAAGATGGGAGTTCTGCTCCAATGATACCACATGCATGTGCATTGTAATTGAGTCGCAGTTGATGTTGCATCTTGAGTTGTGGTGATGATATATTTGTTGTTGTTTTATGTTGTTGACTTGTTGTGACAAGTATTATCTAAAAGTTGTGAATTAGTAGTTATGTCATGTTGATGTTTTGTTGTGATTAAAGTTGTTTGTAAGTTGTGAAGTGGTGATTTTATATGATTCGATTTAATATATTATTTAGCATATGACTTTTTATATTGTCTAATATCTCACCCTTCTGTTTGAATGTTGCCCTCTATTGATAACGTGCAGGTAATCAAGAAGGATAGTTGTTACCTCGTTAGTTCGAGTCGGTGTTGTCGCTCTGATACGTAGCACTCGGGGGGGATGAGCGCTTGGTGTTTAGTTGTTGATTATTATTTTAGTTGCTGAATTTTTAAGTTGAATACATGAAATAATTGTTGTCTTGAGGTTATTTTAGTTGAATAAAAGATGTTAAGTGAATTGAGGTTGAGTATGTAGATTCCGCTGCTTATCAATAAAAAGTTGTTTGATTTTGAAGAATAAATTAGGTTGTTATTGATTCATCCGAGTTAAGTGTTATGTATCTGTTTGTATGCGATTAAATGAAGTTTGATTGTAAGTTGTAAATATAGTATCCTATTTATGTTGAACTCTGATTTTTAATATTATTCACCGGGTAGAAATAGGGTGTTACACTCATCCTTCTACGAATCACCCTCCTCATTTGAATTTTCCTCCACCCCCAGATCTATTGATTCCAGATCTAGGGTTTCTGCGTCTCCCTCATCCTTACCTCCGCTGGTGCTCAAGCTTGATTCATGAATTATTACCTCCTTCTCCTTTGGTGTTACCGTGCCCGGTTTCTTCATCGGGTTGCTTCGATTATTAGGTGACGGTGGCGCCGAATTTTTTGGTGGCCTCCCTCGTCCCCTTCCCATCGCTATCTCTAAATATGAATATAATTAAATTAGTAATAAGGAATGTTTTATAATTGTACAACAATTATTAAGTTTTGAAATTTAGTAATAATTTATATAATAAAGAGATATATATTATATGTCGTTATGGATTAAATTGTACTTGATTAAACTTTATATAATTAATTTTAGGCAAAACATTCATTTTGGTCCCTTAACTATAGGTCATGGTTCACTTTGGTCTCTTATCTTTTTTTCGTGCCAAATTGGTCCCTTAATTTTCAAAATGATGCAAATAAGTCCCTTTTGTCTACTCCGTTAGTCAAAGTCTGTTAAAAGTCTACGTGGCATATTTGACCAACGTAAGTGACAAGTTAGCATCAAAAAAACCGACGCTAAAAGTTATTTCTGGATTTTAATTGTTATTGTTCATCTTCTTCACCCAAAAATCGGTTTTTGATAAACCAAATTTCATTGAATGGTTTTCCCTATTATATTATCATGCAGCCAAGTTAGTAATCTGATCATTCCTTGTATACAAAATAACACTACATGGGCAAACCGGATAAGGGACCAAAGTGAACCATAACCTAAAGTTAAGGGACCAACATGAGTATTTTGCCTTAAATTTATATAGTCATTATTAAGATAAATTATTATTTTCAAAAATTAATTTTTTTAAAAATGATTTGAGGAAGGTGAATATTAATATTAATTAATGTTATAATAATAAAAATTTATTATTGTTTTCACGGAGTCTCAAACTTAGCACTTTGAGATTAATATAATATTTTTTTGTATAAATTGAATATTCACTATGAGTAATTCCAACAACTAATTCCTCGAATAAAAGAGAAATGCAATAGGCGACAAAACATCCCTTAATATAACAAATTAATATTTAGTATTGAAACTTGTTTAATATTTTTATGACAAAAGCATATATGTTATACAATGTTATGATTTGAAATAGATTATTTAATAGAAATTTTAATTTAAAAAGTAATAGAAATTTTAATTTACAATCACACCTAATTATGTGCTACATACCACTTCCCAAAACCCTCATCCAAACCAAAGGTCATTCAATTTGAAATTTAAATTAAAACACTCATTTCATTCTTCTTACCTAATTTCATCTTCTTCCTGCGCCGCTCCATCTCTTTTCATTCTTCTCTCTTTGTTGCTACCAATTTCGTTTCGTTGTAATCTCAACCATCTAATATTCTCATCCTAACCTGTTAATTTATTTGTTTTAGACGTTCAAGCGTAAGAATGGTGGTCGTAACCAAGACCTCTGAATCTCAACAACATCAATAACCAACAACACCCGTTATAGATCTATAAAAGAATTTCCTTCAAATGCAATTTTTAATGTTAATTTGATTCATACATATGTAAGTGACGAAGGTGAGTGATTGAAACATGTGATTGAAAGTTGAAACTGAAATGTAGTTTGGAATATCATATTTTATGTTGTATTCTTTTCGTTTTCAGGGTTGTCTTACTATTTCTCCTTTTCCAAAAAAAAAAGCTTAACTTGACACCTAAAATGGGATATCTTTATCTTTAGGTTTGAGAGTTGCAGAAGGGGATTTTTGAGCTTGCATGTGACGAACAACACAACCATGATATTGTTTATTTTTTGCTGTTAGGTATGTTTTTTTTTTATTCAGATTTTATTTCTCAATTTTTTTAATTTTTTTAATTAAAATATGAGGTTGAGTTTTGGCTTTTTTTTATTTGTTTAGTCTTGGTGAATACAAAGCTCACACATATATATTTACGATTGATTCTCCAAATAGATAGAAGCTTATTTCTTTTGCTTCCTCTTTCAATTTATTATTAATCTATTTAAATTTCAATTTCTCCCATCACATGTTTGATAAAAGAAGGCAGTATATTCTCATCAATTTTGTTGTTTATTTTGCTTACTATTATATTTATTTGTATCTAATTGAGATTTTTGTATTTATTTTCTTGATTTAATCGGTTCTTCTTTTGGAATATGTATGGATATGGAGGCTGATAATTGATTTCACACTTGAATCAGTAGGGGACCAATCAACAAACTGAATAACGGATTGTTTCACAGTTTAATTTTTATACATTGATACGTAAAATGAAATTATGCTGATTGTGATTTGATTTTGTCATGTGAAAACAGGTTTAATATAGTCACAATCTGTCTTAACAAGGAATTATCAAACTTTACCTCATGGTCGATTCAAGCATTTGTTTTCGAGGTTGAAGATAGAGAGAGGATTAGTGGTTCGG
Organism: Vicia faba; assembly: GCA_948472305.1. NCBI lineage: Eukaryota > Viridiplantae > Streptophyta > Magnoliopsida > Fabales > Fabaceae > Vicia > Vicia faba. Next base: position 1,334,943,133 of record OX451737.1, on the reverse strand, counting down.
CTTATGGGGGTCAACAGGACATCTGTTGCACCAATGATCTTCCTAAACTCCCTGTGTGAATGATGGACAGGGCTGTCACCGGCCTTCTCCCATGAATTCAAATTGGCCTGAAGTTTATGGCGTGGCTTTTTATCATGCCCAAGAAATAAACAGTTTGTTTTTAGTTTTAATGCTTTATAATATTATTGTTTGCAGAGTTGTCTTAGCATTTTAAGTGCCAATATTCACCATGGTCATGGCTGAGTGACCATTTGCTTCTCTAATTTCACAAACAAAAATATTGCTAAAGAAGAATTAGAGACTGCCACAACAGAACCAGAGACCACTATTTTAAATCTACTTAATCGAGTCGATTTTCACATGTGATTCATCATCAAAGCCAAGTGTTAACTTATATTTTCATTCAAGTTATTTGATAGTTAACCTTATAATAGTAAATATATGTTCAATATGGTGCAGATGATTTGATTTCCCGAGTATTTGATTTCCATCTACAGCCGTAATTGAAGATTAGGAAATTGAAACCATTGAATTTTATGCTTCCACAAGGAATATCAATGGCTTTCATTGGCAGGTACTGATTATATACTAATTGTATTTTCTGACAGATAGCAAATGCAAATGTCTCATTGCAATGTTTGGAGGAACTGTTTTTGGAAGAGGAACGAGATTTTGATGAACATGAGGATAGTCAAAGGGATGAGACTCTTATTCACCCGAAGTTCTAAAGTAATATGTTTTTAAGGGTTCAAGAGTAGCGGGTGTTGCTGAAGTTCACTACCAATTTCAGAAGAACCATAAGCAAGGCAATAATTATCTAAGATTTATAAGATGATAAAACCAACGTTGATATGCGATCATTTTCTGGTTCTATAGAAGAATGTTTTTAACAAGATTTGATTCAAATTATGTATATGTATATTATTATTGCTTTCATATTTTGTATGTCATATCAACATTGGTTTTGGCATAATATATTTTTCTACTGCAAATTATGTTGGCCTATGTTTTAATGGAATTTATTTTACACCAAATTCTAAGTTCTTTTGAATGTAGCATTGCCTCTAGCAAACAAACTACTCTAAGTTTCGTTCAATTAACATATTTACAATCTTTTTTAAATAGAATGTCTCTTCTCCTAAAGAGAAGATAATAACCTACAAGTTGGTGTTGATGTGCCTTCAAAATTCTAATTTATTTTGAATGGAAATTATAATTCTCATTTGTCGTGAAATTTGAATAAATTTTTTATTTTGTATTGATATTTTTTTATTTTTAATTGCTATAATTTTAGAAACAAATATTACAATTTTTAATAAAATATTTACGATTTATTTTTTTAAAGTACGACTAATTAATATATTTTTATACAATATTAAAAACAAATATTACAATTTTTTAATCAAATATTGGAGTACCATTTAATTCGATACTTTACCAATATATCTTTTGAATGGAGACATTATTATCATTTATTTTTATTATACTTATATGGAAATTATTTTGAAGGGTGACATAAATATATTTAATTTTTATATATGATTTGATTCCATAAAATATTATGATCAATAAAATTTGAATTCTCTTTTAATATTATAGGTTTGATACTGTTTCATATTGTAGGAATATTATATACTTAATTTTTATATATGATTTGATTCCATAAAATATTATGATCAATAAAATTTGAATTCTCTTTTAATATTATAGGTTTGATATTGTTTCATATTGTAGGAATATTATATACATTAGAATATATAAAGATATGAAAAAAATTAAATCAAAACTTTACAAATATATCTTTTGAATGGAGGTATTAATATTATTTATTTTTATTATATATAGAAAATATTTTGAATGGTCACATTAATACATTTTATTTTTATGCATGATTTGATTTCAAAAATTTATGATCAATAAATTTTGAATGGAATTATAATTAACCAATAAAATTTTCTACCGACTTCTAAATATATTTGTGTATATTTTTTGAAAGGTTACATTTATATTCTTGAAAAAAATAACGTAGTTTAAAGGACGTATTGTTAACTATAAATATATTGTTAATAAAATTAACAAAAATATATATTATAAATATATAAAAGATAAAGTAAATAAGAACTCTAATGTTTATCTTAAATATTTAATTTATCATTCTATAAATGTAAGAATAAATATTATTTTGTAATTATTTAGATCCTTATTTGACCTAAAATAAATTATTTCAATTTCTATAAAAAGGTTAATAAAACAAAACAAAATCAATTGAGATTTGATAATTTTTTTAAGTTTATGAAATAACTAAAATATATCATAATCTTTTAAAATTAACTTTATAATTGTAATCATGATAAAAAAATATTAAATGGTAATCATGAAAATTTAATGATAAATGATAATCATAAAAATTTATGATAAAATAAAAAATTATTGATACAATCATTTTAATAAATTAAATAATTTATAATTAATTTTATAAAGGTGAATAAATTACAAATAATTTTATAAATGTAATAAATTAAACTATTTATAAAATTATTTATATCAATAATAGTAAATTACATATATTTTAATAATGGACACACGAATTCAACATGCTTATAAACCGGAAAAAAGTTACAATAATTTTATAAACAGGAATAAGTTAATATCATTTTATATAAATTAATATAATGTATTAAATATTTATATAACACTTTATTAAATAAATTTATTTCATGAAATTAATTTTATATAATATCAATAATATTTAATTATTGAAAATTCGCAATAAACTGAAAAATATTTATTACAAATCGAATATAATAAAACATAAGAAATAAATACATAATTTTGAAATGTTATATATGATTCATTGTAATAATAAATGTTAAATTATTATTTAATATTATAATAAATTTTCCGATATTCTTAGATTTAATTTATTCTTTTTCCCGTATATAATAATAATATTATATTATTATTTAATATTATAATTTTTGATTGACAATAATAAATTCATTTTAATTAGTTAGACATTAAGATAATAAATTTAATATATATCACTAATACACGATATTTATTTATAAATGTAATTAACTAAGAGACACATATTTATCACTGTTGAATAAATAAATTTAAGATGATATGGTAAATATTTATTTTTACAATTATTTTTATAAACTTAAATAACTTACAAATATTTTTATAAACGAACAAAATTCAAATATTGATGTAATTGTTTTTAACATGAATAAGTTAAAATGTTTTTATAAATTGTCACACGGGTTAAAGACACTTATAAACGAGAAAAAGTCTACATATTAATATAATTAATTTTACAAACTAAAAATAAATTACAATAATTTTTATAAACATGAATAAATTATAAATATTTTTATAAACCGGAAAAATTCAAGTATTGATACAATTATATTTATAAAAGAGTATAAGTTTCATATTTTTATAAATAGACACACGCGTTCATTTTTATAAACGAGAATAATTTAAAATTATTTTTATAAATGAGAAATTCAAATTTGATAAATGATTATATATTGTAATTATATTAATATTAACCAACTGAGTACATGAAATAAATTCACGGGTAGAATAAATGTATCTATGACATACCAGATAATTGAAGTTAAAGAATTGAATGTACTGTTTTAAATGACAATTAAGTTATATTTTTAAATACAAATTAGAAAATAAATTCATCTAAAATAAATTTCATTCATTAAATAAATATAGAAAATAATATACAATAGTTTTATCTATAAATTTTATTTATTTTTTATGTTCTTTTTAAAAATAATTGTAATTTAACGGGAAACTGTTATACATTATAGGTTGTAAAAAAATATGTAAATATGATATAATATAAAAGTTTTAAAACTGAAATTTGACAGGAGATGTCATACATTTTTAATTTGAAAAAATGGATTAATATACAAAATATATTTAATAAATTTTTAAAATTAATTCATTTGGATTCAACTGAAGTTCGTTAACTCACGTAGATGTGAGCACATATAATATAAAAGTATAAATTTGACGGGAGTTGTCATATATTTTAGGTTTGGAAAAATGGGTTGATATCTAAAATAGATTTAATAAATTTTTAGAACTAATTCATTTGGATTCAACTGGGTTTGTTAAATCATCTTAATTCACGGGTAAATGAGAACGCATCTATGAGATACTGACTATAGATTGTTAATTTTAATATTCATATTTTAAATCTTATATAATTGAAGTTAGTGAATAGTCGGTATGATTTATTATAAATATATATTAATGCTTAAAAAACAAGTGCATATTATTAGTCTATATTTATTAGTCATGCCTGTAAAGAACATAGATAACATCTTTTACATCCCTCGAATGTCTATGTCACATTTTGAGTTACCGTGACCATTTAAGTTGATTAAGAGAAAATTCCCAATTATTGTCTCTAACGCAATGACAATTAATAAATCCGAAGGCCAATCACTTGATATCGTTGGATTGTATTTGTCTACTCCTGTTTTTAGTAATGGACAATTGTTAGTAATGGACAATTGTGTGTAGCCATTTCAAGAGTTACAAGCAAAAGTTGTCTTAAAATCTTAATACATGATAATGAGAATGTATCATCTTCTATCACTACAAATGTTGTATACAATGAAGTTTTTCAATTGCTTTGTTAATGGGTAAGTACACGACAACACAAATGTTTTTGTTTATAAATTATTTGCATATTTGGTGTCTGATTTTTGCACAAATTATCATGCAGACTAATGAGTTGAAAACATCAATAGAAAGCAGGTTGCTTCATATCTAAAGTTCAAATACGATATTGTTATCATTAATGTTATCCATGGAAAGCAAATTAATTTGATACACTAATTTTTCTTTCTAATTGATTGAACTTTGGTTAAATCATTTTAATATTTTAAATTTTAATAATATATACGAATGATCTATTACAATTCAAAGTTAGTTCTATATTATATGAAATTCGGACAGGACCCATATGATACCACATATTTTTTTAATAGTTGTATATCTAAAATCAAAACCATTGAACGAGCCCGCTCTCCTTAAAACAAAATTACAAAAACGCCTAAGGACATATGAAAACAAAACCACTGCTCTTATTCCATCTGAGTTGTGCACAGACCCGCCGCCATCTTACACGTACTTCAATCCTCCGCTTTGCATGCAGATCGCGGCGCCGCCGCCATGCTCATTGCAATTGTTTGAGTTAAGAAGGTATTCGCAATGTATATCGTAGGTTCTCGATGGTACTGTACTAATTCCTTCTGCTTTACACACAGATCCGCAGCCACCTTACATGGACTCCAATCCTTCCGTTTTGCCTGCAGATCCGCGGCGCCGCCGCCATGCTCACCGCATTTGTTTGAGTTAAGAAGGTATTCACAATGTATATCGTAAGTTCTCGATGATACTGTACTAATTCATTCTGCTTTACGCACAGATCCACAGCCATCTTACACGAACTCCAATCCTTGCGCTTTGCATGCAGATCCGCGGCGACACCGCCAGGCTCACCGCATTTGTTTGAGTTAAGAAGGTATTCACAATGTATATTGTAAGTTCTCGATGGTACTGTACTAATTCCTTCTGCTTTACGCACATATCCGCAGCCACCTTATATGGACTCTAATCCTTCCGCTTTGTGTGCAGATCCGCCATGACGCTGCTAAAATCCTAATTCATGACAAGGAGAATGTACCGTGTTCTACTACTACTAATGTTGTGTACAAGGAAGTCTTTCAAGCACTTTGATAGTTGGTAAACTTTATATCTTATACTTTACGATTCAAATTAAAAATCTATTTTGA